>JASDDO010000031.1:186476300-187076300 GCA_030015575.1 Agapanthus africanus
TCCTACTGCTGCTGGCCGAGCTCCAACTGCAGCAACCCCCATTTCTTCACTTCATTCTTGCTTCAAATTCATAGCAAAAATTCACAAAAATCAACAAATTTCCATCTCCATTCAAACCAAAAACCTAATCCATTCTCTCTTCAACCCATATTAGTTCAAAACATGATGAAAGGAGGCTTCTTGGAGACTTGATCAAGTTAGGGTTCAAGCTTGTGAGGTGAAAATTCTAATCTCTTTGTCAAATTGTAGTTTAAAGGTGCTAAAATAGAATTTTGAAGTATCAATTTAATAGAAATTGCTTGTTCATGAAATTCAAGAAAGGGATTTGATTGTGGATTAGTGTTTGAAGCATGGTTGATGTATTAAAGTTGGGGTTTGGTTATCTAATTAATTAGAGTGGTGAATTGTGTATTGGTATGCTTACTAAATCGATAAATTTCGATGTTTGTAACAAATCGGTAAAGAAATCGCTTGCTAGATTTTTTGTAGAAATAGTATGCGTTCAAATTGCGCTAGGTTAGCAATATTACTAACTTCGTATAGGATTATTAGAGTGCGCGAACGAGGGGTTTCATCTAGTCGGGTTGTAGTTTTGTCGATTTCCCCAAAATGACGATTTTAGCTAAAAATTAGCGATTTTCGTGCGTTTTCCCGCGCACCGAGGGCGTGCTATAATTAATTTGGGAGCGTTGATATTTGTATAATGTGACTTGCATCGTTTAGGGTTTTGTAATCTTATACTTGGTGTTGTGCAAATTTAGGATCGGTCGGGGAAACTTCGGATACGGCGCGAAAAGGCAAAGCGGTGGCCGGATCAGATTAGCGGGGATTTCTGGTGAGTAGATATATTCATCTACGGGGGAATCGTCTGGATGGCGCGAGGCGCCCCCTCCCTAGTTAGGATTACTCTACTTTATGCAATAATTATATTGTTAGCTAGCTTATCCATTTACGCACATTGCATACCCTTACAGCTAACCCTATACTAGATTGCATGGACATTCATATGACATTCATATATACATATGCGATATCATTTCGTAGGACACGAACACCTTACCATTGGCATCTATTGCATGCGCACTATTCATGTGACACACACGCCTTTGGTATTTGCCATGCCACGTGCACTATAAAAACCTGTTTAGCTTAGTAACGCCATTGCATTCATGCATGATATTTGAGATTGTATCGCACGCATATACCTCGCATTACTGTCATATTTACATAGATTTCTAGCCAAACTCTCACATCATATACATTGATATCATAGATACTTATCATATATAACATGTGGACATTATGATTTCTTGAGGATTTCAGTTTTGCGGCGATTTCTGGATTTTGGGGGAAAACCGCAAGAATTTAACAAAACCTTATATTTATCTTTTTCAAAACAAAGTTGCGGTTTTCTCGTGATGTATGTGTCGTCCACCATGAGTTTTCATGTTTTCTGTTGGATTTCGAGACCCGATTCGAGGAGTGGAGGAACCGTCTCGGGTACATGGTGGGCCCGGTATGGTACCCCGGGGCAAGAAGATCGAGTTGTAGACGATGAGCCTGGCAGGGGAAGACTACCTACCGGTGATGTCTGGCGCGGCGGATATCCGGAGGATACCGACCGTTGTCGTGAGATTTGTGATATGGGCCGATCCGAACTGACGGAGCCCGATATTGAGACAGATATGATTCCTATTTGGTGTCGATGCTTGACACGGGTTTTCAGAGGATTTCTTGATGATATTTAGCTATTATGCAGACATTCATTTTCTAAAAGTTAAGAATGCAGTAACATTAACATTTAAATCACTTAAAGAGTTAGAAAAGATATTGCATACATGTGCATGCATACTAGAGTTATTATATCACATATGGACATACATGTTGTTCCGCATTGCGTGCATTCTTACGATTGCCTTAGTAGATGTTATATTTACTCACGAGCTGGCAACTCACCCCCGTTGTGCCACAGTGTCTTGCAGGTCGGACCCGTCATCTTTGTAGCGGCGGGCTATCTTATCATCAGCTCATTTTGCTCAGACTCGCGACATCGCCCGTAGGTGGGTTGCGAGTATACTTTATTTCTTTTTGCTTTATCATTGTATCTAGTATTCTCCATCTACCACTTGTATTGTATATGCGACCTAGTGATGAGACTGAGAGATTTGTATATTTGTGGTTCCTTTTGGGTCGAGCTCACTTGAGCCGACGTGTGTTTTCTGGTATTTGCATCTCTTTTATGCTCTTTTTCTTGATATTACTATTATATTGCATGTGGTTGTGATCCGCCTTGGGCGAAGAGCTAGCTCCCGCTTGGGGATGCCATTTTTATAATTACAGGTTTATTATCTTGTTGTACCCATTTTGGGGGATAGAAAATACAGGGGAGACTCTGCCGAAATTTTCAGAAATTTTTGATGTTTTAAAAAGGGATTCTATGCAACTTAATTGATTTAAAAACCGTTTTCGTTTAAGGTTTTCCTTCACTCTCTTTTGATTTTGGGTTAGATTTCTGGGCTTTGGCTGACTTAGGTTACGGTACGCCTTTAGACGTCTCGTAATCTAAGTGCCAGTCACGTTCCGTACTTTCGGGTCGTGACACGAAATGAGTGCACGAGAGAAAGGGAAACTTCCAACTCAACCTTTACCTAATTCTGGCTATTCACATCATATGGATGCACTCACGTTGAGATCTGGAAGAGTGCTTGACCATCACGTTGGGGAAGAGTTTGATGATATTGATAAATCAATCAATAACACCCCGGCTGAGACCTCTCCTCACACACACACTTCTAGTTCTGATCCTTGTTCTTCTACCCCACCATCTTCTTCCAAGCCTATTCTTCGTTTCTCAAAAGGCTCGCCACTTCAGCCCACCTCTTTTTCCCCTCCACGGACGATCCCCACTTCTATTCTGGGATCGGTTCCACCCCCACTTCCTTCTCCTTTGATGGACCCAGCGCTTATTGCTAAAGCACCTTATCCTAATCGGTTAAGGGCTAACACACCGAGTCCACATATGGAGAAGATTATGAACATTTTTAAGCAAGTAAACACCAACATCCCTCTCCTAGATGCCATCTAACAAGTTCCGTCCTATGAGAAAACTCTTAAGAACTTGTACACTAGGAAGAGGAAGAATCAAGCGCCCAAGAAGATTTTCATAGAAAAAACAATAGACACGGTTTTCCCCCAGCAATTACCGAGGAAACGTAAGGATCCAGGATATCCTACTCTTTCCATTTCTATTGGGGAAAAACACATTAACCGTGCTCTACTAGATCTTGGCGCTAGTGTTAACTTGCTTCCATACTCAGTCTATGAGCAATTAGGTATCGGAGAGTTGAAGCCAACCAATTGCACTCTCCAGATGGCTGACCGATCAATCACCAAACCTAGGGGTGAACTGGAGGATGTGTTAATAAAAATCGGAGAATTTATATTCCCGGTAGATTTTATTGTAATTGATACACAGCCTGTAGCGAACCCACGGAATCAAATTCCGGTGATTTTAGGTCGCCCCTTTTTGGCCACTTCCAATGCAATAATCAACTGTCGTAATGGTTCTATGACCCTATCTTTCGGGAATAGGTCAATAGAGCTGAACATTTACAAGTTGGGAAGTGTACCCTCCGAACCTACTGCTCAAGTCTGTTCTGTCGACTTAATGGAAGTCGACAGCAGCGAATTTGATGATCCTCCTGATATTGATCTAGACTCTCTTCATATGTTATTGTTTGACCCAACTATGTATCATACACATACGGACTCTTCCACCGAGATGTCCGGGTCAACAACTAACACCGATTATGAACTGCTTTTAGAGTCTGAAGATCACCCCGCACTTTGTGATGACATTATTCACCGGGGTATAGATGGAACTTTTGAGGAGATCTTCGCTGATGAACTCGCATTTTTGAATGACATGGGTGTTGAGATGAATCATCTCTCAATCAATGAAATTGGACCTCCACCCCTTTTTCTGAATTGTACAAAGAATGCGAGTAATCCATCACATACACTGCATTGTCTCTCCAATATGAGACGCACACACATTCTATTCCACCACTTACCTTTTCCCCACTTCTTCTTCCACCAACCAGAGCACTGCATTGATAAATTTTTTGAATGGTTGGTGTTAACATTTGGTCTTTGCAAAACTTGGCATCGACCAATGATTTTTGACCCCCACTTGCGATTTTCAAAGCTTAACATTTCATAACTCAAGTTTGGGGGGGGGTATGTTTTTCTGGCTCCTAAAAAGAAATTTTTACAAAATGATCAGCCAAGAATAAGTTTGGGGGAGGTTCTTCACTTAAATATTTTGCCCTCGCTAATAAATTCCTCCCAAGCTTACAGGTTTTTTGAGATTTAGCAGAAGGCAACAGTGAGGACACTGTTGAAAACAAGTTTGGGGGAGGTTTGTGCTTATTTTTGCATCATTTGCATCATACATTGCATAAGCACAAAACATTTTTTGAAAACCATAAAAATTTAAAAAATTCAAAATTATAAAAATATTTTTTGTACATAAATAAGATAATAAAAGATTAGATAGTGAACAATTACATCCATGAGATTAGAAAAATTTAAGAAAACCAAGAAAATTAGAAGTTTTCTTATACAAACTAGTAATAAGTAGTTATGAGCCGTTGTCCCAAGGGTTAGTAAGATGAAGGACGTCACTAATCTGAGGATAAAAATAAGTCTGAAAAATAGTTTCTATTCTGGAAGCCAAACATTTTGAATGTTAATACCCTGCTATTCGCACTTACACACGTCTTGAAGCCTGGGATAGTAGAGGATACCTTGAAATGCTCTTGTCTTAAAGCCAAAAGTATGAAGGAAATATAAAAAAAAAATGAATAAAATATAAAGTGGTGAGAAAAATGAAAACTGGTTTTGTTATCACCAAGGGCAATAAAAAATGTATAGCGAGGGTGCCTCTTCACCTAGTGCCCTAAGGCCAACTAGTCTGGGAGTCACTGCTATGCCTGAGGTAGTGCAAGACGAGGAAAATACACCAAGTAAGCAAGCACAGGAGTAATCGGTCGGTTAGTACCTCAAGAAGCATTAACGGTCGCATGAAAGTGTGTGAGCAATCTCATTTAAATATTCATTAATTAAAAAGTACTGAGGCTGATGGGCAAGAGTATGATAGCTTGAATTGAATTCTCCGGGTGTAGGGATGTCTTTACACACACGGAGGGTTATATGATCGATGTTTGGAAGAAAGATAGGAATGAAGAATAAGACGATGTTTTATTGAGGGAGGACGTGATTTCTGACATCTTTTCATGACCATTAAGATAGGGCTCATGACAACCGAAAAGCTAGCTTAGTTGGAAACCCTAATTTTCAAAGTCTTTCTTTTACAATTCATGTCTTTAAATGCAATATTCATGATCTTTCTTTTATTATTGGATTTTGTGGGTGAAATCCGCTGAAAACCCTCAGGAGACAACACTCCTCCTACTAGGGACACCTAGAGGTTTAAAGTCCTGTTGCACGTGCTCAGTGCAATCGTGTTGCCTACGAAAGTGTGCTAGTTAGTTTTTCTCTTTCTTTATTTTCTCCTTCTCTTTTTAATAAAACATTCGCTCGAGACGATCGAAATTAAGTTTGGGGGTATTTGATCAGTCGAAAATAATGTATTTTTAACACGGCAATTTCCCCATCTTTTGCATACATTTAGAAGTGTTCGGTATTCATATTTCACATATTAGCAAATCAGTCGTAAAATACCAGATTGCATGTATTAGACTTTTAAACCGACACTTTAAGGGAAATTGACCGCATTTCATGGCATCGCATCATTTCTGTATTTGCGCAACACTTGTCTTGAGTCTGTGCAGGAAATACGGAAGAAAAGCAAAAGAGCTGATCAAATATACGCCAACTAAATCATTTCAGATCTGGTAGCAATTCAGATGGAGAAATACAAATCAATACATCAAAAGAAGGCCCAACAATCATCCCAAGAGTGTACCAGAAATATCAAAGCCCAAGGCCCACAAGTAGCCGCGGATCCGCGGCGGGAGCTTGCTTGTGCCGCGGATCCGCGCCTCTTATGCCACGTCAGCCGTCCAAATTCAGTGCAGAATCTCAATATCTGGGCCCATATTCCTTTCTGATATGACAAGTTCCAGAATACCCTCGAAGATACTGCCAGATCAGCAAAGAAGATTAAGCAAGGCTAATCCTAATTAAGCTCCTAACTAATCCTCTTCTAGAAGCTCCCTCCTAACTAATCACATTTAGAAGCTTCTCCCCTAACTAACTTTTGGAGGGAAATTTGAATTTCCTCAACAAACTTTTGGAGGGAAACTTAGAATTTGAAATCCTAGATCTAGGGTTTGGTTATCTATAAATAGAGCCTAGATCTAAGGGTTGAGGCTAATCTTCATTAGTTCATTAATCAATAATCAATAACCATTGGTTCATTCTACACCATTTTCTTCCACAAGTCTCGTGACAAGGCTTGTGCGAAACCCTAACCCTAATTCCACTCCAAATTCAAGATCTTGAGTACAAATCAAGCAAGAGGCCTTCAACCTTTTAGGAGCCGAGCCGATCTTCAATCGGGCAAGTGATCCAAGCCGATCCACGATCCATGGAGACGAGCGAAGCCAAATCGACGATCAAGTTCTTCCTCTTGTAGTTCTTGAGCAAATGTAACTAAATTGTCGATATAAATAAAAGGTGAAATTCTTTTATCTTGCTTTCTTTTAATTCATGCATCATGATTAGATCTCAATTTGTAATTGTTGCTCTTGTTGTGATGTGTGAGTAAAACTCCGCTCGTTAAGGAGTCGAGACGATAAATAGAATGATGATGTAACAAATCTTTAAACGATTTTTAAGTCCTACGAGTTTTGTAAACCCTAGCAAGTTCAAGAATCGATGACCTAGTTTCGTAGCGATGCTTCCTTGATTGTGATCGCTCGAAATTAGGGATCTACGATCGTTTCTTGAATTTACTAGAGGCTAGAATATGAATGATGTCGATGAATGAACAAGGGATAAGATGAAACCCTAGTTTCACAAGAAATCCCTAATTCTCGTCGATCATCATCGATCTAGTATCAATTCATTGAAGGATAAGAATACGTAATTGTAAGATTACATCACATCTATAGATCCGATCGATTCCTACGAGCCTCATTTCGATTCTTGAGATTTGGTTTGGAAAAATCATCAAACGATCAATTCTTGATTCTATCTTTTAATGCTTTCTTAGATCTAGTTTTTTCTCATTTCTTGAACTTCAATTTTAAATCATGAATTGTTTTGTTTTCTTTTCATTAAAGTTTCAATTCATCTAATTCAAAAGACGAACGATTACACTTTCCCTGAGGACGATCCGCACTCACTTACAACCTACAATCCGACACCGTAGTTGATTGCGGTCAAATAATTTTTGGTTGTGATTTCTATACTATTTTCTACATACACATCCTAAAAAAACATTCAATCAAATTGCGCCGTTGCCGGGGACTATTTGATTCGATACTTTTACATCCAATCAAGTAAAATTTACAATCAAATGGCGCCGTTGCCGGGGACTATTTGATTCGATTTACACACAACAAGAATTCTCAACAATCACCTGTCGTAGCCCTCCGTCATTTCAGATAACAACTGTTTAGTATTCGTGCTGCGTTTGTTGGCCTTTGTCAAGATGTAGTGTGCGGTAGCTGAATGGTGTTTATCTGCTTATGCATGTGATGCAGATTGTTTTAGGGTAGTCGTACGACCTTGTTGGCCTTTGTCAAGGGTCGTGCGGGTGGATTTAATTCAATCAAGAAATGACGGGTTGAACTTGACTAGCATCTTATGATTTGTTGGCCTTTGTCAAGGTCATAGGAGTTAGGGGCAAAATATTATCGGGAATTTCAAGTGTTGAAATTTGCAATGAGATTGCATACCTTCTATGAGATTGTTGGATCCCGATACCCACTGCGACTAATTGTTACTCCTGGGAGAGTTTTACACAGGTCAATTTGCCGATCAAGTAGGTGTCTATAAAGGTGTCAACAGGTTTACGCCTTTGGGAAAACGAGGTTTATTTTAATTAGGTCCGTGCGAAAGCACGGGTAACCGCTCTCAAAGTACCGACATTGGCCTGGCTGAAAAATTGGCGAAATTGTAGGGTGTAATTAATCCCGGCCAGTCTTTCCTTTTAGGGTTTGAAAGAAGATTTGATAAAAACAGTAGGAGCCATCCTGATTAGATAAAATAATAACCAATCTGATCTTGCAAGAGCATATGCTAAAGTGTTTTCTTCTCTCTCTCTCTTAGTAGCGACCATATCATGCCTTAATCAAGATAATAATATGGATGTATTGACCGAACCCGCATGTTATACTGTGCTGGGGAACGTTGGTTCTGTTCTTTCTTATAAAAGTTATAAGACTGAACAGGATATAGGAGAATATCAGGATTCCCATGCCACACGAATGAAGAAAGTACATATTGATGCATTTTCTTCGGGTGTGTTCGTTACAGAGAACTGTTTCTCCATTTGCTCTACATCCTGGGTATCAGATACCGGGTCAAGATCTCATATATGTAATCAGTTACATGGGCTTAGAAAAGGTAGAGAACTTGGAGAAGGTGATAAAGACATAATGGTTGGAAATGGTGCAATTGTTGCAGCTAAAACCGTCGGGGAATATCACCTTGTATTGCCAACTGGTAATACATTGATTCTGAATGAATGCTATTACATGCCGAACCTGATATGCAACATTATATCGGTTTCTTTATTAAGTAAAGAGGGATATAATTTTGTATTACAGGATAATGGTATGAACATTTTTCTGAACCAAAAGTTGGTTGGATCAGGCACGTAGTGCAATGACATTTATGTTCTAAATCAATCAACAGTTCTGAGCATAACAAACACACATAAGAGGAAGGTTTCAGAAATGAACGAATCCTTCTTGTAGCATTGTAGACTTGGTCATATCAATGTGACACGGCTAGCTAAGTTGCATAAAAATGGATATTTGAATGCTTTCGAATTTTCATCTTATGACACTTTCCAGTCATGTCTCAAAGGCAAGATGACCAAAACTCCGTTTACGGGACACGGAGAAAGAGTTACGGAACTCTTGGGACTGGTACATAGTGATGTATGCGGTCCCATATCTACACATGCCAGGAATGGTTCTTTGTACTTCATTACATTCACTGACGATCTATCTAGATTCGGATATGTGTTCCTGATGAAACACAAATCAGAAGCTTTTGAGAAATTTAGAGAATATAAACAAGAAGTCGAGAACCCGGGAAAAGTATTAAAATCCTTCGATTTGATCGAGGAGGTGAATACTTGACCAATGAATTCCTGGACTTCCTAAAAGAGAATGGGATTCTCTCTCAGCTAACTCCTCCATATACACCACAGCACAACGGTGTATCGGAACAGTGGAACTGCACCCTATTGGATATGGTGTGCTCTATGATGAGCACAGCTGAGTTACCTATTTCCTTCTTGGGGTATGCGCTGGAGACAACAGCATACCTATTGAATCAAGTTCCATCTAAATCTGTACCTACCATACCATATAAGATATGGAGTGGAAAGAGACCATGTCTTAAACGAGTTAAGATATGGGGTTGTCCGGCCTATGTCAAAAGGCAAAATCTGGACAAACTCGAGGCATGGTCAGTTCTATGCAAGTTTGTGGGATATCCCAAACATTCACATAGATATCTTTTCTACAATGATGATGAACAAAAGGTGTTTGTTTCTCGACATGCCACCTTTTTAGAAAAGGAATTTCTTGCAAAAGAAATTAGTGGCAATGAGGTAGAGCTGGAAGAAATTCCGGCTACACAAACTGAAACTGAAGATTTAATGGAACCAGAAGATTCGGTAGTTCCTAACGAACCTCAGCCTCTCCGCCAATCTAGTAGGGTTCCCCATCCACCTGAGAGATACTACAGTTTTCTCATTGATGGTGGAAGCGAGGATTGCATCATGGAGGATGACGACCCAACTAGCTTCGAGCAGGCCATCACGAGTGGTGACTCAGTGAAATGGCTGGATGCAATGCGGTCTGAGATGGAATCCATGTACCCCAACAAATTATCGACTTTGGAAGATACTCCTAAAGGGGTAAAACCCATTGGGAGTAAGTGGATCTTCAAGAAAAAACTTGGCGTAGATGGGAAAGTGGGACTTTCAAAGCTAGACTTGTTGCAAAGGGTTTTCGTCAACGACCAGGTGTGGATTATGACGAAAACTTTTCTCCAGTGGCTATGCTTAAATCCATCCGGATCATGCTTGCCATCGTTGCATATCATGATTACGAAATCTGGAAAATGGATGTTAAGACCGCCTTTCTAAATGGTGATTTAGAAGAGAGCGTGTACATGACTCATCCGGAGGGCTTCGTAGCTAGTGGGAGCAGCGGAAAATTGTTCAAGCTGCTTAAATCCATCTACGGGTTAAAGAAAGCATCGCGGAGTTGGAACATCTGTTTTGATATCGTTATCAAAGAGTTTGATTTCATCAAAAACGTAGATGAACCTTGTATATATAAGGAGGTAGCAGAGAGTAAGGTTGTCTTCCTCGTAATGTACGTGGACGACATACTCTTGATAGGAAATGACATTCCTATGCTGCAATCGGTCAAGCTCTTCTTATCATAAAGATTCTCAATGAAAGATCTAGGCGATGCCTCTTACATCTTAGGGATTAAGATCTATAGAGATAGATCTAAACAGATACTGGGATTGTCCTAATCCAGGTACATTGACACCATACTAAAGAGGTTTAGTATGGAAGATCCAAGCGTGGGATTTTACCCACGATCTCTGGGCTCCCTCTCTCCAAAGAGATGTCTCCCAAGAATGATTTGAAGAGAGCTCGCATGCAAGAGATACCCTATGCTTCGGCAGTAGGCTCTATCATGTATGCGATGCAATGGACCAGACCTGATGTTGCACACTCACTAAGTGTCGTGAGTAGGTATCAAGCAGATCCTGGAGAGAGTCACTGGACATCTGTAAAGAGCATTCTCAAGTACTTACGATGGACTAAAGAGATGCTCTTGGTGTATGGTGAACTCCAAGTGGAGTCCTTTACCGATTCGAGCTTTCAGAGTGATAAGGACGACTCTAAGTCGCACTCGGGATTTGTCTTTACGCTCAATGGAGGGGCGGTTTGCTGGAAGAGTTCCAAGAAGGAAACCGTTGCAGACTCGACGATGGAGGGTGAATACATCACTGGTAACGATGCTGCCAAAGAGGCTGTCTGGATGAAAAAGTTCATAACTGAACTTGGAGTGGTTCCATCTATTGAGCATCCAATACCTTTGTATTGTGATAACAATGGAGCGGTAGCTTTGGCCAAGGAACCAAGGTCCCATCAGCGATCCAGGCATATTCTGAGGCGGTATCACCTGATTCGGGAGATAGTTGATTGCCGGGATATCGAGGTCAGGAGAGTTGACACGAAGAACAACACAGCGGATCCACTCACGAAGGCTATTCCCCAGATACAGTTCGAGAGACTCTTCGGGATGCTGGGTATGCGATACTACTACTCATGGCCCTAGTGCAAGTGGGAGATTGTTAGTTGTATGTATGCCTTAGAGGCCATTATTGTACATATGATGTATATTATTGGATGCTTGGACATATATAGAGAGGAATTTCTTGCTCGACATGATAGTATGATATTTGGTTTCTCTTTATCTTAACATGTATACTATGTCTCTTGATACTGTCTTATGGTTACATGTTGGTAAAGCCGTTAGGATGTGTACTTGACTACCAGGATTATGATGAGATCATACTAGTGGGGCCATGGTAGTCCATAAGTTCATCCTTTAATGTCCCTAGTCGTGGGTGTAACGAGACGGGGCATCAATATACCAGAGTAGACTAGCGTATAGCTTCTCGACCCATGTAGATGGGCGATGGATGATCCCATATCCATTGGTGTTTGACATCAGAGATGGCATACGAGTGCTCAGTGGAGACTGTGTACACTGGACAGACTCGCCGAGAACTCCCAGATGGTATTATACCTCACGTAAGATGGTAGTTCTCTGGTGACACAAGTACAGGTTAGTCTGTAGACCCAAAATCGTCATAGAGTCTTGTGTGATTCCCACCGTCCTTTGATTTCCACCTTACCATGTTCAAGAGGATGAGCAAAATGGTGGTTTTTGGGTACAGTCCCGAGTCACATGGAGGCAATGAGCGATAGGAGGGGTTTCGTCTCTCCTGGTATTGGGGGTTGATGTTGCTCTGTGCTCGATTAGCCATAACAGGGAAGTCCCTGGCCATGGCTAGTTTTGAGATTTACTGGTAAATGTTACCAGTAGTTTCTCGACCTGTTATAAGCCTCATATCGGCATGACTTATCGGTTATTGGGGTCTGACGTTTACCACCACTAAACTTGATATGCGACATATCAGACAAGAAGACCGGACTGTACGGTAGTGTCACTGTCAGGCTTTTGCAGGAGTTGGAGCGGGCTTCCTTGCTGATCTTCTGATCGCTCAATACCCGGGTAGCCGTTACGTCCAGCTAGTACCGCTGACGGCTTGTGGGTGCTTGATATGATCATCACCTACTGCTGGCGTATTGACGAGTCTTTAGAGTCCTACATAGAGGTTTTACTGGCTCAGGAAAAACGAAATAGGAGCACATATGTGGTATGTACGGGACCGAGAATAATGCATGTATGTGATACCGTATTCTATTCTCGCGACTTTTGTATCGGTTGGTTATATGTGATATAGCCATGTTATTGAATCAAGTGTTGATTCGATAAGATGGTACATTTAGTGTTAGTCGGTTATATGTGATATAGCCGGATTATTAAATCAAGTGTTGATTTAATAATTCAATGTATAATTGTATATTTGATATACTCATTTACATTAACTAACATTAGCTCACTTAGGCATTCTTTACTCACATGTGTGTACATGTAATATATTTGTGATATATATTGATGTGCATTATTTATTTTAGTGTGTCATGGTTGTTGATACACTATACATGGGTGTATGAGACATACACCATTCTATTTATATCCGTATACTTCTAACTAATAGTCATATCATTCGATCTAGCCCAGACACATAACACCATGCGGGCGATCACCCTGTAGATGTTAAAGCTACTCACCAACGTTCCTGCTTAAGTAAAGCCAACTACTCGCTTTCCCCTGTTCGCAGTACCCGAAGTCCCCGCCTGCAATCCTGAAAGCATATAACAATATAACAAGTATATATTAGCAATCGACCAATAACACGTACCAACTACGTTTGACCGACGCACCAACTCCAATCATACCCTCAAGTGTTCGTCAAGTGGCTAATGCGCGTAGTGACTCTACAAAATCAACTCAAGAGCAAAAGCTACACAAAGACATGAATGCCATCGGCACAACCCTAGCTAGGAGCGCTAAACGATACAACCATCAAGCCTAGACCCTGATCGTACCGATCATGCATTCACATCACACTAATAGACGTGGAATCCAATATAAATAATGTTGCAACATCAAAAGGAAGCCACGCCAAAACTTACTGAAATCTAGTAAGCAACATATACCATTTTAACACAAAACTACAAGTTTTTTACCAAAACTAGAATTTACAAACATCATAATATAGCAAGATTAAACCATACAAACCCTTACTATAATTTAAATCACTCTTAATTAGGATTTAATAAAAGTCTAGTTTGTAATTAAGCAAATTTTACAATTAGGAAAATAACAAATAACAATCTTGCTACAAGGTTAAGTTTTTTTCAAGTCATCATTTTAACCATTAACCAATACACTAACCAAAACCATAATTGTTTATCAAAAAAAACATTTCTTGAATTATAAAACATGCATATTAAAGCTTTAAATTAACATCAAATTAAGCTAGTTTAAAGTATTAAGCAACAATTAGAGTTTATGGTTAGGATTATACCTAACAACTAGGTCACAATTTGTAACAAAAACCCAAATTTATCATCCAAAAAGAAGTTTTTAGTGAAGATCCAAGCTTGATTAGTGATGGAGAATAAAGGGTTATGTTTTGTTTAAGAGTTTTGTAGATTTATTTAGGGATTTTTGAAGATTTTATGAGCTTGGAGAAGATGAAATGAGCCAAGGAAAAATGAGGGCAGCACAAGGAAGAAGTGGCCGGCCAAGGAGAAATTGGGGGGGGGGGTTGTGAAAAAATGAAGAAATTGACAATAAATGCTCATTAATGCATTTTGCCACCTTTTCTTTCTTTTCTTTTTCTTTAAAAAAATTAAAACCTTTTGCCACAAAAATATCTAGATATTTGATGGATGGTTTTGTTTAACTTAAACTTGATTAGTTTAGCAATGATTCAAATTAGAAGTAATTAACCCAAAATGTAATTACCACTAATTAAGTGCGTAAATAACACATTAAAATAATATTTAATTAGGGAAAAATTATATATGAACCAAAACTTTTCATTGACCCCCAAAGCCCGCGCACTAGCTTCATTCTAGCTAAACTAGATGCCGACAAGTCTATACAGAAGTTTGATCACAATCGGGTTAAAACGGAAAACATCTACTAATTTGCCCTAAAAACGAAAAATATCCGCATAACGATATCTAAAATCTTACAATCTTCCCCCTTACAGAAATTCGTTCCCTGAATTTAAAAATCTTACTACGCGCACCTTCAAAGAGATGAGTACAAAACTCCCAAATCTTGCTCGCAGCCTCCCAAGTGATCACCTCACTATACGGCTACGCTAAAGAAAACCCTCCACAGATGGCAAGACCCTTGACTGATGTTTCTCCACCTGCCGATTCACTAATACTATAGGCTGTTGGTGAACGAAAAGATCACGTCCAAGCTAAATGGTCTGATACTGAATCATGTGAGAAAGGCCAAGAAGATATTTGCAAAGTATCGACACAAGGAAAACGTGGTGAATGCTAAAAAATCTGGGCGGAAGTGCCATATTATAGGCAACGGTACTAACTCACTTCAGGGATCTCAAATAGACCTACAATTTTGGGATTAAGCATCCCAAAACTCAACACGCTAATTCATCGGAAAAATTCGTAGGAATACATGATCTCCCACTGCGAAATCAACTGCGACTACCACGGTCGGCATAAGATTTCTGTCTGCACTGGGCTTCTCTCATCCTGACCTGAATCAACTGGATCCTCTCCGTAGTCTCATGACTAGCTGGGGTCCAAAAATCCTACCCTCGCAGAGTCAAAAAAACAGACTGGCGATCGACACGACCTACCAAACAAAACCTAAAGGTTGCCAATTGGAACGTCTCTTGATAACAGCTATCGA
Organism: Agapanthus africanus; assembly: GCA_030015575.1. Classification (NCBI taxonomy): domain Eukaryota; kingdom Viridiplantae; phylum Streptophyta; class Magnoliopsida; order Asparagales; family Amaryllidaceae; genus Agapanthus; species Agapanthus africanus. The sequence continues at coordinate 186,491,627 of JASDDO010000031.1, forward strand.
AGGAGAACCCTAACAATGGCAAGTAACGATCCCAACCGCCAACAAACACTTAGTACGTACGCACAAGCATATCCTCCAGAGTCTGTATAGTCCGCTCTAACTGACCATCGTCCCACAGATGGAAAAGTGGAGCTAAAGCTTAACCAGTACCCAAGGCTTTTTGAAGTTTCTGCCAAAGATGGCAAGCGAACTGGGTGCCTCTATTGGATACCACGCATGAAAGAACTCCATGCAAACGCACAAACTTAACAAAGACCAACCGAGCAAACTGAGTATAACCGGACAACAAACACCCTAATAGAGTCACACCCTTTCTAAACCTGGGTAGACACCACAACGAAATTCTTGGTGATCTGCTCCCATTCCCACCCCGGAACGGTTAAAGATTGCAACTCTCCAGCCGATATCAAATGGTCAACCTTAGCTCGCAACATGACAGACACCTCAAAACGAAATCCGAAACTTCACTCTTCATCCCTGCCCACCCATAACTATCTCACAAGTCACGTCCCATCGTGGTGGAACTTGGACGAACACAGAAGGCTGACTGGTGTGCCTTTTTTCTAGGATCTCGCATTTCAACCCATCAATATCAGGTACACACAACGCATCCTTAAACGTAACACACCCTAGTTAAAACATCAAGGACTCCGAATCTTTACCCTGCCGGACATGCTCAAGTATCACAGACAACGAGCATCAGTAGGCTGTGCCTCACGAAAACGATTAAGTAAAAGTGGATGGGCGCGGACATGAGCAAGCTGTCCCCTCAGTATGTAGGTTTACTAGGCACTCTAATAAGGTTCTACAAGGCATCAACCATGCCCGTTTAAAATTTTAGCCGTGCCGAATAACCCTAAACAAGATCTTTGCTAGATAATTAGGGTTTCACATGCAATTAAAAGACATTTACTACTAAGTGAATACGAAATACAACCTTTGTAGATCGGTCCTTCACTTATAAAGCTCCTTGTCGTAGTCCCTTCGTTGCGATCATGGTTCTCCCGGGCTCTTGCATGGCTTTATGAGGCGAAAGATGCGTCCTTGCTTGAAGTCTTCGAGGCCGAAGATGATCTACGTCGAGGGAATACCGACTCAAGCTACTACTTCACTAACTAGAGAATTAGCGAAGCAAACACCCTAAACTAAAGTTCTAGTCTAGTAGAGGATGGAGAAATAGGAAGTGGGTTCTCTTTAGAATTTTATTTCTCACAATGTTTCACTCTCCTTTTAAAGCCCTAGAAAGCTTTTCTTTTGCTCAAAGAAGAAGAAGAAGATGAATAAAAAAAAAGAGATGAGGATAATGATCAAGTGACTGAGCTAACCATGGATGAGTGAGTATCATATACTAACTCATGTAGAGACATAACCATGGCTAATCCTAATAGTTGGGTTAACTAAATATTTTAAGTAAAACAAATTGAGTTGAATTTGTCAAAGCACTAAAAGCTTCTGCAAGCTTCATGCACTTAACAAATTTCAACCAATTTAGATTTACTTTAAATACAAAAACCCCTCCACAAAAATTAGAATGGTGTATATCTTATACACCCATGTCATGTGTATCAACAACCATGATACATAAAAGAAAAACACATTTTTAATATATATCACATATATATTAAAGTTGTGCACATGTAAGAAAAATCCTTAAGTGAACAAATGTTAGTTAATGTAAATTAGTATATCAAATATACAATTATACACTAAATTATTAAATCAACATTTGACTTAATAATCCGGTTATATCTCATATAACCGACTAACATCCAATGTATCGTCTTATCGAATCAACACTTGATTCGATAACCAGGCTATATTACATATAACCGACCGAAACAAAAGGTCGCGAGAATAGAATACGGTAACACATGTTGGATATATATGCCCTAGAGGCCTTCATTGTATAGGATGCTAGGGATATGTATGTACATGACAGTCTTTCTTAATATGATAGTACGCTATTTGGTTTGTCTTTATCTTAACATATGATATATTTTGCGCAGTATTCATATATATATACATGTTGATAAAGCCCATAGGGTGTTTGCCTGACTACCGGCGTTGTAATGGCAGTCATACTTGTGGGAGCTGGATAGTCAAAAGGCACATCCTTAGATGTCCCTGGTCGCAGGAGTATTGAGACTGGGCATCGATACTCCGGAGTAGACTGGTGTATACATATCTAGACCCTGAGGAGGGGCGATGGATTGGTCCCGCAGCCATTGTTGGAGTGCACCTAAGATTGTATACAGATGCTCACTGGGTGTGAGTACACCGGACAGGACTCGCCGAGAACTGACTGGATGGTATTTATACCTAATGTCAGATAGCAGTTCTTAGGTGACATGTGTGCAGATAGTCCATTTACTTAAGGTCGTCATTTGTCTCGTGTGAGTCCCCACCGTGCTTTGATTACTACCCTACCACGGTTCAAAGGAGTCGTGCGAACAAGTTTTAGTTGGGCACAGTACCGAGCCACGTTTAGGCAGTGAGTGACTGTTAGGGATTTGTCTCTCCCAGTATAGGGAGTTGATATCGCACGGTGATCGGTTGGTCATTAGTATAAGTCCGTGGCCAGGGCTGATTGAGAATTATTGATAGATTGATCAGTAGATTCTCGGATGGTGATTGAGCCATGCCGACACGACTTGTACGGTTATTAGGGGTCTGACGTTTACCACCTCCCTAAACCATACATGCGATACTCTTAGACGAACAGACCGGACTGCACGGATATTGTCACGGACAGGCTCAGTAGGAGTTCGGATGGGCTTCCTCATCGGCCTTCTTATCGACATCTACCTGGGGACCGTTACGTACAGCTAGTGCCGCTTGCGGTCTGTGGTTAAACCCACTGCCAGCGTAGTAGTCGAGTCTTTAGAGGCCCACAAAGAGTTTTCCTAACTCCAGGAGAAACGATATAGAGGTCGTACGGTTTTATGACAAGGGTTCGAACGAATACGTATTTAAACGCACATACGACATTCGGACAATTTTTACTAGACGGCTTTGGTTTAAGCCAGATTCTAGTATCAGGTTATTGGATTTAAACAGTCTAAAGTTTTTCCGTGTTTTAACGGATGGGAGGGGCGTTCTCGTAATTTCCGGGAAGTTTCTAGAAGCATGGTGACTTGAGGGGTTTAGGTGACATTGTCATTAATGATATTGTGACTCATAATGTGTGATTCATTATGTCATTAATGCATTATTAAATGCTTAATGACTCACATAGTGAATCACTCATAATGCATTTATGTAGCATGATGAATAATCTCATTTTATTCGTTTATTGATTTATTCATTATGCTTCATATATCAAGTGAGAAACAATTTCATTTTCATAATTCTAGTTCACCTTCTCTCTCCTCAAGCTCACTCTTTCTTCAAGCTATAATCCTACCACTCATGAGTTGAGAACAAGGATTAGAAAACAATAAACATTCCACAACCTAACTCTATATGATCTAAGTTCCTTTGATTAGCAACTAGAGAAACTTAGTTACCTCAAGTTTTGAGGTGAAGCTTGGATTAGGGTTCTCGGGTGGATCATCTATCACTTAGAGGAGGCCGAGGAGGACGTAGAGATCGTAAAGACGAAGGACACGATTCGTTAGGTATAATCTCTTTATATAGTTGCTTAGAACTTCTATGGTTGTTGTTAATTATCGTTTAGCAAAGATCTTCGGTTAGTCGATGTATGCTTCAAGAACAAGATCGTTTTTCATATTTCCTCCTCCCCACAACTCGTGGGGTGTTTCACATCGACTTACAGTGGTATCAGAGCCTCACTAAACAATAATTAACTCACTTGCAAAGTCATATGAATTTCGAACGCAAAACGAACCGGAAAAGATATCATATTCATATAGTTTCTGTCGATTTTAAATTGAGGTCCAAAATTTTTTCAGGGACCTCCAGAATAACCTACAGGGAACCCTAAGAACACTGGAGAAATTTGGGTGCATGAATCGGCTGACACACCACGAAACCGCGGCCAATCCCACCGATCCGCCGCGGATCCACGGCCGAGTTGAGCCCGATTCACCCAAAATCTCCCCAGTAATTCTTCTGTGAATGTTTTGTCTTTTCTGGAATGTTTATTTTTTGCTCAGGTCTCAGATTTACAGAGAAGTCTTGGAGCAGAATCTAATAGGTTTGTTCGATCGAAATTATACGATGTTTGCTTGTTTGATTATATCTGTGAACTGTATTATGTGTTCGTAAACCTCCCCTAACTGCTAGTATGTTGGTTGGCAAGGGGTTGCACATATCTGTAATGTTTTAACTGTTTGTGATTATGAACTGTATTGGATTGTTGTGATGATTAGCCGGGGTTTTATGATGGGTTATTGTATTAATTCATTCGATGTAATTGTAATAAGTTGTAATATTATTTTGTAGGGCACATCCAGGTTGCGGTTGTAGCCACCGTTGTATTATTTCTTTTTACTTTTTCTGCTCCTAGGATAGACCCAAGGTGGGGTGCACAAACTACCGGGTATTTCGAAGTGCTTAGTGGCCAACTCACGTTGTTGAGGGAGACCACTTCACTTCGGGTACTTGGAGGGTAGTTTGCCATACTCGTAGGAGTCTGGGGTGGGGTAATGGCTATTCATCACAACTGTGTAATCCGTCTTTTCTTACAGGCTCAAAAGAAACGCGGATTGCTTGCATATCCAATAAAGTTTATCTTTTATCTGGAATACCTATTATTGTATCTGACGAATGTACAATATCTATATATGATAGCTATTTAGACGTCACTTTTGTTTTACACCCGCACTAGCCTAGCCCCCGCTCTGCCGTTAGTTAAGTAACCTAACGGGTGATGACGGGACCCCGTGGCGAATGCGGATGGCATAAGAGGACGTTGTATTTTCGTTGTTATCTGTAATGATAGGTTAAAGATGGGACGCATTATTTTTAATGCAAAGAAAAATAAAACCTAAACTGAATCGTTGGAACAATTTCAAAACCACTCGGTTTTCTTCAAAAAGCAAATTTTAAATGCGGAGCTTAAACCACTCCTTTTAATAAAGGCTATCATGGTTCCTTCGATCATATCAAGTTCATTATGTTAACGGTTTTTTGCCAAAAACTAGCCGTAACCCTCCGTCGTTTCAAATAGACAACACATCGTATTCATACTATGCTTGTTGGCCTACGTCAAGGCATAGTGGATGGTAGCAGTGTGTTTGCTTATTTGTTGCAAAGATAGATGCATTAGTTTAAGACAGACGTACAGCCTTGTTGGCCTACGTCAAGGGCATGTACGATGTACCTAAATTAATCAGGACAACGACGGGTAGAACTTGACTTGCGTCTTATGATTTGTTTGCCTACGTCAAGGTCATAAGAGCTTAGGGTAAAAACTCACATCGGGAGTTGCAAACATAAAGGAAACCTGCAGATTTAGCATACCTTCTGGAGTGTGGTGACTAGAGTGGCTTCCATCTAGTACATCATGCAATGATAGTTGGATCCCGATCCCATTGATGAGTAGGATTACTCTCGGGAAACATTCTCACTTAACAATCAATGCTATAAACCAAGTAGGTGTCCAGAAAGGTGTTAGAGGGGCTAAGCCTCCAGGGAAAAGAGGTTATTTAATTAAGGAACTTCGCGAAAGCGTTGGAAAACCTCCCTCGAAGTACCAACACCGGCCTGGCTGAAAGGTTAAGCAAGTATTGTGACGTGTGATTAAATCCTCACTAGTTTTTCTTTTAGGTTTTGAAGAAGGATTTGAGGGAACAATGGGAGCCATCCTGTTTAGATAAACTAATAACCAATCTAAACTTGCAAGAAGTATATGATGAGTGTTTTCTTTTCTCTCTCTCTAGCAGCTACCATGACAGGACTAAAACTATTACTTGAAAAAAATATACTGACCGGGCAGAACTATAAAGATTGGCTAAGGAACGTCAACATTGCACCGACTTATGACAAAGTAGCATATGTTACCACCGTTGTTCCTCCCCTTATCCCCGGACCAGATTCCTCAGTTATGGACAAGGAAGTTCGCAAAACCTGGGATCTAGACTGTGAGCGAGCTAAGTGTATCGTGCTGGCGTCCATGAACAATGAACTCCAGAAACAGCACGAGAGTATGGATATTATATCCATCTTTCTCCATGTCAAGGAATTATATGGAGAGCACTCCCGTATCGCGAGGTACGAGACCTCAAAGAAACTCTTCCAGATGTGGTTAGCTCCAGGATCTCCTGTAGGAGAGCATGTCCTCAAAATGATCAGCCTCATTGAGGAACTCGCAAACCTGGGATGCGTGCTAGAGAATGATTTGTATATCGACTTGATTTTGCAGTCCCTTCCCCACACCTTCTCTCAGTTCGTGCTTAGCTTCAACATGCACGAAATGGAAGTAGATCTTCCAAAGCTCCTCAACATGTTGAGGGTAGCAGAGACCTCCATGAAAAAGGAGAAGACCCTCGTTCTGTATGTTGGCCAATCATCCTCTTCTAAATCTAAAGCGAAATCTAAAGGGAAGAAGAAGATGAAAGCCACCAAACCGAAAGGTGTGGTCAAGAAGGTGCAGGGTACGAGCAAGGCAGGAAGTGTGAAAGCGGATATAAACGAATGCTTTTATTGTCACAAGCAAGGGCACTGGAAGAAGGACTGCATAGCCTTCAAAGGTAAGGACAAGAAGCAAGTTGTTGCTTCTGCTTCAGGTGTGTTCGTAATCGAAAATTGTCTTTCAGTAAACTCTACATCATGGGCACTTGATACCGGTTCTGGTTCTCACATCTATAATTCATTACAGGATCTGAGAAATAGTAGAGTAATAGGGACAGGTGATATGACTCTCCGGATGGGTAATGGAATGCATGTAGATGGTATTACAATAGGGGAATATCACCTAGGGTTGACTAGTGGGCACATTTTGGTGTTGTACAACTGTTTTTGAATTCACAGTATGTTGTGTAATATTATATCAGTATCTTTGTTATCTAATGAAGGATATAATTTTGCGCTTGAAAGAAATGTCATGAACATTCTCCTAAATCAAGAACTGATTTGGTATGGCACACTGGAAAACGACATATACATACTTAATCAACCTTGAATTTTCAATATTCAAAACACACTTAAAAGAAGGGCTCCAGATTCAAATCAAGCCTTCCTATGGCATTGTAGACTTGGTCATAGAAACGAAACAAGGTTGACTAAGTTACATAAAGACGGATATCTAAATCCGTTTGAATATTCATCATATGCAACTTGTCAATCATGTATCAAAGGAAAAATGACCAAATCTCCGTTCACCGGACACGGAGCAAGAGACACAGAAATCTTGGGACTTGTACACAGTGATGTATGTGGTCCAATGTCTACACATGCGCGAAGCGGTCACTCCGACTTCATCACTTTTACTGATGACTTCTCTAGGTATGGACATATGTTCTTAATGAAACATAAATCCAAGGCCTTTGAGAAGTTTAAGGAATATAAAAATGAAGTAGAGAAACAAACTGGTAAAAGCATCAAGACACTTCGATCTGATCGAGGTGGAGAATACTTAAGTACCAGTTTCCTTGAATGCTTAAAAGAGAATGGAATTCTCTCTCAGCTTACTCCGCCTTATACACCCCAGCATAATGGTGTATCAGAAAGGAGGAATCGCACCCTATTAGATACGGTGCGTTCAATGATGAGTATTGCTGAGTTTCCACTTTCCTTCTGGGGATTTGCTCTAGAATTAGCAGCATACTTATTGAATAGAGTTCCAACTAAGTCTGTGCCTACCACTCCATATGAAATGTGGAGCGGGAAGAGACCATATCTTAAGTAAATCAAGATATGGGGGTGTCCGGCATATGTTAAAAAGCATAGTCCGGACAAGCTCGAGGCACGATCGGTTTTGTGCAAGTTTATAGGATACCCCAAACATTCAAGGGGGTACATGGTCTACCACACTTAAGAACAAAAGGTGTTTGTCACTCGCCAAATTGTCTTCTTAGAAAGCGAATTTCTTGCAAAAGAAATTAGTGGGAGCACGGTAGAGCTGGAAGAAATTCCAGAACCTCAAACTGCTACAGAGGACTTAGTAGAATCTCAGATTTCAATAGAACATGACGAACCAACAGCACTCCACAGATATAGTAGTGTTTCTCATCCTCCTGAGGGATATTATGGTTTTCTTCTAGATGGGGATCGAGAGGATTGCATCATCGATGATGATGAGCCTACTAGTTTTCAGCAGGCTATCACGAGTATTTACTCGGTGAAGTGGTTGGATGCTATGAGATCCGAAATGGAATCCATGTACACCAATAAAGTATGGACATTAGAAGATGCTCCTCCTGGGGTGAAACCAGTTGGATGCAAATGGATCTTCAAAAAGAAGATTGGTGCACTTGGACAAGTGGAAACCAACAAAGTTAGACTCGTTGCAAAAGGTTTTCATCAAAGACCAGGATTGGACTATGATGAAACCTTTTCACCTATAGCTATGCTTAAATCCATTCAGATCCTTCTTACCATTTCTTCCTTCCATGACTATGAAATCTGGCAGATGGACGTAAAAACAGCTTTTCTAAATGGACATTTAGAAGAGTGTGTTTACATGGATCAACCAGAAGGTTTCTTAGACAGTGGGAGCAGCGGAAGAGTGTGCAGTTTGCTTAAATCCGTCTATGGATTAAAGAAAGCATCGCGAAGTTGGAACATCTGCTTTGATGAGACAGTCAAAGAATTTGACTTTATCAAAAATGTAGATGAACCATGTATTTATAGGAAGATTGTAGAAGAGCGGTAGTCTTCCTCGTTTTGTACGTCGACGACATACTACTGATAGGGAATGATGTCCCTATGATACAATCTGTAAAGCTCTTCTTGTCATAGAAATTCTCCATGAAAGACTTGGGTGATGCAACCAACATTTTGGGCATTATGATCTATCGTGATAGATCTAATAGAATGTTGGGACTTTCACAGTCTAGGTATATTGACACTATACTAAAGAGATTTAGTATGGAAGATTCTAAGCGCGGTAATATGCCCGCTTGTCATGGGATCACCCTCTCCAAAGGCTGATGAAGAGAGGGCTCGCATGGGCATTATACCCTATGCTTCGGCAGTAGGATCTATAATGTATGCGATGTTATGTACAAGACCAGATGTAGCTTACGCACTTGGTATGGTAAGCAGGTATCAGACTGACCCAGATGAGAAGCATTGGATAGCGGTAAAGAACATTCTTAAGTACCTGAGAAGGACTAAGGAGATGTTCTTGATTTACGGTAATGGGGACCTCCAGGTAGAGGCTTTTACCGACTCCGGCTTCCAAAGTGACAAAGATGATTATAAATCCATTTCGGGTTTTGTGTTTACCCTCAATGGAGGGGCGGTATGTTGGAAGAGTTCCAAACAGGATACCGTCGCAGACTCAACTATGGAGGCTGAGTATATAGCTGCTAGTGAAGCCGCAAAAGAGGCTGTCTGGATGAGGAAGTTCATCTATGAAGTTCAGGTGGTTCCGTCCATTGCTAATCCAATACCTTTGTATTGTGATAACAATGAGGCTGTAGCATTAGCGAAGGAACCGAGGTCCCATCAGAAATCCAGGCATATCTTAAGGCGTTTTCACCTAATCAGGGAGATTGTTGATCGTCGGGAGATCGAGGTACGGAGAGTAGACACAAAAGACAACACGGCAGATCCATTCACCAAGGCCATCACTCAAGTCCAGTTCAAGAGGCTGTTTGAGATGTTGGGCATGCAGTACGCCAGCAACTGGATCTAGTGCAGACAGTGGGTACTCATTGCGCCAATTATAGGCCTTAGTGCAAGTGGGAGATTGTTAGATATATATGTTGGAGATAGTGCCCTCAGAGTCAATTATTAGATTACAGGCACGTCATTGCAATGATTGAGGGAGGACCTGTCCCAGTAGGACAGTCTTTCTCGAGATGGTAGTATGCTATCTGGTTTACCTTTATCATCGTGTACTGCTTTAGGTGACCTGACAGGTCACTATTGCACGTTGATAGAGCCCCTAGGATTCATGCTTGACTGCCAGCAGTATGAGGGCGATCATATACGTGGGAGCTGGTAGTCTATAAGCACATCCTTAAAAGGTCCCTAGTCGTAGGAGTTTCGAGACAGGGCATCGATACTCCATAGTAGACTAGTGTATACAGTCGAGACCACGACAAGGGGCGGTGGCCGGTCTCACAAGCCACTGGTGTCAGTTGGTTCACCTAAGATGTATACAGGTGCTCATTGGGTTATGAGTACACCGGACAGGACTCGCCGGGAACATGCTAGTTGGTCTTATACCTGACGTCAGATAGCAGTTCCCTGGTGACATGTGTACAGGTTAGTTCATCGACCTGGGGATCGTCATTTGTCTCGTGTGAGTTCCCACTGTACTTTGATTACTACCCTACCACGCTCAAAGGAGACGTGCAAACAGGTTTTAGTTTGGTACAGTCCCGAGCCACATGGAGGCAGCGAGCGGATCTTCAGGGGTTTGTCTCCCCCGGTATTGGGGGTGAGGTCGCGATGTGTCTAGGAGAGCCATTACACGAAGCCCTCGGCCGAGGCAGGAGATTTACTGGTAGGTATTCCATTAGTATCTCAGGGTGTTCTGGGCTACACTCCGATACGACTTGTACCGCTTTTGGGGGTCTGACTTTTACCAACCCCCTAGGCCCGCCATGCGATGCTCATAGACGAACGGACCGGACTGTACGGATATTGTCACTGACAGGCTCAGTAGGGTGTCAGGTTGAGTTTGCTCATCGACGTCCCTTTCGGTCAATAGCTGGTGGCCCGTCATGTATGGCTAATACCTCTGATATGCTAGTGGTTAAATCCACAGCCATAGTATTGACGGGTCTTTAGAGTCCCCCACATTCAGTTACTCAAGTTTCGGGCGGAACGCTGTAGAGGCCGTATGGTGATATGGCAGGGTTCGATCAGATACGTGCGGTATTGCACGGATTAGGATCGGACAGTTGGTGCTAGAGGCCGTAGGGAGATATGGCACGGTTCGATCATATACGTGCGGTATTGCACGGATCAGGATCGGACAGTTAGTACTAAAGTCCGTATGGTTATATGGCAGGGTTCGATCAGATACGTGCGGTATTGCACGGATCAGGATCGGATGGATATTACTAGCCGGCTTTGGTTTAAGCCGGATCCTAGTATAGTACAGTGTAGATTTTGTCTCATTGCATTTGTATTTCGGTCGGAATACAGATGCGGGTGTGTATACACAGTATCGTGGTTTTCCTGTAATTTATTACGGGACCAGTTTTCTGGAGTTGCCAGTTTGCTTTCCGTTTCGGCCAATTTCCTTTGTATCGTTCATTGGCCGAAGGTTGGTGGAGGAGGGCTTATTTGCATTTATGCAAATAAGTATTTGTGGAGGGTGTTCTTTTCATTTTGTTGCTTCATTATGAGTTGCCTTCATTTGACTTCATAACCTCATCATGGCTTGACTTTTGTATGATGATGGAGGGACATGATGATGAGTTTGTGTGTTGGATTTACTTGTGATCATTTCTTGATATCATGACCTTTCTCTCTCTCCCTTGCATTCCACCCACCCCTTGACTTTACTCTCTCTCTCCACTCACACAATGAAGAGGGGCCGGCCACTTTTGAAGGGAGTGGGATTGATTTTCATGTGTGGAATTTTTGTTTTTCAAAGGGTGCTAAGAAAAGCTCTCTAGTTCATCTCAAAAATCCATTCCTCCACCATCTCAAAAGGCAACTCCTAAACCCCAAATGAGACATGAGCACTACACATTCTACAGCAAACCTTGGGCATGTCGGCTCGCCAACTTCGTGCCCGAGTTGCCTCGGTATAGAGGTGGGAGCCCGTAAAAGAACCAGGCGATGTGGTGCCCCTTCCGGCGAATTGGTGGAGACCGGAGATTCCGCGGGAGATTGGGACGACGACGAGAAGACCGGAGGACTCGAATCACTCGGTATATCTCTCTTCCCCATCTAGTAGTTAGCTAGGACTAGTTTAATGGCACGATCCGGGTTTTAGTGCGCGGTGGTGCCGGTTCAAGAAAATTAAAGTTAGCCATCGCTTCCGCATTTGGCCTCGGGATGGAGGCCGGGGCGCCGCCGTGCACTTACAGTGGTATCAGAGACTCGCCATTAACATAGTCTAGCTTTGTCTAATGTGTTTTACACTTCCGATCGAACAAATGTTCTGAAAACCCAATAACACATGCATCAGTTTTCTGTCAATTTTTTTCTGGCTCGAAATTTTTTTCAGGTTGTAGAAAACAGATGTACTGGAAGTCCTAAGAATTCTGGAGAAATTCGAGACATTGATCTTTCAAGGAGAGCGCGGAACCGCGGCCAAACCCCACTTGGCGCCGCGGTTCCGCTGCAGTATGGAGGGATCAATGCGTCAAATTTTTCCAGTGGGCTTCTAGGGTGAAAATAGGGTTTTTGGAATATTAATTTTGGGCCCAGAATTTCTTGATGTGCTACAGTAGTACTTGGGGGCCCACTTGTTAAAATTTGATCGATCGGATATTTTAAACACATTAGTTCACAGTATTTACATTATATCTGCCACCGTGAATGTCACATGATCGGTAAATTCAGTCTGACTGCTATAGCCCGGTTAGACGGATTTGCGAACTTGACTTTCACGTTGATGTTCTGTGTTATGCTGTGATGTTGCGGATTGGTCGTGGGGGATAGCCTGGATGCAATGCTAGTACAGTTGTGTTTGTATTATGTACATTTGATATTGCGGGGCGAGCGTCCGACATGTGGACTGCCGTCACTGCTTGTTTGTATTATTATTTTGGTGCACGACCAGGTTGCGGTCGATGTACCCGTTGTATGTATATTTTACTTTCTGTACTAGGATTACCCCGCGGAGGGGTGCACGGATAGCCGGGTTCTAGAGGGCAACGGGCCCGCATCTCATGGCATTGAGACAGAGGGGGCTTCACTCTAGAATTGGGGGGCTATTCACCGCACTCGTAGGGGGTACAGGTTGACCCAGGAGGGGTGCCCAAGTTACCGGATTCCGTGAAGTGCTGGGTGGTCCATTCACGTTGCTGAAGGGGGCTGCCTCGCTTCAGGTTTTGGCGGGTAACTTGCCGCGCCCGTAGGGGTCTGGGATTTCATTGCACAGGTTATCCATACGACCAGGGGAACGTCGGGTTTCAGTAGTGGCTCTGTGAAACCCGGGGATCCCAGATATCTGTATTGTTCTGTGATGTTCTAAATTTCTGCGATGTTGCATTTTATCACGCCTTGAGCGAATATAATATATTGGTATATATATTAGTAGATGTTGTCTATGTTTTGCATCCGCGCTAGTCCAGTCCCCGCTCTGTCGTTAGTTAGCTAACCTAACGAGTAAAGACGGGACCCAGTGGCGAATGCGGATGGCATATACGTACATCAGTATATTTTCGTTCTTTGTGGTGTAATCAATTGATGGGACTGCATTGATTCGGATCAATGCAAGTTAAAAACAAACCTAATCTGATGTTGTTGGAACACTTTTCAAAAGGCTGTTATTACAAGGACGTTCACTTTTGTTTTGCATCGTGGTATTCAGTTGGAATATCCTGCTCCTCAGTCGACGAGGCAAGGGCCGAGATCCCTTCACCGGGAGTGACCCCTTGGACAGAAGTTTGCGTCAGGGCATTAACTTCGCTATAGCCGATTACTTTTGCTTTGCATCGTGGTATTCAGTTTGAATATCCCGCACCTCATTCTACGGGGAAAGAGCCGAGATCCCTTCACCGGGAGTGACCTCTTTAGCAATGGTTTTCGTCACTATATTTTAAAAGCTATCCGTTCCTTCAACGATATCATGTTCTTTACGTTAAAGGTTTTCGCCAGAAACCATTCGTAGCCCTCCGTCGTTTCATATGGGTAGTCAATAGTATTCAAGCTGTGTTTGTTGGCCAAAGTCAAGGCACAGTGTTTGGTAGCTGTTGGTTATTCAAATGCAGCATAGATAGATGCGTTGGTTTGGAAGAGTCGTACTGCCTTGTTGGCCAAAGTCAAGGGTAGGTACGGATGGATTCAAATCAACCTGGAGAATGACGGGTAGAACTTGACATGTGACTTATGATTTGTTGGCCAAAGTCAAGGTCATAAGAGCATGGGGTAAAAATCACATCGGGAGTTTCTAAATAAACTGAAACTTGCCAGATATGCGCATACCTTCTGGAGTGTGACACCGTGAGAGGATTCCGTCACGTTATCATGCGATGATAGTTGGATCCCGATTCCCACTGATGAGTTAGTTTACTCCTTGGGTGATCCCGACTAATTCTTCCTTCAGGTTTGGAGGAGAATTTGAGGTTACAGTGGGAGGTTTCCAGATTAGATAAATTAGTAACCATTCTGATCTAGGTTAGAGTGCACGCTAAGTGTTTCTTTTCCCTCTCTCTTTGGCAGCGACCATTGACCCGACCCTAAGACTATGACTCAGTGACCAAATTAACCGAACCTCCTTAACACTGGCTTTTGGATTGTCAGAGTTCCAAACCTCATTGCCACTCCTACTTTTACCCTTTTCTCCAGGACACCCCGTATTACTACGAACGTCCACTTCCATTGGACAAAACCATCATATGGTTAGATACGAACTCGAAGGAATTTATTCGAGGATGGTTTCCGGTTCTGGAGAAAACGGATAGGACTATTCAGTCGTCTTTTCCTTTTACCTTCTCTCAGGTTGCGAGTAATCCTTGGTTTAGGAGATAGTACACCTATTATGCAAATTGGATAGTCTTCTTCCAAACCTTAGGCTGGTGCCGAACGGTGGGGAATGAAGAAAACCAATTAGCATAACGATGGTGTGCAGAAGGTATTGAGTTAAGACAAAGAAAGGGATTAGTAAGAGGGTAAAGTAAATTGCGACTGCTATTCACAACCAAACCAAGTATTTACTTGCCAATCCTAAATCACATTTGCATTTCTCCAGAACACTCCGTATCACTACGAAGATCCACATTTTATTGGATACTCCATCGTATGGTTATATACGAACTCGAAAGGAACTTGTTCCAGTTCGGGGATGGATTCTGGTTCAGGAGAAATAGGAATAAGGTTTATTCGGTTGTCTTTTATCTTCACCATCTCTCGCATTGCGAGTGCTCCTAGGATTAAGACATTACACCCATTATGCTTATTGGATAGTTTTCTTCCAAACCATAGGCTGGTGCCGAACGGTAGGGAAGGAAGAAAACCATTTGGCTTGAAGGGGTGTACAGAAGGTAATGACTAAAGACATAAAAAAGGATTTGGAGAGGTGGAAAAGAATTACATGGTTATAGTTGTGAATCTGGATAATGGAAGAGGCATTACTGGGAATACCAGGATACCCCTACGAAACATTTCAATGTTTTAGTTTCACTGTGTACTGTTAAAGGAAAACTGATTTCCCGATTAGACACTTGCTCCAGGGTATGTATTTACCAGGTATGATTCTCACATCTGTATGGTTTTACAGATGATGAGTGGGAGTAAGCTATTGGGAATTGGGTGATCATCCTAATTATATCGGGATTCGTTGTAATCAGTGATATTTGAGGAAATCACCTGGGCTGTTTGCCGGTCGGCAAATATTTGGTTTTGAATATCCGCTGTTATGCACCAATTTCAAATTGATACATCTGTACATCTATTTTTATAGAGTGAGATATATCTTTTTGAAATTATGTCTATGACATTTACCTATATCAGTGGATGGTTAGGTAAGGAGCATTAAACAGCGGTGTAATTCTTCATAACCATAAGTACAGTTATCAAGCTACGACACACAGTGAATGAGTTATCAGACTCAAGGGACTTATACAGAGTATTGTATGTTGTCCAGGGTCCATCAGGACAGAGGGGTTGGTCCTCGTACTATATTCGGTTTACTTATGACTTCTCTAGTTTTTAGACAGGTGTTTCGTAAAAACACAGGGTCCGAATTTTGAGAAGTTATAGGTATTTGAATAAAGTAGAGAACCAGATATTGCAAGTATTGGGATTCTTCAAAGTGATCGAAGATGTAGATACTTGTGTATGGTATTCAGTTGATAGTAATGATTAAGAGAACCTGCTTCTCTTTCAGGTTACTCATAATTGGAAGCATTCCTAAGTTGGCTAATGCTGATCGGCCTCCTTCCATTTAGTTGACATGCACTGGAGACAGCTGCATGATTTGAATCTGGTTCAATTAAATCAGTGCCTCTGGTTCTATATTGGATATAGAACAATTCATATATTAACGATGTTAAGGTACGGGGAGTTGTATGGTTTATGATTAAAACCAGATTCTGGATGACTCAAGGCACGTTTCTGTAATGGCTGTTTGTGGGTTGACCCAGGCTATGACGAGGGTTGATTTTTTGCCATCTGGAAGATCAATAGTGATATTGTTCTTGACTCGCCACAGTTTTATTAAAAATGGATTTTTTCAGAAAAACAGTAGTAGGAGTATGGTAGAACTGGAAGTGATTCCAGAACCACAAAAGATTACTGAAGATTTCATAGGAACCTAAAGATTCAATCTGGCTTGACATTCCATTGGCCACTCCGCAGAAAAGGTGGGTAACTTCAGGCACCCGAGAGGTACTCCGGTAGCCTCAAGGACGGTGACAGGGAAGTTCTTGTTTACCCACACTGGCCATTGCTGTTGTTCCAGGATACGAGACCCGGCAGGAGGATGAGTATAGCGTCGTTCTAAACTAGCTTTAGAAGTGTACGTGTATATGACTCTGCCAGAGGGTTGCCGTAGTCAGTGGGAGCAGCGGAAGCATTGGTGGACAGGTGGCTTATGTCTATTTATAGACTAAAGCAGATATAGCGGAGATAGATCATCTATTTCTGATGTGACAGTCATAGATTTGACTTCATCAGAATAGGGGATGGATCTGTTGAGAAGGTAGTAGACTGTGATGTCCTGGTATTTGGATGACATACACAGAGTAGGAAGTGATATTCCTACACTACAATCGGTTATACTTTGGTCGTCACACAGTGGTTTCTCCACATAGGACTTGGACATTATATAAGACATACTCGTTACTAGATCTTTGGTTTTAGATCTAGATTTGGGTGGTTTCCCAATCAGGGTACTTAGACAGCATTCTAAGAGTATTTAGAATGGACGACTCCTGGCACGGTAGTGTACCTGCAGGTAATGGAGTCACCCTCTCTAAAGGTGTCTTACAGATTAAAGGGGAGAGGGATGTGCATGATTGGCAGATCACTTGCTTAGGCAATTGAGTCAATCATGAGATGTCAAGTACCACACCAGGTGTTGTTCTTGCAGTAGATGCAATAAATTGACATTGATCCAATCCTGAAGAAACAGTCCGAAGCAGTTTTAGAACATAAGTGGATGTTCTAGGGATATGATAACGACAGCCTCATTCGGGAGACAGTTATCATTCCAGGCTTCCAAGGTGACCTGGACGACAAGGAGGTTGTCAGAGTTATGTTTTTCCTTCTGACGAGGGGCAGTATTTTCGACAGGTGATCCAAGGCAATACTGAAGGAGGCATGGCGCAGGATACTGATTAAGTTCAGTTGACGATACAGTCTATGAAGTTTGGATTTGGAGTTCATTTATGAGCTAGGTCCCATCAGACATCCAGACACATTCTAAGACAGGTATTGCTCATTTCGGGAGATGGGTTTCTCCGCGAACTTGAGATATAGAGAGACATAGAAAGAAACATCAAAGCGGATCCACTCACTGAGGCTATTCCTCGAACGCAATAATTTCGCAAGTGAGCTTTGTGAGACAGACTAGTAGAGGAGTTGGGTGTTCGGTATCACACGGGTTGTGAGTATGCGACATCGCAATAATTTGCCTTGAGTGCTAGTGGGAGATTGTTGGAGATAGTGCCCTCAGAGTCAATTATTGGATCACAGGCACGTGATTGCAATGATTGAGGGAGGACCTGTCCCAGTAGGACAGTCTTTCTCGAGATGGTAGTATGCTATCTGGTTTACCTTTATCATCGTGTACTGCTTTAGGTGACCTGACAGGTCACTATTGCACGTTGATAGAGCCCCTAGGATTCATGCTTGACTGCCAGCAATATGAGGGCGATCATATGCGTGGGAGCTGGTAGTCTATAAGCACATCCTTAAAAGGTCCCTAGTCGTAGGAGTTTCGAGACAGGGCATCGATACTCCAGAGTAGACTAGTGTATACAGTCGAGACCCCGACGAGGGGCGGTGGCCGGTCTCATAAGCCACTGGTGTTAGTTGGTTCACCTAAGATGTATACATGTGCTCATTGGGTTTTGAGTACAACGGACAGGACTCGCCGGGAACATGCTAGTTGGTCTTATACCTGACGTCAGATAGCAGTTCCCTGGTGACATGTGTACAGGTTAGTTCATCGACCTGGGGATCGTCATTTGTCTCGTGTGAGTTCCCACTGTACTTTGATTACTACCCTACCACGTTCAAAGGAGACGTGCAAACAGGTTTTAGTTGGGTACAGTCCCGAGCCACATGGAGGCAGTGAGCGGATCTTCAGGGGTTCGTCTCTCCCGGTATTGGGGGTGAGGTCGCGCTGTGTCTAGGAGAGCCATTACACGAAGCCCTCGGCCGAGGCTGGAGATTTACTGGTAGGTATTCCAGTAGTATCTCAGGGTGTTCTGGGCTACACTCCGACACGACCTGTACCGCTTTTGGGGGTCTGACTTTTACCCACCCCCTAGGCCCGCCATGCGATGCTCATAGACGAACGGAACGGACCGTACGGATATTGTCACTGACAGGCTCAGTAGGGTGTCAGGATGAGTTCGCTCATCGACGTCCCTTTCGGTCAATAGCTGGTGGCCCGTCATGTATGGTTAATACCTCTGACGTGCTAGTGGTTAAATCCACAGCCATAGTATTGACCGGTCTTTAGAGTCCCCCACATTCAGTTACTCAAGTTTCGGGCGAAACGCTGTAGAGGCCGTATGGAGATATGGCAGGGTTCGATCAGATACGTGCGGTATTGCACGGATCAGGATCGGACAGTTGGTGCTAGAGGCCGTAGGGAGATATGGCACGGTTCGATCATATACGTGCGTTATTGCACGGATCAGGATCGGACGGTTAGTACTAAAGTCCGTATAGTTATATGGAAGGGTTCGATCAGATACGTGCGGTATTGCACGGATCAGGATCGGATGGATATTACTAGCCGGCTTTGGTTTAAGCCGGATCCTAGTATAGTACAGTGTAGATTTTGTCTCATTGCATTTGTATTTCGGTCGGAATACAGATGCGGGTGTGTATACACAGTATCGGGGTTTTCCTGTAATTTATTACGGGACCAGTTTTCTGAAGTTGCCAGTTTGCTTTCCGTTTCGGCCAATTTCCTTTGTATCGTTCATTGGCCGAAGGTTGGTGGAGGAGGGCTTATTTGCATTTATGCAAATAAGTATTGTGGAGGGTGTTCTTTACATTTTGTTGCTTCATGATCAGTTGCCTTCATTTGACTTCATAACCTCATCATGGCTTGACTTTTGTTTGATGATGGAGGGACATGATGATGAGTTTGTGTGTTGGATTTACTTGTGATCATTTCTTGATATCATGACCATTCTCTCTCTCCCTTGCATTCCACCCACCCCTTGACTTTACTCTGTCTCTCCACTCACACAATGAAGAGGGGCCGGCCACTTTTGAAGGGAGTGGGATTGATTTTCATGTGTGGAATTTTTGTTTTTCAAAGGGTGCTAAGAAAATCTCTCTAGTTCATCTCAAAAATCCATTCCTCCACCATCTCAAAAGGCAACTCCTAAACCCCAAATGAGACATGAGCACTACACATTCTACAGCAAACCTTGGGCACGTCGGCTCGCCAACTTCGTGCCCGAGTTGCCTCGGTATAGAGGTGGGAGCCCGTAAAAGAACCAGGCGACGTGGTGCCCCTTCCGGCGACTTGGTGGAGACCGGAGATTCCACGGGAGATTGGGATGACGACGAGAAGACCGGAGGACTCGGATCACTCGGTATATCTCTCTTCCCCATCTAGTAGTTAGCTAGGACTATTTTAATGGCACGATCCGGGTTTTAGTGCGCGGTGGTGCCGATTCAAGAAAATTAAAGTTAGCCATCGCTTCCGCATTTGGCCTCGGGATGGAGGCCGGGGCGACGCCGTGCACTTACAATATATGCCCTAGAGGCCTTCATTGTATAGGATGCTAGGGATATGTATGTACATGACAGTCTTTCTTAATATGATAGTACGCTATTTGGTTTGTCTTTATCTTAACATATGATATATTTTGCGTAGTATTCATATATATATATACATGTTGATAAAGACCATAGGGTGTTTGCCTGACTACTGGAGTTGTGATGGCAGTCATACTTGTGGTAGCTGGATAGTCAATAGGCACATCCTTAGATGTTCCTAGTCGTAGGAGTATCGAGACTGGGCATCGATACTCCGGAGTAGACTGGTGTATACATATCTAGACCTTGAGGAGGGGCGATGGATTGGTCCCGCAGCCATTGGTGGAGTGCACCTAAGATTGTATACAGATGCTCACTGGGTGTGAGTACACCGGACAAGACTCGCCGAGAACTGACTGGATGGTATTTATACCTAACGTCAGATAGCAGTTCTCAGGTGACATGTGTGCAGATAGTCCGTTGACTTAAGGTCGTCATTTGTCTCGTGTGAGTTCCCACTGTGCTTTGATTACTACCCTACCACAGTTCAAAGGAGTCATGCAAACAGGTTTTAGTTAGGCATAGTCTCGAGCCACGTGGAGGCAGTGAGTGACTGTTAGGGATTCGTCTCTCCCGGTATTGGGAGTTGATATCGTACGGCGATCGGTTGGTCATTACCATAAGTCCCTGGCCAGGGCTGATTGAGAATTACTGATAGATTGATCAGTAGATTCTCGGATGGTGATTGAGCCATGCCGACACGACTTGTACGGTTATTAGGGGTCTAACGTTTACCACCTCCCTAGACCATACATGCGATACTCTTAGAGGAACAGACCGGACTGCACGGATATTGTCACGGACAGGCTCAGTAGGAGTTCGGATGGGTTTCCTCATCGGCCTTCTTATCGACATCTACCTCGGGACCGTTACGTAAAGCTAGTGCCGCTTGCGGTCTGTGGTTAAACCCACTGCCAGCGTAGTAGTCGAGTCTTTAGAGTCCAACACAGAGTTTTCCCAACTCCAGGAGAAAAGATATAGAGGTCGTACGGTTTTACGACAAGGGTTCGGACGAATACGTGTTTAAACGCACGTACGACATTCAGACAGTTTTTACTAGACGGCTTTGGTTTAAGCCAGATTCTACTATGAGGTTATTGGATTTAAACAGTATAAAGTTTTTCCGTGTTTTCACAGATGGGAGGGGCGTTCTCGTAATTTCCAGGAAGCTTCTAGAAGCATGGTGACTTGAGGGGTTTAGGTGGCATTGTCATTAATGATATTGTGACTCATAATGTGTGATTCATTATGTCATTAATGCATTATTAACTGCTTAATGACTCACATAGTGAATCACTCATAATGCATTTATGTAGCATGATGAATAATCTCATTTTATTCATTTATTGATTTATTCATTATGCTTCATATATCAAGTGAGAAACAATTTCATTTTCATAATTCTAGTTCACCTTCTCTCTCCTCAAGCTCACTCTTTCTTCAAGCTCTAATCCTACCACTCATGAGTTGAGAACAAGGATTAGAAAAGACTAAACATTCCACAACCTAACTCTGTATGATCTAAGTTCCTTTGATTAGCAACTAGAGAAACTTAGTTACCTCAAGTTTTGAGGTGAAGCTTGGATTAGGGTTCTTGAGTGGATCATCTATCACTTAGAAGAGGCCGAGGAGGACGTAGAGATCGTAAAGACGAAGGACACGATTCGTTAGGATAATCTCTTTACATAGTAGCTTAAAACTTCTATGGTTGTTGTTAAATATCGTTTAGCAAAGATCTTCGGTTAGTCGATGTATGCTTCAAGAACAAGATCGTTTTTCATATTTCCGCATCCCCGCAACTAGTGTGACTGCCATCACAACGCTGGTAATCAAGCAAAGATCCTATGGGCTCTACTAATATGTATAAGTGATTCGTTACAAGAAACATATGCACATATTAAAGTAGACACAAACCAAGTAGCATACTACCGTTTTTAGCAAGACTGTATATACAACTGTGAATATCCTAAGCTTCCATTAAGTAATATACATACAAGTATGATACAATAATGGCCCCTAGGGCATATACACTAACAATCTCCCACTTGCACTAGGGCCATGAGCTGGCATATCGTAGACCTATCATCTCGAATAGCCTCTCGAACTGCGTCTGAGGAAGGGACTTTGTGAATGGATCAGCAATGTTATTCTCTGTCTCTACTCTTTTCACCTCGATCTCCCGGCGATCTACGATCTCCCTGATCAGGTGGTACCGCCTTAAGATGTGTGTGGACTTCTGATGGGACCTGGGTTCCTTCGCTAAAGCTATAGCGCCGTTGTTGTCACAATACAGAGGTATTGGATCAACACTGGTAGGAACCACAAGAAGTTCTATTAGGAACTTCTTCATCCAGACAGCTTCTTTTGCGGCATCGCAAGCAGCTATGTACTCTGCTTCCATCGTTGAGTCAGCAACGGTCTCCTGTTTGGAACTCTTCCAACAGACCGTCCCTCCATTGAGGGTAAAGACATAACCCGACATGGATTTGGAGTCATCTTTGTCACTCTGGAAGCCGGAGTCGGTAAAGGCCTCAATCTGGAGGTCTTTTCCGCCATACCCCAAGAACATATCTTTAGTCCTCCTTAGGTACTTGAGAATGTTTTTTACTGCTATCCAGTGATTCTCCCATGGGTTTGCCTGATACCGACTTACAATGCTCAATGCGTATGCTACATCTGGTGTGGTACGTAATATCGCATACATTATAGAGCCTAACGCAGAAGCGTAGGGTATAATCGACATGCGATCATTTCCAAATCAGTCTTGGGAGACATCTCTTTGGAGAGGGTGGTTCCGTGATAAGCCGGTAGGTTACCGCGCTTAGAATCATCCATTTTGAATCTTTTCACTATGGAGTGTATGTACCTGGACTGTGAAAGTGCCAACATCTTTTTTGATTTATCACGATAGATCCGGATCCCCAGAATGTAGGTGGCATCACCCAGGTCTTTCATGGAGAATTTCTGTGACAAGAATCTTTTGACTGACTGTAACATAGGAATATCATTTCCTATTAGGAGAATGTCATCCACGTACTAGACGAGGAATACTACAGCTCTCCCTACAATTTACTGTATATGCATGGTTCATCTGGATTTTTGATAAAGTCGAATTCTTTGACAGCATCATCAAAACAGATGTTCCAACTCCGCGATGCCTGCTTTAGTCCATAAATGGACTTAAGCAACTTGCATACTTTACCGCTGCTACCACTCTGAATGAATCCCTCTGGCTGATCTATATAGACGCTCTCTTCTAAATTTCTGTAACGCTTTGAAAATCGTTTCGGTGAAATTTCAAAAAAAATCGGTAAAATAAGGGGGTTTTCTGAAAAAAATCCAAATGCAAATATCTTATTATAAAAATTAAATATACATATTCTAGCTATGTAATTGCTATTATTTGGTGTTTATTGAGCCGCTGGTGAAATTTCAAATTTTCTGAAAAAAAAATATTATTTTATTATTATTTTAAGCCGTCATTAATACATTTAATTAGGAAAAATTACAAATTGGAATGAGTTGAAACAAATTATGTGCATCATAAAACATTAAATAAAAATTTATCATGTGGTTTTTGGAACAAAATCATTTGCCAAAACGGTTTAGAAATTATTGAAGAAAAAAAAAAGCTTTTTTTTTTAGCTCAAATGGATGTTTGGGGTATTGTATTTATCATTTTTCATCACCCCACACCCGTGCCCACACCCCCACACCCCCACTTACTCCTCCCCATGGCTGAATTCAGCACCCACCATATTTTTCCCCACTTGTTTTTTTAAGAAAAAGAAATGAAAGAAAAGAAAAGAAAAAGAGTGAATAGTTAGACTTTTGACTTTGTTTGACCTTGACCTTGTCCCCCCCCCATTTTCCTCACCTCCCTCTCTCTCCCCCACCCACTTTTCTGGCCGAGCCTTCCCCTAGCTTCAGCCCAAAAAAATCCCACCTCATTTCACCTCCAAATTTCATCAATTTTGCATCAAAATTCATCAAAAACATCATAAATCCCAAATCCAACTCCTACCCATTATTTCTTGCCTATCTAGCATGGATCTAGGAGCATGGAAGCTACTTTTGGAGGCTCGGATTTTCATGCTAGAACTCAATTGGGAGGTATAAATTTTAACCCTTTAGTGAAATTGTTGTTTAATTGCTTTATGTTAGCTTACTAAGTGTTTAATTTGGTTTTAGATTGGTTCTAATTGCATGATTGAAAAATTCAAGAATGAGGTTGATTTCAAGTTAGGGTTTTGAGTAGTGGGATTATGGTTGTGTGATGTATTTAACATCTTAAGACATGTTAAAACCTAATCTAGTTGCTAGTTGCAAATTGTTAACTTAAAATTGTAATAATTAAGCTATATTGCAAACTAGGTTTTAAAATTAAATCAAATTGTAAGATTAAAAATCTAATTAGGTTCTTCATGATATCATTAATTTTATAAGTTGTAGTTTACCACCTTAATTCATGCAAAACCTAGTCAAGTTGATGATTTGTGAATTGTTATTTTGAAAATTGTTAAAAAAGGGTATTTTGTAAACTAGAATATTAGGGTTTTTGGAATTTAATGAGATTAAATTCCGGAATTTTTTCTATGACTTATTTAAGATATTTAATAAATATATTGGCCGCTACATTCATTTAAACATCCTGTTTTGTACAAAAACGGCGAATTGTGCTTGCTAGATTTTCGGAAAAATGACTTTTTAAGTGAAATTGGAGTTTTTGTGAGTTTTAACCTAGTTTATATTAAAATTAGTGTTCGTGAATGTGCAAATGAGTGTGATTGGATTTTCTCGATGGTTTGACGTTCGTACATCGACATCGAGGGTTGATTTGACTATTCCTGCATGCGTGATAAGTTTGGACCTATGCGTGATACGCGTGCGGATTTGATTTTCGTATGCCGTTTCGATTTTGAATTTAGTTTTAATGCGATATGGTACGTTATGATATGTAGGTACCCCCATGTGGACTTCGAGACGACAAGCAAGCGCGTGGCGACGTCGGCACCGGCTAGCGAGGACCAGGTGAGTATATTTATATCTACGGGGAGAAGTCGGGTGGATGGCGTATAGCACCCCCGCAGTCCGTGGTGGTGTATACGGATGCGTATACACACCAACATTTATTATATGTTATTTGGGATTAATAACGATGCTTAGGATGGATATTGGTGTGTTGGATTACTTTAGTGTTGCGAACCCTAGGGTAGTGTTACACACACATACACACATACATACTTGCATACATTCCTATTAATATGTGCTCATGGGATTCTTTATAGTTATGTGTCCACATGGGTATGGGACTATGTGTTCACATACGGATTGAGGATGATACTTGGGATTGAGCTGAGTCGATGAGATTTGATTTGAGGCCGTGAGATCGGTGATATAGCAGGGTTCGTATCTTAGATACGACATGATGTTGTAGCGGGTCCTTGACGTAGTGTTTCACACACGTCCATGCATACGTAGGCGGTATAAGTATGGTACGAGACGTAGATCAGTACCATGATCATGATATTTGATAAAGAGGATACCAGGTGAATAGTATGATGAATGTGATATTGACCCGTACCCAGATTGGGATGCCGTACGACGGATTTACGTACGAGCTATATTGATGGTTGATCCGCACTCTTGACTTGGGATGCCTGATTATAGATATGGTATCGGATATGATATTATTGAGGCGGGATCACCGACTATACATATACAGGTATGTATATGTATCGACTCAGATGATAGGCGGTTTCCTTACCTGTAGTTCAGCTTGTTAGTTCAGCCGTATAGTTTAATGTAGTTGTTAGATTAGATTAGACTTCTTACCTATTTCAAAAACTAACGAATCGTGGGCATTTTTAAAGACAGCTCAAGGGAATCTACGGATATTTCAAAAACGACGTATCTTTTCATAAAAACAACGTAGCCCCTATTTTCAAAACCCCATGATTCGTGTTATTTCAAAAGGCACCAGTCGTAGGACTTATATTAGATTATTGCAGATTAGTTATCGTTGTGTCTAGTATTCAGCTCCCGCACATTTTTGCTGTTCGCTCTGCCTCGCATATTTATTTTGCTGCATATTCCTATATTGATATCATGCTGTTAGGACACCAGCACTATTACCGATGATGCGTATGTACCACGTACACCTACTTGCCGGCTCACACACATCTTCATCGGTAATTGCCATGTCACATACACTTTAGAGAATATATTTGCTTGACTTAGCTTGTTAGCTAGTAGTTTTGACATGATATTAGTGTACTTTCCTTATATGCCATATTAGACATTTCAGTTATTACTTGCTACTTCATGCATATTGTTATTCATTGTTATACCGCACGCATGGATTCTCATGCCTTTATTCACTAGTTTATGTGCTATTGAGGTTTTGGACTCGGATTTCCTTGATATTTCTGGATTTGGGAACCGTGGAGATTTCAAAAGAGAATATGTAATTGTTTTAAAAACCCGGTTACCCTGGATATGATATTTCAGTGCGTCCACCATGTGTTTTTCGGTGCTGAGAGCGACATGTGAGACCCGAGTTCGAGGAGTGGAGGAACCGTTTCGGGTACATGGTGGACCCGGTAAGGTACCCCGGGGCAAGAAGCTCGTGGTGATGACGATGAGCCTGGCAGGGGGAGACTACCTACCGGTGATATTACCCGACGCGTCGGATATCCGGAGGATACCGTCGTGGTCTTGAGATGGATGGTAGGGGCCGGTCTGGACTGGCGGCGCCCTAGATATTGTGATTTAGACATTGAGATTTATGTTTTGTGTCGATGCTAGACACCGTTGGTGTTGATTTCAGTTATGATACCTCATTTGAAACAAATACAAAGGAAATCTCACTAATTTATGAAAACAGTTTCTTCATTTACATGTATGCTGTTTTCATGCATTCATACCTCACTTATATGATATATTGCTACCTGAGGCACTGACACGGGCACATGTGATTACACTCGGGTTAGATATTACCCTAGACATTGTCATAGGCTGCCTGTTATACATATATTTGAGGATATATTATGATCATTGACCTAGGTTGTGTTATTTATGCGATTTCTGTGCATAGATGTTTTTCTATTCACGAGTTGGCAACTCACCCCCGTTGTGCCCCAGTTTCTTGCAGGTTTGCCGTACAGGTTTCATTACGGCTTTGCTGGCATTATTTCCATTCCGGGTGGCTTGCTAGTAGGTGGGTTATTTGTATCTCACCCATCCTTATATCTTGTATATTATTATTCAGTTGTATCTAGAAGTTCCATCAACCTAACATGTATTTATTGAGATAGAGACCAGTGTTGGTTATTCTTTCGACCTTAGAGTCGCTCGTTATATTTCTGGTGGTTTTGAGTTTTCTTTTGAGTTTTGATCCTCGTCGTTGGCGTTGCATATCATATTGTTTGTGTGGTTGTGACCGTCGATTGACGAAGAGCTAGCTCCCGCT
Organism: Agapanthus africanus; assembly: GCA_030015575.1. Taxonomy (NCBI): domain Eukaryota; kingdom Viridiplantae; phylum Streptophyta; class Magnoliopsida; order Asparagales; family Amaryllidaceae; genus Agapanthus; species Agapanthus africanus. The sequence continues at coordinate 186,519,306 of JASDDO010000031.1, forward strand.
TGGGGATGCCCTTTTCTTGATTTCGTATACTATTCATGTTGTATCCCGTTTGGGGGCCAGTATTTACAAAGGAGACTCTGCCGAAATTTTCAGTAAATTTTTGATGTTTTAAAAACCGCAAAATTCGGCTTATGCTATTGAAATTACTTGCTTTAAGTTGGTTTTTCCTGCACTCTATTATTTTCTTGGTTTGGATTTCTGAGTTTGCGGTTTACTTAGATTACGTACGCTTCGAGACGTTCGTAGTTTAAGTGCCGGTCATGTTCCGTATTTTCGGGTCGTGACAAAGTTGGTATCAGAGCGTTAGGTTTTAACCTTCGGAGCGTAGGATGACCCTTGGTTGATGGAATAGGTGACTAAAGTAGAGTGACGTACCGTTGGTATGTTCCGCGGCATATTTACGACACGCCACTCCACTTATGAAGCCTTAGGATGTACATTTCCTTGTTCAGTATTATATTCCTTCCTGATCTAGCCTCATCGGTACCAGTTTGGTTTTGCTGCTACGGTTACCGGCAGGGAGAGCTACGGCTAGAGTTGCGGTCAGCACAAGCTCGTCACGAACGAGGACTGACCAGGGCGAAATTCCGGCGACACACGATTGCAGAGATGTGTCTTTTTACTGTGTTTCCGCGCCGCGAGCGTTTGGCGGATCGCCTTTATGAGGTTACTCGGATGTGCTGATCGACACTAGAGGATTGAGCCACTGACAGAGGCCAGCCAGATTTTGATGACCGTTGGTGTGTTGCTTACTCCTGATGATTGAGGCACCGTTCAGCATGCAGACGAGTGAGCCAGTTGTTGCTGCGAGCGACGAGATATCGCCCCATATATTGGAGCTATTGCAGTACAGATTGTACTAAGAGATGATAGAAGGTCGCTAGTCACCCGAGGATGAATGACTAGGACATGTGGTTCGTTCGCCTACCCGATGAGAGGTCATCAGATAGATTGATTCCAGCTAGATACGACTTCACGCAGAGACGTGAGGGTCGACAGAGACGATCGAATGTCGGAAACCTATTATTCCAAGTTTAAAGTAGTCGGAAGGACATGCAGGCAATTCTATGGTCCCTCTAGAAGAATGAAACCCTAACTCGACTTAATGACCGTGTGAAAGCCTTTGAACCTTCGGGTTTGCGGTGGTTCTACAGCGCCATTAGTGAGACTTGGGTTTGCCCTTCTACGGCTGGACCACCGATGCTGTGGTATGTACTCGATACTATTAAACTGTGCCCAAGATGTTGAGCTCTTGGGGGATTATGAGGTTTTGACGACTCGATCGGATGGCTCGACTTAATTCGGATGCTAGGTGGTGAGATGCATTCTTGGGAGACTCCAGATACGAGGATAGCCGTTGGAGCTCAGTCCATGCAGCCACGACGAGACGAGTCCGAAGCGGTCGACATTAGAGAAAAGTGGAGTAAAAGGTTCGCACCAGATCTAGATGAGATGATGTTCCACTCCGCCGACATCAGAGAGGCGATGCGCATGCCGAGGCATGGTACTTGGACTTACCTTCCAGAAGGAGTCGCGATGAGTATGCAGTCGTTCCAGAGCAGGATGCAGATATAGGAAAGGACAACGACTTCCGGACAGTTGGCAGAGACAAGACATGGAAGAGACCGTGAGCAGGATTCCTTCCAGGACACTGCTGCAATGATACTTGCACCCAGGATCAGAGGTATCATGTACATTCAAAGAGCCAGAGGCCGACGCCATTGATATGCTGTCTTACGAGTGGTCGTGATGATTGACCGGGAGATGACAAGAGACGTGCCAGAACTGGATCATCCCCATTAGCACACCCGACAGGGCCGATGAGCCGATGGACCGAAAGATTGGTAATTCACAGTGAAGACCTTGACCCAGGAGTGGTCATGGTTACGCACACCAGCAGGACAGAGTTCATGATCATCGACGAGACGTCCCACTAGTGACCGCGACAGTTGGCCGAGATTCTTAGAGGATGCGCTGGAGCAGTACTATTCCGCCATTATTGATTCCGATGTTTTGGGTTATTTATTCGTATGATTTAATTTTTGATGATTGAGGATTTACGATCTTTGCACAGTGTTGCACTTGATATCGTTTTCGTGCTTTAGTTTCACATATTTGTGATTTTACGGTTTTAGACATTTGAGTTGATTTTGTGCATATGCACGCACACGATTTGGTTCCTGCACTCTGTATAGTTTATATATGCTTGCCGTGCAGTGATACGCCTTTTGTGCACTTAGATGCACTGGACTTCGATTTTGATTGTGATACTCGATATTTGTTTTGTGCACCTTGTGCACCTGATTGATTTTGCGCACGTTCGGTGCTTGATATTGGATTTCATGATTTCGTGCACGATGGATGCACCTGATTTGGATTTTCGCGCATGTTGAGCGCATGTCTTGAGATGCGATTTTGGTGCACACAAGATGCACTAAATTGAGATTTTTCGTGCATGTCAGATGCACCTGATTGTGCTGTCAGGCACACATGTTGCCTACGACAGATGTTTCGTGCACACCCGATGCACTTAGATGTTGTTTCTGTGCGCATGTATGGCACATTCATGGATTTTGATTTCCGTGCGCACCAGACGCACGTAGCATTCATGTGCATATTTTGGGGATTGATTTCGTATAGAGCAGTACGTTTTTATGATATTGCTATGTGTTTTCATACTGAGCAGGACTAGTCAGAGGACAGTACCTGAATATATTTTGCATGCATTGATAGTTATTGAAGGGATTTCCCAAAAAAAAAAAAGCGAGTTATAGCCTCAGTATTTACCTACGTGTCTGATATGACACGAAATGTTTAAAACAAGGAGACCCTTCTAAATTGTTTCCAAAACGGCGGAACGTACATTTCAAACAAGGGTATATATGTATATAGTTATTTCCTTATGTTAGACGTCCGCCACTGTGCAGTGTTATACGCGTGCACAGCGAAATAAAGAGATTTGGCATGCATTTCCTTCAGATACTTACATATATAGATTCGATATTTACGTGTATAATTTCGAGTTATGTCATATTGGTTTTGATTTGGATTTGGCATTGATGTCTTCTCCATGACTCCGATGATTGCGGGATGCTTGACGGAGTTTTGATTTGAGTTATATGCTCATTCTTCAAGCGCATGCGCTGCGCTACGATTTGTTTTATGTATTTACAGTTTCGGAGCCCCGACGACTTGATGGGTTTTCTTAGATGTTTTAGTATTTGGGGGAGTTTGAATTTAAATTCGGGGACCGAATTTCTTTAAGGGGGGAAGATTGTAACGCTTTGAAAATCGTTTCGGTGAAATTTCAAAAAAAATCGGTAAAATAAGGGGGTTTTCTGTAAAAAATCAAAATGCAAATATCTTATTATAAAAATTAAATATACATATTCTAGCTATGTAATTGCTATTATTTGGTGTTTATTGAGCCGCTGGTGAAATTTCAAATTTTCTATAAAAAAAATATTATTTTATTATTATTTTAAGCCGTCACTAATACATTTAATTAGGGAAAATTACAAATTGGAATGAGTTGAAACAAATTTTGTGCATCATAAAACATTAAATAAAAATTGATCATGTGGTTTTTGGAACAAAATCATTTGCCAAAACGGTTTAGAAATTATTGAAGAAAAAAAAGCTTTTTTTTAGCGTAAATGGATGTTTGGGGTATTGTATTTATCATTTTTCATCACCCCACACCCGTGCCCACACCCACACACCCCCACTTACTCCTCCCCATGGCTGAATTCAGCACCCACCATATTTTTCCCCACTTGTTTTTTTAGGAAAAAGAAATGAAAGAAAAGAAAAGAAAATGAGTGAAGTAGTTAGACTTTTGACTTTGTTTGACCTTGACCTTGTCCCCCCCCCATTTTCCTCACCTCCCTCTCTCTCCCCCACCCACTTTTCTGGCCGAGCCTTCCCCTAGCTTCAGCCCAAAAAAATCCCACCTCATTTCACCTCCAAATTTCATCAATTTTGCATCAAAATCCATCAAAAACATCACTAATCCCAAATCCAACTCCTACCCATTATTTCTTGCCTATCTAGCATGGATCTAGGAGCATGGAAGCTACTTTTGGAGGTTAGGATTTTCATGCTAGAACTCAATTGGGAGGTATAAATTTTAACCCTTTAGTGAAATTGTTGTTTAATTGCTTTATGTTAGCTTATTAAGTGTTTAATTTGGTTTTAGATTGGTTCTAATTGCATGATTGAAAAATTCAAGAATGAGGTTGATTTCAAGTTAGGGTTTTGAGTAGTGGAATTATGGTTGTGTGATGTATTTAACATCTTAAGACATGTTAAAACCTAATCTAATTGCTAGTTGCAAATTGTTAACTTAAAATTGTAATAATTAAGCTATATTGCAAACTAGGTTTTAAAATTAAATCAAATTGTAAGATTAAAAATCTAATTAGGTTCTTCATGATATCATTAATTTTATAAGTTGTAGTTTACCACCTTAGTTCATGCAAAACCTAGTCAAGTTGATGATTTGTGAATTGTTATTTTGAAAATTGTTAAAAAAAGGTATTTTGTAAACTAGAATATTAGGGTTTTTGGAATTTAATGAGATTAAATTCCGGAATTTTTTTCTATGACTTATTTAAGATATTTAATAAATATATTGGCCGCTACATTCATTTAAACATCCTGTTTTGTACAAAAACGGCGAATTGTGCTTGCTAGATTTTCGGAAAAATGACTTTTTAAGTGAAATTGGCGTTTTTGTGAGTTTTAACCTAGTTTATATTAAAATTAGTGTTCGTGAATGTGCAAATGAGTGTGATTGGATTTTCTCGATGGTTTGACGTTCGTACATCGACATCGAGGGTTGATTTGACTATTCCTGCATGCGTGGGCGATAGGTTTGGACCTATGCGTGATACGCGTGCCGATTTGATTTTCGTATGCCGTTTCGATTTCGAATTTAGTTTTAATGCGATATGGTACGTTATGATATGTAGGTACCCCCATGTGGACTTCGAGACGACAAGCAAGCGCGTGGCGACGTCGGCACCGGCTAGCGAGGACCAGGTGAGTACATTTATATCTACGGGGAGAAGTCGGGTGGATGGCGTATAGCAACCCCGCAGTCCGTGGTGGTGTATACGGATGCGTATACACACCAACATTTATTATATGTTATTTGGGATTAATAACGATGCTTAGGATGGATATTGGTGTGTTGGATTACTTTAGTGTTGCGAACCCTAGGGTAGTGTTACACACACATACACACATACATACTTGCATACATTCCTATTGATATGTGCTCATGGGATTCTTTATAGTTATGTGTTCACATGGGTATGGGACTATGTGTTCACATACGGATTGAGGATGATACTTAGGATTGAGCTGAGTCGATGAGATTTGATTTGAGGCCGTGAGATCGGTGATATAGCAGGGTTCGTATCTTAGATACGACATGACGTTGTAGCGGGTCCTGGACGTAGTGTTTCACACACGTCCATGCATACGTAGGCGGTATCAGTATGGTACTAGACGTAGATCAGTACCATGATCATGATATTTGATAAAGAGGATACCAGGTGAATAGTATGATGAATGTGATATTGACCCGTACCCAGATTGGGATGCCGTACGACGGATTTACGTACGAGCTATATTGATGATTGATCCGCACTCTTGACTTGGGATGCCTGATTATAGATATGGTATCGGATATGATATTATTGAGGCGGGATCACCGACTATACATATACAGGTATGTATATGTATCGACTCAGATGATAGGCGGTTTCCTTACCTGTAGTTCAGCTTGTTAGTTCAGCCGTATAGTTTAGTGTAGTTGTTAGATTAGATTAGACTTCTTACCTATTTCAAAAACTAACGAATCGTGGGCATTTTTAAAGACAGCTCAAGGGAATCTACGGATATTTCAAAAACGACGTATCTTTTCATAAAAACACCGTAGCCCCTATTTTCAAAACCTCATGATTCGTGTTATTTCAAAAGGCACCAGTCTTAGGACTTATATTAGATTATTGCAGATTAGTTATCGTTGTGTCTAGTATTCAGCTCCCGCACATTTTTGCTGTTCGCTCTGCCTCGCATATTTATTTTGCTGCATATTCCATTATTGATATCATGCTGTTAGGACACCAGCACCATTACCGATGATGCGTATGTACCACATACACCTACTTGCCGGCTCACACACATCTTCATCGGTAATTGCCATGTCACGTACACTTTAGAGAATATATTTGCTTGACTTAGCTTGTTAGCTAGTAGTTTTGACATGATATTAGTGTACTTTCCTTATATGCCATATTAGACATTTCAGTTATTACTTTCTACTTCATGCATATTGTTATTCATTGTTATACCGCACGCATGGATTCTCATGCCTTTATTCACTAGTTTATGTGCTATTGAGGTTTTGGACTCGGATTTCCTTGATATTTCTGGATTTGGGAACCGTGGAGATTTCAAAAGAGAATATGTAATTGTTTTAAAATCCCGGTTACCCTGGATATGATATTTCAGTACGTCCACCATGTGTTTTCTCGGTGCTGAGAGCGACATGTGAGACCCGAGTTCGAGGAGTGGAGGAACCGTTTCGGGTACATGGTGGACCCGGTAAGGTACCCCGGGGCAAGAAGCTCGTGGTGATCACGATGAGCCTGGTAGGGGGAGACTACCTACCGGTGATATTACCCGACGCGTCGGATATCCGGAGGATACCGTCGTGGTCTTGAGATGGATGGTAGGGGCCGGTCTGGACTGGCGGCGCCCTAGATATTGTGATTTAGACATTGAGATTTATGTTTTGTGTCGATTCTAGACACCGTTGGTGTTGATTTCAGTTATGATACCTCATTTGAAACAAATACAAAGGAAATCTCACTAATTTATGAAAACAGTTTCTTCATTTACATGTATGCTGTTTTCATGCATTCATACCTCACTTATATGATATATTGCTACCTGAGGCACTGACACGGGCACATGTGATTACACTCGGGTTAGATATTACCCTAGACATTGTCATAGGCTTCCTGTTATACATATATTCGAGGATATATTATGATCATTGACCTAGGTTGTGTTATTTATGCGATTTCTGTGCGTGGATGTTTTTCTATTCACGAGTTGGCAACTCACCCCCGTTGTGCCCCAGTTTCTTGCAGGTTTGCCGTACAGGTTTCATTACGGCTTTGCTGGCACTATTTCCATTCCGGGTGGCTTGTTAGTAGGTGGGTTATTTGTATCTCACCCATCCTTATATCTTGTATATTATTATTCAGTTGTATCTAGAAGTTCCATCAACCAAACATGTATTTATTGAGATAGAGACCAGTGTTGGTTATTCTTTCGACCTTAGAGTCGCTCGTTATATTTCTGGTGGTTTTGAGTTTCCTTTTGAGTTTTGATCCTCGCCGTTGGCGTTGTATATCATATTGTTTGTGTGGTTATGACCGTCGATTGACGAAGAGCTAGCTCCCGCTTGGGGATGCCCTTTTCTTGATTTTGTATACTATTCATGTTGTATCCCGTTTGGGGGCCAGTATTTACAAAGGAGACTCTGCCGAAATTTTCAGTAAATTTTTGATGTTTTAAAAACCGCATAATTCGGCTTATGCTATTGAAATTACTTGCTTTAAGTTGGTTTTTCCTGCACTCTACTATTTTCTTGGTTTGGATTTCTGGGTTTGCGGTTTACTTAGAATACGTACGCCTCGAGACGTTTGTAGTTTAAGTGCCGGTCATGTTCCGTATTTTCGGGTCGTGACAATTTCCATTTAGAAAGGCCGTCTTTACGTCTATCTGCCAGATCTCATAATCGACGAAGGCAACAATAGCAAGAAGGACCCGAATAGATTTAAGCATAGCCACAGGAGAAAAGGTTTCGTCATAGTCCAAACCAGGTCTTTGACAGAAACCCTTTGCAACAAGTCTACCCTTATAGGTCTCAACCTGTCTATCTACACCAATCTTCTTTTTGAAGATCCATTTGCGTCCTACGGGTTTTACCCCAGCTGGAGCAATGTCCAAAGTCCATACTTTGTTAGTGTGCATGGACTCCATTTCGGTCCGCATTGCATCCAGCCATTTTACTGAGTCGCCGCTCTGAATGGCTTGTTGGAAGCTAGTAGGCTCATCATAGTCAATAGTGCAATTCTCTCTATCCCCATCTATGAGAAAACCGTAGTATCTCTCGGGCGGATGAGATTGCCTACTACTCCTGCGGAGTGGCGTCGGGATGTCCTGTTCTCCTGAACCTTCTGGTTCTTCTAAGCTTTCAGTAATAGCTTGTGGTTCTGGAATTTCTTCCAGTTCTACTACGCTCCCACTTGTTCCTTTTTCTAAAAACTGATGTTCCAGAAAGTGGGCATGACGAGAAACAAAAACCTTTTGTTCCTCTGCGTAATAGAAATAATATCCTTTGGAATTCTTCGGATATCCCATAAACTTACACTGTACTGATCGTGCCTCAAGCTTGTCCACATGATGCTTTTTAACAAAAGCCGGACATCCCCAAATCTTCAGATACTGAAGATAGGGTTTCTTTCCACTCCACATCTGATATGGTGTCGTAGGCACAGTCTTGGTAGGAACTAGGTTCAAAAGATATGCAGCTAATTCTAGTGCATATCCCCGGAATGATCGCGGTAACTCAGTGTTACTATCATGGAACGAACCATATCCAATAGGGTTCGATTCCTCCTTTCCGATACACCGTTGTGTTGTGGTGTGTATGGAGGAGTAAGCTGAGAGAGAATTCCGTTCTCTTTTAAGTAACCCAGGAACTCGGCACTTAAGTATTCACCACCTCTATCAGATCTCAGTATTTTTATACTCTTGCCTGTTTGTTTTTCCACTTCATTCTTGTATTCATGGAATTTTTCAAAGGCCTCGGATTTATGCTTCATTAAGAAGACATATCCATACCTAGAGAAATCATCCGTAAAAGTAACGAAGTAGGAATAACCACCTCGCGTATGTGTAGACATTGGACCGCACACGTCACTGTGTACGAGTCCCAAGAGCTCGCTTGCACTTACTCCATGTCCAGTAAACGGAGTCTTGGTCATCTTTCCTATGAGACAAGATTCACAAGTAGCATAAGATTGATATTCGAACGGATTCAAATATCCTTCTCTATGTAACTTAGTCAACCTTCTCTCATTGATGTGACCAAGTCTATAATGCCATAAGAAAGCCTGATTTATTTATGGAGACTTTCTTTTAAGTGTGTTCTGGACATTGAAAACCTGAGCTTGACTTAATACGTATATACCGTTATCATTGTTAGTGTTTATGCCCTAGAAGGCCATTACTGTATCATACTAGTTTGTATATTATTTAATGGAAGCTTGGGATATTCACATGTATATAACAGTCTTGCTAAACATGGTAGTATGCTACTTGGTTTTCTCTGTCTTAATGTGTGAGTATACGTATTGATAGAGCTCTTAGGATCTTGCTTGACTACCAGCGTTGTGATGGCAGTCACACTAGTGGGGGTTGGGTAGTCTACAAGCACATCCTTATTCAGGTCCCTAGTCGTTGGATTATCGAGACAGAGCATCGATACTCCGGAGTAGACTAGTGTGTACGCTTCTCATCCCAGTTGGGGAGATGGTCTGTCCCATAGCCGTCAGTACGTCGTACTGGAGATAGTATACAGGTGCTCGTTAGGTTACGAGTACACCGGATAGGACTCAGAGGGAACTGTTGGTTGGTTTTATACCAGTCGTCAGTGAACGGTTCCCAGGTGACATGAGTACAGCATAGTCCGCAGACTTGACACTGCTACTTCGCCTCGAGTGTGTCCCACTGTTCTTAGATTGCTACCCTACCACGGCTCAAAGGAGTCGTGCAAACAGGTAGCAGTTGGGTGCAGTCCCGAGCACTTGGAGGCAGTGGCGGTTAGACAGGATTCGTCTCTCCCAGTATTGGGAGTTGATATCGCGCTGTGTCAGAGAGCCATTACGCAAAGTCCCTGGCCAGGGCAAGCGAGATTTGCTGGTAGGTTCCAGTAGTTTCTCAGGGTGTAATGGGCTTCCCTCCGACACGACTTATACCGCTATTAGGGGACTGACGCTTGCCGCCCCCTAGGCCGGATATGCGATAGTCTTGGACGAACGGACCAGACTGTATGGAGATTGTCACATCAGACTCAGTAGGAGTTCGGATGGGTTTCCTCTTCGGCCTTCTTATCGACAACTACCTGGGGACCGTTACGTACAGCTAATGCCGCTTGCGGTCTGTGGTTAAACCCTCTGCCAGCGTAGTAGTCGAGTCTCTAGAGTCCCACACAGAGAGTTTCCTATTCCAGGAGAAACGATATAGAGGTCGTATGGTTTTACGACAAAGGTTCGGACGCGTACGTACGTTTACGCACGTACGACTTTCGGACAGTTTTTACCAGTCGGCTTTGGTTTAAGCCAGTTACTGGTATCCGGTTATTGGATTTTTACAGTCTAAAGTTTTTCCGTATTTTTGCGGAAAGGAGGGGCGTTCTCGTAATTATGCGAGAAGCTTCTAGAAGGTGGTGACTAAGGAGGTTAAGGTGGCATATGAAATGATTGTGATTAGTGAGTCACCTTGATGATTCATAGAAGTCTTTTGTCATTATAATGAATCATCACTAGAAATTATCAAGCATGGTTGCTAAATTCATTATTTATTCTTTTCTAGTTAAAAGAAATGCTTGATATATATCTTCTTGACTCACTATTCTCATCTCATTATTATCTTCATCTTCTCTCTCCTCATGCTCTCCCTCTTCAAAGACTAATCCTCCCCTCTCATGAGTTGAGTATAAGGATTAGTTAGACTAAACAATCCATAACCATCACTCTATCTCAATCTATCTTCTTTGATTAGCAATCCAAGAAGGTTAGTTGCCTCAAGTTTAGAGGCTAAGCTTGGAGTTTTGCTCTCGGGTGGATCGTCTACTACAAAGAGAAGGCCGAGGAGGATAAGGAGACCGTAAAGACGAAGGAGTTGGTTCATTAGGTATAATCCCTAAACACGGTAGTTTAGAAACACTTTGTGTTTGGTTATTTATAGTTTAGCTTCGATTCAAGCGGTTAGTCGATGTTTGTTCACTAAACAAGTTCGTTTTTGAAAATTCCGCCTCCCCACAAGTATTGGGGTGTAGTACATCGACTTACAATCTAATGTACCGGACCCAATCAGAACTTGATTTAGGTAATTTGAACTACATCACTTGCGAATGTAAAATCATATCCCTCTCTTGAAAGTGAGGACACTGATATGATATTACAAGTCATACTAGGTACATATAGACAGTTACGTAGAATCAATATCTGCCCACTTGTCAAACCTAGGCGATATTCTCCCACGGATTCAGCGTCCACGCTCATTTCGTTTGCAACTCTGAGAGACCAATCACCTACCTTTATAACTCTACGGTTTCTCAAAGCATGTAATGAATTACAGATATGAGATCCTGCTCCGGTATCTAGTACCCAGGAAGTAGAGTTTATTGACAAACAGTTCTCAATTACAAACACATTTGAGGCTGAAGCCACAACATGCTTCGTATCCTGGATACTGGCTTCTAAAGCCACCCAATCTTTCTGCCAATGCCCAATCCCATAACAATAGGAACGTCCCTCTTTTACTATATTCAGTCCTGTAACTTTTTCCCTTCTCTTTCCTTCTACTTCCCTGGTTTCCTTCAGGGTAGAAGGTAGAGACTGTAGAATCAAGTCAGTATCTGACCTGTTTCCCAACGTGGTCTTCAGGTCCTGGAGCTCATCAATATAGCTAGGCATTGTAAGGACGTTGTCCCCTACAGATGACCCGACAGCCAACCTCGCTTGAATTAATTCGGTCGAGGTCTCATATCTTGCGATATGAGACTGCTTTCCATATAAATCTTTGTTATGGAGAAAGATGGAAACTGAGTCCATCTTCTCGTGCTGCTTCTGGTATACACCATCAACTGAAGCTAATATGAGGAATTTGGCTTTCGCTTTATTCTTTTCCCTTGTCTGGCGGATATCCATATCCGTGACGGTGGAAACTGGACCTGGGACGGCAGGATCTTGAGTAGTAATAGGGTGGTCAGCTTGCCATAGGCAATGGACATCTGGACAGACCTTTGCCAGTCATATAAGTCAGATTCAGTCAATTTGTTATCTATATGTAACCTATGTGTGGTCACAAGGTCGCTGCAATTTAAGAGAGAGAAGAAAATACTATTAGCATGATGCTCTTGCAAGTTTAGATTGGTTTTTAATTTATCTAAACAGGATGGCTCCCACTGTTTCTCGAATCCCTCCTCAAACAATAAAAGAAGAATTAGCCAGGACTATTCTCACCGTACAATTCTTGCTTAACCGTTCCGCCAGGTCAGTATCGATATTTCGAGGGAGCTTTTCCAACGCTTTCGCGAAGTTCCTTAATTAAATAACCTCTTTTCTCTGGGGGCGTAGCCCCGTTGACACCTTTCTTGATACCTAGTTGGTTTATAGCATTGATCGTTAAGTGACGAATCTCCTGGTAAGTAGTATATACTCACAGTAGGATCGGGATCCAAAATATCATCGTATGATAATGTTGAAGGAATCCTACCAACATTCATCAAACTCCAAAATGGTATGCTCTCTCTGCAAATTTCAGTTTCTTTAGAAATTCCCGATATAAATTTTTTCTCCATGCTCTTATGACCTTGGCATTGGTCAAAATATCATAAGTCAAATGTCAAGTTCTACCCATCATTATCCTTGTTAATTTAAACCCACCCGTACATATCCTTGACGTTGGCCAAAATGATAATACGACTGTCCCAAACTAACACATCTATCTATGTAACAAATGAAATACCCAGCAGCTACCAAACACTATGCCTTGGCGTTGGTCAAAATACATAGCTTGAATACTACTGAATACCCAAAGGAAATGACGGAGGGCTACAAATGGTTTTGGAAAAACCGTGAACGTAGTGAACATGATATAATCGAAGGAACCTGATACTTTTTAAAAGGTGGTTAAAGCTCCGTATTTTTTATAAAAAAAATCTGCTTCTTTTTAAAATAACCAAGTGGTTTCTTTTAAATTTGTTCCAACGATTGAACTTTGGTTTATTTTCTTTGCATTATAATAATGCATCCCATCATTATCTTATCATTGCAGAAAACAACGAAAATACCACGTCCTCTTATGCCATCCGCATTCGCCACGGGGTCCCATCATCACCCGTTAGGTTACTTAACTAACGATAGATCGGGGGCTGGGCTAGCGCGGGTGTAAAACATAAGTGACGTCTAATAGCTATCATATATAGATATTGTACATTCGTCAGACGCAATAATAAGCATTCCAGATCACAGATGAACTTTATTGGATATACTAGCAATCCGCATTTTGCTTTGAGCCTTCAATAAAAGACGGATTACACAGTTGTGATGAATAGCCATAACCCCAACCCTAGACCCATAAGGGTACGGCAAAATACCCGCCAAATACCCGAAGTGAAGCGGTCTCCCTCAACAAAGTGAGTAGGCCACTAAACACTTCAAAGTACCCGGTAGTTTGTGCACCCCGCCTTGGGTCTATCCTAGGAGCAAAAACAGTAAAAAGAAATAATACAACGGTGGCTACAACCGCAACCTGGATGCGCCCCGCAAAAGAATATTACATCATAATACATTTACATTGAATGAATGAATATAAAACCCATCTCAAACCCCGGCTAATCATCACAACATTCCAATCAAGTCCATATACACAAACAGTAAACATTACAGAAATGTGCAACCCCCTCCAACCGACATACTAGCAGTTAGGGGAGGTTTACGAACACATTAAACATTACAGATAAAAACCCAATTAGCAATTAATTTAGAACATCGATCGACAACCTTTATCCGTGTCTACCTCAAAAGCAAACCTGTACTGAAGTAACCTGGGTAGAAAACAGAATATACAGGAAAACCAAAAACCAGAAAACATGAATAACAGAGCAAATCCGAGTTGACTCGGCGGCGGATCCGCGGCATAAGCACTCTATTGCCGCGGATCCGCGGTCAAAAAACCGAGTTGGAACTTCGTATTTTCCCAGTATTCTTATATTTCCCTGCTGTGAATTTTAAGGCATATCAAATAGTTTTTTAGACATGTTTAAAATTAATAGAAACTTAGGATTTCCGGGGTTTCGTTTTCGCGTTTTCTGACGATCGAAGTTCTAATCATTTGCTAACAAGCTAGTAATGGTTTAGTTAGCTCTGATACCACTGTAAGTCCATGTCACGCACCCCACGAACTTACGGGGAGGCGGAATATATGAAAAACGATTATCAAAGCTTCGTAACACGGAATTGAGTGCATGAATCGTTTCTAAACCGTTACTAGCAAACTACGAAAGATTTAACTACCCGGATTCGAAGTTATACCTCACGTTACTTTTCCTTCGGGTCTTCATCGCGGTCCTCCACTCCTCGTAGGCTCCTTGGAACATCGGCACCTCAATGGCCTCCTCGAATCAAAGATGATCCACCCGAGAGCTCCTACTACAAGCTTGATCTCTAACTTGAGATAACTAGGTTGCTCAAAGTGCTAATCTAAGCTACCTAGGGGATATAGAGTGAGGTTATGGATGTATTAGTCTAGCTAACCCTTGATCTCAACACATGAGAGGTTAGGGTTAGGGTTTCAAGAATGAGAGAGCTTGAGGAGAGAGAAGGTGGTGATGAGAATGAATTGAAATTGTTTCTCACTTCTAATATATTATGAAGCATTAAGAATTATCAAATGAATAATTCAAATGCATTATCATCATGCTTCATTGAATATGTGCAATGAATCATCAAGTGAGTCATTAAGCAATAAATGCTTCATTAACTCACTTGAATGATTCATCTCATGAGTCACAAAATCAATTAATGCTAATGCCACCTTACCCTCCAAGTCACCATGCTTCTAGAAGCTTCCCGGAAAATTAAGAGAACGCCCCTCCAGTCCGTGAAAACACGGAAAAACTTTAGACTATATAAATCCAATAACCTGATACTAGAATCTGGCTTAAACCAAAGCCGGCTAGTAAAAACTGTCCGAACGTCGTACGTACGTAAACACACGTATGCGTCCGAACCCTTGTCGTAAAACCATAGGACCTCTATATCGTTTTGCCTGGAGCAGGGAAACTCTCTGTGTGGGACTCTAAAGACTCGACACTACGCTGGCAGTGGGTTTAACCACAGACCGCATGCGGCACTAGCTGTACGTAACGGTCCCCAGGTAGATGTCGATAAGAAGGCCGATGAGAAAAACCATCCGAACTCCTACTGAGCCTGATGTGACAATCTCTATACAGTCCGGTTTGTTCGTCTAAGACTATCGCATATCGAGCCTAGGGGGCGGCAAGCGTCAGCCCCCTAATAGCGGTATAAGTCGTGTCGGAGCGTAGCCCATTACACCCTGAGAAACTACTGGAACCTACCAGCAAATCTCGCTTGCCCGGGCCAGGGACTTTGCGTAATGGCTCTCTGACACAGCGCGATATCATCTCCCAATACCGGGAGAGACAAATCCTGTCTAACCGCCACTGCCTCCAAGTGCTCGGGACTGCACCCAACTTCTACCTGTTTTCACGACTCCTTTGAGCCATGGTAGGGTAGCAATCTAAGAACAGTGGGACACACTCGAGGCGAAGTAGCAGTGTTGTCACGTCCCGAAATTACGGAACATGACCGGCACTTAAACTACGAAACGTCTCGAGGCGTACGTAATCTAAGTAAACCGAAAACCCAGAAATCCAAACCAAGAAAAGTAGTAGAGTGAAGGAAAACCAATTTAAATCAAGTAGTTTTAATAGCATAAGCCGAATTATGCGTTTTTAAAAACATCAAATATTTTTGAAAATTTCGGCAGAGTCTCATTTGTAAATACTGGCCCCCAAACGGGATACAACATGAATAGTATACGAAATCAATAAAAAGGCATCCCCAAGCGGGAGCTAGCTCTTCGTCAATCGACGGTCACAACCACACAAGCAATATAATATACAACGCCAAGGGCGAGGATCAAAACTCAAAAGGAAACTCAAAACCACAAGAAAATCACAGAAATATAACGCGCGACTCTAAGGTCGAAAGAATAACATCACTGGTCTCTATCTCAAAAATAAATACATGTTTGGTTGATGGAACTTCTAGATACAAAGGAATAATGATATACAAGATATATAATGGGGGTACGATACAAGTAAACCCACCTATTAGCAAATCACCCGAAGGAAACTATGCCCGCAAAGCCGTAATAAACCTGTACGGCAATCCTGCAAGAAACTGGGGCACAACGGGGGTGAGTTGCCAACTCGTGAATAGAAAAACATCTACGAAAAGAAATCGCATAAATAACGTAATCCTAGGTCAATGATCATAATATATCCTAAAATATATAACCAGCAACCCATAACAATGGTTAGGGCAAATATCTAACCCAAGTGTAATTCCATGTGCCCGTGTCAGTGCCTCAGGTAGAAATATATCATATGAATGAGGTATGAATGCATGAAAACATAATACATGTAAATGAAGAAACTGTTTTCATAATTTAGTGAGATTTCCTTTGTATTTTTAAAATGAGGTATCATAATGAAATCAGCATAAAACATTGCCTAGCATCGGCACAAAACGTAATCCCAATATCTTGATATCTCTGTATCACAGTCTCTGTACCTCAATATCTCGAAACCTCAATGTCTCAATCACAATATCTAGGGCACCGTCAGTCCAGACCGGCCCCTACCATCCATCTCAAGACCACGACGGTATCCTCCGGATATCCGACGCGTCGGGTAAAATCACCAGTAGGTAGTGCTCCCCTGTCAGGCTCACATTGTCATCATCACGCGCTTCTTGCCCCGGGGTATCTTACCGGGTCCACCATGTACCAGAAACGATTCATCCGTCTCCTCGAATCGGGTATCGAAATCAATCAGCAAACTCATGGTGGACGACTCATACATCATGGGAAAAACCGCACTTTTTATTTAAAAAGAGAGAAATCAGTTTATATAAGTTTTGCGGTTTTCCCACCCAAATCCAGAAAATTTCATGGAAATCCGAATCCAAATCATCAATAGCATGTAAAACCATGAATATAGGCATAACAATGAATAACAGTATGCATGAAGTGACACGTAATAACTACAATGTTAAGATGGCATATAAGGCCGGTACACTAATATCATGTCAAATTACTAACTAACAAGCTAAGTCAAGCAATAATATTTTCTAAGGTGTACGTAACATGGAAATTACCGATGAAGATGTGTGTGAGCCGGCAAGTAAGTGTACGTGGTACATACGCATCATCGGTAATGGTGCTGGTGTCCTAACAATATGATATCAACATTGCAATAAGAAATTATAACATAAGTATGCGATGCGAAGCGAACCACAATAATAAACGGGAGCTGAATACTAGACGCAACTGTAACTAACCTGCATTAATCTAATATAAGTCCTACAAATGGTGCCTTTTGAAATAACACGAATCATGGGGTTTTGAAAATAGGGGCTACGGCGTTTTTTTGAAAAGATACGTCTTTTGAAATATCCGTAGGATCCCTTGGGCTGTTTTTTAAAATACCCACGATTCGTTAGTTTTTGAAATAGGTAAGAATCGAATCTAATCTAACAACTAAACTAAACTAAAGGGCTAAGCTAACAAGCTGGACTACAGGTAAGGAAACCGCCTAACATCTGAGTCGATCCATATACATACCTGTATATATATTAGTCGGTGATCCCGCCTCAATAATATCATATCCGATACTATATCTATAATCAGACATCCCAAGTCAAGAGTGCGAATCAATTATCAAGATATAGCTCGTACGTAAATCCGTCGTACCGCATCCCCAAATCTGGGTACGGGTCAATATCATATTCCTCACACTATTCCTCTGGTATCCTCTTTATCCAAGATCATAGTCTAGGGTACTGACCTATGTCTATTACAATACTAATATACTCAATATACTCATGATCTGACTACTGATCGACAATCTCGTACAAACCAATATCATCAGCACATATCATCATCAAGGGGTATACATCGCCCGATACGGCCTAATATCAATATCCTAGCATATCATGCCTCATATCACGATCACATGTCGACCATTTTATTTATAACACTATTCACCCGTATCGCCGTCCCAAGATCCGCTATAACACCAGGACGTACCTCAAGTATGAATCCTGCCATATCACCGATATCACAACCACAAAACAAATCTCATCGACTCAGCTCAATCCCAAGTATCATCCTCAAATCCGTATGTGATCACATAGTCTCATACCTATGTGAACACATAACTATAAAGAATCCTATGAGCACATATAAATAGGAATGTATGCAAGTATGTATGTGTAGTGCAACACTACCCTAGGGTTCGCAACACTAAAATAATCCAACACACCAATATCCATCCTAAACATCGTTATTAATCCCAAATAACATATAATAATTGTTGGTGTGTATACGCATCCGTATACACCACTACGGACTGCGGGGGTGCTATACGCCATCCACCCGACTTCTCCCCGTAGATATAAATCTACTCACCTGGTCCTTGCTCGCCGGTGCCGACGTCGCCACGCGCTTGCTTATCGTCTCGAAGTCCACATAGGGTACCTACATATCATAACACACCGTATCGCATTAAAATTCGACTCATGACCAAATAGACACACGAATCCCACATAGGTCAAAACCTATGGTTGCTTTCACAAATCAACCGAAAAACCCTCGACGTCGGCGTACAAACGCCAAACCATCGAGAAAAACCCAAACACACTCGTTTACACAATCACAAGCACTAATTATAATATAAAATAGCTTAAAATTCCCAAAAACCTCAAACTCACTTTAAAAGCTATTTTTCTGAAAATCTAGCAAGCCAAATTACCCGTTTTAGTACAAAACTCGATTTTTAAACAAATCTAGCGGCCGCAATATCCACTCAATATCATAACCAAGTTATATAAATCATTCTAATAATTTATTCTCCACAAAATATATATATTTACAAAACCTAGTTAACAAAATTAGCACAATTTTCCATTTTAGCTCAAAACTTGGTATTTTAATCAACTTAAATATTTTAACAATTCTAGTGCCGTAATTCTCATTAAAACATATTAACTAATCCACACAACCATTATCTAGATTTTAATCTCACTCTTAAAATTAATTACAAAAATCTAGTTTGCAAAACAATCATAATTAGGATAATTTAAATTTAACAATCTAGTAATAAGCAACAAGCTTTAGTTTTGCATAGAATTAACATGTTAATCACTCACTAGAACCATAATCTAATGCTAGAATCCCTCACTTGAATTTTACAAACCCTAATCCCAAAATCAAACCCTTTTCTAAAATATCCTAAACTAGCAATTACACCCAAATCAACACTTGAATATGATAGCTTATCATAATTGAGCAACAATTAGCCATAAGGTTAAGAATTTACCCCACAATTATCTTGAGATCTAGCACAAATCTAGCCTTCCAAACATGCTTCCCTTCACCAAGATCCATACAAGAATAGCTAAGGAAAAATGGGTAAGGTTTGTATTTGGAAAATTGTGAGGTTTTACTTGATTTTTCTTGGAATTTTGGAGAGAAATGAGATGAGAAAGGGGGGCTGCTGCTGTTAAGGGAGGAATGGGGCTCGGCCAGAAAATTGAGGGGGGGGGGAGGAGAGAGAGTGAGATGGAGAGAGTGGGGAGGAAAAGACAAAGATTACACCCTTTGACTTTCTTTACTTTTCTTTTCATTTCTTTTCTTTTCAAAATAGAGGTGATTGGAGAGAGAGAGAGAGAGGGAGGGCTGTCAAAGTGGGGCCGGCCATGTGGGGAGGGGGAGAGAGGGTGAGGTGTGGGTGTGTGGGTTAGGAAAAAAGATGAATGTATTACCCCAATTCCCATTAACACTAATTTCACCGAAAAAAGCCTTTTTCTTCGATATTTTCTAAACCGTTTTAGCAAACGATTTCATTTCAAAAACCACATGATAAAATTGTATTTAATGTTTTATTATGTACAAAATTTGTTTCAACTCATTCCAATTTGTAATTTTCCCTAATTAAATGTATTAGTGACGGCTTAAAATAATGATAAAATAATTTTTTTCCAGAAAATTTGAAATTTCACCAGTGGCTCAATAAACACCAAATACTAGCAATTACATAGCTAGAATATGTATATTTAATATTATAATAAAGATATTTGCATTTTGAATTTTTACAGAAAACCACTTTATTTTACCGTTTTTTCGAAATTTTACCGAAACGATTTTCAAAACGCTACAATCTTCCCCCCTAAAAAAAATTCGATCCCCGAATTTAAAGTAAAACTCCCCCCAAATACAAAAACATCTAATCAAAATCATCAAGTCGTCGGGGCTCCGAAACCATAAGTTCATAATACGCACTATAGCGCAATGCATGTGCATGAGCAATGAGCATATAACTCAAATCAAAACTCCGTCAAGTATCCCGCAA
This sequence comes from Agapanthus africanus, assembly GCA_030015575.1. Classification (NCBI taxonomy): domain Eukaryota; kingdom Viridiplantae; phylum Streptophyta; class Magnoliopsida; order Asparagales; family Amaryllidaceae; genus Agapanthus; species Agapanthus africanus. The sequence goes on from JASDDO010000031.1 coordinate 186,539,839, forward strand.
TCATCGGAGTCATGGTAAAGACACAAATGTCATATCCAATACAAAACCAATATGATATAACTCGAAACTATACGCGTAAATATCAAATCTATATATGTAAATAACTGAAGGAAATGAATGCCAAATATATTCAGGTACTGTCCTCTGACTAGTCCTGCCCAGTACGAAGACACATAGCAAATATTATAAAACATACTGCTCTATAAGAAAAATCAATCCCGAAATACGCGTATGAATACTACGTGCGTCTGGTGCGCACGGAAATCAAAATCCAAATATGTGCCATACATATGCATAGAAACAACATCTAAGTGCATCGGGTGTGCACGAAACATCTGTCGTAGGCAACATGTGTGCCTGACAGCAAAATCAGGTGCATCTGACATGCACGAAAAATCTCGATTTAGTGCATCTGGTGTGCACCAAAATCACACTTCAAAACATGCGCCCAACATGCGCGAAAATCCAAATCAGGTGCATCCATCGTGCACGAAATCATGAAATCCAATATCAAGTGCCGAATATACGCAAAATCCAATCAGGTGCACAAGGTACACAAAATAAATATCGAACATCACCATCGAAATCGAAGTCCAGGGCATCTAAATGCACAGCATACGTAACACTGCACTGCAAGCATATATGAACTATACTGAGTGCAAAAACCAAATCGTGTGCGTGCATACGCACAAAATCAACTCAAATGTCTAAAACCATAAAATCATAGACATGTGAAACCAAAGCACGAAAACTATATCAAGGGCAACACTGTGCAAAGATCGTAAATCATCAATCATCAAAATCAAATCATAAGAATAAATCACCTAAAATATCGAAATCAATAATGGCGGAATAGTACCGCTCAAGTGCATCCTCTAAGAATCTCGGGCCAACTGTCGCGGTCACTAGTGGGACGTCTCGTCGATGATCATGAACTCTGGCCTGCTGGTGTGCGTAACATGACCACTCCTGGGTCCAAGTCTTCTCGTAATTCGTCCCAGAAAGGTCCTGTCGAGATCTCTCCCAAATCTCGTCTCTGCCGAACTGTCCGGAAGTCATCGTCCCTTACTAGATCTGTTCTTATTCCGGAACGGCTGCATACCCATCGCGACTCCTTCTGGAAGGTATATCCAAGTACAATGCCTCGGCATGCGTATCGCATCTTTGATGTCGGCGGAGTGGAACGTCGTCTCATCAAGATCTCATACGAACCTCTTACTCCACTTTCTCTAATGTCGACTGCTTCGGACTCGTCTCGTCGTGGCTACATGGACTGTGCTCCAACGGCTATACTCGTATCTGGAGTCTCCCAAGCAATGCATCCTATCGCATAGCATCCGAATGAAGTCGAACCATTCGACCGATTCGTCAAAACCTCATAATCCCCCAAGAGCTCAACTTCTTGGGCACAGTTTAATAGTATCGAGTACATACCACAGCATCGGTGGTCCAGCCGTAGAAGGGCAAACCCAAGCCTCACTAATGGCGCCGCAGAACTGCCGCAAACCCGAAGGTTCCAAGGCTTTCACACGGTCATTAAGTCGAGTTAGGGTTTCATTCTTCTAGAAGGACCATAAAATTGCCTGCATGTCTTTCCGACTACTTTAAACTTGGAATAATAGGTTTCTGACATTCGATCGTCTCTGCCGACTCTTAACGTCTCCACGTGAAGTCGTCTCTAGCTGGAATCAATCTATCTGATGACCTCGCATCGAGGTAGGCGAACGATCCACATGTCCTAGTCATTCATCCTCGATGACTAGCGACCTTCTATCATCTCTTAGTACAACTCATTCTGCACTAACTCCAGCATCTTGGGCAATATCTCGTCGTTCGCAGCAATAACTGGCTCGCTCGTCTGCACGTTGAACGGTGCCTCAATCATCATGAATAAGCAACACACCAACGGTCATGAAAATCTGGCTGGCCTCTGTCAGTGGCCCAATCCTCTGATACTGATCGGCACGTCCGAGAAATCTCATAAAGGCGATCCGCCAAACGCTCGTGGCGCGGAAATACAGTAAAAAGACACATCTCCGCAATCTTGTGTCGCCGGAATTTCGCCCTGGTCAGTCCTCGTTCGTGACGAGCTCGTGCTGACCGCAACTCTAGCTGTAGCTCTCCCTGCCCATAATCGTGGCAGCAAAACCATAACTGGTACTGATGAGGCTAGATCGGAATGAATATAATACTGAGCAAAGAAATGTACATCCTAAGGCTCCTTAAGTGGAGTGGCGTGTCGTAAGTATGCCGCGGAACATACCCACGGTATGTCACTCTACTTAGTCACCTATTCCATCAACCAAGGGTCATCCTACGCTCCGAAGGTAAAACCTAACGCTCTGATACCAACTTTGTCACGTCCCGAAAGTGCGGAACATGACCGGCACTTAAACTACGAAACGTCTCGAGGCGTACGTAATCTAAGTAAACCGAAAACGCAGAAATCCAAACCAAGAAAAGTAGTAGAGTGAAGGAAAACCAATTTAAATCAAGTAGTTTTAATAGCATAAGACGAATTATGCGTTTTTAAAAACATCAAATATTTCCTGAAAATTTCGGCAGAGTCTCCTTTGTATATACTGGCCCCCAAACGGGATACAACATGAATAGTATACGAAATCAATAAAAAGGCACCCCCAAGCGGGAGCTAGCTCTTCGTCAATCGACGATCACAACCACACAAGCAATATAATATACAACGCCAAGGGCGAGGATCAAAACTCAAAAGGAAACTCAAAACCACAAGAAAATCACAGAAATATAACGCGCGACTCTAAGGTCGAAAGAATAACATCACTGGTCTCTATCTCAAAAATAAATACATGTTTGGTTGATGGAACTTCTAGATACAACGGAATAATGATATACAAGATATATAATAGGGGTACGATACAAGTAAACCCACCTATTAGCAAATCACCCGAAGGAAACTATGCCCGCAAACCCGTAATGAAACCTGTACGGCAATCCTGCAAGAAACTGGGGCACAACGGGGGTGAGTTGCCAACTCGTGAATAAAAAAATATCTACGAAAAGAAATCGCATAAATAACGCAATCCTAAGTCAATGATCATAATATATCCTCAAATATATAACCGGCAACCCATAAGAATGGTTAGGGCAAATATCTAACCCAAGTGTAATTCCATGTGCCCGTGTCAGTGCCTCAGTTAGCAATATATCATATGAATGAGGTATGAATGCATGAAAACAGAATACATGTAAATGAAGAAACTGTTTTCATAATTTAGTTAGATTTCCTTTGTATTTTTAAAATGAGGTATCATAATGAAATCAGCATAAAACAGTGCCTAGCATCGGCACAAAACGTAATCCCAATATCTCGATATCTCTGTATCACAGTCTCTGTACCTCAGTATCTCAAAATCTCAATGTCTCAATCACAATATCTAGGGCATCGTCAGTCCAGACCGGCTCCTACCATCCATCTCAAGACCACGACGGTATCCTCCGGATATCCGACGCGTCGGGTAAAATCACCGGTAGGTAGTGCTCTTCTGCCAGGCTCACATCGTCATCGTCACGCGCTTCTTGCCCCGGGGTACCTTACCGGGTCCACCATGTACCCGAAACGGTTCATCCGTCTCCTCGAATCGGGTCTCGAAATCCATCAGCAAACTCATGGTGGACGACTCATACATCATGGAAAAACCGCACTTTTTATTTAAAAAGAGAGAAATCAGTTTATATAAGTTTTGCGGTTTTCCCCCCCCAAATCCAGAAAATTTCATGGAAATCCGAATCCAAATCATCAATAGCATGTAAAACCATGAATATAAGCATAACAATGAATAACAGTATGCATGAAGTGACAAGTAATAACTACAATGTTAAACTGGCATATAAGGCCGGTACACTAATATCATGTCAAATTACTAACTAACAAGCTAAGTCAAGCAATAATATTTTCTAAGGTGTATGTGACTTGGCAATTACCAATGAAGATGTGTGTGAGCCGGCAAGTAAGTGTACGTGGTACATACGCATCATCGGTAATGGTGCTGGTGTCCTTACAATATGATATCAACATTGCAATAAGAAATTATAACATAAGTATGCGATGCGAAGCGAACCACAATAATAAGAGGGAGCTAAATACTAGACGCAACTGTAACTAACCTGCATTAATCTAATATAAGTCCTACAAATGGCGCCTTTTGAAATAACACGAATCATGGGGTTTTGAAAATAGGGGCTACGGTGTTTTTATGAAAAGATACGTCTTTTGAAATATCCGTAGGATCCCTTGGGCTGTCTTTTAAAATACCCACGATTCGTTAGTTTTTGAAATAGGTAAGAATCGAATCTAATCTAACAACTAAACTAAACTAAAGGGCTAAGCTAATAAGCTGGACTACAGGTAAGGAAACCGCCTAACATCTGAGTCGATCCATATACATACCTGTATATATATTAGTCGGTGATCCCGCCTCAATAATATCATATCCAATACCATATCTATAATCAGACATCCCAAGTCAAGAGTGCGGATCAATCATCAAGATATAGCTCGTACGTAAATCCGTCATACGGCATCCCCAAATCTGGGTATGGGTCAATATCATATTCCTCACACTATTCCTCTGGTATCCTCTTTATCCAAGATCATAGTCTAGGGTACTGAACTATGTCTAGTACAATACTAATATCCTCAATAAACTCATGATCTGACTACTGATCGACAATCTCGTACAAACCGATATTGTCAGCACATATCATCATCAAGGGGTATACATCGCCCGATACAGCCTAATATCAATATCCTAGCATATCATGGCTCATATCACGATCACATGTCGACCATTTTATTTATAACACTATTCACCCGTATCACCGCCCCAAGATCCGCTATAACACCAGGACGTACCTCAAGTACGAATCCTGCCATATCATCGATATCACAACCACAAAACAAATCTCATCGACTCAGCTCAATCCCAAGTATCATCCTCAAATACGTATGTGATCATATAGTCCCATACCCATGTGAACACATAACTATAAAGAATCCTATGAGCACATATAAATAGGAATGTATGCAAGTATGTATGTGTAGTGCAACACTACCCTAGGGTTCGCAACACTAAAATAATCCAACACACCAATATCCATCCTAAACACCGTTATTAATCCCAAATAACATAGAATAATTGTTGGTGTGTATACGCATCCGTATACACCCCCACGGACTGCGGGGGTGCTATACGCCATCCACCCGACTTCTCCCCGTATATATAAATCTACTCACCTGGTCCTTGCTCACCGGTGCCGACGTCACCACGCGCTTGCTTATCGTCTCGAAGTCCACATGGGGTACCTACATATCATAACACACCGTATCGCATTAAAATTCAACTCATGACCAAAAAGACACACGAATCTCACATAGGTCAAAACCTATGGTTGCTTTCACAAATCAACCCAAAAACCCTCGACGTCGGCGTACAAATGCCAAACCATCGAGAAAAACCCAAACACACTCGTTTACACAATCACAAGCATAAATTATAATATAAAATAGCTTAAAATTCCCAAAAACCTCAAACTCACTTTAAAATCTATTTTTCCGAAAATCTAGCAAGCCAAATTACCCGTTTTAGTACAAAACTCGATTTTTAAACAAATCTAGCTGCCGCAATATCCACTCAATATCATAACCAAGTTATATAAACCATTCTAATAATTTATTCTCCACAAAATATATATATTTACAAAACCTAGTTAACAAAATTAGCACAATTTTCCATTTTAGCTCAAAACTTGGTGTTTTAATCAACTTAAATATTTTAACAATTCTAGTGGCCGTAATTTTCATTAAAACATGTTAACTAAGCCACACAACCATTATCTAGATTTTAATCTCACTCTTAAAATTAATTACAAAAATCTAGTTTGCAAAATAATCATAATTAGGACAATTTAAATTTAACAATCTAGTAATAAGCAACAAGCTTTAGTTTTGCATAGAATTAACATGTTAATCACTCATTACAACCATAATCTAATGCTAGAAACCCTCACTTTAATTTTACAAACCCTAATCCCAAAATCAAATCCTTTTCTAAAATATCCTAAACTAGCAATTACACCCAAATCAACACTTGAATAAGATAGCTTATCATAATTAAACAACAATTAGCCATAAGGTTAAGAATTTACCCCACAATTATCTTGAGATCTAGCACAAATCTATCCTTCCAAACATGCTTCCCTTCACCAAGATCAATACAAGAATAGCTAAGGAAAAATGGGTAAGGTTTGTATTTGGAAAATTGTGAGGTTTTACTTGATTTTTCTTGGAATTTTGGAGAGAAATGAGATGAGAAGGGGGGGGGGAAGGGGCTGTTGCTGTTAAGGGAGGAATGGGGCTCGGCCAGAAAATTGAGGGGGGGGGGGAGGAGAGAGAGTGAGATGGAGAAAGTGGGGAGGAAAAGACAATGTTTACACCCTTTGACTTTCTTTTCTTTTCTTTTCTTTTCAAAAGAGAGGTGATTGGAGAGAGAGAGAGGGAGGGAGGGCTGTCAAAGTGGGGCCGGCCATGTGGGGAGGGGGGGAGAGGGTGAGGTGTGGGTGTGTGAGTTAGGGAAAAAGATGAATGTATTACCCCAATTCCCATTAACACTAATTTCACCGAAAAAATGCCTTTTTCTTCGATATTTTTTAAACCGTTTTAGCAAACGATTTCATTTCAAAAACCACATGATAAAATTTTATTTAATTTTTTATGATGTACAAAATTTGTTCCAACTCATTCCAATTTGTAATTTTCCCTAATTAAATGTATTAGTGACGGCTTAAAGTAATAATAAAATAAATTTTTTTCAGAAAATTTGAAATTTCACCAGTGGCTCAATAAACACCAAATACTAGCAATTACATAGCTAGAATATATATATTTAATTTTATAATAAAGATATTTGCATTTTGACTTTTTACAGAAAACCCCCTTAATTTACCGTTTTTTCGAAATTTCACCGAAACGATTTTCAAAACACTACAAGTGTCAAGTCTGCGGACTATGCTGTATTCATGTCACCTGGGAACTGTTAACTGACGACGGGTATAATACCAACCAATCAGTTCCCCTGTGAGTCCTGTCCGGTGTACCCGTAACCTAACGAGCACCTGTATACTATCTCCAGTACGACGTACTGATGGCTGTGGGACAGACCATCTCCCCAACTGGGATGAGAAGCATACACACTAGTCTACTCTGGAGTATCGATGCCCAATCTCGATAATCCTACGATTAGGGACAAGTATAGGATGTTGCTTATAGACTGCCCAGCCCCCACTAGTGTCATTGCCATCACAACGCTGGTAATAAAGCAAAGATCCTATGGGCTCTACTAATATGTATAAGTGATACGGTACAAGAAACATATGCACATATTAAAGTAGACACAAACCAAGTAGCATACTACCATTTTTAGCAATACTGTATATACAACTGTGAATATCCCAAGCTTCCATTAAGTAATATACATACAAGTATGATACAATAATGGCCCCTAGGGCATATACACTAACACCCGCTGCTCCCACTAGCTACGAATCCCTCTGGCTGAGTCATGTAAACGCTCTCTTCTAAATCACCGTTTAGAAAGGCGGTCATAAATCCATTTGCCAGATTTCATAGTCATGATATGCAGCGATGGCAAGCATGATCCGGATGGATTTAAGCATAGCCACTGGAGAAAAGGTTTCGTCAAAGTCCACACCTGGTTTTTGACGAAAACCCTTTGCAACAAGTCTAGCTTTGAAAGTCTCCACTTTCCCATCTACACCAAGTTTTTTCTTGAAGATCCACTTGCTCCCAATGGGTTTTACCCATTCAGGAGCATCTTCCAAAGTCCATACTTTGTTAGTTTACATGGATTCCATCTCGGACCGCATTGCATCCAGCCATTTCACTGAGTCCCCACTTGTGATGGCCTGCTCGAAGCTAGTTGCGTCATCATCAACCATGATGCAATCCTCGGTCCCACCATCCATGAGAAAACCGTAGTATCTCTCAGGTGGGTGAGGAACCCTACTAGATCGGCGGAGAGGCTGAGGTTCATTAGGAACTACTGAATCCTCTGGTTCCACTAAATCTTCAGTTGCAGTTTGTGTATCGGGAACCTCTTCCAGCTCTACCACTTTACCACTAATTTCTTTTACAAGAAATTTCATTTCTAAAAAGGTGGCATGTTGAGCAACAAACACCTTTTGTTCCTCACTGTGGTAGAAAAAATACCCATATGAATTCTTTGGATATCCCACAAACTTGCAAAGAACTGACCGTGCATCGAGTTTGTCCGGATTTTGTCTTTTGACATAGGACGGACAACCCCATATCTTAACGCGTTTAAGATATGGCCTCTTCCCGCTCCATATCTTATATGGTGTGGTAGGTATAGATTTAGATGGAACTTGATTCAATAGGTATGCTGCTGTCTCCATTGCATACCCCTAGAAGGAAATAGGTAACTCAGCTGTGCTCATCATAGAGCGCACCATATATAATAGGGTGCGGTTCTTCGATTCCGATACACCGTTGTGTTGTGGTATATATGGAGAAGTCAGCTGAGAGAGAATCCTATTCTCTTTTAGGAAGTCCAGGAATTCATTGCTCAAGTATTCTCCTCCTCGATCCGATTGGAGGATTTTAATACTTTTCCCGGTTTGGTTCTCGACTTCTTGTTTATATTCTCTAAATTTCTCAAAAGCTTCTGATTTGTGTTTCATCAGGAACACATATCCGAATCTAGAGAGATCGTTAGTGAATGTAATGAAGTACGCAGAACCATTCCTGGCATGTGTAGACATGGGGCCGCATACATCACTATGTACCAGTCCCAAGAGTTCCGTAACTCTTTCTCCGTGTCACGTAAACGGAGTTTTGGTCATCTTGCCTTTGAGACATGACTGACAAGTGTCATAAGATGAAAATTCAAACGGATTCAAATATCCATCCTTATGTAACTTAGCTAGTCGTGTCGCATTGATGTGACCCAGTCCATAATGTCATAAGAAGGATTCGTTCATTTCTGAACTCTTCCTCTTGTGTGTGTTTGTTATGCTCAGAACTGTTGATTGATTTAGAACATAAATGCCATTGCACAACGTGCCTGATCGAACCAACTTTTGGTTTAGGAAAATATTCATAACATTATCCTGTAATACAAAATTATATCTCTCTTTACTCAACAAAGAAACCGATATAATGTTGCATATCAGGTTCGGCATGTAATAACATTCGTTCAGAATCAATGTATTACCAGTTGGCAATACAAGTTGAAATTCCCCGACGGTTTTAGCTGCAACAATTACACCATTTCCAACCCTTATGTATTTATCACCTTCTCCAAGTTCTCTACCTTTCCTAAGCCCATGTAACTGATTACATATATGGGATCCTGACCCGGTATCTAATACCCAGGACGTAGAGCAAATGGAGAAACAATTATCTGTAACGAACACACCCGAAGAAAATGCATCAACATGTACTTTCTTCATTCGGGTGGCATAGGAATCCTGGTATTCCCCTATATCCTGTTCAGTCTTATAACTTTTATATGAAAGAATTGAACCAACGTTCCCCAGCACAGTATAACATGCGGGTTCGGTCAATACATCCATATTATTATCTTTATTAAGGCATGATATGGTCGCTACCTGGAGAGAGAGAGAAGAAAACACTTTAAGCGTATGCTCTTGCAAGATCAGATTGGTTATTATTTTATCTAATCAGGATGGCTCCCACTGTTTTTATCAAATCTTCCTTCAAACCCTAAAAGGAAAGACTAGCCGGGATTAATTACACCCTACAACTTCGCCAATCTTTCAGCCAGGCCAGTGTAGGTACTTTGAGGGAGGTTCCTCGTGCTTTCGCACGGACCTAATTAAAGTAAACCTCGTTTTCCCAGAGGCGTAACCCCGTTGACACCTTTCTAGACACCTACTTGATCGGTTAATTGTCCTGTGTAAAACTCTACCAGGAGTAACTCTTACTCGCAGCGGGTATCGGGATCCAACTATCTCATAGAAGGTATGCAATCTCATTGCAAATTTCAACACTTGAAATTCCCGATAATATTTTGCCCCAAACGATCTATGACCTTGACAAGGTCAATAAACCATAGACCGTAAGTCAAGTTCAACCCGTCATTTCTTGATTGAAGGTATGCAATCTCATAGAAGGTATGCAATCTCATTGCAAATTTCATAGAAGGTATGCAATCTCATTGCAAATCTCATAGAAGGTATGCAATCTCATTGCAAATTTCAACACTTGAAATTCCCGATAATATTTTGCCCCAAACGATCTATGACCTTGACAAGGTCAATAAACCATAGACCGTAAGTCAAGTTCAACCCGTCATTTCTTGATTGAATTAAACCCACCCGCACGACCCTTGACAAAGTCAACAAGGCCGTACGACTACCGTAATCCAATCTGCATCATATGCATAAGCAGATAAATACTGGTCAGCTACCGCACACTGCGCCTTGACAAGGTCAACAAACGCATCACGAATACTAAGCAGGACTTATCTGAAATGACGGAGGGCTACGACAGGTTTTTCTGAAAACCTATTGCGTAATGAACTTGATATCGTTGTAGAATCGAGTGAATTTTGAAATGGAGTGTTTTTTAGGCTTTTATTAGTTTTGCTAAAGAGGTCACTCCCGGTGAAGGGATCTCGGATCTTTCCTTATGGAATAAGGTGCAGGATATATCATATATATCGCTATGCAAAGAAAAAACTCCAAAAGAAATAAAAAACAAACCGAGTGTTGTAGCATCTACCAGTTTTGCTAAAGAGGTCACTCTCGGTGAAGGGATCTCGGCTCTTTCCTCATCGAATGAGGTGCAGGATATATCTCATATATCGCTATGCAAAGCAAAAAACTATAGCTACCCCTTTTTGAAAATTTGATTCTACAACATCTTTTAGGTTTCTTTTCTTTCATTAATCATATTAATGAAGTCCCATCATTTAAGTCACCTAAATATCACAGATAAATACGACGTACACTTATGCCATCCGCATTCGCCTCGATGCCCTCTCGTGCACCGTTAGGTTAGGTAACTAACGGCAGAGCGGGATAGGGCTAGCGCGGGTGTAAAACATAAGTAACGTCTATATAATATATCATATATATTAGATACAGTATTTATCACAACATATCAAATGATCACATCACAGATATCGCAGCAGAAGAAACATATGAAACATTGAATATACTAGGACGTCTGTGTTTTTATTTTGAGCCTCTATAAAACACGGATTCCACGGTCGCGATGAATAGCCAAACCCACACCTCTAGACCCCTACGAGAGCGGCAAGCAACCCTACCAATTCTAGAGTTAGGAGACCCGGACTCGACTCCTCGAGTTGGTCTCCTACTGGACTCTAGAACCCGGTTACTTGTGCTCTCCTCCTTGGGTCCATCCAAGTGCGGAAAAGTAAATAATATACAAATGGTGACATCAACCTCATCCCGGAAGTGCCCCAATAAAAGAATATTATATACATTTAATTTTACATGAATGAAAATAAAAATCCTCATCTCACAAAAACCCCCCGGCTATTCAGAAACGCGACGATCCAATATAACATATCCAGCAACTCATAACATCACATGTCATCAACGTAAGTAAATATGCGCATCCCAATTGTCGTTGACATATAGCAACGAAACCGGCGATATCACATATTACACTTACGGTCGCAGAAAAGAAATTGTAAAACTACAACATTTGGAATACACAATCACTTTAGACATCGTAAATCCAAAATATCACATACTTCGCAATTCATGCCTAACTATATGAATTCCACATATTGTATCACATTCCAAATAAATAGACAGTATTAAACTTTCCGAACGAATAATCAAATACTCAGGATTTCCTAAATTGCTCAACACTTGAGTGGAGTTTAAAAATTCCTGAATACGTCATAGTACCAACGGTCCAGCCGTAGAAGGGTCAAACCAACGCCTCACATGTGGCAACGCCGTAATCCACCAAACCCTAAGGTTCAAAAGGCAGTTCAAGACGGTCACATAATCGAGTTAAGGTTTGATGTCTTCTAGAGGGTCCATCGCGTTACATGCACGTTTTTCCAAAAGATTTATACTCAAGAAAAAATTCAACACTTGAAAGTTTTTCGTGCCGGGAAAAAAATGAGTTAATGATATCCGTTCGAACATTTTAATACTTTGTAAATTATCCCGAAAAAGAACGAAATTAATTTTTCCGATCGAATCAATGAATACAAAATAATCCCCAGAACACTCAACACATGAGTCAGGTTAAAAATACCCAGAAAACTAAACATGCAGCTACCGTCATTACTGTGCTAAAACGACTGCATAATGCATATGTACCGCCGCGGATCCACGGTCCAAGCGAGGTAAGACAACGGTTCCGTGAACAATTGTACGGCTTATGCCGTCGTTTTTCGCTGTAATGCTTATATTAGCCTGCTGATTTTTTTAGGTGTTTTTAATTCAGAAAAATCACAGTTTTTAAAAAATGACCAGAGAGGGGTTCATTTTGACATTTTGGGGTTCGATCGGGGTTTTAACTTCGTATACACGACGCCAAATGCTCTAGCTAGGCTCTGATACCACTGTAGGTTTACTAGGCACTATAATAAGGTTCTATAAGGCATCAACCATGCCCGTTTAAAATTTTAGCCGTGCCGAATAACCCTAAACAAGATCTTTGCTAGATAATTAGGGTTTCACATGCAATTAAAAGACATTTACTACTAAGTGAATACGAAATACAACTTATTGTTAGTGTATATGCCCTAGAGGCCATTACTGTATCATACTAGTATGTATATTACTTAATGGATGCTTGGGATATTCACCTTGTATATACAATCTTGCTCAAAATAGTAGTATGCTACTTGGTTTATTTCTACTTCAATGTGTACATGTGTTTATTTTTGTATATCGCCTATACACATTAGTGGAGCCCTTAGGATCTTTGCTTGATTACCAGCGATGTGATGGCCGTCACACTAGTGGGGCTGGGTAATCTATAAGCACATCCTTATGCAGGTCCCTGGTCGCAGGACTATCGAGACAGGGCATCGATACTCCGGAGTAGACCAGCGCATGCGCTTCTCATCCCAGTGTGGGAGACGGTCTGTCCCACAGCCGTCAGTACGTCGTACTTGAGATAGTATGCGGGTGCTCGTTAGGTTACGGGTACACTGGACAGGACTCGTCGGGAACTGACTATTTGGTATTATACCTATCGTCAGTTATCAGTTCCCAGGTGACATGAGTACAGCTTAGTCCGCTGACTTGACACTGTCACTTCGCCTCGGGTATGTTCCCACTGTACTTTGATCACTACCCTACCACGGCTCAAAGGAGTCGTGCAAACAGGTGGTGGTTGGGTGCAGTCCCGAAGCACTTGGAGGCAGTGACGGTTAGACAGGATTCGTCTCTCCCAGTATTGGGGGTTGACATCGCGCTGTGTCTAGGAGAGCCATTACACGAGTAGTCCCTGGCCAGGGCAAACGAGATATACTGGTAGGTTTCCAGTGTTATCTCAGGGTGTTTTGGGCTTCGCTTCGGCACGACTTGTACCGCTATTGGGGGACTGACGTTTACCGCCCCCTAGGCCCGCCATGCGATGTATCAGACGAACAGACCGGACTGTACGGAGAATGTCACACTCAGGCTCAGTAGGAGTTCAGATGGGTTTCGCCTCGTCGGTCTTCTTATCGGCATTACCTGGGGACCGTTACGCACAGCTAGTGCCGCTTGCGATCTGTGGTTAAACCCACTGCCAGCGTAGTGTCGAGTCTTTAGAGTCCAACACAGAAAGCTTTTCGCCTTTAGGCAAAAGAGTAGAGGTCGCATGGTATTGCGACAGGTCGCATGGTTTTGCGACAGGGTGCGGTCACATCCGTGCACTTGTGCACGTACAGTGTCCGGACAGTTTACACTAGCGGGCTTTGGTTTAAGCCAGATCCTAGTGTACCTTATGGGATTGGATTTATCCAGTTTGCATTCGTGTTCCTCGGAACGCGGATGCGGGTGTGTATGCACAGTTGACAGGGAGGTACAGACAGCGGATTCTCATTAGGGTTGTTGACAGTTGACCGTTGACTTTTTGACTTTTTGCTCAACCCTAATGAGAATATGATATGTGATTAACTATTATATTAATTAAGTATTATGGTGACTTGGTTGTTGACTTTTGTTGACTTTGTTGACTTGTTGACTTTTGTTGACTTGTTGACTTTGTTGACCGGTTGACTAGGCTTGACTAGTTGACCATCATGATAACCATGGCTATCATTTCATGCCTAAGACTTTTACTTGCTTGTTCATTTGAGTAAAATGAGTGCATGACATGATAAGGTTATGGTTACTTCAACCATCACATAAGACTTTTATTGATATGATGAGTTATGATTACTTTGGATTATGAGAGGGTGAGAGACAAAAGAGAGCTTCATTCTTTCTTGCTCATTCTCTCTCTTGTTCTTGAGCTCTCCATTTTGCTCTCACCCTCTTGCTCTTGCTCCCTCTCTTTAATCTATGGTTCACATCTCTCATGAGTTGAGAACCAAGAACCATAGATAAAATCCCATTCTATTTCCTCTCTACTCATTCTAGTTCACTAGGTTTAGCAAACCAAGTGAACTAGTTTCTTCAAAGAACGAAGGAGGAGCTAAAGGTTGGAGCTTTCAGGTGGATCTATCTTCGGCGTACGGAGACGACGAGAAGAAGCCATCGGACCACCATTGGAGCTTGAAGACGAAGGAGTTCAAGACAAGTTTAGGTATAACCATCTTCATCCGAGTAGCTAACTCTCTTTAGCAAGTTTGCTAGTTTTAGTTTAGGAAAAGATCCCGACTTTGTTTAGTCCATGTTGCCCCTTGCGCTAAAAATTTAATTTTTATACCGTTTCCGCCTCCCCGTAAGAACCGGGGGTCGCAACGTGGACTTACAGTGGTATCAGAGCCTAACTAAACTTAAACTAGCTTGGTAGTGAAGTGTAACGAAGTTCGGAACCGGAAAAATCCAAAAACCAAACTTTTTCAAAATCCTAGTTTCTGTTAAAAATTTTTCTGGTCAAAACAAGAATTGTTATACACCTAAATTCGGCTCAGGGTTTTGTGTGAACACCCAAGAAAAACGATCCCCTAATTCGTTCGAACCGCCGCAGATCCGCGGCCTCACCTATTCATTGAGCCGCGGAACCGCCGCCGTTTAGAGTCTTCTGGTGATCGTCTTTCGTGCAGTGTGTCTCTGTATTGGTTTTGGGATTTTTAAAATATGTTATATGTGCCCAGATTCTCCAGAACAGAAATTTACTTTTGGGGTCCTATAATTTCGTATTTTTTCCGAACTTCACTACACTTTGACTATGATGGTTATATCTGTGATGTTTGCATGTATTGAACGTCGGCTAATCGCTATAAGTCGATTAGTCGGGGTTATACATGATCTGTGTTTGATATTGGAATGTGTATATAAATATGTTGGATTGTCGCGGGTGAATAGCCGGGGGTTGTGAGACGAGAGTTTTCTTTTCTTGCAATTCATGTAAATTTGTAAATTGATGTAATACTTATTTGTATGGCCGCACAACCGGGTCGGGGTTGTAGCCGTCATTGTATAATTTCTTTTTACTGTTTTTGCTCCTAGGATAGACCCATGGAGGGGTGCACAAACTACCGGGTATGCCGAAGTGTCGAGTGGCCTACTCATGGAGATGAGGGAGGTTGCTACGCTTCGGGTACTTGGCGGGTAGTTTGCCGCACCCGTAGGGGTCTTGGGTGGGGTATTGGCTATTCACCGCGACCGTGTTATCTGTTTTTTGTTACAGGCTCGTACAAATTACAGATTCCCAGTATATCCAATGTATTTATCTGTGATCTGAAATGTTTATCATTGCAGTATATCTATATATGATATTATTTAGACGTTGCTTATGTTTTACAGACGCGCTAGCCCAGCCCCCGCTCTGTCGTTAGTTAAGTAACCTAACGGGTAATGACGGGGCCCAGTGGCGAATGTGAATGGCATAAGCGTACGTCATATTTTGGTTGTTTTCTGCAATGGTAGGATTAAATGATGGGACGCATTAAAAGAACTAATGCAAGATAATAAACCAAGTTAAAGTCGTTGGAACACTTTCGAAAAACCACTCGGTTCTTTTCAAAACAAACTTTTAAAATACGGAGTTTGAGCCACTCCATTTAAAAGCTATCTCGTTCCATCGACTAAATCAAGTTCACTACGTTCACGGTTTTGCCAAAACCATCCGTAGCCCTCCATCATTTCAGTTAAGTATTCGGTAGTATTCAAGCTATGTATTTTGACCTCACGCCAAGGCATAGTGATTGGTAGCTGCCGGATATTTATCTGTTGCATAGATAGAATGCGTTGGTTTGAGACAGTCGTACTGCCATTTTGGCCCACGTCAAGGGTATGTACGGGTGGATTCAAATTAACCTGGATAATGATGGGACGAACTTGACATGTGACTTATGACATTTTGACCTCACGCCAAGGTCATAAGAGCATGGGGCAAAAATCCACATCGGGAGTTTCATAAGTACTGAAACTTGCTAGTTTTGCATACCATTTGGAGTGTGATGATTCTGGTAGGATTCCTTCAGTTTCGTCACGCGATGATATTTGGATCTCGATCCTACTGTGAGTATATGCTACTCCTCGGGAAATTTCTCGCTAAACGATCAATGCTATAAACCTAGTAGGTGCCTAGAAAGGTGTTAGCGGGGCTACGCCCTCAGGGAAAAGAGGTTCGCTAATTAAGGAACTTCGCGAAAGCGTTGGAAAACCTCCCTCGAAGTACCGACACCAGCCTGGCCGAACGGTTAAGCAAGTATTGTACGGTGGGATTGATCCTGACTAATTCTTCCTTTATGGTTTGAGGAGGGATTCGAGAAACAGTGGGAGCCATCCTGTTTAGACAAACTAAAACCACTCTAAACTTGCAAGAGCATCATGCTGAGTGTTTCTTCTTCTCTCCAAATTGCAGCGACCAATCAACATGACTGGACTTAAGTTACTCCTAGATAAAAACAAACTGACAGGGCCAAACTACAAAGATTGGCTCAGGAATGTCAAGATAGCAATCACTTATGACAAGCTGGGGTATCTTCTTACGACCAAAGCTCCCCCTGTCCCTAGTCCAACTTCCAGTGTCGTGGATAAGGAAATCCGCAAGACTTGGGAGATTGATAGCGTGAAGGCCAAGTGCCTCCTGCTTGCCTCGATGGACAACGAACATCAGAGAAGGCATGAGAATATGGACATGGAATCCATATTGCTCCATACAAAAGAACTGTATGGAGAGCAATCTCGTATCGCAAGATACGAAGCGTCGAAAAAGTTATTTTCGACAAGAATGGCCGTCGGATCATCAGTAGCCGAGCACGTGCTAAAGATGATCGGCTACATTGAGGAGCTCGCTGACCTAGGGATCACATTAGAGAGTGAGCTATATACGGATATAGTTCTCCAGTCCCTTCCTTCCACTTACGCCCAGTTTATACTGAACTTCAACCTACAAGAAAAGGAGGTTGAACTTTCAGAGCTCCTCAACATGCTGAGGAGCGCAGAGGGCACCCTACAGAAAGGTAGGGATACATCCACTTTGTTTGTAGGAGGATCATCTTCTTCTAGGTCCAAGGCGAAAGCCAAGGGAAAGAAGAAGAATGCCCCCGCCAAACCAAGGGGCGGTGTTAGTAAAGTGGATACGAAGGGAAAAGGTAAAGCAACAAAGATAGCGGGGAAGCTTGTGGATAAGGAAGAATGCTTATATTGTCATAAGAAAGGACACTGGAAGAATGATTGCAGGGCCTGGAAGGCCAGAACACAGGAATTGAAGCAGGTTGCAGCTTCAGCTTCAGGTGTGTATGTTATTGAAAACTGTCTTTCAATAAACTCTACTTCCTGGGTATTGGATACCGGATCAGGATCTCATATCTGTAATTCTTTGCAGGCGTTGAGAAACCGTAGAGTTTTGAAAGCAGGTGACATGACCCTCAGAGTTGCGAACGGAGCTAGCATGGATGCTAAAGCCGTGGGGGACTATCACCTGGGAATGTCAGATGGACATGTTTTGGTTTTGCGTAATTTCTTTTTTGTACCCAACGCAACTTGTAATATCATTTCTGTATCTTTAGTTTCTAAAGAAGGTTATGAATTTGCGTTTGTAAGTAATGTTGTAAACATTCACCTTAATCAAGTTTTGATTAGGTCAGGTACCTTGAGTAATGGTATATACGTGTTAAACCAACCACAGATTTTTAATGTCCAGAATACACACAAAAGAAAGTCTCCAGAAATAAATCAGACTTTCTTATGGCATTGTAGATTGGGTCACATCAATGAGAGAAGGTTGACGAAGTTACATACAGAAGGGTATTTGAATGCGTTTGAATATCAGTCGTATGCCACTTGTCAATCCTGTCTCAAAGGAAAGATGACAAAGACTCCGTTTACTGGACATGGAGTAAGAGCGAGCGAGCTCTTGGGACTCGTACACAGTGACGTGTGCGGTCCAATGTCTACACATGCCCGAAGCGGACATTCTTACTTCATTACTTTTACGGATGACTTCTCAAGGTACGGTTATGTCTTCTTAATGAAACATAAGTCCGAGGCCTTTGGAAAATTCCAGGAGTATAAGAATGAAGTAGAGAAACAGACCGGCAAAAGTATTAAGATTCTAAGATCGGATCGAGGTGGAGAATACTTAAGTGCCGAGTTCCTGGACTATTTAAAAGAGAACGGAATTCTCTCTCAGCTTACTCCTCCTTACACCCCGCAACATAACGGTGTATCGGAGAGACGGAACCGCACCCTATTGGATATGGTGCGGTCCATGATGAGTAATGCTGAGTTACCGCGATCATTCTGGGGGTATGCGCTAGAATCAGCTGCGTACCTTTTGAACCGAGTTCCGACTAAGACTGTGCCTACCACACCATATGAAATGTGGAGTGGGAAGAAACCCTATCTTCAATATCTGAAGATCTGGGGATGTCCGGCTTTTGTCAAAAAGCAGCATGCGGACAAGCTCGAGGCACGCTCAGTACTGTGCAAGTTTGTGGGATACCCAAAGAACACCAGGGGGTATCTTTTCTACTACGCAGAGGAACAAAAAGTCCTTGTTTCTCGTAATGCCCACTTTCTAGAACACCAGTTCTTGGAAAAGAAGATTAGTGGGAGCGCAGTAGAACTGGAAGAAATTCCAGAACCACAGACTATTACTGAAAGGTTAGTGGAACCAGAGGGTTCAACAGAACAGGACATTCCTACGCCGCTCCGCAGGAGTAGTAGGCAGTCTCATCCGCCCGAGAGATACTGCGGTTTTCTCATAGACGGGGATAGAGAGGATTGCGTCATAGATTATGATGAGCCTACTAGCTTCCAGCAGGCCGTTCAGAGCGTTGACTCAGTGAAATGGCTGGATGCAATGCGGACCGAAATGGAGTCCATGTACACCAACAAGGTATGGACGTTGGACATTGCTCCAGACGGGGTAAAACCCGTAGGATGCAAGTGGATCTTCAAAAGGAAGATTGGTGTAGATGGACAGGTTGAGACCTATAAAGCTAGGCTGGTAGCAAAGGGTTTTCGTCAAAGACCTGGCTTGGACTATGACGAAACCTTTTCTCCAGTAGCCATGCTGAAATCCATTCGGAACCTTCTTGCCATTGCTGCCTTCCACGATTATGAGATCTGGCAAATGAACGTAAAGACAGCTTTTCTAAATGGAAATTTAGAGGAGTGTGTCTATATGGACCAGCCAGAGGGTTTCATTCAGAGTGGGAGCAGCGAAAAGGTGTGCAAGTTGCTTAAGTCCATCTATGGACTAAAGCAGGCATCGCGGAGTTGGAACATCTGCTTTGATGAGACGGTCAAAGAATTTGGCTTTATCAAAAATCCAGATGAACCATGCATCTATAGTAGATTTGTAGCGAGAACTGTAGTATTCCTCGTTTTATACGTGGATGACATTCTCTTAATAGGAAATGACATTCCTATGCTACAATCTGTCAAGGGGTTCTTGTCACACAGGTTCTCCATGAAAGACCTGGGTGATGCCTCGTACATTCTGGGTATCCGGATCTACCGTGACAGATCCAAGAGGATATTAGGACTTTCACAGTCCAGGTACATCGACACCATACTGAAGAGATTCAGTATGGAAGATTCCAAGCGCGGTAACCTACCGGCTTGTCACGGGATCACCCTCTCTAAAGAGATGTCTCCCAAGACTGATTTGGAGAGGGATCGCATGTCTATTATACCCTACGCTTCTGCGGTAGGCTCTATAATGTATGCGATGTTGTGTACAAGACCGGATGTAGCTTATGCACTGAGTGTGGAAAGCCGGTATCAGTCAAACCCTGGGGAGAAACACTGGATAGCGGTAAAGAACATTCTCAAGTATCTGAGAAGGACTAAGGAGATGTTCTTGGTGTATGGCGGAAAAGACCTCCAGATCGAGGCCTTTGCTGACTCCAGCTTCCAGAGTGACAAGGATGATTCCAAGTCCATGTCGGGTTTTGTCTTTACCCTCAATGGAAGGGCGGTGTGTTGGAAGAGCTCCAAACAGGAAACCGTTGCAGACTCGACGATGGAAGCGGAATACATCGCTGCATCTGATGCCGCAAAAGAAGCTGTCTGGATGAGGAAGTTCTTAAAAGAACTTCAGGTGGTTCCGTTCATTGTTGATCCAATACCTCTGTATTGCGACAACAACGGGGCTATAGCTTTAGCGAAGGAACCCAGGTCCCATCAGAGATCTAGGCACATCTTGAGGCGGTATCACCTGATCAGGGAGATCGTGGATCGCCAGGAGATAGAGGTTCGGAGAGTCGCTTCAGAAGACAACACTGCAGATCCATTCACCAAGGCCTTGCCCCAGACTCAGTTCGAGCGGCTGATCGAGATGATAGGTCTTCGATACGCCAGTACATGGCCTTAGTGCAAGTGGGAGATTGTTAGTGTATATGCCCTAGAGGCCATTACTGTATCATACTAGTATGTATATTACTTAATGGATGCTTGGGATATTCACCTTGTATATACAATCTTGCTCAAAATAGTAGTATGCTACTTGGTTTATTTCTACTTCAATGTGTACATGTGTTTATTTTTGTATATCGCCTATACACATTAGTGGAGCCCTTAGGATCTTTGCTTGATTACCAGCGATGTGATGGCCGTCACACTAGTAGGGCTGGGTAATCTATAAGCACATCCTTATGCAGGTCTCTGGTCGCAGGACTATCGAGACAGGGCATCGATACT
The DNA here is from genome assembly GCA_030015575.1 of Agapanthus africanus. Taxonomy (NCBI): domain Eukaryota; kingdom Viridiplantae; phylum Streptophyta; class Magnoliopsida; order Asparagales; family Amaryllidaceae; genus Agapanthus; species Agapanthus africanus. The sequence goes on from JASDDO010000031.1 coordinate 186,561,187, forward strand.
CCGGAGTAGACCAGCGCATGCGCTTCTCATCCCAGTGTGGGAGACGGTCTGTCCCACAGCCGTCAGTACGTCGTACTTGAGATAGTATGCGGGTGCTCGTTAGGTTACGGGTACACTGGACAGGACTCGTCGGGAACTGACTAGTTGGTATTATACCTATCTTCAGTTATCAGTTCCCAGGTGACATGAGTACAGCTTAGTCCGCTGACTTGACACTGTCACTTCGCCTCGGGTGTGTTCCCACTGTACTTTGATCACTACCCTACCACGGCTCAAAGGAGTCGTGCAAACAGGTGGTGGTTGGGTGCAGTCCCGAAGCACTTGGAGGCAGTGACGGTTAGACAAGATTCGTCTCTCCCGGTATTGGGGGTTGACATCGCGCTGTGTCTAGGAGAGCCATTACACGAGTAGTCCCTGGCCAGGGCAAACGAGATATACTGGTAGGTTTCCAGTGTTATCTCAGGGTGTTTTGGGCTTCGCTCCGGCACGACTTGTACCGCTATTGGGGGACTGACGTTTACCGCCCCCTAGGCCCGCCATGCGATGTATCAGACGAACAGACCGGACTGTACGGAGAATGTCACACTCAGGCTCAGTAGGAGTTCAGATGGGTTTCGCCTCGTCGGTCTTCTTATCGGCATTACCTGGGGACCGTTACGCACAGCTAGTGCCGCTTGCGGTCTGTGGTTAAACCCACTGCCAGCGTAGTGTCGAGTCTTTAGAGTCCCACACAGAAAGCTTTTCGCCTTTAGGCAAAAGAGTAGAGGTCGCATGGTATTGCGACAGGTCGCATGGTTTTGCGACAGGTCGCATCCGTGCACTTGGGCACGTACAGTGTCCGGACAGTTTACACTAGCGGGCTTTGGTTTAAGCCAGATCCTAGTGTACCTTATGGGATTGGATTTATCCAGTTTGCATTCGTGTTCCTCGGAACGCGGATGCGGGTGTGTATGCACAGTTGACAGGGAGGCACTGACAGCGGATTCTCATTAGGGTTGTTGACAGTTGACCGTTGACTTTTTGACTTTTTGCTCAACCCTAATGAGAATATGATATGTGATTAACTATTATATTAATTAAGTATTATGGTGACTTGGTTGTTGACTTTTGTTGACTTTGTTGACTTGTTGACTTTTGTTGACTTGTTGACTTTGTTGACCGGTTGACTAGGCTTGACTAGTTGACCATCATGATAACCATGGCTATCATTTCATGCCTAAGACTTTTACTTGCTTGTTCATTTGAGTAAAATGAGTGCATGACATGATAAGGTTATGGTTACTTCAACCATCACATAAGACTTTTATTGATATGATGAGTTATGATTACTTTGGATTATGAGAGGGTGAGAGACAAAAGAGAGCTTCATTCTTTCTTGCTCATTCTCTCTCTTGTTCTTGAGCTCTCCATTTTGCTCTCACCCTCTTGCTCTTGCTCCCTCTCTTTAATCTATGGTTCACATCTCTCATGAGTTGAGAACCAAGAACCATAGATAAAATCCCATTCTATTTCCTCTCTACTCATTCTAGTTCACTAGGTTTAGCAAACCAAGTGAACTAGTTTCTTCAAAGAACGAAGAAGGAGCTAAAGGTTGGAGCTTTCAGGTGGATCTATCTTCGGCGTACGGAGACGACGAGAAGAAGCCATCGGACCACTATTGGAGCTTGAAGACGAAGGAGTTCAAGACAAGTTTAGGTATAACCATCTTCATCCGAGTAGCTAACTCTCTTTAGCAAGTTTGCTAGTTTTAGTTTAGGAAAAGATCCCGACTTTGTTTAGTCCATGTTGCCCCTTCCGCTAAAAATTTAATTTTTATACCGTTTCCGCCTCCCCGTAAGAACCGGGGGTCGCAACGTGGACTTACACTTTTGTAGATCGGTCCTTCACTTCTAAAGCTCCTTGTCGTAGTCCCTTCATTGCGATCATGGTTCTGTCACGACCCAGAATTGGCCCGTGACGGCCCTAATACTATGCAACGCCTAAGGACGCAACATAGTAAAAGAAAGCCAAACCCAGAAATCTAAACCATGAGAAATACGGAAAAGATAATATAAGTTTTGAAAACAATTGAAATCGCAACCCAAATTCTTTAAAAGTCTTCCTTTCTTTCTTTAAAATTTTAGCAACACCCCATTTTCATAAAGACTAGTCAATAAGAGTACAACAGAAGAATAAGGACAGTAGAGAAAAAGCTGTATAAATAAAAGACATTTAATCCACAATAATACACACTACGTCCTCACCAAGTCTCTATGTCAAAATACAACAGTAGATGGAGAGTACAATACAACGAAGGTACAATATATAATACAGATAACCATCTAACCCACCTATGCAAAATGGTACTGTGAGCTGATGCGGTATCTGTAGCAAAAGATGGTAGCTGGATAGCTGGATAGGGGAATAGCCTGCCTCGACTACTCTGGGGAAAAACCTGAAACACCTGTGGCACAACGGGGGTGAGTTGCCAACTCGTGAATAGTATAAAACATATGCAGGTAATCGCAGGAATGCACGTATAGCATGAATCTATGATATGCGATTACAATAGTAATATGTCATGCAATGCAGAAATAAGGAGAGTACACTAGCAGGTACAATCAATATGCGAATCAATAGTAACATGACAGGGGTATACAATAATCGTGCAAACAGGATATGATAATGTGGATATGCAACTATCATAAGGGTACACTACAAGTACTACGAATGTATATGAATCTGTGCATAAGATAGGTAATGGTGAGGTGTAGGGTGGAATATGTCATTTTCCACGGAAACCTGACGTCGTGGCAGGATCACAATCCACTAAGATACTCCAATCCCAAATCCTCAAACCAGGCCCCACATTGGGCACTCACATCAAATAAGTCTCACATCTCCTCAATGTACAATGTCGAGTATATCCCACATATCTAGCGTGTACAATATCAGGTAATCTCCTATATCCGTATGTACAAGTCACCAAACACATAGGTATATCCAATGTCCAAATCCCAATGAATCACCTAGTATCCCAAGTCCAATCTCAATATGAATCTAACATCCTAAAGATATGTATACATGTACAGAAATAAATATGATGGGGGCAATACACATATATTAGCGTCCCATTCCACTAATATTGGTGTAAGGGTATATATAACAACGGCTAAGTCCCCTGTTATATATACAAAAAGGGGTTTAAAGAAATATCATGAAACCGTGTGCCAAGCATCGACACAGAAATCCTCGTATATGGGGCTCCGTCAGTCCGGACAGCCCACGGGGTCCGTCTGCAGTGTCGGCCCTCGGCCTCGACAGTACAGGTCATCCCGCATCCAACTCTCTACTCTGGCCAGTAGTCTCCAGACAACTGCCAGGTCCAAACAATCACCGGTAGGTACTCGCCCGCCTCCAGGCTCAATCGGCAAACCCATCGATCTTCTTGCCGAGGGGAACCATACCGGGCCCCACCATGTACTCTCATACGGCAACCACACATCGTATGGAGCATAGAATCAGCACCGATAAAACTCATGGGGGACGCTCGAAATATCATATCAAGGAAACCGGGTTGTTACATGTATGCATAATTTCATGAACTCCCGCGGTTCCCAAATCCCGAAAACATCATATAAAATCCAGATAAACAATGCATAAACACAGGAATAATGTATGCGATATATCTGAATGCGAGCAGGTAAACACAAGTATATAGCCGAACCAGATGTATGCGAAATCATGATAAGGTACTGCTAAGTAAAATCAGTAAATGTGAATATGCGACAACTGAATATGTATCTAACATACAGGTGTAGCCAAGTATAGGTATCTACCTATAGGAACTGATGTCGTATACCCCCCTGGGTATAGTAACATATGTAGGAAATCCCTCCTGGTATAGGTAAAATATGTAGGAGGTATACCTGTAGCTGTATCGCAAGTGAAAATATACCTATCACTAAAGGTATGATACACTATAGGTATACCGATAAACTAGATGTCAAGTGTGGTAAGCAATGGTAGCTATAAGGGGTAGTGTGTGACATGGCAATTATTGACGGTGTGTGTGTAGCATGCAATCCGTGCTCGTGCAACATGAACCGTCAATAATGTGTGCAGTGTCCTACGGCTGCTAGTCATAGTATATAGCTATATCTAGGAAATGCAGTAAGGCGCAATTCTACAATGACGTAGAATGTGCGACAGGAAATTGAATCCTAGCCCAGACGCATAACGCCATGCGGGCGATTCCCCTGTAGATGTTATATCTACTCACCTAAACTCCACGCTGGGTGAATCCTATCACTCGCTCCCCTGTAGCCGTGTTCGTAGCTCCTGCCTGCAAACCTGTAAACATAACATGGAAATCACATATAAGTCCAATATATCTCGCGAAACGCGATATCGAAACGAAACGAGAAACTCGCGTCGCGAACTAAACGCGCATGGCACGATACGCTGAATCGTGTGCGTACGCGTCTAAAAACCATCGCGACACGCCGCGATACGCTGGATCACAGAACTCACTCACGTATCGCGCGTATCGCGCAAACTCGACGAAACACAAAAGCGACATATAGTCCCAGATTTTCCTACAGGCCAAAACTTACAAAACTATACATACCAAAGACCTAGAAAACACTGCAGAGAACCATGCTCAAAACCCCAACACCCCAGCCCACCTTTGGGCCGCAAATTGCGGCCAAAACAGAGAAATTGGCGGCCAGGTTTGGGAGGTAGGGGCTCGTGCACTGGTGGTGGTGTCTAGACCTAGGTAGTATGCCCCAGTTTTCCCAATTTTTCCCTGAAGGCATCGGGTCTATAGCAGATCACAAAAGTCACAATTATCGCTTTAAAAACACCAATTTGCACAAAACACAAACTATATGGTATTTTAGTGTAATCTGGGGATTTCTCAGTTGAAGTGGCCTAACTAACACTAAACCAACTTAAAGTAGCTAACCAAATCAACAATTATCCACAATTCCACTTAAACACCATAAACTAGCACTAATTTAGCAATTTAACACTAATCGACACAAAACCATACACCAATAAGCACACTAGGGATTGGGTTCAGGAAGTATACCCAAAAGACCTCCAAGAAGCAGGTGAAGAAGGGAAAGGAGCTGCTGTTGCTTGCCTCTGCTGCTTCTACTGCTTGCTGTTGCTTCTGTTATTGCTTCTGCTTCTTCTTCTGCTACTGCTTCTACTTCTGCTGCTGCTGCTATTGGAGATGATGATGATGATGCTGATGATGTTGTCGTGGTTGTTGTTGTTGAGCTTCTGCAAGTGATGAGAGCTCCAGCTGCTCCTGCTGCTGCCCTTGCTATTGTTGCTGCTGCTGTCTCCTGCTCTTGCTGCTGCTGATGCAGCTTGCTGCTGCTGCCACTGCCTCTCTCTCTCTCTCTCTCTCTCTGCAGCAGTGTGTGTGTGTGTGTGTGTGTATGTGAGAGTGAGAGAATGAGAGAAAAGGAATGAGGTGGAGAATGAGCACACCCAAGGGCCCCTTCTTACTCTCTCTCTCATAATGAGGCATGGGCAAAGTCATGATGCCCATGCTCACTCTCTCTCCCCCACAAAGTCAACCAAGCACAAAACAAAATAAAACCCCATTTTAAAATCCTTTTTAAATTAAAAACTATCAAGACTAAAACCCATGCTAATAACAACCATAACACTTAAACAAACATTAAAACTAGAATAGAGAAATGGTTAGTTAACCATGGTTGCTAATCATGGTTAAATACCAAAAACAAGCCTAGTTATCATGCACAAGTGTGTGTGTGCCTAACAAAATTCTAATAAAATACACAATAATTAGGATAAAATATTTAAAACTTAATTTGGTAAACTTTTTATTAAAAACAATATATTAAGATATAATTAGCTACAAAACACATTCTAAGGTGTTACAATCTCCCCCCTTAAAAGAAATTCGTCCCCGAATTTAAAACTTATACTGTTACCTGTACCTTCAAAAAGAAGATTAAAATCCTCAAATCTCGCTCGCAGCCTCCCAAGTGACTACCTCACTATACGGCTACGTCCAAGAAAACCCTTCACAGATGGCAAGACCCTTGACCGATGTTCCTCCACCTGCCGAGCCATCCGCACGCATGGCTGCTGGTGAACGGAAGATCGCATCCAGCTAAAAGGTCTAGTGCCAAAACATGTGAGCAAGGTCAAGAAGGTAATTGTAAAGTATCATCACGAGTAATACGAGGTGAAAATCCAATAATCTGGGCGGAAGTGCCAAGTTAAAGGCAACGAAACTAACTCGCTAATAGGATCTCAGAAGGACTTAAACCCTGGGATAAGCTCCCCAGAATCCAACACGTCACTCATCGGAAAGTCCATAGGAATCCATGACATTGCCACTGCGCACTCAAGCCTGCGACCAACACGGTCGCATAAGACATATGTTTGCAATGGACAGTTCTCATCCTGACCTGAACACAACTGGACTAACTCCGAATTCTCTAGACATAGCTGGGGTCCAAAATCCTACCTACGCAGAGTCAGAAAACAACAGGCTGGCGATCGACACGACCTAACCCCTAAGCCTAAGGGTGGCCAATTGGAGTGTCTCCTGATAATAGCTATCGAAAGAGAACCCTAACGATGGCGAGTGACGATCCCAAGCTGCTGACGATTAACAAACAAACCAACACACAAACTTAACCAAACCACTGAGCAAACTGAGTAAAACCGGATGACGAGAATCCGAATGGAGTTACACCCTATCCAAACTTGGGTGGAAACCATAACGAAGTTTGTGGAGATCTGCTCCCATTCCTACTTCGGAACGGTAAAAGGTTGCAAGTCTCCAGCCGGCCTCAGATGCTCGACCCAAAGCACACAACAAGACAGACACTTGAAACGAAACCTGAAACTTCTCTTTACATCCCTGTCCACTCGTAACTATCTCACAAGTCACGCCCAAGATGGTGGAACTTGAATGCATAGAGGGGGTTGACAGATATGCATGTTCTAGGATTACACGCCTCTACCTGATAATGGCAGGTACACAAACGTGTCCCTAACTTAGCACATCATTGTCACAATCAAGGTCTCCGAATCATTACCCAGCCGAATATGCTCAAGTATCTCTGACGTACGAGCTTCGACGGGCAGTGTCTCGCGAAAAAGAATTAAGGAAAGTGGTCGGGCGCGGACATGAGCAAGCTGTCCCCTCCGTAGAGACGAACTAAGCTATACTCGACGATCACACAAGAACTGTAAATCTGCAGAAGACTAACACAACAATCCAAATCTGCTGCAGGAAGATGTACCTTAAGCTCTAGTGGTCCGTGGAAAGTCTGACACGACTCTCAAGCAAGTAGTGTCTCCAAATATCCACGCTAAACCACCGCGGCCATCTCCAGATCATGAGTGGAATATCCTCCTCGTATTTCCCCCAAATGTAGGGAAAGTAAAAGCGATATCTCTATAGTGTCACCTCAGTACACCCTCGAGCCCACTCAAGAACATTACAGTTAAACAACAAAGTCGCCCGAACCAAAAGCAAAGAAAGACTGATGCAGTTGTTAGCTGAATCTTCAACTGCTGAAAACTCCGTACACATGCCTCAGTCCACAGAAAGAAACCTCCCTTCTGGCCCATTCAGTCGACGGTGCAGCACTACTCTAGCAATCCTGCATGAAACGGCGGTAAAAACCTTGCTAAGCCCAACAATCCGCGGATCTCCGTCCTGCACACAAGCCTGGGCCTAAGCCGTACGGCCACGATCTCCCTTGGAACCATACGGAACCGTCTCCCGCGACTACAAGACCTAGGAGTCAACACAAGACAAGCCTGAAGAAACACTCCGAGAATTTAGCAAACTGCTGGTGCTCTCCCAGCATCTGCGTAACAATTCCTCAAGTGCTACTCCTGTCCCTCAAGACACATTAAATAGACCAGAGTGTCGTAAATAACACAACAAAAACTGGTCGAGGAACGACCTGAAGAAATCTGGTTCATCATATCTACGAATGCTGCTAGGGCATCAGGGAATCCAACGACTCACCAAAACACACAAAGCCCGTAGCACGCATAAGGCAGTCTTCGGAATGCCGTCACTCCGAATCCGCAATAATGATGACCTGATACCAAACAAACTTAGAGAAATGTCTCGCACTCTGGAGCTGATCGAAGAAATCGCCACGGCAAGGTGAAGGATACCTATCCGCACCATAAGCCGGTTCAATTGACGATCCGTCGATACGCCACCCTAAACTGCCGTCTTTCTCCTCGACGAACAGAAATAGGAGTTTCCAAAAGCGAAACACTCAGACGCACAAAACTTCCCAAACCAAAACTCTGCAGCTGATCCTTAAGCTCCCTCAGCTTCGCCGGCTCATCTGGAACAACGTCGGAAAAACTCTCGCACGAGAAGAACCCGGTCCGACAATCCTACGGTGGCTCCGGTATCACGAATGAACGTCAAGAATCCACGACACCTCCTCAGTAGCCGACTAGCTAAACAGGCTAAATTCAAGCTGTAAGAGGCGGCACAACTATCCACCTGTACAACAAGAACTGACTTGCCGGGGAAAACAAAACCTATCTTGCTTCCACAAGGTAGTCCACAGACGCCTAACACGTAGCTGACCAGTCCGTGCCCAGGAGAACGTCAAATCCAACATCTCCAGAAGGATCAAAACGACGGCCAAAACTCTATCTCCTATCCGATTGGCACAAAACTGAAATACGTGTCGCGCAACAAAAGGATCGCTGACAGAAATTAGCACAACTACGACTAATCTACCCAACAACAGCACAAGCAAGAAACAAATAAATACACCAAGAGAAAATAAAATATAACTCAAGGGTACCTGAAAACTCCACATTGGACGTCTGCGCGTCCCGGTGAGTAGAAGCAAACTCCTGTGTCTGCCCTCTACTCGCAGCTGAATGAACTCCTCTGGTAGCCTGAGCCCTCTGAGCAAATCTTCCACGTCCACGGCCTCTCTGAATACGATCATGACGAGGTGCTAAGGAACAATCCCTGACGAAGTGCTGAAGGCTCCCGCATCGAAAACATCCTCGTGCTGACTGCTGACCATCCTGGGGATGAGAGCTGAACGACTGTCCTCGTCCCAAGCCTCTGCTACTCCCGCGACGGCCATGAAATCTGTCTCGACGACCAAACCTCTGCCTCTGGGCTGGTATGCTGGTACGAGTCCTCCACTGTCCTGGAACTCTCTGAGCCTCTGAAATATGTGCCTCGTCAACTGGAGCTGCAACCACTGGTGCTATGTAGGTGACGGACTGCTGCATGCTGATCGTAAGGGACAGCTGAGTAACAGGGGTGACAACCTCCTGTCGTAGCTCCCGAACGACGTCAACTAAAGAACTCATCGTCTGGCGGAACTCCTGCATCTCTACCAAAAGTCTATCCATAGTATAGGTGGTAGGCTGATCCGTCTGCACCTGTGCAACTAGAGTGCCATCCTGGTCAGTACTCGTCTCACCCGAGCTAACTCTGACCTCGGCCCTCGCTGCATCACTCTGAGTCCCCATAGTCATCGGCGGCAAGGCTATAAATAGATACAAGATGAGATTCGATAAGAATGAGGAAATCGAATCTCAAAGATATGAATCATCAAGGAAGGAATGTCAAGAAAATTGTACTTAGGTCACTTAATGCAAGGTACCGCGCTGTGGGTATGCTGCAGACATACACACACTACGTTACTCTGCTTAAGCTACCTACTCCATCATACTAAGGTCATCCTACACTCCGAAAGGTAAAACCTAACGCTCTGATACCAACTTTGTCACGACCCAGAATTGGCCCGTGACGGCCCTAATACTATGCAACGCCTAAGGACGCAACATAGTAAAAGAAAGCCAAACACAGAAATCTAAACCATGAGAAATACGGAAAAGATAATATAAGTTTTGAAAACAATTGAAATCGCAACCCAAATTCTTTAAAAGTCTTCCTTTCTTTCTTTAAAATTTTAGCAACACCCCATTTTCATAAAGACTAGTCAATAAGAGTACAACAGAAGAATAAGGACAGTAGAGAAAAAGCTGTATAAATAAAAGACATTTAATCCACAATAATACACACTACGTCCTCACCAAGTCTCTATGTCAAAATACAACAGTAGATGGAGAGTACAATACAACGAAGGTACAATATATAATACAGATAACCATCTAACCCACCTATGCAAAATGGTACTGTGAGCTGATGCGGTATCTGTAGCAAAAGATGGTAGCTGGATAGCTGGATAGGGGAATAGCCTGCCTCGACTACTCTGGGGAAAAACCTGAAACACCTGTGGCACAACGGGGGTGAGTTGCCAACTCGTGAATAGTATAAAACATATGCAGGTAATCGCAGGAATGCACGTATAGCATGAATCTATGATATGCGATTACAATAGTAATATGTCATGCAATGCTGAAATAAGGAGAGTACACTAGCAGGTACAATCAATATGCGAATCAATAGTAACATGACAGGGGTATACAATAATCGTGCAAACAGGATATGATAATGTGGATATGCAACTATCATAAGGGTACACTACAAGTACTACGAATGTATATGAATCTGTGCATAAGATAGGTAATGGTGAGGTGTAGGGTGGAATATGTCATTTTCCACGGAAACCTGACGTCGTGGCAGGATCACAATCCACTAAGATACTCCAATCCCAAATCCTCAAACCAGGCCCCACATTGGGCACTCACATCAAATAAGTCTCACATCTCCTCAATGTACAATGTCGAGTATATCCCACATATCTAGCGTGTACAATATCAGGTAATCTCCTATATCCGAATGTACAAGTCACCAAACACATAGGTATATCCAATGTCCAAATCCCAATGAATCACCTAGTATCCCAAGTCCAATCTCAATATGAATCTAACATCCTAAAGATATGTATACATGTACAGAAATAAATATGATGGGGGCAATACACATATATTAGCGTCCCATTCCACTAATATTGGTGTAAGGGTATATATAACAACGGCTAAGTCCCCTGTTATATATACAAAAAGGGGTTTAAAGAAATATCATGAAACCGTGTGCCAAGCATCGACACAGAAATCCTCGTATATGGGGCTCCGTCAGTCCGGACAGCCCACGGGGTCCGTCTGCAGTGTCGGCCCTCGGCCTCGACAGTACAGGTCATCCCGCATCCAACTCTCTACTCTGGCCAGTAGTCTCCAGACAACTGCCAGGTCCAAACAATCACCGGTAGGTACTCGCCCGCCTCCAGGCTCAATCGGCAAACCCATCGATCTTCTTGCCGAGGGGAACCATACCGGGCCCCACCATGTACTCTCATACGGCAACCACACATCGTATGGAGCATAGAATCAGCACCGATAAAACTCATGGGGGACGCTCGAAATATCATATCAAGGAAACCGGGTTGTTACATGTATGCATAATTTCATGAACTCCCGCGGTTCCCAAATCCCGAAAACATCATATAAAATCCAGATAAACAATGCATAAACACAGGAATAATGTATGCGATATATCTGAATGCGAGCAGGTAAACACAAGTATATAGCCGAACCAGATGTATGCGAAATCATGATAAGGTACTGCTAAGTAACATCAGTAAATGTGAATATGCGACAACTGAATATGTATCTAACATACATGTGTAGCCAAGTATAGGTATCTACCTATAGGAACTGATGTCGTATACCCCCCTGGGTATAGTAACATATGTAGGAAATCCCTCCTGGTATAGGTAAAATATGTAGGAGGTATACCTGTAGCTGTATCGCAAGTGAAAATATACCTATCACTAAAGGTATGATACACTATAGGTATACCGATAAACTAGATGTCAAGTGTGGTAAGCAATGGTAGCTATAAGGGGTAGTGTGTGACATGGCAATTATTGACGGTGTGTGTGTAGCATGCAATCCGTGCTCGTGCAACATGAACCGTCAATAATGTGTGCAGTGTCCTACGGCTGCTAGTCACAGTATATAGCTATATCTAGGAAATGCAGTAAGGCGCAATTCTACAATGACGTAGAATGTGCGACAGGAAATTGAATCCTAGCCCAGACGCATAACGCCATGCGGGCGATTCCCCTGTAGATGTTATATCTACTCACCTAAACTCCACGCTGGGTGAATCCTATCACTCGCTCCCCTGTAGCCGTGTTCGTAGCTCCTGCCTGCAAACCTGTAAACATAACATGGAAATCACATATAAGTCTAATATATCTCGCGAAACGCGATATCGAAACGAAACGAGAAACTCGCGTCGCGAACTAAACGCGCATGGCACGATACGCTGAATCGTGTGCGTACGCGTCTAAAAACCATCGCGACACGCCGCGATACGCTGGATCACAGAACTCACTCACGTATCGCGCGTATCGCGCAAACTCGACGAAACACAAAAGCGACATATAGTCCCAGATTTTCCTACAGGCCAAAACTTACAAAACTATACATACCAAAGACCTAGAAAACACTGCAGAGAACCATGCTCAAAACCCCAACACCCCAGCCCACCTTTGGGCCGCAAATTGCGGCCAAAACAGAGAAATTGGCGGCCAGGTTTGGGAGGTAGGGGCTCGTGCACTGGTGGTGGTGTCTAGACCTAGGTAGTATGCCCCAGTTTTCCCAATTTTTCCCTGAAGGCATCGGGTCTATAGCAGATCACAAAAGTCACAATTATCGCTTTAAAAACACCAATTTGCACAAAACACAAACTATATGGTATTTTAGTGTAATCTGGGGATTTCTCAGTTGAAGTGGCCTAACTAACACTAAACCAAACTAAAGTAGCTAACCAAATCAACAATTATCCACAATTCCACTTAAACACCATAAACTAGCACTAATTTAGCAATTTAACACTAATCGACACAAAACCATACACCAATAAGCACACTAGGGATTGGGTTCAGGAAGTATACCCAAAAGACCTCCAAGAAGCAGGTGAAGAAGGGAAAGGAGCTGCTGTTGCTTGCCTCTGCTGCTTCTACTGCTTGCTGTTGCTTCTGTTATTGCTTCTGCTACTGCTTCTACTTCTGCTGCTGCTGCTATTGGAGATGATGATGATGATGCTGATGATGTTGTCGTGGTTGTTGTTGTTGAGCTTCTGCAAGTGATGAGAGCTCCAGCTGCTCCTGCTGCTGCCCTTGCTATTGTTGCTGCTGCTGTCTCCTGCTCTTGCTGCTGCTGATGCAGCTTGCTGCTGCTGCCACTGCCTCTCTCTCTCTCTCTCTCTCTCTGCAGCAGTGTGTGTGTGTGTGTGTGTATGTGAGAGTGAGAGAATGAGAGAAAAGGAATGAGGTGGAGAATGAGCACACCCAAGGGCCCCTTCTTACTCTCTCTCTCATAATGAGGCATGGGCAAAGTCATGATGCCCATGCTCACTCTCTCTCTCCCACAAAGTCAACCAAGCACAAAACAAAATAAAACCCCATTTTAAAATCCTTTTTAAATTAAAAACTATCAAGACTAAAACCCATGCTAATAACAACCATAACACTTAAACAAACATTAAAACTAGAATAGAGAAATGGTTAGTTAACCATGGTTGCTAATCATGGTTAAATACCAAAAACAAGCCTAGTTATCATGCACAAGTGTGTGTGTGCCTAACAAAATTCTAATAAAATACACAATAATTAGGATAAAATATTTAAAACTTAATTTGGTAAACTTTTTATTAAAAACAATATATTAAGATATAATTAGCTACAAAACACATTCTAAGGTGTTACAGGTTCTCCCGGGCTCTTGCATGGCTTTACGAGGCGAAAGATGCGTCCTTTCTTGAAGTCTTCGAGGCTGAAGATGATCTACGTCGAGGGAATACCGACTCAAGCTACTACTTCACTAACTAGAGAATTAGTGAAGCAAACACCCTAAACTAGAGTGCTAGTCTAGTAGAGGATGGAGAAATAGGAAGTGGGTTGTCTTTAGAATTTTATTTATCACAATGTTTCACTCTCCTTTTAAAACCCTAGCAAGCTTTTCTTTTGCTCAAAGAAGAAGAAAAAGATGAACAAAAAAAAGATGAGGATAATGATCAAGTGAGTGAGCTAACCATGGGTGAGTGAGTATCATATACTAACTCATGTAGAGACATAACCATGGTTAATCCTAATGGTTGGGTTAACTAAATATCTTAAGTAAAACAAATTGAGTTGAATTTGTCAAATCACTAAAAGCTTCTACAAGCTTCACGCACTTAACAAATTTCAACCAATTTAGATTTACTTTAAATACAAAAAACCCTCCACTAAAATTAGAATGGTGTATGTCTTATACACCTATGTCATGTGTATCAACAACAATGATACATAAAAGAAAAACACATTTTTAATATATATCACATATATATTAAAGTTGTGCACATGTGAGAAAAATCCTTAAGTGAACAAATGTTAGTTAATGTAAATTAGTATATCAAATATACAATTATACACTAAATTATTAAATCAACATTTGACTTAATAATCCGGTTATATCTCATATAACCGACAAACATCCAATGCATCATTTTATCGAATCAACACTTGATTCGATAACCCGGCTATATAACATAAAACCGACTGATACAAAAAGTCGTGAGAATAGAATACGGTAACATATACACGTATTATTCTCGGTCCCGCACATATCACATATGCGCTCCTATTTCGTTTTGCCTGAGCCAGTAAAACCTCTATGGAGGACTCTAAATACTCGTCAATACGCCGGCAGTAGGAGATGATCACATCAAGCACCAACAAGCCGTCAGCGGTACTAGCTGGACGTAACGGCTACCCGGGTATTGAGCGATCAGAAGATCAGCAAGCAAGCCCGCTCCAACTCCTGCAAAAGCCAGTCGGTAACACTTCCCTTACAGTCCGGTCTCCTCGTCTGATATGTCGGATATCAAGTCTAGGGGTGGTAAACGTCAGACCCCAATAACCGATAAGTCGTGCCGATGTGAGGCTCATAACGGGTCGAGAAACTACTGGTAACACTTACCAGTAAATCTCTAAATCAGCCCTGGCCAGGGACTTCCCAGTTACGGCGAATCGAGCACAGCGCAACATTAACCCCCAATACCGGGAGAGACGAAACCCCTCCTATCGCTCATTGCCTCCATGTGACTCGGGACTGTACCCAAAAACCACCCTTT
The DNA here is from genome assembly GCA_030015575.1 of Agapanthus africanus. Lineage (NCBI taxonomy): Eukaryota > Viridiplantae > Streptophyta > Magnoliopsida > Asparagales > Amaryllidaceae > Agapanthus > Agapanthus africanus. The sequence continues at coordinate 186,576,320 of JASDDO010000031.1, forward strand.
TGCACGCCCTCTTGGACGTGGTAAGGTGGAAATCAATGCACAGTGGGAATCACACAAGACTCTATGAAGATCTCGGGTCTACAGACTAACCTGCACAAGTGTCACCAGAGAACTGCCATCTGACGTGAGGTATAATACCATCTGGGAGTTCTCAGAGAGTCCGTCCAGTGTACCCAGTCTCCATTGAGCACCCGTATACCATCTCAGATGTCAAACACCAATAGATATGGGATCAACCATCGCCCATCTCATGGGTTAAGAAGCGTATACGCTAGTCTACTCTGGTATATCGATGCCCTGTCTCGATACACGCTCGACTAGGAACATTAAAGGGTATACTTATGGACTACTCTGTCCCCACTAGTATGATCTGCATCATAGTCCAGGTAGTCAAGTACACCTCCTAAGGTCTTTACCAACATGTAACTATAAGACAGTATCAAGAGACAAGTATACATGTTAAGATAAACAGCAACCAGATAGCATACTATCATATCGAGCAAGAAAGTCCTCTCTATATATGTCCAAGCATTCAATATAATATACATCATCTGTACAATACTGGACTTTAGGGCATACATACAACTAACACAGTAGAGGTGAACTTAAGCTCTACTCCACGATCGCACAAGAACTGTAAATCTACAGAAGACTGTCTCTGAACTGCGCACAACTGGAACAAGCTTTCCCCCGGGCCTACGACTTAAGCATCAGCTACCATAATCGCCTTGCCACGGGTAATAAAGGATCTCACAATCACAATCCTTCATAAGCTCCATCCAACGACGCTGTCTCAACAATCAAAACCCGCTGCAGGAAGATGTACATTATGCTCTAGTGGTCCGTGAAAATCTGACACGACTCTCCACACAAGTAGTGTCTCCAAATCTCCAACGCACGACCACCGCGGCCATCTCCAGATCATGAGTGGGATATCCTGCTCATACTTCCTCCAACTATCGGGAAGCAAAAGCGATAACTCTATAGTGCCACATCAGTACACAATCTAGCCCCACTCGCAAAACATCACAGTTAAACAACAAAGTCGCCCGATCTAGAAGCAAAGATAGACTGGTGCAGTCGTCAACTGAGTCTTCAACTGCTGAAAACTCTGCACGTATGCCTCACTCCAAGAAAAGGAACCTCCTTCCCGGTTAGTCCAGTCAACGGTGTAGCGATACACAAACAATCCTGCATGAAATGGCGGTAAAAATCTGCTAAGCCTCCCCCCCAAAAAAATCTGCAGACCTCCGTCCCTGATATAAGTCTGGGCCTAAGCTGTACGACCTTGATCTTCATCGGGTCCATACGAATACCGTCTCCCGTAACTACAAGACCTAGGAAGACAACACAATCAAGCCCGAAGGAGTTAGGTTTACCTAGCACCTCATGAAGGGTTTGGAAGCATCACATGTCTCAAAACCAAATTTTTTAAGGTGCTAAGTGAACATACAAAGAATCATCACCAGAAATTTAGGGTTTCTTAACATAGACATCATCACAAGCAATAAAAGCTAGGGTTTTGAGAGTACAACCTTTGTAGCTCCCTACGCTAGACTCCTTGGCTACTTGAGAGTTGGAAAAAGGTTCGCTTGAGATCTTCTTGGTCCACGACAATCCACCCGAAGCTCTTTTGCCCAAAGCTCCTTGCTTTACTCAATATGTGAATGAAGTAGAGCAAACACCCTACACAAATAGGCTAGATGTGTGTAGTATGAAGATGTGGTTTGTTTTCTATAATCAAAAATCTTTCTTTTTATCAACCTCACTCAAGGAAATTATCAAGAGAGGAAGAAGAAGATGGTGGCTAAGCTTTTTTACAAAAGAAAAATTTATGAGAATGAGTATAATTGAAATGAGAAAAGAATAATATATATTAATCCTTTCTCACTTCAACCATGGTTAGAACCATCTAGATTTTTATCAAATAGGTTAAAGATGAAAGGATAATTAACTCAAGGTTAAATGGTGGTTGAAGCATGGTCAAAGATGATAAGTATAAACCTTGTGTGAATTATCCTTTCTCTTTTTCTAAATGATAAATAAATAGATAATTCTACAATGTAAGTCTTGCATTGCCACCAAACATGTATCAACAACCATGATACTATGTATGTATGTATGTATCCATGCACATCATCATGTGCATACATGCATGCATACAAAAATAGAAAAAAAGTTTGATTAAAGAATTAATCTAAAAGTCATTTGTTAAATCAACACTTGATTTTGCAAACCGGTCATATCACATACGACCCGACCAATAGAAAATGCCCGATTAATATACGGATCACATATCCGTATTTAATCGGGTCCCCGCGCATATCTCATATGCACACCACATCTTTTCGCCTAAGCCAGGAATCTTCATTGTGGGACTCTAAGACTCGTCAATACGCCGGCAGTAGGTAATGATCATATCAAATACCTATAAGCCACAAGCGGTCAGCTAAACGTAACGGCCACCCGGGTATTGAGCGATCAGAAGAAAATAAGCGAACCTGTTACAACTCCCGTCGACCCAACCGGCAACACTACCATACAGTTCGGTCTCTTCGTCAGATATGTTGCATATCGAGTCTAGGGATGGTAACGTCGACCCCAATAACTCAATAAGTCGTGCCGATGAATGGTCTATAACAGATCGAGAAACTACTGATAATACTTATCAGTAAATCTCTACAGCCCTGGCCAGGGACTTACTGATATAGCCTGTCGAGCACAGCATAGCATCAACTCCCAATACCGGGAGAGACGAAACCCCTCCTATCGCTCATCGCCTTCGTGCGTCTCGGGACTGTACCCAACGGCCACCTGTTTGCATGACTCAGTAGAGCCGTGGTAGGGTGGTAATCAAAGTACAGTGGGAGAACACACAAGACTCTTATAACAATCTCGGGTCTACAGACTAACCTGCACCAGTGTCACATGATAACTGCTATCCGATGATAGATATAATTCCATATAGGAGTTCTCGGTGAGTCCGTCCAGTGTACTAAGTCACCACTGAGCACCCGTATACGATCTCGTTGTCAAACATCGATGAATGTGGGAACATCCATCGCCCATCATATGGGACTAGTATCATATACGCTAGTCTACTCTGGTATATCGATGCCCCATCTCGATACACCTACGACTAGGGACATTCCATGATATGCTTATAAACTACAGATGTCCCATTAGTATGATCTCTATCATTATCACAGTAGTCAAGTCTATATCCTCAGGGCTTTATCAACATGTATGAATGAATAAAAGCATGATCAAATCAACATGTCAGATAAAGAAGAACCAGATAGCATACTATCATGTCGAGCAAAAATGTACACTGAATATATATATATACATGTATAAATACATTCACTATCATATAATGGCCTCTAGGGCATACATATATCCAACAATCCCCCACTTGCACTAAGGCCAGTTATTGGCGTATCTCATACCCAACATCTCAAAAAGTCGCTCATGCTGCGGCTGAGGGAGGGCCTTGGTGAGTGGATCCGCGGCGTTATTCTTTGTGTCTACTCTCCTAATCTCGATCTCGCGGAGATCTACAATCTCCCGAATCAAATGAAAGAGCCTCAGGATGTGTCTGGATCGCTGATGGGACCTTGGCTCCTTGGCTAACTCCATAGCCCCATTATTATCACAATACAATGGTATTGGATCAATAATGGTTGGAACTACTGCTGGCTTCCTTGGCGGCATCATTTGCAGCAATGTACTCAGCCTCCATCGTAGAGTCTGCAACAGTATCCTGTTTGGAACTCTTCCAACTTACCGCCCCTCCATTGAGGGTAAATACAGACCCTGAGATAGATTTGCTGTCGTCCTTATCGCTCTGGAAGCTCGAATCGGTAAAGGCCTCCATTTGGAGATCTCCATTACCATACTCCAAGAACAATTCTTTAGTCCTTCGGATATACTTAAGAATGTTCTTCACAGCTATCCAGTGATTCTCTCCTGGGTTGGATGGATACCTTCTTACAAGACTAAGTGCATATGCTACATCTGGGTGTGTACATAACATCGCATACATTATAGATCATACTGTCGAAGCATAGGGTATAATGCTAATGCGAGCTCTCTCTTCATCGGTTTTAGGGCAAGAGTCCTTGGAGAGAGTGACCCCATGGCAAGCGGGTAAGGCACCCCGCTTGGAGTCTTCCATACTAAACCTTTTTAGGATGGTGTTAATGTACCTGGTTTGGGACAATCCCAATAACATCTTGGATCTATCCTTATAGATCCTAATGCCCAGAATGTATATGGCATCACCCTGGTCCTTCATGGAGAACCTTAGTGATAAGAAAGATTTGACCGACTGTAGCATAGGAATATCGTTTCCTATCAGAAGATTCATTTGGATTTTTGATGAAATCAAACTCTTTGATAACATCATCGAAACAGATGTTCCAACTCCGTGATGCCTGCTTTAACCCATATATGGATTTAAGCAATCTACATGCTTTCCCGCTGCTCCCACTGTCAATGAAGCCCTCTAGCTGATCCATATAAACGCATTCTTCTAAATCCACATTTAGAAATGCCGTTTTAACGTCCATATGCCAGATTTCATAGTCGTAGTGAGCAGCAATAGCAAGTAGGATCCGAATGGATTTAAGCATGGCTACGGGCGAAAAAGTCTCGTCATAGTCCAAACCTGGTCTTTGACGAAAACCCTTCGCCACAAGTCTTGCTTTATAGGTCTCTACCTGCCCATCTACACCAATCTTTCTTTTAAAGATCCATTTGCACCCCACAGGTTTTACCCTAGGGGTACAACCTCCAAAGTCCATACTTTGTTGGTGTACATAGACTCCATTTCGGATCTCATGGCATCCAGCCACTTCACAGAGTCTCCACTCGTGATAGCTTGCTGAAAACTGGTAGGATCATCATCCTCCATGATGAAATCTTCTCTGTCACCATCAATGAGGAAACCGTAGTACCTCTCCGGTGGGCGAGAAGTCCTACCAGACCTACGGAGTGGCCGAGGTTCCTCAGTTTCTATTGCAACAGCCGGTTCAACCAAGTTGTCATTTGTAGTTTGTGTCTCTAGAACCTCTTCTAGATCCACCACCTTGCCATCATCTTTATCTATGAAAAACTCTTTTTCTAAGAATGTGGCATACTGAGAAACAAACACCTTTTGTTCCTCCTTGTGGTAGAATAGATATCCATAAGAGTTCCTTGGATATCCCACAAAGTTACACATGACTGACCGTGTCTCGACTTTGTCCGGATTCTGCTTTTTAACATAGGCCGGGCAACCTAAATCTTAATTCTCTTAAGAGATGTTCTCTCCCCATGGCATATCTCATATGGCGTGGTAGAAAAGGTTTTGGTTGGAACCCTGTTCAGTAGAAACGCAGCAGTCTCCAATGCATGCCCCCAAAATGAGACAGGTAACTCAGCGTCACTCATCATGGATCAGACCATATCTAATAGGGTCCAATTCATTCGTTTAGATACACCGTTGTGTTGTGGTGTGTAAGGAGGAGTGAGCTGAGTGAGAATCCCATTCTCTTTTAGGAAGTTTGCAAATTCTGTACTGAGGTACTCCCCACCTCGATCTGATCGAAGCATCTAGATACTTAAGCCGGTTTGTTTTTCTATTTCTTGTTTATATTCAGTGAATTTCTCGAAAGCTTGGGATTTGTGCTTTAACAAAAATACATGACCGAATCTTGAGAAATCGTCAGTGAAAGTAATGAAGTATGAAAAACCGCCTCTAGCCAGTGTAGACATTGGCCCACACACATCACTATGTATGAGTCCTAGGAGCTCGGTAGCTCTTTCTCCGTGTCCGGTAAACGGAGTTTTGGTCATTTTACCCTTGATACAAGACTGGGAAGTCGCATAAGATTTATATTCAAAAGGGTTTAAATATCCATCTTTGTGTAACTTGTTTAGTCTTGTTTCGTTAATATGACCAAGTCTACAGTGCCAAAAAAAAGCTTCATTTATTTCTGAATGTTTTCTTTTATTAGTGTGTTGTATGCTGAAAACTGTGTGTTGATTTAGGACGTATATCCTGTTATTAAGCGTACCATACCCAACCAGCATTTGATTCAGGTGAATGTTCATAACATTGTTCTGCAATACAAAATTATATCCTTTATTGTCTAACAAAGAAACATATATTATATTACAAAGCATACTTGGTACAAAATACCATGGGTTCAAAACCAATATACACCCAGATGGCTACCCCAAGTGATACTCTCCCACTGCGACTGTATGTACATTGGAACCATTTCCAACGCGGAGAGTATGGTAACCTGTCTTCAAAACCTTGCTATTTCTCAGCCCCTGCATAGAATTGCAAATGTGAGAACCTGAACCAGTATCTAATACCCAGGAAGCAGAGTTTATTGAAAAACAGTTTTCTGTCACAAACACACCTGAAGCGGAAGCATCCCCATGCTTCTTCTTGAGATTTAAGTACTCCGTACAGTTGTGCTTCCAATGTCCTGTTTTGTGGCAATAAAAACATTCCCCTTTCCCCGATTCTCCAACTTTGGACTTGTCCTTCCCCTTAACCTTTTTAACTCTACCCCTAGGCTTGGTGGGCTTCTTCTTGAGCTTTACCTTGGCCTTAACCTTTGGGCGAGAAGAAGAAGATTGCCCAACACTCAAAACAGGAGTTTTCACTAATTTCAGTGTGCTCTCTGCACTCCTTAACATATTAAGGAGTTCAGGTAGTTCCCTCTCCATGTTGTGCATGCTGAAGTTAACTATGAATTGAGAAAAGGTGGAGGGGAGGGACTGCAGAATAATATCCGTATATTGTTCATTTTCCATCATCCATCCAAGGTCCTCAAGCTCTTCTATGAGAGCTATCATCTTCAGAACATGGTCTCCTACTGGTATGCCAGGGGCCATTCGCATCTGAAACAATTTCTTTGATGCTTCGTATCGTAATATGCGGGATTGCTCTCCATACAACTCCTTTGTATGGAGGAATTGGCTTGAATGTCCATATTCTCGTGCTGCTTTTGGTGTGTGTTGTCCATCGATGCAAGTGCGAGGCATTTAGCCGTGGCACAGTCAGCGTCCCATGTCTTGTAGACTTCTTTGTCCGCAACTGAGGATTTTGGACCTGGGATGGGCGAGGCTGAAGCCGTGAGGACATATGATACTTTATCATAAGTCAAGGCTATTTTCAGATTCCTCAGCCAGTCTTTATAATTGGTCCCATTCAGTTTATTTTTATCTAGTAGAAGCTTGAGTCCAGTCATTGGTATCTGGCATTAAGAGAGAGAAAAGAATACACTCAGCGAAACCTCTTGCAAAGATCAGATTGGTTATTATCTTGTCTAATCGATGTCTCCCACTGCTTTAATCAAGTTTTTCTTTCAAACCTCAAAAAGAAAACTAGCCAGGATTAATTACGGTCTACAACTTCGCTAACCGTTCAGCCAGGCCAGTGTCGGTACTTGAAGGAGGTTCCCCGTGCTTTCGCACGGACCTAATTAAAGTAAACCTCGTTTTCCCAGAGGCGTAGCCCCGTTAACTCCTTTCTAGACACCTAATGAGTTATCTAATTGTAAACTGCAAAACTCTCCTGGGAGCAACTATTGCCCACAGTGGGATCGGGATCCAACCATCATATGGAAGGTATGCAATCTCATTGCAAATCTCAACACTTGAAATTTCCGATGCGGTTTTTACCCATAGTACCTATGACCTTAACTATGGTCAACAAATCATAAGTACCAGTCAAGTTCTACCCGTCATTTCTTGATTAATTAGACCCACTCATATGACCCTTAACTATGGTCAACAAAGTCGCACCAATGTACTAATTAATCTGCATCATATGCAGTGTAGGAAGACATCACTTAGCTACCGTACACTACGCCTTAACTATAGTTAACAAACGTAGCACGAATACTAAGTACTCTACTTCCTAAAATGACGGAGGGTTGCGGATGATTTTTATGAAAATCTTTAACGCTTTGAACTTGATATCGTCGTAGAATCAAATGGTTTTCAAAAGGAGTGGCTTGAGCTCCGCAGTTTTGAAATGTAGCTTTTTCATAAAGAGCCGAGTGGTTTTCAAATCCGATTCTACAACATCTTTTTAGGTTTATTTTCTTTACATTAATCATATTAATGTAGTCCCATCATTTAAGTCCTTAACCCAATCACAGAAAAGAAATGAAAATACAACGTACGCTTATGCCATCCGCATTCGCGGCAATGTTCCGTTATCCACCGTTAGGTTACTTAACTAACGACATACCGGGACGGGACTAGCGCGGGTGTAAAACATAAGCAATGTCTACTATATAACTCATATATAATATATCATTCATCTCAGATATCATAGAACACAGGCAGCAGAAATATAGATATAATGTGGGATATACTAGGACGTCCGTATTTAGTATTTAGCCAACAATAGAAAATACGGATTCCACAGTCGCGATGAATAGCTAAGCCCACACCCCTAGACCCCTACGAGAGCGGCAAGCGACCCTACCAATCCTGGAGTTTAGGAGACCCTGTCTCGACTCCTCGAGACGGCCTCCCACTGAACCCCAGAACCCGGTCACTTGTGCTCCCCTCTTTGGGTCTATCCTAATGCGGAAAAGTAAATAATATACAACACAGGTGACAACAACCTCAACCCCGAATTGCCCCAAATAAAAGAATATTACATTACATTTGAATTTTACATGAATGAAAATAAAACTCTCATCTCAGATAAAAATCCCCGGCTATTCAATCGCGACAATCCTGCACATCATATCTCAGCAACACATAATATCATATATTATCAACGTAAGTAAGTATGCGTACCCCGATTGTCGTTGATGTATAGCAACGAAACCGGCTTTAAGCGACATACTACACTTACGGTCACAGAAAAGAAAGTGTAAAACTACAACATTTGGAATCAACATTCTCTTTAGACATCGTAAATCCAAAATATCACAAACTTCGCATTTCATGCCTAACTATATGAATTCCACATATTGTATCACATTCCAGATAAATAGACAGTATTAAACATTTCGATCGAATAATCAAATACCCAAAATTTCCTAAAGCTCAACACTTAAGCGGAGTTCAAAAAACCCGGAATATGTCAAAGTAGCAGCGGTCCAGCCGTAAAAGGGTCAAGCCAATGCCTCACATGTGGCACGCCGTACTTCCCCAAACCCTAAGGTTTAGAGGCAGTTCAGAGGGTCACATAATCGAGTTAAGGTTTGTTTTCTTCTAGAGGGTCCACTACAAAACTTGCACGTATTTCCGAAAGATTTAAACTCGAGAAAAAATTCAACACTTGAAAACTTTTCGTGCCTGGAAAAATTGAGTTAATGATATCCATTCGAACTTTTTAATACTTTCTAAATTATCCGAAAAAGGCACGAAATTAAAATTCCGATCTAATCACCGAATCGAAAACCATCCTCAGAACATTCAACACTTGAATCAGATTAAAAATACCCAAAAATATATAAATGCAGGTGAGAAGATTACTGTACAAATATGAGGCATTAACACTTCAGTACGGCCGCGGATCCGCGGACTAAGCAAGGTACGGCCGCGGTTCCGCGGCGCAATGTATGGTTTAGGGCTTCGCATTTTACAGTATTTCTTACATTTGCCTGCTGAAATTTTAAAGTATTTTTAATACTGAAAAAACACAGTTTTAAAAAATTATCCAGAGAAGGGTTAAAAATCCGTATTTTTGGTTCGATCGGAGTTTTAACTTCGCTAAAGTGTCGCCTAAAGCTTTAGTTCGGCTCTGATACCAATGTTGGTCAGGCAGCCACCCCATCCAATGGGGTCACCGTGGAACCAACGGGTCCCTCAGCAGCTACTTTTTACGCATGCCCTCTCGCGAGGACTACAACCTGCCGGAACACCTTCCGGTCTCGGGACACCCTGGGGGTAAGAGCCTATGCTTCGCGACACTATCACACAGTGAGAACCCCCTATAGGTCGACATCTAATGCCTAGTAGCTCTGATACCAATGTTAGGTTTACCAAGCACCTCATGAATGGTTTGGAAGCATCACATGTCTCAAAATCAAATTTTTTAAGGTGCTCAGTGAACATACAAAGAATCATCACTAGAAATTTAGGGTTTCTTAACATAGACATCATCACAAGCAATAAAAGCTAGGGTTTTGAGAGTACAACCTTTGTAGCTCCCTACTCTAGACTCCTTGGCTACTTGAGAGTTGGAAAAAGGTTCGCTTGAGATCTTCTTGGCCCACGACGATCCACCCGAAGCTCCTTTGCTCAAAGCTCCTTGCTTTACTCGATATGTGAATGAAGTAGAGCAAACACCCTACACAAATGGGTTAGATGTGTCTAATATGATGATGTGATTTGTTTTCTATAATCAAAATTCTTTCTTTTTATCAACCTCACTCAAGGAAATTATAAAGAGAGGAAGAAGAAGATGGTGGCTAAGCTTTTTTACAAAAGAAAAATTTATGAGAGTGAGTATAATTGAAATGAGAAAAGAATAATATATGTTAATCCTTTCTCACTTCAACCATGGTTAGAATCATCTAGATTTTTATCAAATGGGTTAAAGATGAAAGGATAATTAACTCAAGGTTAAATGGTGGTTGAAACATGGTCAAATATGATAAGTATAAACCTTGTGTGAATTATCCTTTCTCTTTTTCTAAATGATAAATAAATAGATAATTATACAATGTAAGTCTTACATTTCCACCAAACATGTATCAACAACCATGATACTATGTATGTATGTATGTATGTATCCATGCACATTATCATGTGCATACATGCATGCATACAAAAATAGAAAAAGAGTTTGATTAAAGAATTAATCTAAAAGTCATTTGTTAAATCAACACTTGATTTTGCAAACCGGTCATATAACATATGACCCGACCAATAGAAAATGCCTGATTAATATACGGCATCACATATCCGTATTTAATCGGGTCCCCGCGCATATCTCATATGCACACCACATCTTTTCGCCGGAACCAGGAAACTTCATTGTGGGACTCTAAGACTAGTCAATATGCCGGCAGTAGGTAATGATCATATCAAATACCTACAAGCCGCAAGCGGTCAGCTAAACGTAACGGCCACCCGGGTATTGAGCGATCAGAAGAAAACAAGCGAACCTGTTACAATTCCCATCGAGCCAACCGGCAACACTACCGTACAGTCCGGTCTCTTCGTCAGATATGCTGCATATCGAGTCTAGGGATGGTAACATCGACCACAATAACTCAATAAGTCATGCCGACGAATGGCCTATAATAGATCGAGAAACTACTGATAACACTTATCAGTAAATCTTAACAGCCCTGGCCAGGGACTTACTGATATAGCCAGTCGAGCACAGCACAGCATCAACTCCCAATACCGGGAGAGACGAAACCCCTCCTATTGCTCATCGCCTTCGTGTGTCTCGGGACTGTACCCAACGGCCACCTGTTTGCACGACTCAGTAGAGCCATGGTAGGGTGGTAATCAAAGTACAGTAGGAGAACACACAAGACTCTTATAACGATCTCGGGTCTACAGACTAACCTGCACCAGTGTCACCAGAGAACTGCTATCCGACGATAGATATAATTCCATATAGGAGTTGTCGGTGAGTCCGTCCAGTGTACCCAGTCACCACTGAGCACCTGTATACGATCTCGATGTCAAACATCGATGAATGCGGGAACATCCATCGCCCATCATATGGGTCTAGTATCATATACGCTAGTCTACTCTGGTATATCGATGCCCCATCTCGATACACCTACGACTAGGGACATTCCAGGATATGTTTATAAACTACAGATGTCCCACTAGTATGATCTCTATCATAATCACAGTAGTCAAGTCTATATCCTCAGGGCTTTATCAACATGTGTGAATGAATAAAAGCATGATCAAATCAACATGTTAGATAAAGAAGAACCAGATAGCATACTATCATGTCGAGTAAGAATGTACACTGAATATATATATATATATATATATATATACATGTATAAATACATCCACTATCATATAATGGCCTCTAGGTCATACATATTTCCAACAGAAGGAACACTCCGAGAATTTATCAAACCGTTGGGGCTCTCCCAATGTGTGCAAAGCAAATCCTCAAGTGCTGCTCAAGTTCCTCACGACACATTGGAATAGACCAGAATGTCATTAATAACACAACAATCAACTGGTCGAGGAACGGCCTGAAGAAACCTGGTTCATCACATCCTTGAATACTGCTAGGGCAATTGGTGAGTCCAACGAGACCACCAAAACTCATACTGCCCGTAGCGCGCACAAAAGCAGCCTTCGGAATGTCATCACTCTAAACTCGCAACCTATGATGACCCGATCTCAAAGCAAACATCAAAAATGTCTCGCACCCTGGAGCTGATCGAACAAATCGTCAATGCGAGATAAAGGATACCTATCCGTACCGTAACTCGGTTCAATTGACGTTCAATCAACACACAACCTCAAACTGCCGTCTTTCTCCCTAATGAATAGAATAGGATCTCCCTAAAATGAAACAGTTAGACGTACAAGTCCCCCTATCTAGCAACTCTGCAGCAGACCCTTAAGCTCCTTAAGCTCCGCCGGCTCATCTGTAACCATGTCGGAAAACTTTCTCACGATAGGAACCCGGTCCACAAACCTACTGTGGCTCCGGCATCACGAATGAAATCCAAGAATCCTCGACATCCACTCCTCAGAAGCCGACTAGCGAAAAAGGCTGAATTCAAGCTGTGAGGGGCGGCACCACTGCCCCCCCCGCATAACAAGAACTGACTTGCCGTGAAAACAAAACCTGATTGTTTTCTCACAGCAGTCCACAGACGCCTAGCACGTAGCTAACCAGTCCGTGCCCAGGAGAACGTCAAATCCAACATCTCAAGAAGGATCAAAATGACGGACAAATCTCTATCTCCTATCCGATTGGCACACGACTGAAATACGTGTCGCGCAACAAAAGAATCGCTGACAGAAATTAACACAACAACGACTGATCTAGCATACACAACTCTCGGCCCATCCATGGCACAATGTGTGTTAAACAAACGAGTGCATAGATCCCTAACATAACAACCCTATGAATGAAAAGAACATACGAATTAAGAATACCTGAAAACTGAGCACTGGACACCCGCGCGTCCTGATGAGTAGAAGCAAACTCTCGTGTCTGCCCCCTACCCGCAACTGTCTGTCCTCCTCCTCTACCAACCTGTCCCCTATGAACGAACCCTCCGCATCCCCGACCTCTCTGAACATGGGTCTGACGCGGTGCTAAGGAACAATCCCTGATGAAGTGATGAAGGCTCCCACACTGATAGCATCCAGATAAGAACTACTGACCCTCCTGGGGATGAGAGCTGAACGACTGTCCTCGTCCCAAGCCTCTGCTACTCCCGCAATGTGCACGAAACCTAACACGGCGACTGGACCTCTGTCTCTAGGCCGTTACACCTGTATGAGCCCTCCTCTGTTCCGGAACTCCCAATGTCTCGGAAAGACGCTCCTCGTCAAATAGGGCTGCGTCCACTGGTGCTGTGTAAGTGACAAAAAGATGTGTACTGACAGCAAGGAACAACTAGGTAACAGGGGTGGCAACCTCCTGTCGCTGCGCTCTACTAGCCTCAACCAAAGACTTCATCGTCTGGCGCAAGTCCTGCATATCTTCCTCAAGCCTGGCGATACGGTCTATCAAAAGCGGATCCATCAGCTCCTGTGCAATGGGCGTACCATCCTGGTCAGTTCTCGTCTCACACGAGTCAACTCTGACCTCGGCCCTCGCTGCATAACTCTGAGTCCCTATAGTCATCAGCAGCAAAGGCTAAAAATGGAAAAGGATTCGATAAGAATGCGGAAATCTAATCACAAGGATATGTATCTTTACGAAATGAATTTCAAGCAATTTGTACTTAGGTTACTTTAGGCGGAGTACCGCGTCGTGAGTATGCCGCGGACATATACACACTACGTTACTCTGCATAAGCTACCTACTCCATCATACCAAGGTCATCCTACACTCCGAAAGGTAAAACCTAGCGCTCTGATACCAACTTTGTCATGACCCGAAATTTGGCACGTGATGGCCCTTAAACTACACAACGTCTACAGGCGTAACGCAATTTAAGTAAGCAAAAAACCCAGCAATCTAAACCATCAAAAGAAGTAAGTGGTAATAGCAATTTCAAAACTTTTGAAATCTCAAACCAAATTCTTTAAAGTCCAACTTTATTTCCTAAAAAATTTCGGCAGCACCTCCTTTGTAAGAACTAACCCCAAAAATGGGTGCAACATAAATATGAGTAAAGCATCCCCAACGGAAGCAAATCCACGCCCAAAGGCAGAAAAGTACCACCACAACAGATATACGACGCCGTAGCAAAGAAATAAAAGACGATATAAGTAAAATTGCATAAAAGACATCCAAGTCACCAAAATATACAATATCATCCTCACATCAAGTCTCTAAGTCATACATATGAAAGTGGTAGATGGAAAGTTCAGGATACAACGAATATACAATAAGCAACATCGGATAACCGTAAAACCCACCTATAGCAAAAATGTACACAGTCAGACGTAGCGGTATCCGCTGCAAAATATGATACGAAAGATGAAAATCCTGCCGCGACTGCCCTGAGAGACTACCTGCAAAAACACTGTGGCTCAATGGGGGTGAGTTGCCAACTCGTGAATAGTAAATAACATATGCTGGTAATCGCAAGTATGTACGTACAGCGCGAATCTAATACATGCAAGAGGATAGCGATAAATGGTTATATGTATGCAACAGTCAAGAAAGGTACTCTAGCAGGTACAACTAATACATGAAGCAATAATATGACAATATGTATATGCAACAGTCATGAAAGGTATTTTATCAGGTACTATTAATACATGAAGCAATGCATATAAAATAAATGATAAGTATGGAATAAAACATGTCATTCTCACGGAATCCTGACCTCGTGACAGGACCAAAGTCCATCAAGACAGTCTGAATCCCAAATTTCCTCAAATTAGCCCCCAAATTGGCCCTCATATCCTGTAAGTATCATATATCTTGAATGTACAATATCAAGTAAATCTCATGTTGTATATATGTATGCCCTAGAGGCCATTATATGATAGTGGATGTATTTATACATGTATATATATATATATATATTCAGTGTACATTCTTGCTCGACATGATAGTATGCTATCTGGTTCTTCTTTATCTGACATGTTGATTTGATCATGCTTTTATTCATTCATACATGTTGATAAAGCCCTGAGGATATAGGCTTAACTACTGTGATTATGATAGAGATCATACTAGTGGGAAAACAGTAGTTTATAAGCATATCCTGGAATGTCCCTAGTCGTAGGTGTATCAAGACGGGGCATCGATATACCAGTGTAGACTAGCGTATATGATAATAGACCTATATGATGGGCGATGGATGTTCCCACATTCATCGATGTTTGTCATCGAGATCGTATATGGGTGCTCAGTGGTGACTGGGTACACTGGACGGACTCGCCGAGAACTCCTATATGGAATTATATCTATCGTCGGATAGCAGTTCTCAGATGACACTGGTGCGGGTTAGTCTGTAGACCCGAGATCGTCATAGAGTCTTTTGTGTTCTCCCACTGTACTTTGATTACCACCCTACCACGGCTCTACTGAGTCGTGCAAACAGGTAGCCGTTGGGTACAGTCCCGAGACACACGAAGGCGATGAGCGATAGGAGGGGTTTCGTCAGTAAGTCCCTGGCCAAGGCTGTTGGGATTTGCTGATAAGTGTTATCAGTAGTTTCTCGATCTGTTATAGACCATTCATCGGCATGACTTATTGAGTTATTAGGGTCGACATTACCATCCCTAGACTCGATATGCAGCATTTCTGACGAAGAGACCGGACTGTACGGTAGTTTTGCCGGTTGGCTCGACGGGAGTTGTAGCAGGTTCGCTTGTTTTCTTCCGATCGCTCAATACCCGGGTGGCCATTACGTTTAGCTGACCGCTTGCGGCTTGGGGGTTCTTGATATGATAATCATCCACTGCCGGCGTATTGACGAGTCTTAGAGTCCCACAAAGGGGTTACCTAGTCAAGGAGAAACGTTGTGGTGCGCATATGCGATATGCGCAAGGACCCGATTAAATTGCGAGTATGAGAAGCCGTATATTAATCGGGCGGCTTTCTTATGGTCGGGTCGTATGTGATATGACCGGGTTGATAAATCAAGTGTTGATCTATCATTTAACCATTAGTTTCTCACTACAAATCCTTTTCTTGTATTTTTGGTGTATGCATGCATGTATGCATTCATTCTTGTTTATGCACATATGGATGTGCATGCACACATACATGCATACATCATTCTATCATGGTAGTATATATTGAAGATGTTGGCAATATAAGATTCACACATTATAATTATATATATGGATATATATTGTATTTGTTTTAAAACAAAAGAAAAGAAAAAGATTAACACATGGTTATCTTTTACACTCTTCTTTGAACTAACCTTGTTCAGCTACTTTTTAACCATGATTTAATCTTCCTTTTGTGTTTTAACTCAAGTGCAATAATATTTATATAATGTAACTATGGTTTGAGATGAAGAGTAGAAAATATATATACTTATATTTTCTATTTTTCATATCACATTATCATTCTCTTGTTTTTCCAAAAGCCATCATCTTCTTCCTCCTTGCTCCTTTGCTCTCTAGATTTCTCAAGTGAGCAAAATACTCATCAAGTTAGGATTTTGAAGTGAGAAACCAACCACAACACCATTCTACACTAGTCTTTCCCACTTGTGAAGAGTGTTAGCTTCTATTTTCTTATCTTGATCTTGCGAAGTTACAAGCTTGGACAAAGAGGACTACGGGTGGATCATCGTTGACCTAGAGGTTCTCAAGCGGACGTTTTCCAACCCTCATGTAGCCGAGGAGTCTAGCGTAGGGAGCTACAAAGGTTGTACTTTCAAAACCCTAGCTTTATCTACTTGTGATGATGTGTATGTTTAAGAAACTCTAAAATTCTAGTGATGATTCTTTGCATGTTCACTTAGCACCTTAAAAATTTAATTTTGAGACATGTGATGCTTGCAAACCCTTCATGAGGTGCTAGGTAAACCTAACATTGGTATCAGAGCTGACCTAGAACTTTAGGCGACATTTTAACGAAGTTAAAACTCCGATCGAACCAAAATACGGACTTTTAGAACACTCTCTGGACATTTTTTCAAACTGTGGTTTTTCCAGAATTAAAAATCCTCAAAAAATTCAGCAGGGAAATCTAAGCACAACTGTGAAAAACGACTCCATGAATAGTACTTTCCACCGCGGAACCGCGGCCATAGCCAGCTTGGGCCGCGGTTCCGCGGCCGTACAGATGATTTGGTGCGTCGTTTTTGTACAGTAATTATTTTGTCTGCTTGTGCATATTTTTGGGTATTTTGTAATCTAAATCTAGTGTTATATGTTCTGGAGATTGTTTTTGATTCTATGATTCGATCGGAATTTTAATTTTGTGCTTTTTTCCGAGTAACATAGAAAGTATTAAAAAGTTCGAACGAGTATCATTAACTCACTTTTTCACGGGGTTTAAATCTTTCGGAAATACGTGCAAGTTTTTTGGTGGACCCTCTAGAAGACAACAAACCTTAAGTCGTTTATATGACCGTCTTGAACTGCCTTTAGAACCTTAGGGTTTGAGGCAGTACGGCGTGCCACATGTGAGGCGTTAGCTTGACCCTTCTACGGCTGGACCGGTACTACTGTGACACATTCCAGGTTTTTTTAACTCCGCTCAAGTGTTGATCTTTAGGAAATTTTGGGTATTTGATTATTCGATCGAAATGTTTAATACTGTCTATTTATCTGGATTGTGATAGAATATGTAGAATTCATATAGTAAGGCATGAAATGCGAGGTATGTGATATCTCGGATTTACGATGTCTAAAGAGAATGCGGATTCCAAATATTGTAGTTTTACACTTTCTTTTCTGTGACCGTAAGTGTAGTATGTCGCATATCGCCGGTTTCGTTGCTATACATCAACGACAATCGGGGTACGCATACTTACTTACGTTGATAAAATATGATATTATGTGTTGCTGAGATATGATGTGCAGGATAATCGCGATTGAATTACCAGGGGGTTTTATGTGAGATGAGAGTTTTATTTTTCATTCATTTTAAATTCAAATGTAATGTAATATTTGTAGGGTTCCTAGGCACTCTTGTGAAGGTTCATCAAGCATCAAACATGCCCGAATAAAATTTTAGATGTGCCGAACAACCCAAAGACGGGATCTTTGCTGGATTATTAGGGTTTAGCATGCAAGATAACATCTTTAAACCTAAGTGTGAGGGACTACAAGCTTTGTAGTCCTCTCCTTCGCTTCACAAGCTCCGAGTAGAAGCTCCTTCACCGCGATCCACGATCTCCCGGACTCATGAGAGGCTCCACGACTCGAACGATCCATGCTAGCCTGAAGTGTTCCGCTTCTCCGATGATCTACGTCGAAATTGCTATAACCCAAGATTTCTCACTCTAAAGAGATGAACACCCTAATCTAATGGGCTAGATTAGATGAGGATGATGGAGTAGTATTTATGCTTTCTTTTTAATTCACTTTCTCACAAGAAATCATCACAAAAGGAAATTATAGTGTTCTTTTTCTCAAAAACTAAAGAGAGAAGAAGAAGAAGAATGAAGAGAAATAATCCTTTTGTGATGAATAGTAGATAAATGTATATGATTGATTATGGAACCAAGGTCAAGGATGAGAGGCTAAAAGTTTGTAGAGAATAAACTAGAGTTAGGTTTGGTTAGGTTAAGGATAAGTATCAACCATAATATCTTAACCAAGACAAGATAGAATCCTTCTAGAATGAACAAGAATGAGCTAACCCTAATCAAACCCTAATCCCTTTTTATCATCCTTAAACATGTTTCATAATAAATCGTTTCATGTCAGAATAATATATATCACATATATATTATATATTTGCAACAAAAGAAAATAATACAATTAACATATATCGCATATTTATCAATGTATTAATCCGGTGAGAAAATGAAATAATAAAGCGAGCCAATATTAGATAATGTAATACAATATATCATATATATCATTATACATTAAATCATCGAATCAACACTTGATCCGACGATCCGGCTAAATCGAATATAACCGACTAATATATCATGTACCGATTCATCGAATCAACACATGATTTGATGTCCCGGTTCATATCTAAATATCGCGAGAATATAATACGGTATCTCATATTGCATTATCCTCGATCCTGCACATATCACATATGTGCCTCTACTCCGTTTTTCCTGAGCCAAGAAACCTCTGTGTAGGACTCTAAAAAATCATCAATACGCCGGTAGCAGGTGATGATCATATCAAACACCCACAAGCTGCAAGCGGTCAGCTAAACGTAACAGCCACCCAGGTATTGAGCGATCAGAAGATCAACAAGCTAGCCTGTCCGTTCTCCTATGAATCCAATCAGTAACACTCCCGTACAGTCCGGTCTGTTCGTCTGATATGTCGCATATCTAGTCTAGGGGTGGTATACGTCAGACCCCAGTAACCGATAAGTCATGTCGATGTGAGGCTCATAACAGGTCGAGAAACTACTAGTAACACTTACCAGTAAATCTCTATATCAGCCCTGGCCAGGGACTTCCAGTTATAGCCAATCGAACACAGCACAACATCAACTCCCTATACCGGGAGAGACGAATCCCCTCCTATCGCTCATTGCCTCCATGTGATTCGCGACTGTACCCAAAAGCCACCGTTTTGCACCCCCTCTTGGACGTGGTAAGGTGGAAATCAAAGCACAGTGGGAATCACACAAGTCTCTATGACGATCTCGGGTCTACAGACTACCCTGTACCAGTGTCACCGGAGAACTGCCATCTGACGTGTGGTATATCACCATCTGGGAGTTCTCGGCGTGTCCATCCAGTGTACCCAGTCTCCACTGAGCACCCGTACACCATCTCTGATGTCAAACACCGATGGATATGGGATCATCCATCGCCCATCATATGGGTCAAGATTCGTATACGCTAGTCTACTCTGGTGTATCGATGCCCTGTCTCGATATACCCTCGACTAGGAACAGTTATAGGATGTACTCATCGACTACTATGGCCCCACTAGTATGATCTCATCATAGTCCCAGTAGTCGAGTATAGATCCTAAGGGCTTTATCAACATGTGAGAGTAAGACAGTAAACCAATACAAATCAACATGTTAAGATAAAGTGAAACCAAATAGCATACTATCATGCAAAGCAAGAAAGTCTTCTCTGTATATATCCAAGCATCCATCATAATATACATCATATGTACAACAATGGCCTCTAGGGCATATACATAACTAACGATCTCTCACTTGCACTAAGGCCTGCTGCTGTAGTATCTCATACCTAGCATCCCGAATAATCTCTCAAACTGTATCTGGGGAATGGCCTTCGTGAGTGGATCCGCAGTGTTATCATTCGTATCTACTCTCCTGATCTCGATCTCCCGGCGATCAACTATCTCCCTGATCAGGTGATACCGCCTCAGAATATGTCTGGACTTCTGATGGGATCTGGGTTCCTTGCCTAAAGCCACAACTCCATTGTTATAGCAATACAGAGGTATTGGATGCTCAATGGATGGAACCACACCAAGTTCACTAATGAACTTCTTCATCCATACAGCCTCTTTGGCAGCATCGTTGGCAGCGATGTATTCAGCCTCCATCGTCGAGTCTGCAACGGTATCCTGTTTGGAACTCTACAACATACCGCCCCTCTATTGAGGGTAAAGACAAATCCCGAGTACGACTTAGAGTCATCCTTATCACTTTGGAAGCTGGAATCGGTAAAGGACTCCACCCGGAGTTCTCCGTTACCATACACCAAGAACATGTCTCTAGTCCTTCGCAAGTACTTGAGAATGTTCTTCACAGCTGTCCAGTGACTCTCTCCAGGATCTGCTTGATACCGACTCACTACACTTAGTGAGTATGCTACATCGGGTCTGGTACATAGCATCACATACATGATAGAGCCTACTGCCGAAGCATAGGGTATCCCTTGCATGCGAGCTCTCTCCAAATCAGTCTTGGGAGACATCTCTTTGGAGAGAGTGAGTCCAGAGATCATGGGTTGGTTCCCACGCTTAGATTCTTCCATATTAAACCACTTTAGTATGGTGTCAATGTACCTAGATTGGGACAATCCCAGTATCCTTTTGGATCTATCTCTATAGATCCTAATCCCCAATATGCAGGAGGCATCACCTAGATCTTTTATTGAGAATCTATGTGATAAGAAGAGCTTGACTGATTGCAGCATAGGAATATCATTTCCTATCAAGAATAAGTCATCCACGTACAATACGAGGAAGACAGCCTTACTCTCTGCTACTTTTTTATAAATACAAGGTTCATCTATATTTTTGATGAAGTCAAACTCATTGACTACAGCATCAAAACAGATGTTCCAACTCCGCGATGCTTGCTTTAATCCATAAATGGATTTAAGCAGTTTGTACACCTTTCCGCTGCTCCCACTATCTACAAAGCCCTCTGGCTGAGTCATGTACACGCACTCTTCTAAATCACCATTTAGAAAGGCGGTCTTAACATCCATTTGCCAGATTTCGTAGTCATGGTATGCAGCAATGGCAAGTAAGATCTGGATGGACTTAAGCATAGCTACTGGAGAAAAGGTTTCGTCATAATCCACACCTGGTCGTTGACGAAATCCCTTTGCTATAAGTCTAGCTTTGAAAGTCTCAACTTTTCCATCTACACCAAATTTCTTTTTAAAAATCCACTTGCTCCCAATGGGTTTTACCCCTTCAGGAGCATTTTCCAAAGTCCATACTTTATTGGTGTACATGGATTCCATCTCAGATTTCATTGCATCCAGCCATTTCACAGAGTCACCACTCGTGATGGCCTACTCGAAACTAATCGGGTCATCATCTTCCATGATGCAATCCTCGCTACCACCATCAATGAGAAAACCGTAGTATCTCTCAGGTGGACGAGAAACCCAACTAGATCGGCGGAGAGGCTGGGGTTCGTCAGTAACTACCGAATCCTCTGGTTCTACTAAATCTTCAGTTGCAATTTGTGTTTCTGGAACCTCTTCCAGCTCTACCTCTTTGCTACTAATTTCTTTTGCAAGAAATTCCTTTTCCAAAAAGGTGGCATATTGAGAAACAAACACTTTTTGTTCTTCAGCGTGGTAGAAAAAATATCCTTGGGAATTCTTAGGATATCCCACAAACTTGCAAAGAACTGACCGTGCCTCGAGTTTGTCTGGATTTTGCCTTTTGACATAGGCCGGACAACCCCATATCTTAACTCATTTAAAATATGGTCTCTTCCCACTCCATATCTCATATGGTGTGGTAGGCACAGATTTAGACGGAACTTGATTCAATAGGTATGTTGCTGTCTGAAGCGCATAACCCCAGAAGGAAATAGGCAACTCAGCCTCGCTCATCATAGAGAGAACCATATCTAATAGGTGCGATTCCTCCGTTCCGATACACCGTTGTGCTGTGGTGTATAAGGAGGAGTAAGCTGAGAGAGAATCCCATTCTCTTTTAGATAATCTAGGAACTCATTGCTTAAGTATTCACCTCCTCGATCAGATCGAAGAATCTTAATACTTTTGCCCGTTTGATTCTCTACTTCGTGCTTATATTCTCTGAATTTCTCAAAAGCTTCAGACTTGTGTTTCATTAGGAACACAGGTCCGAATCTAGAGAGATCGTCAGTGAATGTAAAAAAGTAGGAAGAACCGTTCCTGGCATGCGTAGACATGGGACTGCATACATCACTATGTACCAGTCCTAAGAGTTCAGTAACTCTTTCTCCGTGTCCACTAAACGGAGCTTTGGTCATTTTTCCTTTGAGACATGAATGGCAAGTATCATAAGATGATAATTCGAACGGATTCAAATAACCATCCTTATGTAACTTATCCAGTCGTGTCACATTGATATGACCAGGTCTACAATGCCACAAGAAGGATTCGTTCATTTCTGAACTTTTCCTCTTGTGTGTGTTTTGTATATTGAGTACCGTATTCTGATTTAGAATGAATATGCCATTATGTAACGAGCCTGATGCAATCAACTTTTGATCTAGGAATATGTTCATAACATTATCCTTTACTACAAAATTATATCTTTCTTTACTTAATAAAGAAACTGATATAATGTTGCACATCATGTTCGGTATATAATAGCACTCATTTAGGATCAGTGTATTACGACTTGGCAATACTGGGTGATATTCGCCAACTGCTTTGGCTGCAATACTTGCACCGTTCTCTACTTGAACGGAATGATCACCTTTTCCCAGTTCTCTACCTTTACGTAGCCCATGTACCTGTTTACATATGTGGGATTCTGATCCGGTATCTAATACCCAGGACGTAGGGTGAACTGAGAAACAATTCTCAATAACTAACACACCTGAAGAAGATGCATCAACATGCATGTTCTTTTGGGCGGCGTGAGAATCTAGATATTCTCCTGTTTCGTGTTCAGTCTTATAACTCTTATAAGAAAGAACGGGTCCAACGTTCCCCTTCTCAGTATAATAAGCGGGTTCAGTCAATACATCCATATTATTATCTTGATTATGGCCTGACATGGTCGCTACCTAGAGAGAGAGAGAGAAGAAAACACTTTAGAGTATGCTCTTGCAAGATTAGATTGGTTATTATCATATCTAATCAGGATGTCTCCCACTGTTTTTATCAAATCTACCTCCAAACTCTAAAAGGTAACATTAGCCGGGATTAATTACACCCTAGAATTTCGTCAATCTTTCAGCCAGATCAGTGTCGGTACTTGAGGGAGGTTCCCCTGCTTTCGCACGGATCTAATTAAAGTAAACCTCGTTTTCCCAGAGGCGTAACCCCATTAACACTTTTCTAGACACCAACTTGATCGAGTAATTGTCCTGTGTAAAACTCTCCCAGGAGTAACTCTTACTCGCAGTGGTTATCGGGATCCAACTGTCTCATAGAAGGTATGCAATCTCATTGCAAATTTCAACACTTGAAATTCCCGATAATATTTTGCCCCTAGCAATTTATGACCTTAACATAGTCAACAAATCATAATTGCTAGCCAAGTTCAACCCGTCATTTCCCGATTGAATTAAACCCACCTGCACGACCCTTAACATAGTCAACAAAGTGGTACAACTACCCTAATCCAATCACATCTCATATTTTAACAGATAAGTACTAATTAGCTACCGCACACTACGCCTTAACATAGTCAACAAACGTAGCACGAATACTAACTAGTCTTTATCTAAAATGACGGAGGGCTGCGCAGGTTTTTCAGAAAACCATGAGCGTAATGAACTTGATATCGTCGTAGAATCATGTGAAATTTTGAAATGGAGTGTTTTTTAGGCTTTCATTAGTTTTGCTAAAGAGGTCACTCCCGGTGAAGGGATCTCGGCTCTTTCCTCATCGAATATGGTGCAGGACATATCATATATATCCCTGTGCAAAGAAAAACTCTAAAAGTAATCAAAAGACAAACCGAGTTTTGTAGCATCTGCCAGTTTCGCTAAAAAGGTCACTCCCGGTGAAGGGATCTCGGCTCTTTCCTCATCGAATAAGGTGCAGGGTATATCATATATACGGCTATGCAAAGCAAAACTGTAGCTACCCATTTTATAAAGTTTTGATTCTACAACATCTTTTAGGTTTCTTTTCTTTTTATTAATCTCATTAATAAAAAATCCCATCAGCTTATGCTTCCTAAGCATCACAGATAAATACGACGTACACTTATGCCATCCGCATTCGCCTCGATGTCCCCTCGTGCACCGTTAGGTTAGGTAACTAACGACAGAGCAGGGCAGGGCTAGTGCGGGTGTAAAACATAAGTAACGTCTATATAATATATCATATATACTGTATACTGTATCCATCACAACATATCAAATTATCACATCACAGATATCGCAGCAGAAACATAGATATAATGTGGGATATACTACGACGTACGTATTTAGTATTTAGCCAACAATAGAAAATACGGATTCCACAGTCGCAATGAATAGCCAAGCCCACACCCTGGACCCTTACGAGAGCAGCAAGCGACCGTACCAATTCTGGAGTTTAGGAGACCCGGTCTCGACTCCTCGAGATGGCCTCCCACTGAACCCCAGAACCCGGTCACCTGTGCTCCCCTCCTTGGGTCCATCCTAATGCCGAAAAGTAAATAATATACAACACTGGTGGCATCAACCTTAACCTGGAAGTGCCCCAAATAAAAGAATATTACATTACATTTGAATTTACATGAATGAAAATATAAAACTCTTATCTCATATAAAAACCCCGGCTATTCAATCGCGACAATCCTGCACATCATATCTCAGCAACACATAATATCTCATAGCATCAACGTAAGTAAGTATGCATACACCGATCATCGTCGATGTATAGCAACGAAAACCGGCAATACAACTACATACTACACTTACGGTCACAGAAAAGAAATTGTAAAACTACAATATTTGGAATCCACAATCACTTTAGACATCGTAAATCCGAAATATCACATACTTCGCATTTCATGCCTAACTCAATGAATTCCACATATTGTATCACATTCCAGATAAATAGACAGTATTAAACTTTTCGAACAGATAATCAAATACCCAAAATTTCCTAAAGTTCTCAACACTTGAGCGGAGTTCAAACAATCCCAGAATAAGTCGCAGTAGTAGCAGTCCAGCCGTAGAAGGGTCAAGCCAATGCCTCAAATGTGGCATGCCGTACTGCCCCAAACCTGAAGGTTCAAAAGGCAGTTCAAGACGGTCACATAATCGAGTTAAGGTTTGTTTTCTTCTAGAGGGTCCACCACAAAACTTGCACGCATTTGCGAAAGATTTAAACTCGAGAAAAGATTGAACACTTGAAACTTTTTCGTGTCGGGAAAAATTGAGTTAATGATATCCGTTCGAACTTTTTAACAGTTTCTAAATATCCGGAAAAACAATAACGAATTTAAAATTCCCGATCGAATCTACGATTATAAAATAAACCCCAGAATACTCAACACTCGAGTAAAAAAAACTTACAAGAATTCAAAAAGAATTACTGTGAAAAACAAAATGTCACATCAAACAATTCTGCCGCGGAACCGCGGCCTAAGCAGGGTACGGCCGCGATTCCGCGGTCATATGTATGGATCAAGTCTTCGTATTTCACAGTTATTCTTATTTTTGTCTGAGGTATTTTTCAGGTATTTTTAATTCAGAAAAAATCGCATTTTTGAAAAAAATCCAGAGAGGGGTTCATTTTCGTCGGTTCGGGTTCGATCGGAGTTTTAACTTCGTAAAAATGTCGCCTAATGCTCTAGCTAGGCTCTGATACTACTGTAGGGTTCCTAGGCACTCTTGTGAAGGTTCATCAAGCATCAAACATGCCCGAATAAAATTTTTGATGTTCCGAACAACCTAAAGACGGGATCTTTGCTAGATTATTAGGGTTCAGCATGCAAGATAACATCTTTAAACTTAAGTGTGAGGGATTACAACCTTTGTAGTCCTCTCCTTCGCTTCACAAGCTCCGAGTAGAAACCCCTTCGCCGTGATCCACGATCTCCCGGACTCATGAGAGGCTCCACGACTCAAACGATCCATGCTAGCTTGAAGTGTTCCGCTTCTCCGATGATCTACGTCGAAGTTGCTATAACCCAAGCTTTCTCACTCTAAAGAGATGAACACCCTAATCTTATAGGCTAGATTAGATGAGGATGATGGAGTAGTATTTATTCTTTCTTTTTAATTCACTTTCTCACAAGAAATCATCACAAAAGGAAATTGTAGTGAGCTTTTTCTCAAAAACTAAAGAGAGAAGAAGAAGAGGAATGAAGAGAAATAATCCTTTTGTGATGAATAGTAGATAAATTTATATGATTGATTATGGAACCATGGTCAAGGATGAGAGGCTAAAAGTTTGTAGAGAATAAACTAGAGTTAGGGTTTGGTTAGGTTAAGGATAAGTATCAACCATAATATCTTAACCAAGACAAAATAGAATCCTTCTAGAATGAACAAGAATGAGCTAACCCTAATCAAACCTTAATCCCTTTTTATCATCCTAAAACATGTTTCATAATAAATCATTACATGTCACAAAAATATATATCACATATATATTATATATTTGCAACAAAAGAAAATAATACAATCAACATATATCGCATATATATCAATGTATTAATCCGGTGATAAAATGAAATAATAAAGCGAGCCAATATTAGATAATGTAATACAATATATCATATATATCATTATACATTAAATTATCGAATCAACACTTGATCCAACGATCCGGCTATATCGAATATAACCGACTAATATATCATGTACCGATTCATCGAATCAACACTTGATTTGATGTCCCGGTTCATATCTAAATATCGCGAGAATATAATACGGTATCTCATATCGCATTATCCTCGGTCCTGCACATATCACATATGTGCCTCTACTCCGTTTTGCCTGAGCCAAGAAACCTCTGTGTAGGACTCTAAAGAATCGTCAATACGCTGGTAGCAGGTGATGATCATATCAAACACCCACAAGCTGCAAGCGGTCAGCTAAACGTAACAGCCACCCAGGTATTGAGCGATCAGAAGATCAACAAGCTAGCCTGTCCGTTCTCCTGTGAATCCAATCTGTAACACTCCCATATAGTCCGGTCTGTTCGTCTGATATGTCGCATATCTAGTCTAGGGGTGGTATAAGTCAGACCCTAGTAACCGATAAGTCGTGTCGATGTGAGGCTCATAACAGGTCGAGAAACTACTAGTAACAATTACCAGTAAATCTTTATATCAGCCCTGGCCAGGGACTTCCAGTTATAGCCAATCGAACACAGCACAACATCAACTCCCTATACCGGGAGAGACAGATCCCCTCCTATCGTTCATTGCTTCCATGTGATTCGGGACTGTACCCAAAAGCCACCGTTTTGCATGCCCTCTTAGACGTGGTAAGGTGGAAATCAAAGCACAGTGGGAATCACACAAGACTCTATGACGATCTCGGGTCTACAGACTACCCTGTACCAGTGTCACCGGAGAACTGCCATCTGACGTATGGTATATCACCATCTGGGAGTTCTCGGCGAGTCCGTCCAGTGTACCCAGTCTTTACTGAGCACCCGTACACCATCTTTTATGTCAAACACCGATGGATATGGGATCATCCATCGCCCATCATATGGGTCAAGATGCGTATACGCTAGTCTACTCTGGTGTATCGATGCCCTGTCTCGATATACCCTCGACTAGGAACAGTTATATGATGTACTCATCGACTACTATGGCCCCACTAGTATGATCTCATCATAGTCCCAGTAGTCGAGTACAGATCCTAAGGGCTTTATCAACATGTGAGAGTAAGACAGTAAACCAATACAAGTCAACATGTTAAGATAAAGTGAAACCAAATAGCATACTATCATGAAGAGCAAGAAACTCCTCTGTTTATATATCCAAGCATCCATCATAATATACATCATATGTACAACAATGGCCTATAGAGCATATACATAACTAACAATATTCTTTTATTTGGGGCACTTCCGGGTTGAGGTTGATATCACCAGTGTTGTATATTATTTACTTTTCCGCATTAGGACAGACCCAAGGAGGGGAGCACAAGTGACCGGGTTCTGGGGTTCAGTGGGTGGCCATCTCGAGGAGTCGAGACCGGGTCTCCTAAACTCCAGGATTGGTAGGTTCGCTTGCCGCTCTCATAGGGGTCTTGGGGTGTGGGCTTGGCTATTCATCGCGACTGTGGAATCCGAATTTTCTATTGTTGGCTAAATACTAAATACGGACGTCCTAGTATATCCCACATTATATATATTTTTCTGCTGCCTGTATTCTGTGATATCTGAGACGAATGATATATTATATATGAGATATATAGTAGACGTTGCTTATGTTTTGCACCCGCACTAGTCTCGTCCCGGTATGCCGTTAGTTAAGTAACCTAACGGTGCATAACGGAACATTGCGGCGAATGCGGATGGCATAAGCGTACGTTGTATTTTCGTTTCTTTTATGTGATTGGCTTAAGGACTTAAATGATGGGACTAAATTAATATGATTAATGTAAAGAAAATAAACCTAAAATGATGTTGTAGATCGGATTTGAAAACCACTCGGCTCTTTATGAAAAAGCTATATTTCAAAACTGCGGAGCACAAGCCACTCCTTTTGAAAACCATTTGATTCTACGACGATATCAACTTCAAAGCGTTAAAGATTTTTTTAAAAAGCATCTGCAACCCTCCGTCATTTTAGGAAGTAGAGTACTTAGTATTCGTGCTACGTTTGTTGACTTTAGTTAAGGCGTAGTGTACGGTAGCTAAGTGATGTCTTCCTACACTGCATATGATGCAGATTAATTAGGACATTCATGCGACTTTGTTGACCATAGTTATGGGTCATATGGGTGGGTCTAATTGATCGAGAAATGACAGGTAGAACTTGACTGGTACTTATGATTTGTGGACCATAGTTAAGGTCATAAGTACTAGGGGTAAAAATCATATCGGGAATTTCAAGTGTTGAGATTTGCAATGAGATTGCATATCTTCCAAATGATGGTTGGATCCCGATCCTAGTGTGGGCATTAGTTTCTCCTAGGACAGTTTTGCAGTTACAATTAGCTAACTCATTAGGTGTCTAGAAAGGTGTTAACGGGGCTACGTCTCTGGGAAAACAAGGTTTACTTTAATTAGGTCCGTACGAAAGCACGGGGAACCTCCCTCAAGTACTGACACTGGCCTGGCTGAACGGTTAGCGAAGTTGTAAACTGTAATTAACCCTGGCTAGTTTTCTTTTTAAGGTTTGAAAGAAAAACATGATTAAAGCAGTGGGAGACATCAATTAGACAAGATAATAACCAATATGATCTTTGCAAGAGCTTTCGCTGAGTGTATTCTTTTCTCTCTCTTAATGGCAGATACCAATGACTGGACTCAAGCTTCTACTAGATAAAAACAAACTGAATGGGACCAATTATAAAGACTGGCTAAGGAATCTAAAAATTTCCTTGACTTATGATAAAGTATCATATGTCCTCACGGCTTCAGCCCCGCCCGTCCCAGTTCCAAAATCCTCATTTGCGGACATTGAAGTCTGCAAGACATGGGATGCTGACTGTGCCACAGCCAAATGCCTCGCGCTTGCATCGATGGACAACACACATCAAAAGCAGCACGAGAATATGGACATTCAAACCATATTCCTCCATACAAAGGAGTTGTATGGAGAGCAATCCCGCGTATTACGATACGAATCAACAAAGAAATTGTTTCAGATGTGAATGGCCCCTGGCACATCAGTAGGCGACCATGTTCTGAAGATGATAGCCCTCATAGAAGAGCTTGAGGACCTTCGATGGACAATGGACAATGAACAATATACGGATATTATTTTGCAGTCCCTCCTCTCCACCTTTGCTCAGTTCGTAGTTAACTTCAACATGCACAACATGGAGAGGGATCTACCTGAACTCCTTAATATGTTAAGGAGTGCAGAGAGCACACTGAAATCAGTGAATACTCCCGTTATGACTGTTGGACAATCTTCCTCTTCTCTCCTAAAGGCTAAGGCCAAAGGAAAGAAAAAGAAGAAGCCTACCAATCCTAAGGGTGGAGTTAAAAAGGTCAAGTGGAAGGAAAAGTCCAAAGCGGGAGAGTCGGGGAAAGGTGAATGTTTTCATTGCCACAAAACAGGACATTGGAAGCGCAACTGTACGGAGTACTTGAACCTCAATAAGAAGCATGGGGATGCTTCCGCTTCAGGTGTGTTTGTGACAGAAAACTGTTTTTCAATAAACTCTGCTTCCTGGGTATTAGATACCGGTTCAGATTCTCACATTTGCAATTCTATGCAGGGGCTGAGAAATAGCAAGGTTTTGAAGACAGGT
The DNA here is from genome assembly GCA_030015575.1 of Agapanthus africanus. Classification (NCBI taxonomy): domain Eukaryota; kingdom Viridiplantae; phylum Streptophyta; class Magnoliopsida; order Asparagales; family Amaryllidaceae; genus Agapanthus; species Agapanthus africanus. The sequence goes on from JASDDO010000031.1 coordinate 186,607,362, forward strand.
GACCATACTCTCCGCGATGGAAATAGTTCCAATGTACATACAGTCGCAGTGGGAGAGTATCACCTGGGGTTGCCATCTAGGTGTATATTGGTTTTGAACCCATGTTATTTTGTACCAAGTATGCTTTGTAATATAATATCTGTTTCTTTGTTAGACAATGAAGGATATAATTTTGTATTGCAGAACAATGTTATGAACATTCACCTGAATCAAAAGGTGATTGGGTATGGTACACTTAATAACGGGATATACGTCCTAAATCAACACACCATTTTCAGCATACAACACACTAATAAAAGAAAACTTTCAGAAATAAATGAAGCTTTTCTTTAGCACTGTAGACTTGGTCATATTAACGAAACAAGACTAAACAAGTTACACAAAGATGGATATTTAAACCCTTTTGAATATAAATCTTATGCGACTTGCCAGTCTTGTATCAAGGGTAAAATGACCAAAACTCCGTTTACCGGACACGGAGAAAGAGCTACCGAGCTCCTAGGACTCATACATAGTGATGTATGTGGGCCAATGTCTACACAGGCTAGAGGCGGTTTTTCTTACTTCATTACTTTCACTGACGATTTCTCAAGATTAGTTCATGTATTTTTACTAAAGTACAAATCCGAAGCCTTCGAGAAATTCACTGAATATAAACAAGAAGTAGAAAAACAAACCGGTTTGAGTATCAAGATGCTTCGATCAGATCGAGGTGGGGAGTGCCCCAGTACAGAATTTGCAAACTTCCTAAAAGAGAATGGGATTCTCTCTCAGATCACTCCTTCTTACACACCACAGCACAACGGTGTGTCTGAACGACGGAATCGGACCCTATTAGATATGGTCTGTTCCATGATGAGTGATGCTGAGTTACCTGTCTCATTTTGGGGGCATGCATTAGAGACTGCAGGGTTTCTTTTGAACAGGGTTCCAACCAAAACCGTATCTACCACGCCATATGAGATATGGCATGGGAATAGACCATCTCTTAAGAGAATTAAGATTTGGGGTTGCCCGGCCTATGTTAAAAAGAAGAATCCGGACAAACTCGAGACACGGTCAGTCATGTGTAACTTTGTGGGATATCCAAGGAACTCTTATGGATATCTATTCTACCACAAGGAGGAACAAAAGGTGATTGTTTCTCAGTATGCCACATTCTTAGAAAAAGAGTTTTTCACAGATAAAGATGATGGCAATGTGGTGGATCTAGAAGAGGTTCTAGAGACACAAACTACAAATGACGACTTGGTTGAACCGGCTGTTGCAATAGAAACTGAGGAACCTCGGCCACTTCGTAGGTCTGGTAGGACTTCTCGCCCACCGGAGAGGTACTACGGTTTCCTCATTGATGGTGACAGAGAAGACTGCATCATAGAGTATGATGATCCTACCAGTTTTCAGCAAGCTATCACGAGTGGTGACTCTGTGAAGTGGCTGGATGCCATGAGATCCGAAATGGAGTCTATGTACACCAACAAAGTTTGGACTTTGGACGTTGTACCCCCTGGGGTAAAACATGTGGGATGCAAATGGATCTCTAAAAGAAAGATTGGTGTAGATGGGAAGGTAGAGACCTACAAGGCAAGACTTGTGGCGAAGGGTTTTCGTCAAAGACCAGGTTTGGACTATGACGAGACTTTTTCGCCCGTAGCCATGCTTCAATCCATTCGGATCCTACTTGCTATTGCTGCTCACTATGACTGTGAAATCTGGCAGATGGACGTTAAAACGACATTTTTAAATGGGGATTTAGAAGAATGCATTTATATGGATCAGCCGGAGGGCTTCATTGACAGTGGGAGCAGCGGGAAAGCATGTAAATTGCTTAAATCCATATATGGGTTAAAGCAGGCATCACGGAGTTAGAACATCTGTTTCGATGATGTTATTAAAGAGTTTGATTTCATCAAAAATCCAGATGAACCTTGTGTTTATAAGAAGGCTGTAGGGAGAGCTGTCACATTCCTCGTATTATACGTGGATGACATTCTTCTGATAGGAAATGATATTCCTATGCTACAGTCGGTCAAATCTTTCTTATCACTAAGGTTCTCCATGAAGGACCTGGGTGATGCCACATACATTCTAGGCATAAGGATCTATAGGGATAGATCCAAGAGGTTATTGGGATTGTCCCAAACCAAGTACATCAACACCATCCTAAAAAGGTTTAGTATGGAAGACTCCAAGCGGGGTGCCTTACCCGCTTGCCATGGGGTCACTCTCTCTAAGGATTCTTGTCCAAATACCGATGAAGAGAGAGCTCGCATGAGAATTATACCCTATGCTTCGGCAGTAGGATCTATAATGTATGCGATGTTATGTACACGCCCAGATGTAGCTTATGCACTTAGTGTTGTAAGCAGGTATCAATCCAACCCAGGGGAGAATTACTGGATAGCTGTGAAGAACATTCTTAAGTACTTGCGAATGACTAAAGAATTGTTCTTGGTGTATGGTAATGGAGATCTCCAAATGGAGGCTTTACCGATTCGAGCTTCCAGAGCGATAAGGACGACAACAAATCTATTTCAGGGTTTGTATTTACCCTCAATGGAGGGGCGGTAAGTTGGAAGAGTTCCAAACAGGATACCGTTGCAGACTCTACGTAGGAGGCTGAGTACATTGCTGCGAATGATGCCGCCAAGGAAGCCGTCTGGATGAGGAAGTTCGTCTCGGAGCTAGGAGTAGTTCCAACCATTATTGTCATGACCCGAAATTACGGAACGTGACCGGCACTTAGATTATGAAGCGTCTAGAGGCGCAACGTAACCTAAGTAAGCCGAAGCCCAGAAATCTAAACCATAAAAGAAGAAGAAAAAAAAAGAAAACATGTTTAAAAGCATTAGCAAATTTTCCCCAAAAATTTCGGCAGAGTCTCCTCTGTAAAAACTGGCCCCCAAACGGGTACAACAAGTATAATATACATAAACAATAAAAAGCATCCCCAAACGGGAGCTAGCTCAACGCCAACAGGCGGAAACAACCACAACAATACACAATAGTATACAACGCCAAAGGGCGAGGCTCAAAAACTCAAAAGAAAACACTCCACCAAATCAGAATAATACATGCGCGACTCTAAGGTCGAAATAAAAGACTGGTCCAATAAACTTATCAAGTAATACAAGTATGGTTGATGGAGCTTACTAGATATGAATGAAAGAATAAAAGAACAATGGTGGTTCAGATACAAGTGAACCAACCTACCGTGCAAATCACCCAGAATGAAATGATGTGCCAGCAAGCTGTCAGGGAAACCTGTACATCGAACCTGTAATAAAATTTGGCACAACGGGGGTGAGTTGCCAACTCGTGAGTAGAAGACATCTACGAAAAGAAATCGAATACACGACGCTATCCTAGGACATAGTAATACACTATAATATCCTAATCATCTAGTAATAGCAAGGTAAAACTACGTGTAAATGCAGATACTTCGTGCTCGTGTCAGTGCCTCATATAATACTATGTCATATGAATGGGTATGCATGCACCATGAATATAAAATAATCAATCCTGAAATCCAGATATATCTGTATAAGAAATCTTTAGCTGTTATCATAGTAAAATGTTTATAGGAATCTGAAATCTCAACAATGAAATCCATGGAAATCCGTGTCAAGTATCGACACAAAAATGTAAATCTCAAGTCTCATAGTCTCAATACCTCGGGCTCCGTCAGTCCGGATTGGCCCATATCATCAAATATCACGACAACGGTCGGTATCCTCCGGATATCCGCCGCACCAGACATCACCGGTAGGTAGTCTTCCCCTGCCAGGCTCATCGTCTACAACTCGATCTTCTTGCCCCGGGTACCATACCGGGCCCACCATGTACCCGAGACGGTTCATCCACTCCTTGAATCGGGTCTCGAAATCCATCAGAAAACGTGAAATCTCATGGTGGATGACACATACATCATGAGAAAACCGCATCTTATGTTTTAAAAGAGAGGAGGAGAGAGAGAGAGAAGTTTTTATATATTCTTGCGATTTTCCCCAAAAATCCAGAAATCTCATAGAAACCCAAATCTCAAAATCATGAGTAAGTATATGATAAGTGTCGGCATATGCCCATAATACTGCATGATAACATGAAAATATGAATGCATGAATGTCTAAGTAATAAATACCATGTCTATATTAACATCTGAGAGTAATCACAATATTATATCGGTCTAGTTGTTAACTGATTCTATTAATAAAAGATAATATGATCTAAAGTGTACGTGACATAGCAATTACCGATGATGATGTGTGTGAGCCGGCAAATAAGTGTTCGTGGAATATGCGCATCATCGGTAATGGTGCTGGTGTCCTAACAGGTAAGGTTTATACTGATTATAGCACCATATGTATGAACATGCAACATGATGATTACAATGTGAAAGTAAAGACGGATATGTGTTATCCACTCATTTGATATACTATTACCACTACCACTATATGACTCGAACCTAACCTAGTGTCCATCTAACCCCCCCTAAGGAAAACTAAACCTAAGAACTGGTCGATAGAAGTACACCTAAAGCCTGAGTCCATATCTCTAATAGTCGGCGATCCTGCCTCACTAGCGTCACGTACATAGTACGACTTCCTCAAAACAAGAGTGCGGATCAATCATCATATCTATGCCTCGTACGGTAAAATCCATCGTACGTCCTCCCATTATCGGGGTACGGGTCAAGTATCTCCTAGGTGTCTCATCATTCGTATAATGTCATCATCAACACATCTCATGATCAAGGTGCTAAACTGTAACCGCCTACATCAATTATATATCATTGCCATCATAATAAGCATCATTAGTTTATCCTCAGAAATATCATGTCATATGTATCATATTGTGATTTAGTCATACTGATATCATATCGTCCTTAAGTCACACCTCTATTATATCGACATCATGTCACACCTACATGATGTCGTAATCAAGTCATACATATCCCATATCGTGATCAATCACAAGTTACAGTCCGGGTACTATTTTAGAGTCCCATGTATCTCAATATCATCACCACCCATTATAATTTAAGTATACATGTTCATTATCTTATTCTCTAATGATCCGCTAACACTTAATACGACTGTATAGCCAAGAATCACGGCATCAAGCCCAGTTACACTGTTTCATCATACCTCGGATATCATATCACGTCAATGTATCCCATACACGTGTTGCATATATATATATACCTATACCTCGTCCTATATATATACACATGCACGTATACACCATGTCGAGTTTCAGTGTGTGCGTGTGTGTGTTTCTACCTGAAACCTACGAACCTCTTCCAAGGTACTCATCCTATGATATGGTTTTCCTAAATTAGTCTAGTCCAGCCTAGGGTCATTACTAAGGTCCTACTCATTAAGAATCTAGGGTCACATCTTGTTTCCTAATGACAATAAATACTATTCCTATTCTACGTTGCGGGGGTGCTAAACGCCATCCACCCGACTGTCCCCCGTAGATATACATCTACTCACCTGGTCCATGACTGCCGAAGACGGTGTCGCCATCCTCCTTTTCATCGCCCGCAGTCCACGTGAGGGGTACCTAAACGCAAACATATAAATATCATCGTAAATGGAATCACATACAAAAGTCGAAACGATGCAAGGAACAAGCATAGGTTAAAACCTATGTCCCGTTCACGCGAAAGAACCAAATATCGCTCGATATCGGCGTACAAACTCCGATGGATCTAGATAAACATCAAAAAATAACTCGTAGTTTTAAAACACATTACCTATATTATAAAACATGATTAAATCCATCGAAACCCTAGAATCCATCAAACCGTCCAATTTCGTAAAACCCGAAAATGCCAACTTACCGTTTTCCATCAAAACATGACATTTAAATGAAACCAATGGTCATAAAACTCATTAAATAGCATAACTATACTATACAAACCGTTACTATATTTTTATTACACAGTTTTGTATAAATTTGGAATTTCTAATTTGCAACCTTTATAGATTTTCAACACTTTGCAATCTAAAATTTCATAATATCACAACCAAACATGATTTTACATGAATTCACTTACTAAACCACAATTCATGATGATAATAATATAATGAAACTATAATTTAAATTTTTAATCTCATATATTTAGGAATTTCCAAAATCTAGTTTACGAAAATAGCAATTTTATTAGTATTTTCCAATTATCAAAAGAAACTAGTGATCAAACTAAGTTTTTCATTCCTTTAATATGCTAATATTCTCATTAAAACTACAATATAATGATAACAACCTTAATAAGAATTTTATTTTACCCACCAACACATTTTGGAAAAATCTAGTTAGCTAAATATCTTAATTAAAACAATTTGAATAAACAATTTATTATACAACAACCATGAAAGATTTTTCCACTCTAAAAGATGTTAAACTAGCTATTATAACCTTATTTAATTAATAAAAACCACAACTTGAATTTAAAAACCCTAACTTTAATTTTAAAATTTGCAACTAGAATTAATATATTAAATCTAATTATGCTTTAAAAGAAACATCTAATAGAAATAAAACAAAAGAAGGAAATTTATACCTTCAAAATATGAAATCCAAACATGAAAATGAGCCTCCAAAATGCATGCTTTCCCACTCCAAAATCCATGTAAAGAAGAGCAAAGAACAAAGGGTAGGAATTTATTAGGATTTTGTGCAATTTTTATTGAATTTTTGATGTAATTTGATGGATTTTTGAACAAAATCAAGAGAGGAAACTGAGGGGGCTGCCAAGGGGGTGATGGCCGGCCACAATGATGAAGAGAGGGAGAGAAAGAAAGAGGGAAGAATTGTGTAGATGGTTCACACATAATGATGCATACATATGTCTTTTCATGCTTTATTAATTTTCTTTTAATTCTTTTCCAAAACAACTCAAGAAAGCTCTAGAAAATAGGAAAAATTTGCAAATAAATTTTGCATGATACACACTAAATTCTAACATGCCATGGTTCATTTTTACAAATTAAAACCATTCAAATTTGTAATTTACACTATTTTAGTGTAAAAATAAAGCTTATGTTAATATTTAAAATAATTAATTTAGGAAAAATATTTAATTAAACTAGAAACTTATAAGTGACTAATTAAACACCATTTAATAGTAATTACATAATTAAAATAGGTATTTTTGAAATTATAATGAAAAACAATCAGGGTTTGGTTTTACGAAAAATACATTTTACTTTGCCGAAATTCATAAAATTCACTTAAACAATTTTATTCATTTAATTATTTATTTAATTATTTTTTAAAAATGTTACAATCTTCCCCCTTTAAGAAATTCGGTCCCCGAATTTAAATTAAAACTCCCCCTCTAAATACTATAACATTTAGCAAAACACTCAAATCGCCGGGGCTCCGAAATCATCAATACATAACAAAATCAACTCCGTCATGCATAACGCAATCATCAGAGTTATGGCGAGAATAAAATATCAAAACCCAATGTGAAAACCATCATAATATACATCAATCTATAACTTATATATAGTTTGCATCCTAGTAAAATCGCCTAAACATCATAATAAAGAAACATACAAAAACCCCTCTTGAAAATCGCCATGCAATGCACGCGTCACGGTATAAGTAGCGGACGTTTAATTAAAAAAAATAGCTATATATATATATATATATATATCTTTTATTTAACATACGCGTCCCGCCTGATCAAATAATAATGATTATTAAAACATGCTGCTCAAACTGAAATCCATCCTAATCACATCAATAAAATATCATGTGCGTCCGGTGCGCACTGAAATCTAAACCAAATACAGATACCATGAATGCACACAAAAACAAAATAAGTGCAACAGGTGTGCACCAAAACATCTGTCAAGTGCAACGGGCGTGCACGACTCACTATCAGGTGCATCTAATCTGCACAAACCCCCGATTTAGTGCATCTGGTGTGCACAAAATCTCACCAAGTGCGCCAAGTATGCGCAAGAATCCTAATCAAGTGCACATGGTGCACGAAAACATACATCGAATACCAAAATCGAAATCACAGCACAATAATGCATGAAAACTAGGTCGAAACATATGTCAAAATCATGTGTAACCCCTATGCACGAAATCAAATCAAAAATCTCAAAATATATAAAACCAAATCAAGTGTACTGAGTGTGTACTAAACAACATCAATACAACTGTTATATGAAACACAAATAGAATGAAATGAAGGTACACACATGAAATACCAATCGTAGAACAAAGTCCTCAAAATACCAAAAATACAATCAACGAAAATATGAAATTCAAATCACTAAATCACAATCGTAAACACTATCGTCAATGTCCGCCTCTTTCCTCTGATGTCGATTGCTTCGAACTCGTCTCTTCGCAGCTGTGCTGACTGTGCTACCCACGGCAATACTCATATCTAGAGTCTCCTACGTAGTCGATCCCTTCACTTGATATCCGGACTACATTAAACTTTTCGATCGATCCATCAAAATACCATAATTCCCCGAGAGCTCAACACTCAAGTACAGTTTTAAAAATATCCGGTACATACCCCAGCATCGATGATCCAGCCGTAGAAGGGCAAACCCAAGCCTCACTAATGGCACCGCGGAACTGCCGTAAACCCTAAGGTTCAAGGGCATTCTCGTGGTCATTATGTCGGGTTAGGGTTTCATTCTTCTAGAGGGTCCATCGAAATACCTGCATGTTCTTCCGAATACTTTAAACTTGGGAAAATGGTTTTCTGATAATCGTTCGAAACCTTTAACTTCATCCGGACGGCATGTGAATACTCTTCGTCTGCACGCTAAGCAATGATTCAATCCTCAAGAATAACCAATACTCTAATGGTTATCGCATTCGAGCCGCAGCTCCCTCTGCCAGTGTGTCCGTGGTAACAGAAACCACCCTCCAACATTGACGAAGATAGATCAAAAGAACGAATGGAATACGGTGCAAACAATGTACATCCTAAGGCTCTTTAAGCAAAGTAGCGTATCGTAAGTATGCCGCGGACCATACCCACGGTACGTTACTCTACCTAAATGGCCTAGTCAATCAACCAAGGGTCACCTAGACTTATACAAGGTTAAACCTAGCGCTCTGTTACCAACTTTGTCACGACCCGAAAGTACGGAACGTGACCGGCACTTAGATTACGAAGCGTCTAGAGGCGCAACGAACCTAAGTAAGCCGAAGCCCAGAAATCTAAACCATAAAAGAAGAAGAAAAAAAGAAAACAAGTTTAAAAGCATTAGCAAATTTTCCCCAAAAATTTCGGCAGAGTCTCCTCTGTAAAAACTGGACCCCAAACGGGTACAAAAAGTATAATATACATAAACAATAAAAAGCATCCCCAAACGGGAGCTAGCTCAACTCCAACAGGCGGAAACAACCACAACAATACACAATAGTATACAACGCCAAAGGGCGAGGCTCAAAAACTCAAAAGAAAACAATCCACCAAATCAGAATAATAGATGCGCGACTCTAAGGTCGAAATAAAAGACCGGTCCAATAAACTTATCAAGTAATACAAGTATAGTTGATGGAGATTACTAGATACGAATGAAAGAATAAAAGTACAATGGTGGTTTAGATACAAGTGAACCAACCTACCATGCAAATCACCCTAAATGAAATGATGTGCCAGCAAGCTGCCAGGGAAACCTGTACATCGAACTTGTAATAAAATTTGGCACAACGGGGGTGAGTTGCCAACTCGTGAGTAGAAGACATCTACGAAAAGAAATCGAATACACGACGCTATCCTAGGTCATAATAATACACTATTATATCCTAATTATCTAGTAATAGCAGGGTAAAACTACGTGTAAATGCAGATACTCCGTGCTCGTGTCAGCGCCTCATATAATACTATGTCATATGAATGGGTATGCATGCACCATGAATATAAAATAATCAATCCTGAAATGCAGATATATCTGTATAAGAAATCTTTAGCTGTTATCATAGTAAAATGTGTATAGGAATCTGAAGTTTCAACAATGAAATCCATGGAAATCCGTGTCAAGCATCGACACAAAAATGTAAATCTCAAGTCTCATAGTCTCAATACCTCGGGCTCCGTCAGTCCGGATCGACCCATATCATCAAATCTCACGACAACGGTCGGTATCCTCCGGATATCCGCCGCGCCAGACATCACCGGTAGGTAGTCTTCCCCTGCCAGGCTCATCGTCTACAACTCGATTTTCTTGCCCCAGGGTACCATACCGGGCCCACCATGTACCCGAGACGGTTCATCCACCCCTCGAATCGGGTCTCGAAATCCATCAGAAAACGTGAAATCTCATGGTGGACGACACATACATCACGAGAAAACCGCATCTTATGTTTTAAAAGAGAGGAGGAGGGAGAGAGAAGTTTTTATATATTCTTGCGGTTTTCCCCAAAAATCCAGAAATCTCATAGAAACCCAAATCTCAAAATCATGAGTAAGTATATGATAAGTGTCGGCATATGCCCATAATACTGCATGATAACATGAAAATATGAATGCATGAATGTGTAAGTAATAAATACCATGTCTATATTAACATCAGAGAGTAATCACAATATTATATCGGTCTAGTTGTTAACTGATTCTATTAATTAAAAATAATATGATCTAAAGTGTACGTGACATAGCAATTACCGATGATGATGTGTGTGAGCCGCCAAATAAGTGTTCGTGGAATATGCGCATCATCGGTAATGGTGCTGGTGTCCTAACAGGTAAGGTTTATACTGATTATAGCAACATATGTATGAACATGCAACATGATGATTATAATGTGAAAGTAAAGACGGATGTGTGTTATCCACTCATTTGATATACAATTACCACTACCACTATATGACTCGAACCTAACCTAGTGTCCATCTAACCCCCCTAAGGAAAACTAAACCTAAGAACTGGTCGATAGAAGTACACCTAAAGCCTGAGTCCATATCTCTAATAGTCGGCGATCCTGCCTCACTAGCGTTACGTACATAGCACGACTTCCTCAAAACAAGAGTGCGGATCAATCATCATATCTATGCCTCGTACGGTAAAATCCATCGTACGTCATCCCAATATCAGGGTACGGGTCAAGATCTCCTAGGTGTCTCATCATTCGTATAATGTCATCATCAACACATCTCATGATCAAGGTGCTAAACTGTAACCGCCTACATCAATTATATATCATTGCCATCATAATAAGCATCATTAGTTTATCCTCAGAAATATCATGTCATATGTATCATATTGTGATTTAGTCATACTGATATCATATCGTTCTTAAGTCACACCTCTATGATATCGACATCTGGTCACACCTACATGATGTCGTAATCAAGTCATACATATCCCATATCGTGATCAATCATAAGTTACAGTCCGGGTACTATTTAAGAGTCCATGTACCTCAATATCATCACCACCCATTATAATTTAAGTATACATGTTCATTATCTCATTCTCTAATGATCCGCAAACACTTAATACGACTGTATAGCCAAGAATCACGGCATCAAGCCCAGTTATACTATTTCATCATACCTCGGATATCATATCACGTCAATGTATCTCATACACGTGTTGTATATATATATATATATATATACCTATACCTCGACCTATATATATACACAAGCACGTATACACCATGTCGAGTTTCAGTGTGTGCGTGTGTGTGTTTCTACCTGAAACCTACGAACCTCTTCCAAGGTACTCATCCTATGATATGGTTTTCCTAAATCAGTCTAGTCCAGCCTAGGGTCATTACTAGGGTCCTACTCATTAAGAATCTAGGGTCACATCTTGTTTCCTAATGACAATAAATACTATTCCTATTCTACGTTGTGGGAGTGCTAAACGCCATCCACCCGACTTTCCCCCGTAGATATACATCTACTCACCTGGTCCATGACTGCCGAAGACGGTGTCGCCATCCTCCTGTTCATCGCCCGCAGTCCACGTGAGGGGTACCTAAACGCAAACATATAAATATCATCGTAAATGGAATCACATACAAAAGTCAAAACGATGCAAGGAACAAGCATAGGTTAAAACCTATGTCCCGTTCACGCGAAAGAACCAAATATCGCTCGATATCGGCGTACAAACTCCGATGGATCGAGATAAACATCAACAAATAACTCATAGTTTTAAAACAAATTACTTATATTATAAAACATGATTAAATCCATCGAAACCCTAGAATCCATCAAACCGTCCAATTTCGTAAAACCCGAAAATGCCAATTTACCGTTTTCCGTCAAAACTTGACATTTAAATGAAACCAATGGTCATAAAACTCATTAAATAGCATAACTAGACTATACAAACCGTTACAATATTTTTATTACACAATTTTGTATAAATTTGGAATTTCTAGTTTGCAACCTTTATAGATTTTCAACACTTTGCAATCTAAAATTTCATAATATCACAACCAAACATGATTTTACATGAATTCACTTACTAAACCACAATTCATGATGATAATAATATAATGAAATTATAATTTATATTTTTAATCTCATATATTTAGGAATTTCCAAAATCTAGTTTACGAAAATAGAAATTTTATTAGTATTTTCCAATTATCAAAAGAAACTAGTGATCAAACTAAGTTTTTCATTCCTTTAATATGCTAATATTCTCATTAAAACTACCATATAATGATAACAACCTTAATAAGAATTTTATTTTACCCAAAAACACATTTTGGAAAAATCTAGTTAGCTAAATAGCTTAATTAAAACAATTTGAATAAACAATTTATTATACAACAACCATGCAAGATTTTTCCACTCTAAAAGATGTTAAACTAGCTATTATAATCTTATTTAATTAATAAAAACCACAACTTGAATTTACAAACCCTAACTTTAATTTTAAAATTTGCAATTAGAATTAATATATTAAATCTAATTATGCTTTAAAAGAAACATCTAATAGAAATAAAACAAAAGAAGGAAATTTATACCTTCAAAATATGAAATTCAAACATGAAAATGAGCCTCCAAAATACATGCTTTCCCACTCCAAAATCCATGTAAAGAAGAGCAAAGAACAAATGGTAGGAATTTATTAGGATTTTGTGCAGTTTTTATTGAATTTTTGATGTAATTTGATGGATTTTTGAACAAAATCAAGAGAGGAAAATGAGGGGGCTGCCAAGGGGGTGATGGCCGGCCACAAAGGAAGAGAGGGAGAGAAAGAAAGAGGGAAGAATTGTGTAGAAGGTTCACACATAATGATATATACATATGTCTTTTCATACTTTATTCATTTTCTTTTAATTCTTTTCCAAAACAACTCAAGAAAGCTCTAGAAAATAGGAAAAATTTGTAAATAAATTTTGCATGATACACAATAAATTCTAACATGCCATGGTTCATTTTTACAAATTAAAACCATTCAAATTTGTAATTTACACTATTTTAGTGTAAAAATAAAGCTTATGTTAATATTTAAAATAATTAATTTAGGAAAAATATTTAATTAAACTAGAAACTTATAAGTGGCTAATTAAACACCATTTAATAGTAATTACATAATTAAAATAGGTATTTTTGAAATTATATTGAAAAACAATCACGGTTTGGTTTTACGAAAAATACATTTTACTTTGCCGAAATTCATAAAATTCACTTAAACAATTTTATTCATTTAATTATTTATTAAATTATTTTTTAAAAATGTTACAATTATTGATCCAATACCATTGTATTGTGATAATAATGGGGCTATGGCATTAGCCATGGAGCCCAGGTCCCATCAACGGTACAGACACATCCTGAGGCGCATTCATTTGATCCAGGAGATTGTAGATCGCCGCGAGATCGAGATTAAGAGAGTAGACACAAAGAATAACGCCGCGGATCCACTCACCAAGGCCCTCCCTCAACCGCAGCATGAGCGACTTTTTGAGATGTTGGGTATGAGATACACCAATAACTGGCCTTAGTGCAAGTGGGAGATTGTTCGATATATGTATGCCCTAGAGGCCATTATATGATAGTGGATGTATTTATACATGTATATATACATATATATTGAGTGTACATTCTTGTTCGACATGATAGTATGCTATCTGGTTCTTCTTTATCTGACATGTTGATTTGATCATGCTTTTATTCATTCATACATGTTGATAAAGCCCTGAGGATATAGACTTAACTACTGTGATTATGATAAAGATCATACTAGTGAGACATCAGTAGTTTATAAGCATATCCTGGAATATCCCTAGTCGTAGGTGTATCGAGATGGGGCATCGATATACCAGTGTAGACAAGCGTATATGATACTAGACCCATATGATGGGCGATGGATGTTCCCACATTCATCGATGTTTGACATCGAGATCGTATACGGGTGTTCAGTGGTGACTGGGTACACTGGACGGAGTCGCCGAGTACTCCTATATAGAATTATATCTATCGTCAGATAGCAGTTCTCAGGTGACACTGGTGCAGGTTAGTCTGTAGAGCCGAGATCGTCATAGAGTCTTGTGTGTTCTCCTACTGTACTTTGATTACCGCCCTACCACGGCTCTACTGAGTCCTGCAAACAGGTGGCTGTTGGGTACAGTCCCGAGACACACGAAAGCGATGAGCAATAGGAGGGGTTTCGTCTCTCCCGGTATTGGGAGTTGATGCCGTGCTTTGCTCGACAGGCTATATCAGTAAGTCCCTGGCCAGGGCTGTTGGGATTTGCTGATAAGTGTTATCAGTAGTTTCTCGATCTGTTATAGACCATTCATCGGTACGACTTATTGAGTTATTAGGGTCGACGTTACCATCCCTAGACTCGATATGCAGCATATCTGACGAAGAGACCGGACTGTACGCTAGTGTTGCCAGTTGGCTCGACGGGAGTTGTAGCAGGTTCGCTTGTTTTCTTCTGATCGCTTAATACCTGGGTGGCCGTTACGTTTAGCTGACCGCTTGCGTCTTGGGGTGCTTGATATGATTATCACCCGCTGTCGGCGTATTGACGAGTCTTAGAGTCCCACAAAGGAGTTACCTAGTCCAGGCGAAACGTTGTGGTGCGCATATGCGATATGCGCAAGGACCCGGTTAAAATGCGAGTATGAGATACAGTATATTAATCGGGCGGCTTGCTTTTGGTCGGGTCGTATGTGATATGACCGGGTTGATAAATCAAGTGTTGATTTATCATTTAACCATTAGTTTCTCACAACAAATCGTTTTCTTGTCTTTTTGGTGTATGCATGCATGTATGCATTCATTCTTGTTTAGGCACATATGGATGTGCATGCACACATACATGCATACGTCATTCTATCATGGTTGTATATATTGAAGATGGTGGCAATATAAGACTCACACCTTATAATTATATATATGGATATATATTTTATTTGTTTTAAAACAAAAGAAAAGAAAAAGATTAACACATGGTTATCTTCTACACTCTTCTTTGAACTAACCTTGTTCACCTACTTTTTAACCATGATTTAATCTTCCTTTTGTGTTTTAACTCAAGTGCAATAATATCCATATAATGTAACTATGGTTTGAGATGAAGAGTAGAAAATATATATACTTATATTTTCTATTTTTCATATCACATTATCATTCTCTTGTTTTTCCAAAAGCCATCATCTTCTTCCTCCTTGCTCCTTTGCTCTCTAGATTTCTCAAGTGAGCAAAATAGTCATCAAGTTAGGATTTTGAAGTGAGAAAACCAACCACAACACCATTCTACACTAGTCTTGCCCACTTGTGAAGAGTGTTAGCTTCCATTTTCTTATCTTGATCTTGCGAAGTTACAAGCTTGGACAAAGAGGACTCCGGGTGGATCATCGTGGACCTAGAGGTTCTCAAGCGGACGTTTTCCAACCCTCAAGTTGCCGAGGAGTC
The DNA here is from genome assembly GCA_030015575.1 of Agapanthus africanus. Lineage (NCBI taxonomy): Eukaryota > Viridiplantae > Streptophyta > Magnoliopsida > Asparagales > Amaryllidaceae > Agapanthus > Agapanthus africanus. Next base: position 186,623,250 of record JASDDO010000031.1, read on the forward strand.
TAGCGTAGGGAGCTACAAAGGTTGTACTCTCAAAACCCTAGCTTTATCTACTTGTGATGATGTGTATGTTTAAGAAACCCTAAAATTCTAGTGATGATTCTTTGCATGTTCACTTAGCACCTTAAAAATTTAATTTTGAGACATGTGATGCTTACAAACCCTTCATGAGATGCTAAGTAAACCTTACATCTCATATATCCTGAATGTACAATATCAAGTAAACCTTATATATCCTGAATGTACAGTATCAAGTAAATCTCATATATCATGAATGTACAATATCCAGTAAACCTAATATATCCTGAATGTACAGTATTAAGTAAATCTCATATATCCTGAATGTACATTATCAAGTAAACGTCATATATCATGAATGTACAGTATCAAGTAAATCTCATATATCCAATATCAAGTATCGAGTAAGTTTCATATAAAGTGAGTGTCCAACATCGACACCCAAAAACATCATGAAACAAGCGTCTAGCATCGACACATAAATCTTGGTCTATCAGGCGCTGTCACCACGACTGGCCCTCCTGATAGGTATGTATCATACGCTATCCCGAAAACTCGAGTGCCTAGCACTGACACTCGAAATTCGACGTATCCATACGTACATGACTCCGGTCGGTATCCCCACGATAACCACCGAGTTATAGGTACTGTCACCGGTAGGTATGGTTCCCCTGTCAGGCTCATCGGCGTGGTCTATCGATCTTCTTGCCCCGGGGTACCTCCGAACCCCACCATGTACACGTACACGGCCCACGACGCCTCCTCGCTATTAGTTGTATGTATGACCTAGAGGCCATTATTATACATATGATGTATATTATTGGATGCTTGGACATATATAGAGAGGACTTTCTTTCTCGACATGATAGTATGTGTTCCCCTCCGAAAGACGGCGACGACATGAGGACGTCTTGCCTGAGATTCGGGGCAGATGCTATTCGGTTTTATCCGTCCACCTCTCCGAAGAAGCCAAGTTGATTTATGGCACCGTGTATCAGAGGTTTAGATGGATGCAGCCGATGTAGCAGACTTCGTCAGATTCCCCCTTGCGTGGGGGGTTTTTGATTGTGGGGACACCCTTCCCTGCAGGCGCAGGCCCCTACAGTTAATTACGCTACCGCATCGCGGCAACAACTTTCTCCTTCTCCAGAATTTCACTTCGTGTCGTGTGTGTTTGTTTTGTTTGTGGTTGCCCGTGGATTGTATACGGAGACTAAGCGATGCCGTCGCCCGTAGGACGTGGACTAGTCCAAATCCGTATTTACTTAGATTTGGGTTTGGTGTTTTGGTTTAAGGATACGTTAGTCGTATTTAGGCTAAGATCGACTTAAACATTTGTTAAGGATACGTTAGTCTGATTTGAGACTAAGATCAACTTAACGGGATCGTTTTGGATCCGACAAAAGAGCGTTTGGGGACTCTATTGTTCCAGTTTAGGGACATAGTGGTCCATAGGTAGTTTAGGGACATTGCGGTCCATATTCCAGTTTAGGGACGTGGTGGTCCATAGGTAGTTTAAGGACGCTTAAGTCCGTGAGTTTAAAGACCCCACAGTCTGTGCTTTAGTTTAAGGACGCATAAGTCCGCGGGTTTAAGGATCCCACAATCCGTCTTTTGGTTTAAGGACGCTTAAGTCCATGAGTTTAAGGACCACACAGTCCGTGTTGATGTGTGGTTGTCGGGACCCGTCACCTCTCTGACGTCGTTGAAGGATTACAACGATAGGAGTTCGGAGATGTACCCTTGAACCGGTCGTAAATTGATTTAAGAGAGCAGTTGTTCTCAGTCAATTTAATTTGAGGACTTACGGCCATGATTGGGCTAAGTCCAGTTGAAAAATATTCAACGCTTTTATTTATTTTTGGTCTATTAGACCTGTGGTAGGGCTTTGCCCACATTTAAATAATACATTGCATTACTTTTATTTTTGTTTGGGCTCTGCCCATAAAGGATGCAGAGCATCAATTTTACTTGGGCTCTGCCCTTTATAAATGATGCAGAGCATCAATTTTATTTGGGCTCTGCCCTTTTATTGCTTTGCAATTTATTTTGGCCTGCTAGGTCTTTTGGACTTGGGCCTGGCCCTTTAGCAAAAGAAATGTATTGCATTTGTCAGGCGCTTTGCGCCAACTAAAGAGCGCAAGTGCTTGTGGTGATGACACGTGTCATGCAAGCGCAGTGCGCTGCGCTTGCGCTGCTGACACGTGGGGCGTTGTGGTGAGATGCGCCAGTTTTAGAGAGCAAGGCTCTATTTCAAAAGCGCATAGCGTAAATGGTTCAGATGCTGACACGTGGCGCTCTCTGGTGGCTTGCGCCTACCCAAGAGCGCAACAGCGCAGTTTTGCAAGTGCAAGGCACTATTAACGTAAGAATCTTTTAGATTCCAGAACCAATGGTTCATAGAAGAAGTGCAAAGCACTGCTTGGTTTCTTGATCTAATTTAGATCAAAGAAAACAAGTGTTTCTTATTTTTGTTGATCACAGAGAACCCATGGTTCATAAGTGCAAAGCACTATTATTTTTTTATTTTTTATTGAAGATCATTGATTTTGTTCTTAGATCAATGATCTATTAGAAGAAATTCTTCTATCTAAAAGGTCTTTTATCTTTTTTCTTCTTGAAATTTCTTCAGAGTTCTCTCTGTTTGAAATTTTTGATTTCGCACAAAATGTTGATCCCTTTGATTTGAGGTCTAGGGGCCTTTATATAGTACCCATAAATTTGTTAAAAAGATCTTTCTCTGAGTGATTTAGGGAATTTTCCCCACCGTTGGATCTTTGATCCAAGGGCTTCTGTTTTACAGAAGGCAATCTTCTTGTTTTAACAAGAACAGAAAAATCTTACTCGAATTTAATTCTGTTTGGCGCAAACGCCCCAGCATGTGACACGTATCAAGCAGCGCAAAGCGTAGCGCAACTGGGCTTGCGCAACTGCGCTGACACGTGTCGCGCAGCGCACGGCGCAGAGCAACTGCGCTGACACGTGTCGCGCAGCGCACGGCGCAGAGCAACTGCGCTGACACGTGTCGCGCAGCATACGGCGCAGCGCCACTACGCTAGCGCATCTGCACTGACACGTGTCGTGCAGCGCATCTGCGCTGACATGTGTTGCGCTGCGCTTGCGCAACTGATGCGTTGCTTCTTTTAATTTTGTTTCAAATAGAGCTTTGCTCTGATTGGGCGCACTGCCTTGGGCGATGCGCTGATGTATCAGCTTTTGACACGTAGCGCGTTGCGCGCAGCGCAAAGAATCTGAAGCGTTGCTTTATTTATTAAAATTTAAATTTTCAAAGTAGAGCTTTGCTCTGATCGGGGGGAATCGGAAGCGTTGCTTCATCTCCCGCCTTGGAATTTGAACAGAGCTTTGCTCTAATTGGGGTAAACAAATGCCCCCCCCCACCGTTGCGCTTACGTGGCCCCAAACGCGAGCGCAATGGTGGCAGAATTCCAACCGTTGCGGCAACTTTTGGAAGTTTAAAGGGCACTTGATGCCTATAAATAGGACATTTGGTCCTTCACAGATGATTATCATCTTTAAGATTTTTATTTTCAAAAACTTCAGAGCTTTGCTCTTGTCTTCAAGAACTCCCTGAGTTAGATTTTCTTTAAAAGAAACTTTTTAGGTAAGAATTAATCTTGAATTAAATCAATTTTAATTAATAGAGCTTTGCTCTCATAGATCTTTGATCTAAAGAAAACCCCTTTGGGGTTTCACCAATAGAGCCTTGCTCTCAAGAATCTGTTTAAGGGTTTCTTAACCCATGAACAGAACCTTGCATCTTTGGCAAAACATAGATCTCTTTGATCTAAAAAAAAATGATGAACTCTTAAGAGTTTGAATATGGATAATGAAAATTAAAAATGGAGTTTTATATTTAATGGATTATATCATCTTTTAATAGTAACGATCTCAGAGTTCTCGGGGGATTTCTTTAAATTCCCTTTTTTTAGGATTTTGACAGTCACTCCTGTTTGCAGAGCATTGCTCTCGAGGAGTTTAACTTTCTGTGTATTTTTTTATCGCTAATCTTCCTCTGTTGTTTCCTCTAGGCATTATGGCAGTTCGTCTATACAGTTTGCATGAGTTGATCACCTACGAGGATATCCGCGCACAGGGCCGTCATCAAAACCAGGAGTTTACAGATGCCCAGTGTGCGGAGGTCATGGGTCGTCTGAACGCACGTGTTGGTTGGCTGCTCCCCCGCCGCTCTGCTCTCTTGAAAGTCGTGTTGGGAGCAATTTGGAGGGAACTCTCGGGGTTCCACGAGGCTCTACCGCTTAATGCGCTGGATGATTTCGAAGACAAGGTGCATTCAGTGTACCTGTCGGGGTTGATCTCGAAGAAACTGCAAGATAGCCTCATCGACATCCTGCATCAAATTTTCCAGCAGACGACAATAGTTGCTGCTTATCGAAGGCTGGGCGGGCTTGCCGAGGATCTTGACACACAAGAGCGCGAGAGGTTGCGCACGAGAATAATCAGAAAGGCCAGAAGAACTCTGAATGGCCTTACTTTTGAATTCCTCAATCCGTACCCTGGATCCGAGGTTATTCCATTGTAATGATGTTTCTCGTTTATTGCTTTTATGATTGTAATAACTTTTGGTAATATTAATGGAAATTTTTTTTTATCCCAGCTTTTCTTATTTTTCGTTATGAGTCTTTTTCCTATGCATGAATGAGTGTGTCTCGAACGCTTGATCAAACATAAACCGGATGTTCTTTCTGTCGCTCTCTTCTTTGCTTTTATTATCAGCATGTTGTCTTGATAAACATGGTTGACAGATAATTAGAGCAAGCATTTTGATTTCCTCAAGAAATAGCGATGGCTTAGGCCGCAGGTTCAAATCTGCCGCCTAAGACTTTTCAACTCTATGAGCCGTGAGGGTCTCATAGAGAATTTTCTCCCTATGGATCGAGAGGATCTCGTAGGTGTATTTTCTTCTTAAGAATCGTGAGGATTCCTAAGTGCGTTTTCTCTTATAAGTCGTAAGGATCTTTTAAGAGAATTTTTCTCTCTTACGAGTCGAGAGGACCCGTAAACGGTTATTTCCCTCCTTGTCGAAATTCGACTTCGGAGAGTGAGACCCGTGAATAGTATGCAAGAGACCATTTTAGACCGACTTGCAGGGTCTCATTGCTCAGGAAACAAGTTTTTTTTATCCCTGCTGCCTGAGGCTTCAACTTGCAATTTGAGACGAGTCGGGAATTTCCCGCGGAGACGCTGATTTCTCTGCGAGCCGACACGAGTCATGAGGCTCTCATCAAGGACGCTAGTTTCCCTGAGTTGAGGTATTTGCCAAGGATATTTGTTTCCCTGGTGTTGAAACGAATCGAGAATTTACCACGGAGACACTGGTTTCTCTACTAGTCGACGCGAATCAGGAGGCTCTCATCAAGGACGCTTGTTTCCCTGAATTGAGGTATTTGCCAAGGATATTTGTTTCCCTGGTGTTGAAATGAATCGAGAATTTCCCACGGAGACACTGGTTTCTCTGAGAGTCGACGCGAATCAGGAGGCTCTCATCAAGGATGCTTGTTTCCCTGAATTAAGGTATTTGCCAAGGATATTTGTTTCCCTGGTTTTCAAACGAATCGAGAATTTCCCACGGAGACATTAGTTTCTCTGCAAGTCGACGCGAACCAGGAGGCTCTCATCAAGGATGCTTGTTTCCCTGAATTGAGGTATTTGCCAAGGATATTTGTTTCCCTGATGTAGAAACGAATCGAGAATTTCCCATGGAGACACTGGTTTCTCTTCGAGTCGACGCGAATCAGGAGGCCCTCATCAAAGATGCATGTTTCCCTGAATTGAGGTATTTGCCAAGGATATTTGTTTCCCGGGTGTCGAAACGAATCGAGAGTTTCCCGCGGAGACACTGGTTTCTCCGCGAGTCGGCGCGAATCAGGAGGCTCTCATCAAGGATGCTTGTTTCCCTGAATTGAGGTATTTGCCAAGGATATTTGTTTCCCTGGTTTTGAAACGAATAGAGAATTTCCCACGGAGACACTGGTTTCTCCGCGAGTCGACGTGAATCAGGAGGCTCTCATCAAGGATGCTTGTTTCCCTGAATTGAGGTATTTTCCAAGGATATTTGTTTCCCGGGTGATGAAATGAATCGAGAATTTCCCACGGAGACACTGGTTTCACTGCGAGTCAACGCGAATCAGGAGACCCTCATCAAGGATGCTTGTTTCGCTGAATGGAGGCATTTGCCAAGGATATTTTTTCCCCTGGTTTGGAAACGAATCGAGAATTTCCCACGGAGACACTGGTTTCTCTGCGAGTCGACGCGAATCTGGAGGCTCTCATCAAGGATGCTTGTTTCCTTGAATTGAGGTATTTGCCAAGGATATTTGTTTCCCTGGTTTTGAAACGAATCGAGAATTTCCCACGGAGACACTGGTTTCTCTACGAGTCGACGCGAATCAGGAGGCTCTCATCAAGGATGCTTTTTTCCCTGAATTGAGGTATTTGCCAAGGATATTTGTTTCCCTGGTTTTGAAACGAATCGAGAATTTCCCACGGGGACACTGGTTTCTCTGCGAGTCGATGTGAATCAGGAGGCTCTCATCAAGGACGCTTGTTTCCCTGAATTGAGGTATTTGCCAAGGATATTTGTTTCCCTGGTGTTGAAATGAATCGAGAATTTCCCACGGAGATACTGGTTTCTCTGCGAGTCGATGCGAATCAGGAGGCTCTCATCAAGGACACTTGTTTCCCTGAATTGAGGTATTTGCCAAGGATATTTGTTTCCCTGGTGTTGAAACGAATAGAGAATTTCCCACGGAGATACTAGTTTCTCTGCGAGTCGATGCGAATCAGGAGGCTCTCATCAAGAACGCTTGTTTCCCTGAATTGAGGTATTTGCCAAGGATATTTGTTTCCCTGGTGTTGAAACGAATCGAGAATTTTCCACGGAGACACCGGTTTCTCTGCGAGTCGACGCGAATCAGGATTTTCTTCGTCAAGGACACTTGTTTCCTCGAGTCGAAGGATTTGCTGAAGACACTGGTTTCTTCGGGGTTGGGATGAACCGTCGAGATTTGGCTTCGTTTTCCGGCGGAGCCTGTTAGGCAAGTATGGTTCCCGCTTTGTTTGCGCCCTTGGATTGTATACAGGGATCGATGTGATCTCAACTGTAGGGCTAAAGTTTTATCATTTTTTTTATTTCCGCGATGCTATATCATTTCAGCTTTTATATCGCGAAGGTCGCGATTCCCAATCATTTCGGCTATTTTTCGCGGTGCCCAATCATTTCAGCTATTTATTTTATTTTCACTCGCTGTTTTTTATTGCGAGTTGCCCATTCATTTCGGCTATTTTGTATGCATACGTTTTTACTTGCTGCTTTTTATTGCAAGTTGCCCTATCATTTCGACTATTTCGTATGCATGTGCGGCCTACCGGCTTCTCACTGTAAACCTGAAATTAGACACCGATTTCCGCATCAGCACCTCTACAACTGTGATATTGCCAGGAGCGAATCATCATTTGCCTCCGTCGATGTCGAACAAAGGTGGCTTAGAGAACAGGGTTAATGTCCTGTCGACTAAGGCTTTTAACTTCATGAGCCGTAGGGGTCTCACAAAGGTATTTCTCCCTACAAGTCGTGAGGATCTTGTAGGTGTATTTTATCCTTAGGAATCGTGAGGATTCCTAAGTGTATGTTCCTCTGTAAGTCATAAGGATCGTACAAGAGAGTTTTCTCCTTGTAAATCGAGAGGACCTACAAGGGTTGTTCACCATGCAAATATATCCCCAATCACGGATGAAACTTGGTTAGGAAAATGTTTATTCGCGCCCATGGATTGTATACAAGGGTCAGTATTGAACCACTTGTAGGGCAGTATCGAAGGTTGTGGGGGTTGCTTAAGCACAGGTTTAGGTTTCTGTAACTTAAGACTTTCAAATCTTATGAGCCGTGAGGGTCCCATAAGAGAGTTCTCCTTACGAGTCGTGAGGATCTCGCAAGTGTATTTTCTCTCTAGGAATCGCGAGGATCCCTAAGTGTGTTGCTCCCTTGCGAGTCGTAAGGATCTCACGCGGGTGGTTTCTCCCTACAAGGTCGAGAGGACCCTGTAAGTGTCCTTTAATGAGGTTGCGCCCTTTCAGGTTTTCACAAACACTCGCCGGTGGTCCTGCTGTTTTTACTCACGGAGCCCTTTCAGGTTTTCATCCGTGCCCATTTTGCTTATGGACATACCCCCCTTTTTTTATTCTTTTTATTTTTATATATATTTTTTTACGAGGTCGTGCCCTTTCGGGTTTTCACGAACCCTCGCCGGTAGCCCTGTTGTTTTTACTCACAGAGCCCATGCGGGTTTTCATCTGTGCCCATTTTGCTTATGGACATACCGTTTATTATATATATATATATATATATATATATTTTATTCATCTCGTCAGCCTAAAGATGCCGCGGTAGTAGTTTAAGGACGTTTCGGTCCGTCAATAGTTTAAGGACGTTTCGGTCCGCCATTAGTTTAAGGACGTTTCGGTCCGTCATTAGTTTAAGAACGTTTCGGTCCGTTCCGTGGAGAAGGCTGGCTACTGCTTACAAAGTTTGAGCTTAGGAAGTTAGCGAGCGGACATAGTCGTCGTCATCTATCGTTGACCTAGGCTATGGCTTATTAAGCGTAGTATTTCTTTAAGAAGCGGTCGTTTATGTAGGGTTCCTAGGCACACTAATGAGGTCTCACAAGGCATCAACCATGACAATTTCAAATTTTACGGGTGCCGAGAAACCCTAATACGGATCGTTAACTAGAAATTTAGGCGAAACAATGAAGCTAGTTAACAATTTAACTAAGTCAACGGAAATACAACCTTTGTAGATCCGGTCCTCCACCTCCATAGCTCCGTGATGAAGTCCTCTCCGCTGTCCAATTCGAATCCTGGGCTCTAGCCTCGGCTTCATCGGAGAAATGGGCGGGCTAGGTCATCGACTCGATGCCGAAGATGATCTACGTCGAGGCATCACAAGATCAAGCTCCCACTTCACCAAGTCATGAAACTTGTGAAGAAAACACCCTATACTACTTGGCAAGAGGTAGAGGATGAAGAAATAGGAAGTGGGTTCACTTTAGAATTGGATTTCTCACTCATTTGCTCAAGTTTGATGCAAGGTTTTCTTCAAGTGAAGAAGAAGAAGAAGATAAAGATGATAATATGATAAGTGAAAAGAAAATAATACTTATCATATAATTAACCATGGTCAAGTGTAGAGAATTAACTAAGGTTATGTGAATGGTTAGGGTTAAAAGAAGAAGACAAAATGGTCACTTGGTCAAAGCTTCATGAAGCTTCAACAAGCTTCATGAAAGAAAACAAAGAAAGAAACCATTTTGCTTTTCTTTTATCCATTTCTCCAAAAAGAATAGATAAAGAAATAAATGAATAAGTAAAAACAAAACCCTAACCATTACACAACCATGGTTTAATCTTTACACTTAGCCAATTTTGCATGCATCATCAAACATGATACAAACTAGTGCACAAAAATTATATCGTATATACAATGTGCACAACCGAGTGAGAAAATCCATCTTAAGTGAACCAATACTAGTTAATGCAAAGTAATATATCAAATATATAATTATGCATTAAATCATTAAATCAACACTTGATTTAACGATCCGGTCATATCGCATACAACCGACTAATATCATATGTATCGGCTTATCGAATCAACCCTTGATTCGATAACTAGGTTATATCGCATACAACCAATCGATACATTCATCGCGAGAATGAAATACGGTATCACATACACGTATTATTCTCGGTCTCGCACATATCTCATATGCGCTCCTATTTCGTTTCGCTTGAGCCAGGAAACCTCTGTGTACGACTCTAAAGACTCGTCAATACGCCGGCAGCAGATGATGATCATATCAAACACCCACAAGCCGCAAGCAGTCTGCTAAACGTACCGGCCACCCGGGTATTGAGCGATGAGAAGATCGACGAGCAAGCCCGCTCACACTCCTGTGAATCCAACCAGTAACACTTACCGTACAGTCCGGTCTCGTCGTCTGATATGTCGCATATCTCGCTTAGGGGTGGTAAACGTCAGACCCCAATAGCTCGATAAGTCGTGTCGATATGAGGTCTATAACAGTTCCAGAAACTACTGGTAACACTTACCAGTAAATCTCAACAACCCTGGCCAGGGATTTCCGGTTATAGCCAATCGAACACAGCGCAACATCAACTCCCTATACCGGGAGAGACGAATCCCCTCCTATCGCTCATTGCCTCCATGTGATTCGGGACTGTACCCAAAAACCGCCGTTTTGCACGCCCTCTTGGACGTGGTAAGGTGGAAATCAAAGCACAGTGGGAATCACACAAGACTCTATGACGATCTCGGGTCAACAGACTACTCTGTACCAGTGTCACCAGAGAACTGCCATCTGACGTAAGGCATAATACCATCTGGCAGTTCTCGGCGAGTCCGTCTAGTGTACCCAGTCTCTACTGAGCACCCGTATATGATCTCCGATGTCAAACACCAATGGATATGGGATCATCCATCGCCCATCTGTATGGGTCGAGAAGGTATACGCTAGTCTACTCTGGTATATCGATGCCCCGTCTCGATACACCCACGACTAGGGACCTTGAAGGATGTACTTATGGACTACCATGTCCCCACTAGTATGATCCGCATTATAGTCTAGGTAGTCAAGTACACATCCTAAGGGCTTTACCAACATGTAACAGAGAGACAATCAATGTACACGTTAAGGTAAATAGTAACCAGATAGCATACTATCATGTCGAGCAAGAAGGTCCTCCCTATATATGTCCCAGCATCCACTACAATATACATCCAATGTATAGTAATGGCCTCTTGGGCATACATATAACTAACAATCTCCCACTTGCACTAGGGCCATCTGTAGCAGTGGTTGTAGTATCTCATACTCAACCATCCCATAAAAGTCTCTCTCTGGGAATAGGCCTTCGTGAGTGGATCCGCCGTGTTGTCCTCTCAGTCTGCTCTCCTAACCTCGATCACCCTGGAGATCAAACTTCTCCATGATAAGGTGATACTTGTAGGAGATAGTGCCCTCAGAGTCAATTATTGGATCACAGGCACGTGATTGCATTGATTGCGGGAGGACCTATCCCGGTAGGACAGTCTTACTCGAGATGATAGTATGCTATCTGGTTTATCTTTATCATCGTGTACTGCTTTAGGTGACCTGACATGTCGCTATTACACGCTGATAGAGCCCCTAGGATTCTTGCTTGACTACCAGCAGTATGATGGCGATCATATACGTGGGAGCTGGTAGTCTATAAGCACATCCTTAAAAGGTCCCTAGTCGTAGGAGTTTCGAGACAGGGCATCGATACTCCATTAGTAGACTAGTGTATACAGTCGAGACCCCGACGAGGGGCGGTGGCCGGTCTCACAAGCCACTGGTGTCAGTTGGTTCACCTAAGATGTATACAGGTGCTCATTGGGTTATGAGTACACCGGACAGGACTCGCCGGGAACCTGCTAGTTGGTCTTATACCAGATGTCAGATAGCAGTTCCCTGGTGACATGTGTACAGGTTAGTTCATCGACCTGAGGATCGTCATTTGTCTCGTGTGAGTTCCCACTGTGCTTTGATTACTACCCTACCACGGCTCAAAGGAGTCGTGCAAACAGGTTTTAGTTGGGTACAGTCCCGAGCCACATGGAGGCAGTGAGCGGATCTTCAGGGGTTCGTCTCTCCCGGTATTGGGGGTGAGGTCGCGCTGTGTCTAGGAGAGCCATTACGCAAAGCCCTCGGCCGAGGCAGGAGATTTACTGGTAGGTATTCCAGTGGTATCTCAGGGCATTCTGGGCTACACTCCGACACGACTTGTACCGCTTTTGGGGGTCTGACTTTTACCAACCCCCTAGGCCCGACATGCGATGCTCATAGACGAACGGACCGGACTGTACGGATATTGTCACTGACAGGCTCAGTAGGGTGTCAGGATGAGTTCTCTCATCGACGTCCCTTTTGGTCAATAGCTCGTGGCCCGTCACGTATTGGCTTATACCTCTGACGTGCTAGTGGTTAAATCCACAGCCATAGTATTGACGAGTCTTTAGAGTCCACCACACTTACAGTTACTCAAGCTTTCGGGCGAAACGCTGTGGAGGCCGTATGGAGATATGGCAGGGTCCGATCAGATACGTGCGGTATTGCACGGATCAGGATCGGACAGTTTTGTACTAGTGGCCGTATAGTTATATGGCAGGGTTTGATCTGATACGTGCGGTATTGCATGGATCAGGATCGAACGGATATTACTAGCCGGCTTTGGTTTAAGCCGGATCATAGTTTAGTACAGTGTAGATTTAGTCTCATTGCATTTGTATCCGGTAGGAATACAGATGCGGGTGTGTATGCACAGTATCGGGGTTTTCCTGTAATTTATTACGGGACCAGTTTTCTGGAGTTGCCAGTTTGCATTCCGTTCCGACCGGTTTTCCTTTGTTCTTTCCCGGCCGGACTTTTAGGATGGAGGGTGTTATTTGCAAGTTTGCAAATAACATATTGTGGAGGGTTTATTTGTGAGATAAGAGATTATGAAAGCATCTTTTTTATTCCTTTCTTTTCTATCATCATTTCTAGTAAAAGGTGATTATGATTGATTTGGTTTTGATGTGAGATTGTGATGATAATGTTTGGCTATGGTCACCACTTGCTTTTACTACCATTACCTTCCTTCTAAGGTTGTGGTTTTGTATTCCTTCCTCCACCATTCTCATTTGGAGAAGAGAGAACTCACTTGAGAGAAAAGAGAAGAAGTGGTTTTCATTCTTGAGAGTTTTCATTCTTGATCTCATTTTCATGCTAGAAAAATGCAAGCACCATTTTTCTAATCTTGATTCCTCCATCATCTTCAAAGGCAACTACATAAACTCCAAGAGATAAATTTTCTACACTACATTCTACAGCATTTCTTGGGCATGTCGACTTGCCTGCTTCATGCTCGAGTTGCCTCGGTATTGAGGCGGGAGCCCGTAAAAGACGCAGGCGATGTGGTGCCCTTCCGGCGAGGAGGCGACGATGTGGAGACAAGACTTTCCGCGGGAGATCGGGACGATGACGAGAAGACCGGAGGACTCGGATGACTCGGTATATCTCTCTCCCTTTCTCTTGATAGCTAGTATCGGTTAATGGTTACGATCCGGGTGTATTGTCCGCGGTAGCGCCAGTTTCCAAGTAAGGAAAATTTTTGATTCCGCATTTTGGCCTCGGTAAGACGGCCGTGGCGCTGCCGTGGCGCAACATGGTATCAGAGCCACGCCATTAACCTTGCCTAGCTTGTTCTAGTGTGTTTTACATTTCCGATCGAACAAAATCCCAAAAACCACATTTCGTGTGCATCAGTTTTCTGTCGATTTTTTCCGAGCTCTAAAAATTTTTCAGGTTGTAAAAAACTAATGTACTGGAAATTCTAAGACATCTGTAATATTCGACACATTCAGTCGATCACTGTAGCGCGGAACCGCGGCCAAACCCCCCCTTGCGCCGCGGTTCCACCGCACATTGGTGTCTTCACTGTGTCCAATTTTTCCAGTGGGCTTGTGGGCTAATTTTAGGGGTTTTGGGATATTAAATTTGGGCCCAGATTTTCTGTGACTGCTACAGTATTGCTTGAGGGCCCACTTGTTAATTGTTTGATCGATCGGATATTTTAAACACATTATTTCATAGTATTTACATTATATCTGCGACCGTGAATGTCACTTGATCGGTAAATCCCGTCTAACTGCTATAGCCCGGTTAGACGGATTTGCGAACGTGACTTTCACGTTGATGTTCTATGTTTATGCTGTGTTGTTGCGGATCGGTCGTGGGGGATAGCCTGGATGCAATGCTAGTACAGTTTTGTTGTTTTATGTACATTTGATATTGCGGGGCGAGCGTCCGACATGTGGACTGCCGTCACTGCCTGTTTGTATTATTCTTTTGGGGCACGACCTGGTTGCGGTCGATGTACCCGTTGTATGTATATTTTACTTTCTTTACTAGGATTACCCCGCGGAGGGGTGCACGGATAGCCGGGTTCTAGAGGGCAACGGGACCGCATCTCATGGCATTGAGACGGAGGGGGCTTCACTCTAGGATTGGCGGGCTATTCGCCGCACTCGTAGGGGGTACAGGTTAACCCAGGAGGGGTGCCCAAGTTACCGGATTCCGTGAAGTGCTGGGTGGTCCATTCACGGTGCTGAAGGGGGCTGCCTCGCTTCAGGTTTTGGCGGGTGACTTGCCGCGCCCGTAGGGGTCTAGGATTTCATTGCACAGGCTATCCACACGACCAGGGGAACGTCGGGTTTCAGCAGCGGCTCTGTGAAACCCGGGGATCCCAGATATCTGTATTGTTCTGTGATGCTGTACATTTCTGTGATGTTGCATTCTTATCACGCCTTGAGTGAATAAAATATATTGGTATATATATTAGTAGATGTTCTATATGTTTTGCATCCGCGCTAGTCCAGTCCCCGCTCTGTCGTTAGTTAAGTAACCTAACGGGTGATGACGGGACCCAGTGGCGAATGCGGATGGCATATACGTACATCAGTATATTTTCGTTCTTTGTGGTGTGATCAATTGATGGGACTGCGTTGATTCGGATCAATGCAAGATAAACAAACCTATTCTGATGTTGTTGGAACATTTTTCAAAAAGCTGTTATTGCATGGACGTTCACCATTGTTTTGCATCGTGGTATTCATTTGGAATATCCTGCTCCTCAGTCGACGAGGCAAGGGCCGAGATCCCATCACCGGGAGTGACCCCTTGGACAGAAGTTTGCGTCAGGGCATTAACTTCACTATAGCCGATTACTTTTGCTTTGCATCGTGGTATTCAGTTGGAATATCCTGCACCTCATTCTACGGGGAAAGAGCCGAGATCCCTTCACCGGGAGTGACCTCTTTAGCTAAGGGTTTTCGTCACTATATTTTATAAAAGGCTATGCAGTTCCTTCAACAATATCAAGTTCATTACGTTAAAGGTTTTTCGCCAAAAACCAGCCGTAACCCTCCATCATTTCTTACGGGTATTATTTAGTATTCGTGCTGCGTTTGTTGACTCCGTCAAGACGTAGTGTACGGTAGCTAAGTGGTGCTTGTTTGTAGCATAAATGGCATTGGTTAGGACAGTCGTGCGGCCTTGTTGACTCCGTCAAGGGCACGTACGGGTGGGTTTAATGCAATCCAGATAATGACGGGTTGAACTTGACTAGGACTCTTTGATTTGTTGACTCCGTCAAGGTCACTTGGGTCCTAGGGGTAAAAATCACATCGGGAGTTTCAAAAGAACTGAAACTTGCCAGATATGCGCATACTTTCTGGAGTGTGGTGACTTGAGTGGATTCCGTCAAGTTATCATGCGATGATAGTTGGATCCCGATTCCCACTGATGAGTTGGTTTACTCCTCGGGTGATCCCGACTAATTCTTCTTTCGGGTTTGGAGAAGAATTTGAGGTTACAGTGGGAGGTTTCCAGATTAGACAAAGTGATAACCATTCTGATCTAGGATAGAGTGCACGCTGAGTGTTTCTTTTCTCTCTCTCTCTCTGGCAGCGACCATTGACCCGACCCTAGACTATGATTCAGTGACCAAAATTAATCGAACCTTCTTAAACATTGGCTTTTGGATTGTCAGAGTTGCAAACCTCATTGCCACTCCTACTTTTACCCTTTTCTCCAGGACACCCCGTATTACTACGAACATCCACTTCTATTGGACAAAACCATCGTATGGTTAGATACGAACTCGAAGGAATTCGAGGATGGTTTCCGGTTCTGGAGAAAAACGGATAGGACTATTCAGTTGTCTTTTCCTTTTACCATCTCTCAGGTTGCGAGTACTCCTTGGTTTAGAAGTAGTACACCTATTACGCAAATTGGATAGTCTTCTTCCAAACCTTAGGCTGGTGCCGAACGGTGGGGAATGAAGAAAACCGATTAGCATAACGATGGTGTGCGGAAGGTATTAAGTTAAGACAAAGCAAGGGATTAGTAGAAGGGCAAAGTAAATTGCGACTGATATTCACGACCAAACCAAGTATTTCTTCGCCAATCCTAAATCACCTTTGTATTTCTCCAGGACACTCCGTATCACTACGAAGATCCACAGTTTATTGGATACTCCATCGTATGGTTATATACGAACTCGAAAGGAACTTGTTCCAGTTCGGGGATGGATTCTGGTTCAGGAGAAATAGGAATAAGGTTTATTAGGTTGTCTTTTATCTTCACCTTCTCTCGTTTTGCGAGTGCTCCTAGGATTAGGACAGTACACCCATTATGCTTATTGGATAGTCTTCTTCCAAACCATAGGCTGGTGCCGAACGGTAGGGAAGAAAGAAAACCATTTGGCCTAAAGGGGTGTACAGAAGGTAATGACTAAAGACATAGAAAGGGGTTAAGAAAGATGTCAAAGAATTGCAAGGTTACAGTTGTGAATCTGGATAATGGAAGAGGCATTACTAGGAATACCAGGATACCCCATCGAAACATTTCAATGTTTCAGTTTCACTGTGTACTGTTAAAGGAAAACTGATTTCCCAGTTAGACACTTGCTCCAGGGTATGTATTTACCAGGTATGATTCTCACATCTGTATGGTTTTACAGATGATGAGTGGGAGTAAGTTATTGGGAATTGGGTGATCATCCTCATTATATCGGGATTCGTTGTAATCGGTGATATTTGAGGAAGTCACCTGGGTTGGTTGCCGGACGGTAATTATTTGGTTTTGAATATCCGCTATTATGCACCAATTTCAAATTGATATATCTGTACGTCTATTTTTATAGAGTGAGATATACCGTCTTGAAATTATGTCTACGACATTTACCTATATCAGTGGATGGTTAGTTAAGGAGCATTAAACAGCGGTGTAATTCTTCACAACCATAGTACAGTTTTCAACCTACGACACACAGTGAATGAGTTATAAGACTCAAGGGACTTATACAGAGTATTGTATGTTGTCCAGGGTCCATCAGGACAGTGGGGTTGGTCCTCGTACTATATTCGGTTTACTTATGACTTCTCTAGTTTTTAGACAGGTGTTTCGTGGAAACACAGGGTCCGAATTTTGAGAAGTTATAGGTATTTGAATAAAGTAGAGAACCAGGTATTGCAAGTATCGAGATTCTTCAAAGTGATCGAAGATGTAGATACTTGTATATGGTATTCAGTTGATAGTAATGATTAAGAGAACTTGCTTCTCTTTCAGGTTACTCATAATTGGAAGCATTCCTAAGTTGAGTAACGCTGATCGGCCTTTTTCCATTTAGTTGACATGCACTGGAGACAGCTGCATGATTTGAATCTGGTTCAATTGAATCAGTGCCTCTGGTTCTATATTGGATATAGAACAGTTCATATCTTAACGATGTTAAGGTACGGGGAGTTGTCCGGCTTATGCTTAAAACCAGACACTGGACAACTCAAGGCACGTTTCTGTAATGGCTGTTTGTGGGTTGACCCAGGCTATGAAGAGGGTTGATTTTCTACCATCTGGAAGATCAATAGTGATATTGTTCTTGACTCGCCACAGTTTTAAATAAAAATGGATTTTTTTCAGAAAACAGTAGTGGGAGTATGGTAGAACTGGAAGTGATTCCAGAACCGCAAACGATTACTGAAGATTTGATAAGAACCTAAAGATTCAATCTGGTTTGACATTCCATTAGCCACTCTGCAGATATGGTGGGTAACCTCAGGCACTCGAGAGGTACTTCGGTATGCTCAAGGACGGTGGCAGGGAGGTTCTTGTTTACCCACACTTGCCATTGCTGTTGTTCCAGGCTGTGAGACCCGGCAAGAGGATGATTATAGCGTCGTTCTAAACTAGTTTTAGAAGTGTACGTGTATATGACTCTGGCAGAGGGTTGTCGTAGTCCCTGGGAGCAGCGGAAGCATTGGTGGACAGTTGGCTTATGTCTATTTATAGACTAAAGCAGATATAGCGGAGATAGATCATCAATTTCTGATGTGACAGTCATAGGTTTGACTTCATCAGAATAGGGAATGGATCTGTTGAGAAGGTAGTGGGGTGTGATGTCATGGTATTTGGATGACATACACAGAGTTGGAAGTGATATTCCTATACTACGATCGGTTATACTTTAGTCGTCACACAGTGTTTTCTCCATATGGGATTTGGACATTATATCAGACAAACTGGTTACTAGATCTATGGTTTTAGATCTATATTTGGGTGGTTTCCCAATCAGGTTACTTAGACAACATTCTAAGAGTATTTAGAATGGATGACTCCTGGCACGGTAGTGTACCTGCAGGTGATGGAGTCACCCTCTCTAATGGTGTCTCACAGACTAAAGGGGAGAGGGATGTTCATGATTGGAAGATCACTTGCTTAGGCAATTGAGTCAATCATGAGATGTCAAGTACCACTCCAGATGTTGTTCTTGCAGTAGATGCAATAAGTTGACATTGATCCAATCCTGGAGAAACAGTCGGAAGCAGTTTTAGAACATAAGTTGATGTTCTAGGGATATGATAACGACAGCCTCATTCGAGAGACAGTTATCATTCAAGGCTTCCAAGGTGACCTGGACGACAAGGAGGTTGTCAGAGTTATAGTTTTCCCTCTGACGAGGGGCAGTATTTTGGACAGATGGTCCAAGGCAATACTGAGGGAGGCATGGCGCAGGATACTCATTAAGTTCAGTTGATGATACAGTCTAAGAAGTTTGCATTTGGAGTTCATTTATGAGCTAGGTCCCATCAGACATCCAGACATTCTAAGACAGGTATTGCTCATTTCGGGAGATGGCTTTCTCCGCGAACTTGAGATATAGAGAGACATAGAAAGAAACTTCAAGGCGGATCCACTCACTGAGGCTATTCCTCGAACGCAATAGTTTCGCAAACGGCTTTTGTGAGACTGACTAGTAGAGCAGTTGGGTGTTCAGTATCACACGGGCTGTGAGTATGCGACATCGCAATAATTAGCCTTGAGTGCAAGTGGGAGATTGTTGGAGATAGTGCCCTCAGAGTCAATTATTGGATCACAGGCACGTGATTGTAATGATTGCGGGAGGACCTATCCCGGTAGGACAGTCTTACTCGAGATGATAGTATGCTATCTGGTTTATCTTTATCATCGTGTACTGCTTTAGGTGACCTGACATGTCGCTATTACACGCTGATAGAGCCCCTAAGATTCTTGCTTGACTACCAGCAGTATGATGGCGATCATATACGTGGGAGCTGGTAGTCTATAAGCACATCCTTAAAAGGTCCCTAGTCGTAGGAGTTTCGAGACAGGGCATCGATACTCCATTAGTAGACTAGTGTATACAGTCGAGACCCCGACGAGGGGCGGTGGCCGGTCTCACAAGCCACTGGTGTCAGTTGGTTCACCTAAGATGTATACAGGTGCTCATTGGGTTATGAGTACACCGGACAGGACTCGCCGGGAACCTGCTAGTTGGTTTTATACCAGATGTCAGATAGAAGTTCCCTGGTGACATGTGTACAGGTTAGTTCATCGACCTGAGGATCGTCATTTGTCTCATGTGAGTTTCCACTGTGCTTTGATTACTACCCTACCACGGCTCAAAGGAGTCGTGCAAACAGGTTTTAGTTGGGTACAGTCCCGAGCCACATGGAGGCAGTGAGCGGATCTTCAGGGGTTCGTCTCTCCCAGTATTGGGGGTGAGGTCGCGCTGTGTCTAGGAGAGCCATTACGTAAAGCCCTTGGCCGAGGCAGGAGATTTACTGGTAGGTATTCCAGTAGTATCTCAGGGCGTTCTGGGCTACACTCCGACACGACTTGTACCGCTTTTGGGGATCTGACTTTTACCAACCCCCTAGGCCCGACATGCGATGCTCATAGACGAACAGACCGGACTGTACGGATATTGTCACTGACAGGCTCAGTAGGGTGTCAGGATGAGTTCTCTCATCGACGTCCCTTTTGGTCAATAGCTGGTGGCCCGTCACGTATTGGCTTATACCTCTGACGTGCTAGTGGTTAAATCCACAGCCATAGTATTGACGAGTCTTTAGAGTCCACCACACTTACAGTTACTCAAGCTTTCGGGCGAAACGCTGTAGAGGCCGTATGGAGATATGGCAGGGTCCGATCAGATACGTGTGGTATTGCACGGATCAGGATCGGACAGTTTTGTACTAGTGGCCGTATAGTTATATGGCAGGGTTTGATCTGATACCTGCGGTATTGCACGGATCAGGATCGAACGGATATTACTAGCCGGCTTTGGTTTAAGCCGGATCCTAGTTTAGTACAGTGTAGATTTTGTCTCATTGCATTTGTATCCGGTAGGAATACAGATGCGGGTGTGTATGCACAGTATCGGGGTTTTCCTGTAATTTATTACGGGACCAGTTTTCTGGAGTTGCCAGTTTGCATTCCGTTTCGACCGGTTTTCCTTTGTTCTTTCCCGGCCGGACTTTTAGGATGGAGGGTGTTATTTGCAAGTTTGCACATAACATATTGTGGAGGGTTTATTTGTGAGATAAGAGATTATGAAAGCATCTTTTTTATTCCTTTCTTTTCTATCATCATTTCTAGTAAAAGGTGATTAGGATTGATTTGGTTTTGATGTGAGATTGTGATGATAATGTTTGGCTATGGTCACCACTTGCTTTTACTACCATTACCTTCCTTCTAAGTTTGAGGTTTTGTATTCCTTCCTCCACCATTCTCATTTGGAGAAGAGAGAACTCACTTGAGAGAAAAGAGAAGAAGTGGTTTTCATTCTTGAGAGTTTTCAATCTTGATCTCATTTTCATGCTAGAAAAATGCAAGCACCATTTTTCTAATCTTGATTCCTCCATCATCTTCAAAGGCAACTACATAAACTCCAAGAGATAAAGTTTCTACACTACATTCTACAGCATTTCTTGGGCATGTCGACTTGCCGGCTTCATGCTCGAGTTGCTTCGGTATTGAGGCGGGAGCCCGTAAAAGACGCAGGCGATGTGGTGCCCTTCCGGCGAGGAGGCGACGATGTGGAGACAAGACTTTCCGCGGGAGATCGGGACGATGACGAGAAGACCGGAGGACTCGGATCACTCGGTATATCTCTCACCCTTTCTCTTGATAGCTAGTATCGGTTAATGGTTACGATCCGGGTGTATTGTCCGCGGTAGCGCCAGTTTGAAAGTTAAGAAAATTTTGATTCCGCATTTTGGCCTCGGATAGACGGCCGGGGCGCTGCCGTGGCGCAACAATACTGCATTAGAATAAGTCTGGATCACTGATGGGACCGGCGTTCCTTGGCATAAGCCACAACTCCATTGTCTCACAATGCTAGGAACGCAGGAACGTAGTTCATCTCATGAACCAATATACACCCAAACAGCCTCTTTGGTAGCATCTTAAGCAGCGATGTATCCAGCCTTTATCGTCTAGTATGTCACGGTATCTAGCTTGGAACTCATCCAACATACCGTCCCTTTACTGAGGAAAAAGACAATGCCTGTGACAGACATTCAGTCGTCTTTATCACCCTGGAACCTGTCACGACCGAAAAAAACGGAACATGACCGGCACTTAAACTACGAAACGTCTCGAGGCGTACGTAATCTAAGTATGCCGAAAACCCAGAAATCCAAACCAAGAAAAGTAGTAGAGTGAAGGAAAACCAATTTAAAACAAGTATTTTTAATAGCATAAGCCGAATTATGTGTTTTTAAAACATCAAGTATTTTCTGAAAATTTCGGCAGAGTCTCCTTTGTAAATACTGGCCCTAAACGGGATACAACATGAATAGTATACGAAATCAATAAAAATGCATCCCCAAGCGGGAGCTAGCTCTTCGTCAATCGACGGTCACAACCACACAAGCAATATAATATACAACGCCAACGGCGAGGTTCAAAATTCAAAAGGAAACTCAAAACCATAAGAAAACCACAGAAATACAATGCGCGACTCTAAGGTCGAAAGAATAAACATCACTGGTCTCTATCTGAGATAAATACAAGTTTGGTTGATGGAACTTCTAGATACAACTGAATAATAATATACAAGTTATATAATGGGGGGTACGATACAAGTAAACCCACCTACTAGCAAATCACCCGAAGGAAACTATGCCCGCAAGCCGTAATGAAACCTGTACGGCAAACCTGCAAGAAACTGGGGCACAACGGGGGTGAGTTGCCAACTCGTGAATAGAAAAACATCTACGCACAGAAATCGCATAAATAACGCAATCCTAGGTCAATGATCATAATATATCCTCCATTATATATAACATGCAGCCTATAACAAGGCTAGGGTAAATATCTAACCCGAGTGTAATCTCATGTACCCGTGTCAGTGCCTCAGGTAGCAATATATCATATGAATGAGGTATGAATGCATGAAAATAGAATACATGTAAATGGAGAACTGTTTTCATAGTTTAGTGAGATTTCCTTATTTTTAAATAGGAGGTACCATAAATGAAATCAGCATAAACAGTGCCCAGCATCGACACAAAACAAGTATCCAAATATCTCGATATCTTTGTGTCGTAATCTCTGTACCTCAAAATCTCAAAAATCTCAATGTCTCAATCACAATATCTAGGGCGCCGTCAGTCCAGACCGGCCCCTACCATCTATCTCAAGACCACGACGGTATCCTCCGGATATCCGACGCGTCAGGTAAAATCACCGGTCGGTAGTGCTCCCCTGCCAGGCTCAACGTCATCACCACATTCATCTTGCCCCGGGGTACCGCACCGGGCCCACCATGTACCCGTGACGGTTCCTCCACTCCTCGACACGGATCTCCAAAACCACAGCAAACCCATGGTGGACGACACTTTACATCACTAGAAAACCGCAACATTTTATATTTTAAAAGATCATAAGTTGTAAATTTTGCGGCTTTCCCCGAAATCCAAAAATATTATAAATCTCAAGAAATCATCACAAGTGCATATGTCAATGATAATGAACTAGGCATGAACAACTGAATAACAGTATGCATGCAGTGGTAGGTAATAACTACAATGTCTAATATGGCATATAAGGGAAGTACACTAATATCATGTCAAAACTACCAGCTAACAATCTAAGTCAAGCAATTATATTCTCTAAAGTGTACGTGACATGGCAATTACCGATGAAGATGTGTGTGAGCCGGCAAGTAGGTGTACGTGGTACATACGCATCATCGGTAATGGTGCTGGTGTCCTAACAGCATGATATCAATAATGGAATATGCAGCAAAATAAATATGCGAGGCAGAGCGAACAGCAATAATGTGCGGGAGCTGAATACTAGACACAACGATAACTAATCTGCAATAATCTAATAAAAGTCCTACGAATGGTGCCTTTTGAAATAACACGAATCATGGGGTTTTGAAAATAGGGGCTACGGTGTTTTTATGAAAAGATACGTTGTTTTTGAAATATCCGTAGATTCCCTTGAGCTGTCTTTAAAAATGCCCACGATTCGTTAGTTTTATAAATAGGTAAGAAGTCTAATCTAATCTAACAACTACACTAAACTATACGGCTGAACTAACAAGCTGAACTACAGGTAAGGAAACCGCCTATCGTCTGAGTCGATACATATACAGACCTGTATATGTATAGTCGGTGATCCCGCCTCAATAATATCATATCCGATACCATATCTATAATCAGGCATCCCAAGTCAAGAGTGCGGATCAATCATCAATATAGCTCGTACGTAAATCCGTCGTACGGCATCCCAATCTGGGTACGGGTCAATATCACATTCATCATACTATTAACCTGGTATCCTCTTTATCAAATATCATGATCGAGGTACTGATCTACGTCTAGTACCATACTGATACCGCCTACGTATGCATGGACGTGTGTGAAATACTACGTCAAGGACCCGCTACAACGTCATGTCGTATCTAAGATACGAACCCTGCTATATCACCGATCTCACGGCCTCAAATCAAATCTCATCGACTCAGCTCAATCCCAAGTATCATCCTCAATCCGTATGTGAACACATAGTCCCATACCCATGTGAACACATAACTATAAAAAATCCCATGAGCACATATCAATAGGATTGTATGCAAGTATGTATGTGTGTATGTGTGTGCAACACTACCTTAGGGTTCGCAACACTAAAGTAATCCAACACACCAATATCCATCCTAAGCATCGTTATTAATCCCAAATAACATATAATAATTGTTGGTGTGTATACGCATCCGTATACACCACCACGGACTGCGGGGGTGCTATACGCCATCCACCCGACTTCTCCCCGTAGATATAAATCTACTCACCTGGTCCTCGCTAGCCGGTGCCGACGTCGCCACGCGCTTGCTTGTCGTCTCGAAGTCCACATGGGGGTACCTACATATCATAACGTACCATATCGCATTAGAACTAAATTCGAAATCGAAACGGCATACGAAAATCAAATCGGCACGCGTATCACGCATTGGTCCAAACCTATCGCCCACGCATGCAGGAATAGCCAAACCAACGCTCGATGTCGATGTACGAACGTCAAACCATCGAGAAAATCCAATCACACTCATTTGCACATTCACGAACACAAATTTTAATATAAACTAGGTTAAAACTCACAAAAACGCCAATTTCACTTAAAAAGTCATTTTTCCGAAAATCTAGCAAGCACAATTCGCCGTTTTTGTACAAAACACGATGTTTAAATGAATGTAGCGGCCAATATATTTATTAAATATCTTAAATAAGTCGTATAAACAATTTCCGGAATTTAATCTCATTAAATTCCAAAAATCCTAATATTCTAGTTTACAAAAATACCCTTTTTAACAATTTCAAAGCAAAATGCACAAACTACAATCTAGCTTAGAATTGCAAGATCCAAAGCATTAAACCACACTTAATAAAGTTAATGAAACCAAGAAAAACCTAATCACATTTTTAATCCCAAGAATTTAACAAATTTCAAAAATCTAGTAAGCAAATTAGCAAAATAACAAAATTTTTAAGCTAGCCATTAGCACTAGCTACTAAACTTTTATTAACATGACAACAAAGCCTAATTATAACACACAACCATACACCAATTTTATAAACCCTAACTTGCATTCAATTTCACAACTTGAATTCCAAAACTTGCAATTAAACTCACATATCCAAATAACACTTAATTATATTAGCTTAAGAAATTAGTAACAATTTAAGCAACAAAAAGTTTTAGAATTATACCCAAAAATATATGAAGGTCCACAAGACTCCATGGCCTCCCAAAATGCTCTCTTTTCACAAGGATCCATGCTAAACGGGCTAGGCTAAAATGGGTAGGACTTTGATTTTGATTTTGTGGGATTTTTGGTGGATTTTTGATGCAATTTTTCATGAAGTTTTGAAGGGAAAAGAGAGGGGAAAATGGAGGGGGGGCTGCTGTGGGGAGAAGGAATTTTCGGCCATAAAAGTGGGTGGGGGAGAGAGAGGGAGGTGAGGAAAATGGGGGGGGGGACAAGGTCAAGGTCAAACAAAGTCAAAAGTCTAACTACTTCACTCATTTTCTTTTCTTTTCTTTCATTTCTTTTTCCTTGAAAATCAAGTGGGGAAAAATATGGTGGGTGCTGAATTTAGCCATGGGGAGGAGTAAGTGGGGGTGTGTGGGTGTGGGATGATGAAAAATGATAAATACAATACCCCAAACATCCATTTACGCTAAAAAAAGCCTTTTTTTCTTCAATAATTTCTAAACCGTTTTGGAAAATGATTTCGTTCTAAAAACCACATGATAAATTTTTATTTAATGTTTTATGATGCACAAAATTTGTTTCAACTCATTCCAATTTGTAATTTTCCCTAATTAAATGTATTAGTGACGGTTTAAAATAATAATAAAATAATATTTTTTTCAGAAAATTTGAAATTTCACCAGCGGCTCAATAAACACCAAATAATAGCAATTACATAGCTAGAATATGTATATTTAATTTTTATAATAAGATATTTATATTTTGACTTTTTACAGAAAACGCCCTCATTTTACCGATTTTCCGAAATTTCACCGAAACGATTTTCAAAACGCTACAATCTTCTCCCCTTAAAGAAATTCGGTCCCCGAATTTAAATTCAAACTCCCCCAATTACTAAAACATCTAAGAAAAACCATCAAGTCGTCGGGGCTCCGAAATTGTAAATACATAAAACAAATCGTAGCGCAGCGCATGCGCTTGAAAAATGAGTATATAACTCAAATCAAAACTTCGTCATGCATCCCACGATCATCGGAGTCGTGGAGAAGACATCAATGCCAAATCCAAATCAAAACCAATATGATATAACTCGAAACTATAAATGTAAATATCGAATCTATATCTGTAAGTATCTGAAGGAAATGCATGCCAAATCTCTTTAAGTCGCTGTGCAACGCGTATAACACTGCACAGTGGCGGACGTCTATCATAAGAAAATAACTATATACATATATACCTTTGTTTGAAATGTACGTTCCGCCGTTTTGGAAACAATTTAGAAGGGTCTCCTTGTTTTAAACATTTCGTGTCATATCAGACACGTAGGTAAATACTGAGGCTATAGCTCGCTTTTTGGAAATCCCTTCAATAACTATCAATGCATGAAAAAATATATTCAGGTACTATCCTATGACTAGTCCTGCTTAGTACGAAAACACATAGCAATATCATAAAAACGTACTTCTCTAAAAGAAAAAAAATCAATCGCAAAATATGCGTATGAATACTACGTGCGTCTGGTGCGCACGGAAATCAAAATCCATATACGTGCCATACAAGTGCACAGAAACAAGATCTAAGTGCATCGGGTGTGCACAAAGCATCCGTCGTAGGCAACGTGTGTGCCTGACAGCAAAATCAGGTGCATCTGACATGCACAAAAAAATCTCGATTTAGTGCATCTGGTGTGCACCAAAATCACACATCAAAACATGCGCCCAACATACGCGAAAATCCAAATCAGGTGCATCCATCGTGCACGAAATCATGAAATCCAATATCAAGTGCCGAACATGCGCAAAATCAAATCAGGTGCACAAGGTGCACAAAACAAATATCGCACATCACCATCGAAATCAAAGTCCAATGCATCTAAGTGCACAAAAGGCGTATCACTGCACTGCAAGCATATATAAACTATACAAAGTACAGGAACCAATCGTGTGCGTGCATACGTACAAAATCAACTCAAATGTCTAAAACCGCAAAATCACAAACATGTGAAACCCAAGCACGAAAACGATATCAAGTGCAACACTGTGCAAGGATCGTAAATCCTCAATCATCAAAATCAAATCATGCGAATAAATCACCCAAAACATCGAAATCAATAATGGCGGAATAGTACTGCTCAAGTGCATCCTCTAAGAATCTCAGGCCAACTGTCGCGGTCACTAGTGGGACGTCTCGTCGATGATCATGAACTCTGGCCTGCTGGTGTGCGTAACAATGACCACTACTGGGTCAAGGTCTTCACTGTGAATTACCAATCTCTCGGTCCATCAGCTCATTGGCCCTGTCAGGTGTGCTAACGGGGATGATCCCATTCTGGCACTTCTCTGGTCATCTCTCGGTCAATCATCGCGACCACTCGTAAGACAGCATATCACTGGCGTCGGCCTCTGCCTCTCTGAATGTACGTGACGCATCTGATCCTGGGTGCAAGTATCATTGCAGCAGTGTCCTGGAAGGAATCCTGCTCACGGTCTCTTCCATGTCTCGTCTCTGCTAACTGTCCGGAAGTCATCGTCCTTTCCTATATCTGCATCTTGTTCCGGAATGGCTGCATACCCATCGCGACTCCTTCTGGAAGGTATATCCAGTACTCTGCCTCGGCATGTGTATCGCATCTTTGATGTCGGCGAAGTGGAACGTCGTCTTATCCAGATCTTGTACGGATCTCTTTACTCCACTTTCTCTAATGTCGACTGCTTCGGACTCGTCTCATCTTGGCTACATGGACTGAGCTCCAACGGCTATCCTCGTATCTGGAGTCTCCCAAGAATACATCTCACCACCTAGCATCCGAATGAAGTCGAACCATTCGATCGATTCGTCAAAACATCATAATCCGCCAAGAGCTCAACATCTTGGGCACAGTTTAATAGTATCGAACACATACCACAGCATCGGTGGTCCAGCCATAGAAGGGCAAACCCAAGCCTCACTAATGGCGCCGTAGAACTGCCGCAAACCCGAAGGTTCAAAGGCTTTCACACGGTCATTAAGTCGAGTTAGGGTTTCATTCTTCTAGAGGGACCATAGAATTACCTGCATGTCTTTCCGACTACTTTAAACTTGGAATAATAGGTTTCTGACATTCGATCGTCTCTGTCGACTCCCAACGCCTCCGCGTGAAGTCGTCTCTAGCTGGAATCAATCTATCTGATGACCTCGCATCGGGGTAAGCGAACGAACCACCTGTCCTAGTCATTCATCATCGGGTGACTAGCGACCTTCTATCATCTATTCGTACAACTCGCCCCTCCATAGTTCCAACATATGGGGCGATATCTCATCGCTCGCAGCAACAACTGGCTCGCTCGTCTGCACGCTGAACAGTGCCTCAATCATCAGGAGTAAGCAACACACCAACGGTCATCAAAATCTGGCTGGCCTCTATCAGTGGCTTAATCCTCTAGTGTCGATCATCACATCCGAGTAACCTCGTAAAGGCGATCCGCCAAACGCTCGTGGCACGGAAACACAGTAAGAAGACACATCTCTGCAATCGTGTGTCGCCGGAATTTCGCCCAGGTCAGTCCTCGTTCGTGACGAGCGTGTGCTGACCGCAACTCTAGCCGTAGCTCTCCCGGCCCGTAACCGTAGCAGCAAAACCAAACTGGTACCGATGAGGCTAGATCAGGAAGGAATATAATACTGAACAAGGAAATGTACATCCTAAGGCTTCTTAAGTGGAGTGGCGTGTCGTAAATATGCCGCGGAACATACCAACGGTACGTTACTCTACTTTAGTCACCTATTCCATCAACCAAGGGTCATCCTACGCTCCGAAGGTAAAACGTAACGCTCTGATACCAACTTTGTCACGACCCAAAAAAACGGAACATGACCAGCACTTAAACTATGAAACGTCTCGAGGCGTACGTAATCTAAGTAAGCCGAAAACCCAGAAATCCAAACCAAGAAAAGTAGTAGAGTGAAGGAAAACCAATTTAAAACAAGTAGTTTTAATAGCATAAGCCGAATTATGCGTTTTTAAAACATCAAGTATTTTCTGAAAATTTCGGCAGAGTCTCCTTTGTAAATACTGGCCCCTAAACGGGATACAACATGAATAGTATACGAAATCAATAAAAATGCATCCCCAAGCAGGAGCTAGCTCTTCGTCAATCGACGGTCACAACCACACAAGCAATATAATATACAACGCCAACGGCGAGGTTCAAAATTCAAAAGGAAACTCAAAACCATAAGAAAACCACAGAAATACAACGCGCGACTCTAAGGTCGAAAGAATAAACATCACTGGTCTCTATCTGAGATAAATACAAGTTTGGTTGATGGAACTTCTAGATATAACTGAATAATAATATACAAGTTATATAATGGGGGGTACGATACAAGTAAACCCACCTACTAGCAAATCACCCGAAGGAAACTATGCCCGCAAGCCGTAATGAAACCTGTACGGCAAACCTGCAAGAAACTGGGGCACAACGGGGGTGAGTTGCCAACTCGTGAATAGAAAAACATCTACGCACAGAAAATCGCATAAATAACGCAATCCTAGGTCAATGATCATAATATATCCTCCATTATATATAACATGCAGCCTATAACAAGGCTAGGGTAAATATCTAACCCGAGTGTAATCTCATGTACCCGTGTCAGTGCCTCAGGTAGCAATATATCATATGAATGAGGTATGAATGCATGAAAATAGAATACATGTAAATGAAGAACTGTTTTCATAATTTAGTGAGATTTCCTTATTTTTAAATAGGAGGTACCATAAATGAAATCAGCATAAACAGTGCCCCGCATCGACACAAAACAAGTATCCAAATATCTCGATATCTTTGTGTCGTAATCTCTGTACCTCAAAATCTCAAAAATCTCAATGTCTCAATCACAATATCTAGGGCGCTGTCAGTCCAGACCGGCCCCTACCATCTATCTCAAGACCATGACGGTATCCTCCGGATATCCGACGCGTCAGGTAAAATCACCGGTCGGTAGTGCTCCACTGCCAATCTCAACGTCATCACCACATTCATCTTGCCCCGGGGTACCGCACCGGGCCCACCATGTACCCGTGACGGTTCCTCCACTCCTCGACACGGATCTCCAAAACCACAGCAAACTCATGGTGGACGACACTTTACATCACTAGAAAACCGCAACATTTTATATTTTAAAAGATCATAAGTTGTAAATTTTGCGGCTTTCCCCGAAATCCAGAAATATCATAAATCTCAAGAAATCATCACAAGTGCATATGTCAATGATAATGAACTAGGCATGAACAACTGAATAACAGTATGCATGCAGTGGTAGGTAATAACTACAATGTCTAATATGGCATATAAGGGAAGTACACTAATATCAAGTCAAAACTACCAGCTAACAATCTATGTCAAGCAATTATATTCTCTAAAGTGTACGTGACATGGCAATTACTGATGAAGATGTGTGTGAGCCGGCAAGTAGGTGTACGTGGTACATACGCATCATCGGTAATGGTGTTGGTGTCCTAACAGCATGATATCAATAATGGAATATGCAGCAAAATAAATATGCGAGGCAGAGCGAACAGCAATAATGTGCGGGAGCTGAATACTAGACACAACGATAACTAATCTGCAATAATCTAATATAAGTCCTACAAATGGTGCCTTTTGAAATAACACGAATCATGGGGTTTTAAAAATAGGGGCTACGGTGTTTTTATGAAAAGATACGTCGTTTTTGAAATATCCGTAGATTCCCTTGAGCTGTCTTTAAAAATGCCCACGATTCGTTAGTTCTATAAATAGGTAAGAAGTCTAATCTAATCTAACAACTACACTAAACTATACGGCTGAACTAACAAGCTGAACTACAGGTAAGGAAACCGCCTATCGTCTGAGTCGATACATATACATACCTGTATATGTATAGTCGGTGATCCCGCCTCAATAATATCATATCCGATACCATATCTATAATCAGGCATCCCAAGTCAAGAGTGCGGATCAATCATCAATATAGCTCGTACGTAAATCCGTCGTACGGCATCCCAATTTGGGTACGGGTCAATATCACATTCATCATACTATTCACCTGGTATCCTCTTTATCAAATATCATGATCGGGGTACTGATCTACGTCTAGTACCATACTGATACCGCCTACGTATGCATGGACGTGTGTGAAACACTACGTCAAGGACCCGCTACAACGTCATGTCGTATCTAAGATACGAACCCTGCTATATCACCGATCTCACGGCCTCACATCAAATCTCATCGACTCAGCTCAATCCCAAGTATCATCCTCAATCCGTATGTGAACACATAGTCCCATACCCATGTGAACACATAACTATAAAGAATCCCATGAACACATATCAATAGGAATGTATGCAAGTATGTATGTGTGTATGTGTGTGCAACACTACCTTAGGGTTCGCCACACTAAAGTAATCCAACACACCAATATCCATCCTAAGCATCATTATTAATCCCAAATAACATATAATAATTGTTGGTGTGTATACGCATCCGTATACACCACCACGGACTGTGGGGGTGCTATACGCCATCCACCCGACTTCTCCCCGTAGATATAAATCTACTCACCTGGTCCTCGCTAGCCGGTGCCGACGTCGCCACGCGCTTGCTTGTCGTCTCGAAGTCCACATGGGGGTACCTACATATCATAACGTACCATATCGCATTAGAACTAAATTCGAAATCGAAACGGCATACGAAAATCAAATCGGCACGCGTATCACGCATAGGTCCAAACCTATCGCCCATGCATGCAGGAATAGCCAAACCAACGCTCGATGTCGATGTACGAACGTCAAACCATCGAGAAAATCCAATCACACTCATTTGCACATTCACGAACACTAATTTTAATATAAACTAGGTTAAAACTCACAAAAACGCCAATTTCACTTAAAAAGTCATTTTTCCGAAAATCTAGCAAGCACAATTCGCCGTTTTTATACAAAACACGATGTTTAAATGAATGTAGCAGCTAATATATTTATTAAATATCTTAAATAAGTCGTATAAACAATTTTCGGAATTTAATCTCATTAAATTCCAAAAATCCTAATATTTTAGTTTACAAAAATACCCTTTTTAACAATTTCAAAGCAAAATGCACAAAATACAATCTAGCTTAGAATTGCATGATCCAAAGCATTAAACCACACTTAATAAAGTTAATGAAGCCAAGAAAAACCTAATCACATTTTTAATCCCAAGAATTTAACAAATTTCAAAAATCTAGTAAGCAAATTAGCAAAATAACAAAATTTTTAAGCTAGCCATTAGCACTAGCTACTAAACTTGTATTAACATGACAACAAAGCCTAATTATAACACACAATCATACACCAATTTTATAAACCCTAACTTGCATTCAATTTCACAACTTGAATTCCAAAACTTGCAATTAAACTCACATATCCAAATAACACTTAATTAAATTAGCTTAAGAAATTAGTAACAATTTAAGCAACAAAAAGTTTTAGAATTATACCCAAAAATATATGAAGGTCCACAAGACTCCATGGCCTCCCAAAATGCTCTCTTTTCACAAGGATCCATGCTAAACGTGCTAAGCTAAAATGGGTAGGACTTTGATTTTGATTTTGTGGGATTTTTGGTGGATTTTTGATGCAATTTTTCAGGAAGTTTTGAAGGGAAAAGAGAGGGGAAAATGGAGGGGGGGCTGCTGTGGGGAGAAGGAATTTTCGGCCAGAAAAGTGGGTGGGGGAGAGAGAGGGAGGTGAGGAAAATGGGGGGGGGGGACAAGGTCAAGGTCAAACAAAGTCAAAAGTCTAACTACTTCACTCATTTTCTTTTCTTTTCTTTCATTTGTTTTTCCTTGAAAATCAAGTGGGGAAAAATATGGTGGGTGCTGAATTCAGCCATTGGGAGGAGTAAGTGGGGGTGTGTGGGTGTGGGCACGGGTGTGGGGTGATGAAAAATGATAAATACAATACCCCAAACATCCATTTACGCTAAAAAAGCCTTTTTTCTTCAATAATTTCTAAACCGTTTTGGCAAATGATTTCGTTCCAAAAACCACATGATAAATTTTTATTTAATGTTTTATGATGCACAAAATTTGTTTCAACTCATTCCAATTTGTAATTTTCCCTAATTAAATGTATTAGTGACGGCTTAAAATAATAATAAAATAATATTTTTTTCAGAAAATTTGAAATTTCACCAGCAGCTCAATAAACACCAAATAATAGCAATTACATAGCTAGAATATGTATATTTAATTTTTATAATAAGATATTTGTATTTTTACTTTTTACAGAAAACCCTATCATTTTACCGATTTTCCGAAATTTCACCGAAACGATTTTCAAAACGCTACAGAACCCTTCCAGTGATTCTCCCCACGATCGATTGATACCATCTCACTACTACTAGTGAGATTCCTAACATCCAATTAGATCTATCTCATAGATCCAAAACCAGGATTTAGTAGGTATCACTTTGATCCTATGTGGAGATTCATTGTGATAAACGGAGAATGATCGAGCGCAGCATAGGAAACTGTTTCCCTATCAAGAGTATGCCATCCACGTACTCTACGAGAATCGCCACCATACTCCCTACTACCTTTTTGTTTATACAAGGTTCATCTACCATTTTGATGATGTCAAACTCTTTGACTAATCCATCAAAACAGATGTTCCAACTCCGCGATGCCTGCTTTATCACATAAAACATCTTGTTCACGTTTCCGCCGCTCCCACTGTTTACGAAGCCCTCTGGCTATGTACTTATAGACGCCCTCTTCTAAAACATCATTTAGAAAAGCTGTCATGACACCCAACCACCAGATATCGTAGTCATGGTATGTAGCCGTGGCAAGTAAGATCTGGATGGACTTAAGGATAGCCACCGAAAAAGGTTTCATCATAATCCATGACTGGTCGATGACGAAAACCTTTAACAAGTCTAGCTTTGAAAGTCTCAACTTTTCCATGTACAGCAAGTAATCTTCTCAAGATATACTTGCTCCTGACGGGGATTTAACCCTTCAGATATAGCAACTAAAGTCCATACTTTGTTGGTGTAGATGGATTCCATCTCAGATCGATAAGCATCCAGCTATTCTTACAGAGTCTTACTCCTGATGGCCAGCTCGAAGCTAGTTGGGTCATCATCTCATGATGCAATCCTCGCTCCCACTGTCATAGAGAAACAGAAGTATCTCTCAGGTGGGTGAGGAACCCTACTAGATCGGCGGAAAGGCTGAGCTTCGTTGGAATCTACTGAATCCTTTGGTTCTATCAAATCATCAGCTGCAGATTGTATAGCTGGAACATTTCCAGTTCTACATAACAGACTTTGCCTCGAGCTTGTCCAGATTTTGCTTTTAGACATAGGCCGGACAACCCCAAATCTTAACTAACTTAAGAAATGGGCTCTTCTCTTTCCATATCACATATGAAGTGGTAGGCACTGATTTGATTCGAACCTAATTCAATAGGTATGCAGCTTCTCAAGTGCATAACCCCCTAAGGAAAAAAGTAACTCAGTAGTACTCATCATAGAGCACACCATATCAAATAGGGTGTATCTGCTCCGCCCCGACATACCATCATGCAATGGTGTATACGGAAGAGTAATTCTGAGAGAGAATCTCATTCTCCTTTAGAATAATCCAGGATTTTCGTGCTCGAGTATTCTCTTCCTCGATCACATCAAAGGACATGATACTTTTACCCATATTTTGGTTCGCTACTTCTAACTTATATTCTATGAATATCTCAAAAGGTTCGGACTTATGTTTCAACAGGAACATATGTCTGAATCTAAAGAGATCATCAGAGAATGTAATGAAGTATAAAGAACCGGTCTTGGCATGTGAAGACAGGGGACCTACATACATCAACATGTATCATCCCAAGAGTTCATTAACACTTTCTCTGTTTCCATTAAACAGGGCTATGGTCATCTTATCTCTGTGACATGACTGGCAAGTTTCATAAGATGTAAATTCAAACTGATTTAAATATGCATCTATATGTAACTTCAGCTAGTCGGGTCGCATTGATATGACCTAGTCTATAATACCTCAAAAAGGATTTGTTCATTTCTGAACACTTCCTCTTGTGTGTGTTCCGTATACTGAAGAACTGTAGTTTGATTTAGAACATTAATGCTT
The DNA here is from genome assembly GCA_030015575.1 of Agapanthus africanus. Lineage (NCBI taxonomy): Eukaryota > Viridiplantae > Streptophyta > Magnoliopsida > Asparagales > Amaryllidaceae > Agapanthus > Agapanthus africanus. The sequence continues at coordinate 186,658,629 of JASDDO010000031.1, forward strand.
TTAGATAACGTGCCTGAACCGATCAACTTTTGATATAGGAAATGTTCAAAACATTATCCAACAATACAAAATTTTATCATTTCTTTACTAATAAAGAGACTGATATGATTTTGTATATCAGGTTCGGTATCTAATAACATTCGTTCAGAATCAATGTATTGATAATACAGGGTGACAGTGACCAACAGACTTGGCTGCAACACTTGCCCCGTTTTCTGCCTCATGAAACTTATCACCCGTTCTTAGTTTTTCTACCCTTTTGTAGCCCTATGTAACAGATTACATATCTAGGATCCTGATCCGGTATCATATACCCAGGATGCGGAGGATACTGAGAAACAGTTCTTTATAATGAACACACCCGAAGATGATGCATCAACATGCACTCTCTTCGTTTGGGCTGCACGTGAATTCTGGTAATCCCCAATTTCCTGCTCTGTCTTATAACAATTATAAGTTGGAGTGGGACCAACGTTCCCCAGCTCAGTATAACAAGCGGGTTCGGTCAATAATCCGTATTATTATCTTGATTAAGGCGTGACATGGTCGCTACCTGGAGAGAGAGAGAAGAAAACACTCAGCGTGTGCTCTTGCAAGAATAGATTGGTTATTATTTTATCTAATCAGGATGGCTCCCACTGTTTTTATCAAATCTTCCTTCAAACCCTAAAAGAAAAGACTAGCCGGGATTAATTACACACTACAAGTTCGCCAATCTTTCAGCCAGGCCAGTGTCGGTACTTTGAGGGAGGTCCCTCGTGCTTTCGCACGAACCTATTTAATGTAAACCTCGTTTTCCCAGAGGCGTAACCTCGTTAACACCTTTCTAGACACCTACTTGATCGGCTAATTGTAATGTATAAAACTCTCCCAGGAGTAACTCTTACTCGCAGCGGGTATTGGGATCCAACTATCTCATAGAAGGTATGCAATCTCATTGCAAATTTCAACACTTGAAATTCCCGATAATATTTTGCCTCTAGCGTGCTATGACCTTGACGCATGCCAAACAACCCATAGTCCGCTAGTCAAGTTCAACCTGTACATTTCTTGATTGAATTAAACCCACCCGCACAACCCTTGACGCATGCCAAACAACGCCGTACGAATACCCTAATCCAATCGCATCGTATGCTAGCAGATAAGCACTAGTTAGCTACCGTACACTACGCCTTGACGCATGCCAAACAACCGCAGCACGAATACTAACTAGTACTTATCTGAAATGACGGAGGGCAACGACAGGTTTTTCTGAAAACCTATTGCGTAATGAACTTGATATCGTTGTAGAATCAAATGATTTTGAAATGGAGTGCTTTTGAGGCTTTTCTAGTTTTGCTAAAGGAGTCACTCCCGGTGAAGGGATCGTCGGTCCTTTCCTCATCGAATAAGGTGCAGGATATATCATATATATCACTGTGCAAAGCAAAAACTCTTAAAAGCAATCAAAAGACAAACCGAGGGTTGTAGCATCTGCCAGTTATTGCTAAAGGAGTCACTCCCGGTGAAGGGATCTCGGTCCTTTCCTCATCGAATAAGGTGCAGGATATATCATATATACCACTGTGCAAAGCAAGAACTGTAGCTACCTGTTTTATTTTTTGAAATTCGATTCCACAACATAATAGGTTTCTTTTTCTTTCATTAATCATATTAATGAAGTCCCATCATTTAAGTACCTAAACATCACAGATAAATACGACGTACACTTATGCCATCCGCATTTGCCTTGATGTCCCCTCGTGCACCGTTAGGTTAGGTAACTAACGGCAGAGCGGGGCAGGGCTAGCGTGGGTGTAAAACATAAGTAACATCTATATAATATATCATATATACTATATACAGTATCTATCACAGAACATCACACGATCACATCACAGATATCGCAACAGAAGAATCATATGAAATATTGGATATACTAGGACGTTCGTGTTTTCAATACGAGCCAGTATAAAACACGGATTCCACGGTCGCGATGAATAGCCAAACCCACACCCCTAGACCCCTACGAGAGCGGCAAGCAACCCTACCAATTCTGGAGTTAGGAGACCCGGACTCGACTCCTCGAGTTGGTCTCCCACTGGACTCCAAAACCCGGTTACTTGTGCTACCCTCCTTGGGTCTATCCTAGTGCGGAAAAGTAAATAATATACACAGGGTGACATCTTCCACAACCTGGAAGTGCCCCAATAAAAGAATATTACATACAAGTTTTTACATGAATGAAAATGAAAAACACTCATCTCACATAAAAAAAACCCGGCTATTCAAACACGACGATCCAATATAACATATCCAGCAACACATAACATCACATGTCATCAACGTAAGTAAATATGCGCATCCCAATTATCGTTGACATATAGCAACGAAACCGGCTATATCACATATTACACTTACGGTCACAGAAAAGAAAGTGTAAAACTACAACAGTTGGAATCCGCAAACTCTTTAGACATCGCATGCCTGACCAAATGAATTACTTAGACATCGCATGCCTAACAATTATAAACCCCGCATTTTAGTCTCATTATCGAAAACACTTTTCAATATTAAGTCGGGTAATTCAACAAGATTTCCGACATCCTGATCGAATGCTCGTCGCAAACTTCAGTAGACGGTCGCACCCCCGATGCCGTCGACGAAGTGCACTAAGGCGGAACACCGCTGCCACGAGCACCCAAACGGATGCTTTCGGTGACGTGGTTCTCCTACAGTCACTTGGTCGGGGCTATGGGGTGAGGCTGTCTATTAAGTTTACCCGGCGAGTATCCGCGTACGCTACGTGATTGCGACGGACTTTTGATCACATCAAAATTCCGTGGCAACCCATCAAGTGAGACTAAACCGCTATATTTATAACATTCATTCAGTAATCTCATAACTACTTGTGAATTCCAATTATTGTATCACATTCCAGATAATTAGAAAATGTTAAACTTTCTGATCGAACATTCAAACACCCAAGTTTTCCCGATACAGATCAACACATGAAACAAGTCTAAAAACATTCAGTTCGTGCCTCAGTACCAACGGTCCAGCCGTAGAAGGGTCAAGCCAACGCCTCACATGTGGCACGTCGTACTGCCCCAAACCCTAAGGTTCAAAGGGCAGTTCAAGACGGTCACATAATCGAGTTAAGGTTTTTTGTCTTCTAGAGGGTCCATCACGTTACTTGCACTACTTAGAATGTCATTAAACTACGGAAAAATCCAACACTTGGAAATTTCCCGACAGGGGAAAAGGTGGGTATTTATATCCGGTCGAACTTTTTAACGTATTCAATAATTATCCGGAAAACTCACAGAAAAAATTAGACAATCCGATCGAATAATCGAATCCCCAAAACAACCCCAGAAAATTCAACTCTTGAATAATATTTAAAAATACCCAGAGAACTCAGCACTACAAATTAGGAGTTACTGTGTAAAATTCCAAAGCTGATGTGACAACTTGACCGCGGAACCGCCGCACGAGCCATGCTCGTGCCGCGGTTCCGCCGCGTAATGGTTGAATCACGAGCACGTGCTTCACAGTAATTCATTAATTTCCCTACTGAATTTTCTGCATATTTTTACTATAGAAAAAATCACATTTTTCAAAAAAGTACAGAGAGCAATTTTTGGGTTTGGGTTTGGGTTCGATCGGACTTCTAACTCCGTCTACGCGTCGCCTAAGGCTCTAGCTAGTCTCTGATACCACTGTAGGGTTCCTAGGCACACTAATGAGGTCTCACAAGGCATCAACCATGCCAATTTCAAATTTTACGGGTGCCGAGAAACCCTAATACGGATCGTTAACTAGAAATTTAGGCGAAACAATGAAGCTAGTTAACAATTTAACTAAGTGAACGGAAATACAACCTTTGTAGATCCGGTCCTCCACCTCCATAGCTCCGTGATGAAGTCCTCTCCGCTGTCCAATTCGAATCCTGGGCTCTAGCGTCGGCTTCATCGGAGAAATGGGCGGGCTAGGTCATCGACTCGATGCCGAAGATGATCTACGTCGACGCATCACAAGATCAAACTCCCACTTCACCAAGTCATGAAACTTGTGAAGAAAACACCATATACTACTTGGCAAGAGGTAGAGGATGAAGAAATAGGAAGTGGGTTCACTTTAGAATTGGATTTCTCATTCATTTGCTCAAGTTGCCATTGATGATGCAAGGTATTCTTCAAGTGAAAAAGAAGAAGAAGATAAAGATGATAATATGATAAGTGAAAAGAAAATAATACTTATCATATAATTAACCATGGTCAAGTGTAGATAATTAACTAAGGTTATGTGAATGGTTAGGGTTAAAAGAAGAAGACAAAATTGTCACGACCCGAGAATTCGACTCGTGACCGGCACTTAACCACGCAACGTCTACAGGCGTAACGCGGCTAAGTAAGCCGAACCCAGAAATCAAAACCAATAAATATAGAGTGATTTAAAACGTTTTGTAAAAGCAATAGTAAATGTCAGAAAAACTTCCATTTATTTAGTAGAGATCCTTTTCAAGTTCAAAAGTTATGAGTTTTATAATTTTGGTAACATTTCCTCTTTAAAACATTAGCCCCGAAAGTCGGGTAAAAGTAAGGTGTGGCGGAAATAAAAATGTGACATGAATAAAGCATCACAATATGATATACGACACCGTAGCGAAGAATACACAGTAAAATAAGGACAATATCATAAAAGATGAGACTGCATAAAGTAACATCGGCTCACATGCGAGCTCGACACCAGAATATATAATCATACATATCATCCTCACAACTGTCTCTAAGTCAATACAGAAAGGTAGATGGAGAATACTAGATACATCAATATACGACTGAAATATAACAGATACCGTACAAAACCCACCTATCAGCAAAGGCTAACTCTGCTCAAAAGGGTATCTGTGCCAAAAGATGCGATAACAGCCAGCCGTGACTACTCCCAAGGGCAACCTGCAAACACTGTGGCACAACGGGGGTGAGTTGCCAACTCGTGAATAGAGATAACATATAAAGGTGATCGCAGGCATGCACATATAGCGTGGCTCTACTAATGCCAGCAGATGATATCAATGCATGTCAACAGTGGATACAATAGTAATGCATGTACTCTAACAGGTAAATGCCACAGGATGAGATGTATAGTAATCAGTACTGAGTATGGGATAAATAATATCTACATGGACTATGTCAACATGGAAAACGATGATCGGTGCCTCAAACTGCACCCAAGTCCCACATATACTCAGGCGCCGGCACACCCATCGGCCCTCAAATCCTGTATATCTCGGAGGAATCACGAGTGCCCAACATCGGCACCCAAAACATCATAAAATACTCGTGTCCAGCATCGACACGTAAATCCTCGAATATCGGGCGCCGTCAGTCCGGACCGGCCCCACGGGGTCCACCTGCGGTATCGGCCCTCGGCCCCGGCAGTACCGATCCTCCCGCATCCATCACTCGACTCTGGTCAGTATCCTCCGAACAACTGCCAGGTCCAACCAATCACCGGTAGGTACTCGCCCGCCTCCAGGCTCAATCGGCATATCCCATCGATCATCTCGCCCAGGGGAACCATACCGGGCCCACCACGAACCCGCAAACGGAACATCCACTCCTCAAATCGGGTTTCAAGCACACGTCTCAGCACCGAGAAAACGCGTGGTGGACACACCAAAATATCATATCACGAGGTACCGGGTTTTTCAAAATAACATATCTTTCCTTAAATAATTCCACGGTCCTCAAAACAGAAATCACATGAATATCCAATACCAATAATAAATCCAATGCGAGGTACAATATACATCAATCCATGGTATGGGTATAAGGGGAAAACCGCTTTTTAAAGTAGTTTCATTTCCGGTTTTAAAAGATGTCATGCGGCTCCCAATATACATGAAAATCATATCAAATCACATATGAGGCGAACTATAGCAATATAATCATGGCAGCTCTATAGTGGTGTGGCATGGCAATTACTAACGGTGTGTGTGTAGCATGTAAATAGTGCCCGTGCAACATAAACCGTTAGTAATAGTGCGGTGTTCTATCAGTTCTAAGCAATATGTATATCAACACGGCAGGGAATGCAATATGCGATGACAGTCTATGGGATGCATGCAATACATAATAATAAAGTCCTATCAGCCCTGACGCATAACGCCATGCGGGCGATATCCCCGTAGATGTGAAATCTACTCACCGTGTCTCGCGCTAAGTGTATCCAACCACTTGCTTGCCCTTCTTCGAAGCGTCCGTCTCACTGGCCTGCGAACCTAGAATCACATACACATATCACATATAAGCTTAAGTCACAAAACGCGACATTATAATCCAACAAGAAACCTGTGTCGCACCAATCGCGCGTGTGCGCGATACGCTAAAACGTGTAAACACGCGCCACGAAACTACCCCGACGCGCCGCGATACGCAGAACCCAAACCTACTCACGTATCACGCGTGTCGCGAAGGTTTAGAAAAACGGCAAAACGGGTAACTGGTCCCAGATTTTCCTACAGAATTGATCTTAAAAATATAAATATACCAAAATACCCTACATACAAAAACGCACCTACAGAACCCAAAAACCACCAAAATACCCCCTGTCTGGCCGCAATTTGCGGCCAGAATGGCGTTTTTGGCGGCCGTAAAGGGGAGTTAGGGGGTCGGGTTTCATCTGGGGTATCAGCACTCCTCCACTATGCCACAGTCTTCTCAAAATCATTCTGCACTCACCGGGTCAATAGCAGTTCCAGAAAACTCACATTTTGCCCAAATACGACATTTGCATCCAATATAAAAACTGGTGGTATTTTAGTGTAATAGGGTTTCAACTAAGTTAACATGGTCATAACAAACCTCAAGCATCCCACTAAAACCAAATCTCACCTCATTAGCACAAAGTTCTCACTAAACACCCCATATCGCACTAAAACGCACTAAATTCCAATAACCGATGCAAAACCACACTAACTAAGCAATCTAGGGAATAAGTTAGGAAATATACCTCATACTTAACCCTAGGAAGTTCCAGGAAGGCGGAGGAATGAAAGGAAGAGGCTGCACTAGGAACTGGGGTTGCTGTTGCTGAAGGTTGCTGCTACTGCTTTTGCTTCTGCTGTTGCTTCAGTTGCTTCTGCTGTTGCTGTGCCTGCTGCTGCTTCTGGAGCTGGGGGGGTGTGAAGAGGTAAGTGTTGTGTGTGTGAGTGTGTGTGAGGTTTGAGAGAATAAAGAAAAGAAATGAGAGGAATAATTAGCTCCCAATTGTCAACCCTCTCTCTCTCTCATCATTAATGGCAAGCATGGGCTAAGCCATGATGCCCTCTCTCTCTCTCCTTCTCACAAGTCAACACCCTCACCATTCAAATTAAAGTAATCTTTCAATTTAACTAATTAATTAAACTTGCTTATAACCCAAAAGAATTAATCCTACAATTAACCCACCATGGTTAATAATTATTGTATTTACTTAATTTAAAAACCCTAGTTTACATGCACATGTGTGTGCAAGTTTAGGAAAATTTTGGAAAAATGTTTATTAAATTAGGAAAAATATTTAAAACACAATTTGGTAAACTTTTTATTAAAAAGATCATTATTTAATTATAATTATTCACTAACCCTTATCCTAAGGTGTTACAAAAATGGTCACTTGGTCAATGCTTCATGAAGCTTCAACAAGCTTCATGAAAGAAAACAAAGAAAGAAACCATTTTGCTTTTCTTTTATCCATTTCTCCAAAAAGATTAGATAAAGCAATAAATGAATAAGTAAAAACAAAACCCTAACCATTACACAACCATGGTTTAATCTTTACACTTAGCCAATTTTGCATGCATCATCAAACATGATACAAACTAGTGCAAAAAAATTATATCGTATATACAATGTGCACAACCGAGTGAGAAAATCCATCTTAAGTGAACCAATACTAGTTAATGCAAAGTAATATATCAAATATATAATTATGCATTAAATCATTAAATCAACACTTGATTTAACGATCCGATCATATCGCATACAACCGACTAATATCATATGTATCGGCTTATCGAATCAACCCTTGATTCGATAACTAGGTTATATCGCATACAACAAATCGATACATTCATCGCGAGAATGAAATACGGTATCACATACACGCATTATTCTCGGTCTCGAACATATCTCATATGCGCTCCTATTTCGTTTCGCTTGAGCCAGGAAACCTCTGTGTAGGACTCTAAAGACTCGTCAATACGCCGGCAGCAGATGATGATCATATCAAACACCTACAAGACGCAAGCGGTCTGCTAAACATAAAGGCCACCCGGGTATTGAGCGATGAGAAGATCGACGAGCAAGCCCGCTCGCACTCCTGTGAATCCAACCAGTAACACTTACCGTACAGTCCGGTCTCGTCGTCTGATATGTCGCATATCTCGCCTAAGGGTGGTAAACGTCAGACCCCAATAGCTCGATAAGTCGTGTTGATATGAGGTCTATAACAGTTCGAGAAACTACTGGTAACACTTACCAGTAAATCTCAACAACCCTGGCCAGGGATTTCCGGTTATAGCCAATCGAACACAGCGCAACATCAACTCCCTATACCGGGAGAGACGAATCCCCTCCTATCGCTCATTGCCTCCATGTGATTCGGGACTGTACCCAAAAACCACCGTTTTGCACGCCCTCTTGGACGTGGTAAGGTGGAAATCAAAGCACAGTGGGAATCACACAAGACTCTTTGACGGTCTCGGGTCAACAGACTACTCTGTACCAGTGTCACCAGAGAACTGCCATCTGACGTAAAGTATAATACCATCTGGGAGTTCTCGGCGAGTCTGTCCAGTGTACCCAGTCTCTACTGAGCACCCGTATATGATCCCCGATGTCAAACACTAATGGATATGGGATCATCCATCACCCATCTGTATGGGTCGAGAAGGTATACGCTAGTCTACTCTGGTATATCGATGCCCCGTCTCGATACACCCACGACTAGGGACCTTGAAGGATGTACTTATGGACTACCATGTCCCCACTAGTATGATCCGCATCATAGTCTAGGTAGTCAAGTACACATCCTAAGGGCTTTACCAACATGTAACAGAGAGACAATCAATGCACACGTTAAGGTAAATAGTAACCAGACAGCATACTATCATGTCGAGAAAGAAGGTCCTCCCTATATATGTCCCAGCATCCACTACAATATACATCCTATGTATAGTAATGGCCTCTAGGGCATACATATAACTAACAGTTTATTGGCCTTCAGGCCTTTCACCGTGCATATCCATGAGTAGATAGGCTCCACCTTGGTAGACCTTGTCTATGATGTACAGGCCTCCATAGTTCGGCTCAAATTTTCCCCGCTTGGCGCGATTGGGGATCATAGGCCTCTTGACCACTAGCACGAGTTCGCCTTGGCGGAATGTCCTCGGCCGGGTCAATATTTCATATGAGCGCGTCATCTTTGCTTTATAGGCCTCCAGATTTTGTTGCGCTATGAGCCGGGTCTCATCAAGGGCATCGAGCTCCTCAATCCGAAGGTGAGCATTTTCTTCATCTGCTAGCTTGTAGTGGACTGCCACTCGTAGAGAGGGTAACTCTATCTCAAGGGGGAGTACTGCTTCTGTACCGAAGACCAGCGCATATGGCGTTGTGTTTGTGGCTGTCTTGAACGTAGTTCGATACGCCCAAAGAGCTTCTTGCAGCTTCTCGTGCCAGTCCTTCTTATTTCGGGACACTGTTTTCTTCATGATCTTTGTCAAGGTTTTGTTGAAGGCTTCAGCTAGACCGTTAGCTCGTGGATTATAAACCGAGGAATATCTACAGTTTATATTGTGTTGTTGCGCGAAGCGACTGATCTTGTGGCTTCTGTAAGCGGGCCCATTATCGAAGATGATCCGTCATGGAGTTCCAAACCGATATAGGACGTGCGTCTTGAAGAAATAGAGGATATTTTCCGTCTTAACTTCCCTCAGCGGTACCGCCTCTGCCCATTTGGAGAAGTAGTCAATCGTCGCCAGGATGAAATGATGTCCCTTGGACGATGCTGGTTCGATAGGGCCGACTATATCAGTTCCCCACATTTCGAACGGCTAGTTAGCCACCGTTGGATGTAGTGGATTTGGATGCTAGTGGATGAAGTCCCCATGAATTTAGCATGAGTGGCAATGCTTCGCATATTCGAGGCAGTCCTGGATCATCGTGGGCCAGTAGTAGCCCATCCGTTTGATCTTCAACTTCATCTTTGGGCCTGCTTGGTGAGAACCGCAGAGTCCGTCGTGAACTTCCTGAACGACTCTTTTCTCTTCGTCAGGTCCCAGACATCTCAACCACAGAGAATCAAACGACCTCTTGTATAGAGTATCATTGACGAAGACGAAAGACAGTGCTCGTTTCATAAGCTGATATCCTAAGGACGCGTCTTCGGGTGCTCGACGGTAATTGAAGTAGTCTATAAAGACTTCTCTCTAATCCTCGGTATTTTCCCGATCTTGTATTTGTAGGGTCGCCTGTTCAGTCGCTCCCTTTTCTTCGGATGATTTTGGAGATATTTCCATCGGGGCAAGTACCCGACGGCTTTGTACCACGATTCCTACGTCATCGAGGTTTTCATCAGCCAGTTCCTTAGCGAGCTTGGCCAATGCGTCCGCTTTGCTGTTTTCCACGCGCGGTATGTTTCCCAAAGTATAGGAAGGGATTTGGGTCAACAGTTGCTGTACTTTCTCGTCGTACTTCACCAACTCTGGTTTGCACGTTTGATAGTCGCCGTTTACCTGACTAACGACCAGCTGGGAGTCTCCGTATATGAGGAGGTTTTCAATTCCCATGTCGATGGCAATCACGAGGCCTGCTATCAAAGCTTCGTATTCGGCTTCGTTGTTTGTCCTCGGCTCTATTAGGAAGAAAGCAAAGCGCATTATCCCCCTTTGTGTAGTTACAAAGATAAGTCTTACCCTTTATTTGATTATAGGGGTACTCTGTTTGCGCTTCTTCATGGAAGATGCTCCATTGAAATAAAGCTCCCATCGGGTATCACCACCGTCGATCGCATCAAACGCATGTTTGTCTGGAAGATCGCAATTCAGAGGACAATTGGCGGGTATCGGAAACTCAGCGAGGAAGTCAGCGAAGGCCTGGCCTTTCACTGCCTTGAGAGGTTGATATGTTATCGAGAACTCCATTAAGAGCAGGGCCTATTTAGCGAGTCGTCCCGCCAATATGGCATTCGACATCAAATATTTAAGGGGGTCCACCTTTGAAATGAGACGGACCTCATGGGCCAACGCATAGTGCCTGAGCTTTGTTATCGCGAAGATCAACGCCAGGCAGTGTTTTTCAATGGGGGAGTAGTTGCTTTCTGCCCCCAGCAGAACTCGACTTAAGTAGTAGAGTGCTCTTTTCTTCCCTTGATCGTTCTCTTGTGCCCATAATGCGCCTAAGGAGCCTTCGAGAGCGATTGTATAAAGAATGAGGGGCTTTCCCTTGACCGGAGCAGCCAACACTGGCGGGTTCTGCAGGTATTGTTTCATCTCTTTTAGCGCGCTTTGGCATTTTTTGTCCCAGACGAACGGGGTTCCCTTCTTCATCAGGTGACTGTAAGGACGGCACTTTCCTGAAAGGTTGGCTATAAATCGCCGTATATACACGAGCTTCCCTTAGAGAGACCTCAGCTGTTTTAGAGTCCTTGGTGGAGGCATTTCCATGATCGCTTTGATCTTTGACGAATCTATTTCAATACCTCGGTGTCGGACGATGAATCCCAGGAATTTGCCCGAGGAAACTCCGAATGCACACTTGAGAGGGTTCATCTTCAAGTTGTATTGCCGAAGGCGTTGAAATACGGTATTCAAATGCTCGAGACGTTCCTCGTATGATTTGCTTTTAACCATGAGATCGTCGATATAGCATTCGATGATTTCGTGTATAAGGTCATCGAAGATCTCCGTCATGGCCCTTTGGTAGGTGGCACCGGCATTCTTTAAACCGAAGGGCATCACCTTGTAGCAGAATATACCCAAAGGAGTCCTGAAGGCGGTGTGCTTCTGGTCTTCGGGATGCATTTTTATCTGATTATATCCTGATGAGCCGTCCAGGAAGGAGAAAACCTCGTGAGTGGACGTATTATCTATAATCAGTTCGGTGACTGGCACTGGGAAATCGTCCTTCGGGCAAGCTTTATTAAGATCCCGGAAGTCTACGTATATGCGCACTGTCTCATTTTTCTTCATCACCGGGACGATGTTGGTGATGCATTCAGGGTATTGAACTTCCTGGATGAAGCCAGAGACGATCGGCTTCTTGACCTCGGCATTGATACTCATCTCAAGCTCGAGCCGCATACTTCTCGGCGCCTGTTTGACTGGCTTGACGTCCGGAGATATCGCCAATCTGTGCACAGCAATTTCTGGATCTAGTCCCGGCATTTCGGAATAGTTCCACGCGAAGCAATCTTTGTGCTGCATAAGCAGGTCTTTTAATGAAGCCACCTTCTCTTCAGACAGTAGCTCACTAACAAATGTCGGTCGCGGATCGTTCGCCATTCCCAACTCAATTTTCTTAAGGTTATCTGCGGTGGCATGGATTCCATCTTCCAGCTCTTTTGGCGCTGGTGGGAATTCTGAGATTACCTCGTCGTTGCTGTTTTCGAAGCACCAGGGAAGGTCATCCATGTTCTCGGGCTCTTCTTTTGATATCGTTATCACGTGACAAGTACGAATTCGCTTCCAATCCCAATGTGGAACTGGTTCTTCTTCCGTGGCCTTGGGTTCTTGCTTTTGTGGCGGCGCTACCCTCCAGTTGTCGGACAGAGCGAACTTGCCAAGCTGATACTGATCTTCAACCCAATTCTTGAAGGTGAAGCAGTCCTCGAGAGGGTGCCCTATCACTCGGTGATAAGGGCAATAGTCCGGGTGAGAGACTTCGCCTGCTTGTTCAGGGTGTTTAGACTACGGCAGTGTAAGCATCTGATGTTTTAAAGCGAGGTCAAGTATTTTCTTCGTCTTGTCCCGAGGAAAAGAGTATGCTCAACCCATTTTTCTCATGAGGGATAGATCGGAACCGCTTGGTTCCCGCTTGTGTGGCCTTTTAGCCCCGCTTTGTTGCTGTTGAGCGTCTTTTTCGTGTTTCGACTTGTTTCTGCCTCCGTGTCGAGCCTTCTTTATAACAGGTTGACAGGGAGCAACATTTTCATCTTTCACAGCCTGTTGGAGGAGGCGTTGCGTTTTGGCTTTCTTGTAGATGACCATTTCGCGGTTATGGTCGTCTCAGACTTTTTGACCAGCTTCCCTTATAAGTTTGTCCATTTGTTCTTCGAACGACGGACTGGGCTCTTTTGCATCTGGAACATTCACTGGTTCAGGATTAGCGTCCTCCCACTGAGCGTCCGCTTCTTCATCGAAGTCATACACGACGTAGCAACCGTTTAGTAGCTCTCGTTTCTTTGACCGGATGTATCCAAGCCCGATTGTTTCCATTCTCCCATTAGGCAACTTGCGTTGAGTCCCGGGAACGTTCCAGACTTTGTCATAGAACTTGGCTTTTCGAACGGTCTGCTTGAAGGATATCCCCTGGCGCTCCAGCAGCCTCTTTAAGCCTTCTGTATAATATCTGGGGAGACGAATGGGCTGAAGCCTGTCAAGCGTAGGATCCGCGCCGTGCCAGATTTTTTTCTCCACTCTGGTTTCTTCAGAGCGGTAGAATAGAATTGCCTTTTCTCCTTCTCGCTTGGGAAGGACATAGAACGTCAGCAACTCTTCTACATTGTAGATATCAAGTGCGTCCAGTTCTTTACGGTGTGTAAGCGGCACCATAGCGACTTGTAGACTTTGCTCTTCGTCAGCGGACGTTTGTATTGAAGGTCGAGCAGGGAATATAGCATGGATTTCATCTTCCGAGTCGCTACCAAAGATTAACGTAGGAGTAGATAGCCCTAGCTTGTTGTGTTGCGGCGACCCCGAATAAACTATCTCCTCTTCCTCCTCGGTATCACTGCCGAAGATAGGGATGGTGGCGTTAGCTTTGTTTTCCGGCTTGTGACACCTTTCCGTGTCTTCGAAATCCGGTAAGAAGTACTTGGCATCTTCATATTTGCGGACTTTGTTCACGGAAAACGGATTCAGTTCTCCCGCCACGGTATACTCGAGACCATCCATAGCGTATTTCATACACTGATGTTGTGTAGAAGAGATGACGTTGTACTCGTGTAACCATGGTCGGCCGAGCAAAGCATTGTAGCATGTCTTGGTGTCTATGACGTGGAACTTAATGTCCGTGATGAGTTTCCCAAAGCGTAGAGTCAGTATCACAGACCCAAGAGTTCTTGATGACTGGGAGTCAAACCCGGAGATGGTGATCTTGTCCCGAGCAAGGTGCTGGACGCTCATGCAGATTTCTTTTAACACTCGCACATTGAGGAGGTTAACGGAGGATCCATTGTCGATCAGGATTTTTCCTATCTTTATATCGTGGCAGTATCCTGAGACATAGAGGGGGCGATTATGTTCGCACGTCCCAAGGAGAAGGTCTTCATCACCAAAAGCGACATCGGCCGTGTGCACTTCCTCCAATTCATCCTTCATCTTTTCTTCAGCCAGGAAAGCTTGGAATTGTTCCGGATCTTGTAATGCCTTGATTAATGAATCTCTCGCCTCCTTTGATAGCAAAAGGGCGTCATGAATGCTGAGCTCTGAGCGTAGCTTCCTCAGATGCGCTAAGACGTTGTAATCCACTTTATTCTTCATCGGCGGGTCCTTGGCGCTTAGCTCCCCCAGAACTTGGTCATCTAAGATGATATCTTCAGAGACCTTTTCTTTCCCTTTATCTTTTCTGTTTGAGGGTCCGAGATTCTTTTCAGGCAGCGTCTGATTCCCCAGCCGAATATTTTCGCAAACCTTCAGCTCTTCTTCTTTTCCCGAAGTGGACTCTTTAAAGAGAGGGGAAAGTTCCATCTCCTCATCAGAATCGTTCCCGAATGTAGGCACTTGTAACCCGCCGGTGTTAACCATGCGACAATCGCCGGTAGTTCTTTTAAGCCCTTCGGTCGTATTTCTTTGCTCCCGACGAGTTTTGCGCTTTTCCCGCTTAAAGCGTTGTCGATGAGCAACGTATCCTTGCCACCATCTATCGAAAGCTTTGCACTCTTGAGTGGGGTGCGAAACTTTCTGATGATATAAGTAATAGGAGGGGTGCATTTCTATTTCACCAGTAATTTTTCTTTCGGAGGATGGTAGCTTCATGCCCATTGATATGGCCTTAGCAAACCTTTTCCTCATCTTGAATTGTCTTTTGTCGGTAGTGGAGGCATTTTGCTCCAGCGGAATCATCTCAGCTCTTTCATCAAGTCGCTGGCGCTTGGCCCTTTCAAATACAGCCGTCTCGCGTTCTCGATCAGTTTTACTTTTCAATCGAGCTTCGTTAAGGAATGCGTCAATTACTTCATCTGATGGGCCCATAATTTTTTATTCAGGGTCTGCCCCCAGCGTTTCAGTACAAGGAGTCTCCCCATCGTCCATGAACGAATTGGAAATCACATGACAGCTCGCCACATATTCTTTAGATTCATCAGATGAACTTTCTCCCTCATCTTCTTCTTGAAAGGCATGATTGAGGAACTCTTGGAATGTAATGGGAGTCCGTGCCTTCTGGTTGTATTCCTCCAGCGCGTCAATTTGTTTTTGCAAGTCCATCCGCTTGTCGCCAGGCTTCACGGGCTTCTTTGATTTCTTTTTCTTCTTCTTTGAAGACTTCGACGGCTGGACGTGAATGCTTGGGCCACCACCATCGGTCTTTGGAGTTGTATGTGGCTTCAACATCCTCTCAATGACCCGCGGTTCCAACGGGTTCTTCCACCTAATCGCTGGACATGTCTGAAGATCATTTAGCATCCTCTTTGTCTTGGCTGATAATACAACCTCCCAAGGAGCTTCTTCAACGACAGAGCATGTTGCCCCCGGCGTATTCATCCCCTTAGAGGTGTGGGGCTGCGGGGGATTCACCTTCCATTTGTCAGATAACGCGAACTTGCCCTGTCGGTACTGGTCTCCAAGCCAATTTTTGAAGACGTAGCAATCTTCGATCGGATGACCTAGTACTCGATGATAAAGACAGTAGTTGGGCTCATTGACATCATTTGGTTACGACGGACGTTTTAGATCCGGCAGATTTATGAGTCGATTGCGCAACGCCAGCTCGAATAACCTTCTCGTTTTATCTCGGGGAAAAGAGTAAGAACGTCCTAGCCTTTCCTCAAGGGCTTGATCGCACACTTTTGGCGTGTCGGATGTTCAAAGATTTAAAGTGTAACCGCGATCAGGACGGTGTCGCTTTGCAGCTAGCCGGTGAGCACGGGTCGGTCCACAGGGAGATGGTGTTATCTTACCTTCTTGTCTTAGACGAGTCAATAAAGAATCTGTATGTTTGTTTGGTCTAACCTATGTGTTTATCTGCAAGTATAAAGTTGTTAAGAAAATACGAGATTGTAAGCTAAGAAATCCGTACTCAAAACCTTTGAGCCGTGTCTTGACCAATTGAAGCTAAGCAATCGGCAACAACAGGGATTAGGGGATTTAAGCGCGGTATTCGTGGAATCCGGCTTATTTACCCTTGTCCTTCCGTTCTTGTCTCTTGCTTTCGCCTCCGGCCAAACCGAACGCAACCGGTCGTGGTTAGGAATCACCGTTACCTTGTCAGGGTATGGTGCCTAACGGAGCGCTTGCGTATGGTTCGGGCGGAGTTCAAATGGAAAATAACGGGAAAAGGAATTGGCAAAGAAATGTTAACTTATAAAACCGTATTAATTCTTAACAACAACAATAATTACAACATTCACAAAATAAACAAAAGAGAACAAAAAGAAAAGAACAAAGAAAAGAAAAGATACAAGTATTAAAGAGCATGAATAAAATGCATGAAATAAAATGCAAGTAATAAAAAGACAAGTAATAAAAAGCGGGTAATAAAAAGAATACGGAACTAGGACCCAAGCCAAGCATGTGCTCAATAGCCAACCCTTAAACTTGCAAGCTCAATGAAGAACTTGCAAGATCAAGAGAAGGGTAGAGAACGCATGTGAAATGAAGTGCTAGTCCGTGAGAAAATACGACCCTTGAGATCAATAACTAACTCTTAACCATTCAACCTCAATGAAGAGATTGAATGAGCAAGAGAAAGCAGAAATCTCAAGGGGGAGCAAACTAACAAGAAAGATAAAGAACCCTCATCTTCATTAATCTCCCACTCAAAAGCTCTCACTACATTTTAATGGAAGAGGAATGAAGAAGAAGAAGAAGAACTATACAAAATCCTAACAAAAGAGGCTACAAAAAATGAACTAAAGAATGACCCTTGGTTTTGGCAAGTTCTGCTGTATTTATAGGCAGGGAGTTGAAGATCTAGGGCAACCAGCAGACCAGAGATGAAAAGACCAAACTACCCCCAAAAAACGACAAAGTGAAGCCTCAGTACGGCCGCGTTTCCGCGGCTAATACACCCTATTGGCCGCGGAAACGCGGCGGTTTGGTGGGTTTGTCTGGTCAATTTTGGTTGGTGAGCCTGGTTGGCTGTGTACATTATTCTGGTACATATATTTTCTCAATTTGGCTCCACGATTTTTCCCAGAATTCTGCTGATCAAAGATGGACTTTTGTGGATACTTTTTGTCATGATTGCCTCGAGCTCCGCGTAGATTTCTTGGAACTTGTTGTTGCCATTGAGCCTTATGCATGAAGGTGACATTGATTTGACATTTTGTCTCCCTAAACTGGTATCTGGCAACATACGGATGACGAGCGGAGACCGTGTTTTCTCAGTGGTTGGCAGGAACCCGGATTCTATCGTGTTTTCCATGAATTTCACCGTTTTAGAACCGAGAACCTGTATCCTGCAAATATGTAACAAATACGGATTAAAAGCACCTACCTATAAACACACGAGCGTAAGAATGGGCGGTATAAAATGCAATATTCTGATATGAACAAATACCCCCAAACTTAACTTTTGCTCGTCCCGAGCAAAAACCAATTATTCATAAAAATAAAATGATAACCGCACTTTCGCAGGGAACGCGATTGCACTGAGCATGTGCAACAAGCCGTTAAACCTCTAGGTGTCCCTAGTAGGAGGAGTGTTGTCTCCTGAGGGTTTTCAGCGAATACTACCCACAAAATCCCGTCAAGCTAGTTTTGTAAAATAACTAAGATTCAACCCCCTAAAGTTTTGTTTCAGAAAATAACAATTCTATTATCCTAAGTCTAGACTATCGAACCTTTATTTTTCACACCTCGCTTCTTGTTTAACTACAGATTTTATATGTCTTTACGTGCAGTGTAAATAGTGTCGTTAAGTTCCCGAAAGGTCGAATAAAGTCATCATGTCGCACAATAAAGCCCAGATAACAATTTTAAAAGGATCACATAAGTTTTATAAAGAGTTAAGCATTTTTCAAGTTTCGTTTTCCAGTAAGGTTTCAACTTCAGAATTTCTATCTTCCATAACAGGAAACTAAGTCGTATTTTTCACTCCACCTTTTTCTTGTTTTCATTTCATACACACCTCTGTGAACGTGCAATAGTCTTTATCATAGAATAAAACCTTCATATCTACGTTAAATTTTTTTATAAAAGCCTGTCTTTTATCAAGATTATTCTCACACAAAGAACCGTTAGGAATTTTAACTCGGAGAGAACACTTGCTTGACTTTGTTTTAAAACTGGACTTTTCTAGGCTTCTTAGCGAGCTTTGGGCCAATGCACTCAAACCAGTTGGTTTTAGGGCATTAGGTGTAGAAACACCCCAGCGGACTTAATTACTCAAGTTACCTAGGTCCAAAAACAAAAGACAGTTTGGCGTGAAAAACATGATGATTCAATACGAACGGAAATATAACCGGTAGTTCAATTATTTTTTGGATAAAAGACGTGTTTAGTGGGTTCGGTGTGTAATCATTCCAATCAAGTTTCAGATGGGTTATTTTTCAGACTTAGTTCCAATTAGGGCATCAATAACATTCCTTCATATTCACTTACTTCATAAACTATTCTTGATATATTACTTATTTCAGAACAAACCTATTTGATCCTCAGAAAATCATTGATCCTTTTAAAAGTTTTTTTTAGACATAAAAGACTTGTCATCTAGTTCCCAAAATTTACGACACGTGTAGTGTGATGTAAAGACGTATATCAGCTATAGTTAACTTCAAAGGAGAGTTATCTTTCAGGTTTTCAAAATCCAAACATAGGATTTAGTTATTCCTATCTTTTCAAACAAAAACCGTCGAATGTTGAATCAGAGTTCTTCCACAAGCTAACTTGACAAAAAAGTTTTTTATATTTTTGGAAATTTTTTGATTTTTATGGGTTTTTAATAAGGCATGCAAATGCAAAATATACAAATGAATGCGAAGGAAGAGAGCTTACCGAGCACACCCCCAAACTTAAACTTGACAGTGCCCTCACTGTCAGGCTATACCAAGAGGGTCAAAATTGCCGGCGCTCCCTAAAAACAAATAGTATACAAAACAAAAAAAACAAAAAAAAAATATATATATATATATATATATATATATATACAAAAAAGGAGCCCCCCCCAAACTTAAGTAAAACAGTGTTTCCACTGTTAAGCGTTGAAATTCAGGATTAGGGGGGAAAGAACAGTATCCATCTATACAAGGCCTTACACAGGCCAAAAGTTAACACCAACCATTCAAAGATTTTATCGCTATAATGTACCGGTTGGTGGAAGAAGGCGTAGAGAAAAGAGATGGAGAATACGCGAGAACATATGCGGAGAGAAGCGGGATATGGTCTCGGTATATGAGAAGAAGAAGAATGGCGGAAGGGAAAAAGAAGTGGAATACGAACTTGAGGGTATAATTGGAGTAAATAGTTTAGCACAATTTGGGATGACCGATGTGTGGAAAGTGATTGTGCTAATATATTTACTCGTCGAGAAATGGGGTCGAATCCCTCAAGATTCGCAAGAAACCATGGGTACGCCGAACTTGGTAAACCAGACATATGAAGTGAAAATGATACGGGTTCTTGCAAGGTCGGAACGATGGAAAGGGTGGAGGGAAGCGGTTGAGGAAGGTTTTCATTTAAAGGTTCAGGAGGGTGTACACAGTCAGTGGAAGGGATAGGATGAATTGGAAAATCCGATTCATCAATTATAACTGGTTCATCCTCAAATCTATCCTCAGAGTTCTCCTCAAAGTTAAGCTCATCCATGCCTATTTCATCAAAATCAAGACGCATATGAAGTTCGGGAAAAACATTTAATGACTCGGGATGATGAGTTGGAGAGAAAAATTCAGCGAAGTCTATGGGTTCATCATCCAAAATATTCCCGGCGTCAATATCCTCAATCAAATGGAATTCAATATTCTCAGACACCTCAACCAAAGCATGGATATTAATCAATTCAGGTTCTAAGATGGAGGTGTAGAGGTTAAAAGGTTTAGGATCGGTTTTACTTGGAAGAGACCCTTCATAAGCGGGCAAATCAAACACTACGAAGTCGCACAACTCATTCATCATTCTATCTTCAATTGATAAATCATGTGGGATACTAGATAGACTTTCAAAACAGGAGTTGTGGGATTCAATTTGGGGCGGGTAGGTTTGATTTGGAAGGGGGTACATCTCACTCTCTCCACTCAAAGTCACAGCCTGTCCTGCCGCCGCATCATACATTGAAAAAGTTGGAGCTAGTTGAAAACTAGCTACCGGATCACTAGGTTGTATGAGGGCGGCCATGGACGCATTCAAATCCATCATTTGTTGGCTTGACGCTACCCTAAAGTCTTCCAACGACTGTTCTAGACTAGACATTGGTTGTGAAGGGGTTTCAGTGAAAGATTCACAGTTGTATGGATACTGAAAACTCCCAAAAGGCGGTTCTGAAGCAATGTCTAGGGAAGGTGCAAAAGTAGGGTAGGATTGGTAGGACTTGAATGGCTGGACAGGAGTGGGATCAACAGGTGGATAAGACGGAGAATGGAATTGTTGATCCCAAGAATTTGAAGTGGTGAAAGGAGTGAAAGATCGGCTGCGGGATTGTTCAATACGTTCAGCGATGGACAAAGGACGACTTGCAGAAGGGGTATCAACATAAGCGGGGGTGCATGTTTGAAATGGTTGATACGAAGTGGAATGAGGAGTGCAAGTGTTTGTCCTAGACGCTGCTATGCGATTTTTCAGTGAAACTTTGAGCATGGAGGGGTCGTTCGAAGTTCGGCCAAAGCAAGAACCGTATGAGGTAATGTCTGGTTGCGGGTACCAAAGTTCGGCAAGAGTTTTGCGAGGTGGGGTACCCATGATATGAAGAGAGAAGGAAAGGAAGGAAGAGAAAAGGAGGGGAAAAAGAATGTGTTTTTTTTTTTAGTTAGTTGTTAGCAAAAGAATGAAATATACACAAAAAAAATATGGACAAAAATAATCACGACACAAAAATACCACACACTTAATCGTTCTAGGGTTCACATAGGTCAACTAGACCTGCTCGAGAACTTGATTGTCGAAGTAAAACTGTGTCGAGAAACAGGCTCAAGATACACTGATCACGAGGCCAGGTAAGTGCAGAGATAAGGGGAGGTTTTCCAACGCTTTCGCGAAGTTCCTTAATTAAATAACCCTTTCTCTTTTGGCGGTTTCGCCGTTAACACTTTCCTAGACACCCCGTAAACAATATACCGTTAAGCAAGCTTCTAAATACAGTTAACTTCTCCTAGTGAGCGCGAAGTCCTTAAGGCTTAAAGTCTAGTTTCTTTTAAATTTGTGTGGGTAAACGTTATGCGCAAGTTCGTGATTTGTGGGCCACGGAAAAGGTGATGAAATCCTTTACCGTATGTTGTGGGGTTCGCTTGCCCTTAAGTCCGTATTAATGTATGCAATGCGCAATTCAAAAATTCTATAAAGAATCAAACAATCGTTTTTTATTTTAAGCGCGGCGCTGCAACAAATACGGGTTAGTCAATTTTGGCGTTTGCTAGCGAACTTGCAAAGAATCCTGCAAAAGAATAGTATATTGGAAGCGTCGGATTTGAGAAGAAGGTGTTAGTAAAGTACGTACCGTTTAAGTTTTGGGTTAAGAAACCCCCATTGAATCGAGTCCGGTAAGCTTGAAAGGTTCGCTTGCGCGGGTCAAACTACCCGGATCTTTGGCACTGTACTCCGTAATCACCTTAACTTTGAATGTACACTTTGCTCCCACAATCGCAGTTTGCAAATTTGCAAAAATCTGCACACTTGCCCACAAAAATATTGTCCAAAAAAAACAAAAAGAATATTTTTTTTTATATATACAAAAAGAATATTAACCCGAATAACAAGAAAGAAAATACGCTACTGTCTCCCCGGCAACGGCGCCATTTGATCGCACGCTTTTGGCGTGTCGGATGTTCAAAGATTTAAAGTGTAACCGCGATCAGGACGGTGTCGCTTTGCAGCTAGCTGGTGAGCACGGGTCGGTCCACAGGGAGATGGTGTTATCTTACCTTCTGGTCTTAGACGAGTCAATAAAGAATCTGTATGTTTGTTTGGTCTAACCTATGTGTTTATCTGCAAGTATAAAGTTGTTAAGAAAATACGAGATTGTAAGCTAAGAAATCCGTACTCAAAACCTTTGAGCCGAGTCTTGACCAATTGAAGCTAAGCAATCGGCAACAACGGGGATTAGGGGATTTAAGCGCGGTATTCGTGGAATCCGGCTTATTTACCCTTGTCCTTCCGTTCTTGTCTCTTGCTTTCGCCTCCGGCCAAACCGAACGCAACCGGTCGTGGTTAGGAATCACCGTTACCTTGTCAGGGTACGGTGCCTAACGGAGCGCTTGCGTATGGTTCGGGCGGAGTTCAAATGGAAAATAACGGGAAAAGGAATTGGCAAAGAAATGTTAACTTATAAAACCGTATTAATTCTTAACAACAACAATAATTACAACATTCACAAAATAAACAAAAGAGAACAAAAAGAAAAGAACAAAGAAAAGAAAAGATACAAGTATTAAAGAGCATGAATAAAATGCATAAAATAAAATGCAAGTAATAAAAAGACAAGTAATAAAAAGCGGGTAATAAAAAGAATACGGAACTAGGACCCAAGCCAAGCATGTGCTCAATAGCCAACCCTTAAACTTGCAAGCTCAACGAAGAACTTGCAAGATCAAGAGAAGGGTAGAGAACGCATGTGAAATGAAGTGCTAGTCCGTGAGAAAATACGACCCTTGAGATCATTAACTAACTCTTAACCATTCAACCTCAATGAAGAGATTGAATGAGCAAGAGAAAGCAGAAATCTCAAGGGGGAGCAAACTAACAAGAAAGATAAAGAACCCTCATCTTCATTAATCTCCCACTCAAAAGCTCTCACTACATTTTAATGGAAGAGGAATGAAGAAGAAGAAGAAGAACTATACAAAATCCTAACAAAAGAGGCTACAAAAAATGAACTAAAGAATGACCCTTGGCTTTGGCAAGTTCTGCTGTATTTATAGGCAGGGAGTTGAAGATCTAGGGAAACCAGCAGACCAGAGATGAAAAGACCAAACTACCCCCAAAAAACGACAAAGTGAAGCCTCAGTACGGCCGCGTTTCCGCGGCCAATACCCCCTATTGGCCGCGGAAACGCGGCGGTTTGGTGGGTTTGTCTGGTCAATTTTGGTTGGAGAGCCTGGTTGGCTGTGTACATTATTCTGGTACATATATTTTCTCAATTTGGCTCCACGATTTTTCCCAGAATTCTGCTGATCAAAGATGGACTTTTGTGGATACTTTTTGTCATGATTGCCTCGAGCTCCGCGTAGACTTCTTGGAACTTGTTGTTGCCATTGAGCCTTGTGCATGAAGGTGACATTGATTTGACATTTTGTCTCCCTAAACTGGTATCTGGCAACATACGGATGACGAGCGGAGACCGTGTTTTCTCAGTGGTTGGCAGGAACCCGGATTCTATCGTGTTTTCCATGAATTTCACCGTTTTAGAACCGAGAACCTGTATCCTGCAAATATGTAACAAATACGGATTAAAAGCACCTACCTATAAACACACGAGCGTAAGAATGGGCGGTATAAAATGCAATATTCTGATATGAACAGGGCTACATACGGGCGCATATTATTTTGACGAACAACCGGCTTCGAGTTGCTCGGTTGTTGTTGAGCATTAGCGACAACGATCGCTTTTCCCTTCCCCTGTCATTTCGAGAGTCCGGCTTTGGAAGAGGGGGCTTATAGCCCATCTGATCCATTTGCGCTAGCTTGTCAATCAAGGCCTGGAAGGTAGTCGGCTTGAAGAACAACGTAAATTGCGAGATGGTTGCTTGCGAATCAAGGGTTCCCACAAACATACCCACCGCGGGAGCTTCTTCAATGCGCTGCTCGCACTTCGACCATAAGTTCCGCCACCATATAGCATATTGAACCCATGTCTCGCCTGGTTTTACCCTAGCATTAATCAGTGCCGTCATCGGGGTGCGTTCACTGGCGCTTGCAAAACGCTGAGTAAACAACAGCTCCATCTTCGCGAAGGTCTTGATAGAGTCGTTCGGGAGCTCAGAGTACCACTCGAACGCTGTATCTGTTAAACTTCCAATGAACTGGCAAAGCAAAAGCTTGTCATCACCGCCGGTGTTGCCGTAGAGTGCCCTGAACTGGGCAACATGCTGGTGAGGATTGCCCGTCCCCTTGTAGACTTGGAACTTTGGAATTGTGTAACCAGGCGGGTACTTGATTTGATCGTACCACTTTGGATATGGCCGCCCTGTTTTTACGACCTGGCCGGCTACTTCAGTCGCATGATGAACCCGTATTTGTTGGGCTATGTACTCGTCCAAATCAGCTTTGGAGATTGTCTCCTCCTTAGCTGTCGACAGAGCTGGTGGAGGATTTGACGTCTCTCCCCTATCCTATTCAAGGACGATCGGGGGATCTTCGGCAGGAGGATCTCGTTGGATCATCATCCCCACCATGTCTTGGAACAGGAGGCCCATACGCTTTATGTTGGCTGCTTGTTTAGCAGCCTCTTTGTCCTGCTTCTCCAATATTTGACGAAGGAATTCGGCGTCGGTTTCTTCCTCCTGGCGTTCATCCGAGGACATTTCAGGGGTTTCTTTTGGCCCAGTAATTGCGGACATAGCGTTCATCATCTCTTGGAGCTTCTGTTGCTGCTCCTTCGCTTTGGTCACTGATCGCGTAAGCGGTCGATGACCCATAGATATGCGACTGTCCTCCTTACCAAACGCCATGTAGACGGTATGAGCTACAATTCCCCCTAACTTAGGGCGTTTGGGTTCACCACCTTTGATATTTATCGTCGGCGTTGGCACTTTCTCCGGCTGTAGCGTTCTGAAAATCGTTTCGGTGAAATTTCGGAAAATCGGTAAAATAAGGGGGTTTTCTGTAAAAAGTCAAAATGCAAATATCTTATTATAAAAATTAAATATACATATTCTTGCTATGTAATTGCTAATATTTGGTGTTTATTGAGCATCTGGTGAAATTTCAAATTTTCTGAAATTTTTTTTTATTTTATTATTGTTTTAAGCCGTCACTAATACATTTAATTAGGAAAAATTATAAATTGGAATGAGTTGAAACAAATTTTGTGCATCATAAAACTTTAAATAAAATTTTATCATGTTGTTTTTGAAACGAAATCGTTTGCCAAAACGGTTTAGAAAATATCGAAGAAAAAGGCTTTTTCGGTAAAATTAGTGTTAATGGGAATTGGGGTATAACATTTATCATTTTTCTTCACCCATACATCCATAACTCACCATCTCTCCCTCTCCCCATGTGGCCGACCCCACCATGACAGCCCTCCCCCTCTCTCTCTCTCCAAATCATAAAGAAAAGAGAAGAAAAGAAAAGAAAATGATAGAAAATGGTGGACTTTGACTTTTTCCACTTTCTCCACCTCACTCTCTCTCCTCCCTCACCCATTCCCCACCCCCATGATGGCTGAAACCTGCACATTTCAGCAGCCCTCCCCTCTCATTCCTCATCTCATCTCTTCTCCAAAAAAATTCACAAAAAAATTTCATGAAAAATCAACTAAAACTCAAAACCGAAATCCAACTCCTACCCATTATTTATTTGCCTATCTAGCATGGATTTTAGGAGCAAGAGAGCAATTTGGGAGGCTTAGATCCTTGCTATATCTCTAATTGGGAGGTATAAATCTTAACCCATGTCTTAATTGTTGGTTAATTACTCCAATTTAACTAAATTTGGTGTTTAATTTGTGTGCATATTGCAAACTTGAATTGTGGGGTTAATGGTTATATGTGAGATTAAAATCAAGATAGGGTTTTATCACATCATTAAGGTTGCCATGAGTATATTGACATGTTAATTCTTGCTAAAACCTAATCTAGTTACTAATTTCAAAATTTGTTAGTTGGAAATTATGATAAATGTGCTTTTTTGCTAACTAGTTTTTTTTGAAATTGTTTTATATTGGGATTAAAATCTAAATTAAGGTTTCATGTCATTATTAATATTATAATGAGTGGTTTAATGATTTTGGATCATGCAAAACCAAGCTTAATTGATGAATTGTGAATTTTGCTTTAAAAGGTGTTAAAAAATGATATTTTTGCAAATTAGGATTTTGGAAATTATGCAAATTTATAAGATTAAATTATGGAAATGGTTTTTATGACTTATTTAAGATATTTAATAAGTATTATGGACGCTACATTTGTTTAAACATCTTGTTTTGTACAAAAACGGCGAATTGTGCTTGCTAGATTTTCGGAAAAAATGGCTTTTAAAGTGAATTTGGGGTTCTTGTGAATTTTAAGCTATTTTATATTATAATTAGTGCTTGTGATTGTACAAATGAGTGTGTTTAGGTTTTTCTCGATGGTTTGTCGTTTGTACGCCGACGTCGAGGGTTTTTGGGTTGATTTGTGAAAGCAGCCATAGGTTTTGACCTATGTGGGACGTTTTGGTCATGAGTCGGATTTTAATGCGATATGGTGCGTTATGATGTGTAGGTACCCCATGTGAACTTCGAGACGACAAGCAAGCACGTGGCGACGTCGGCACCGACGAGCGAGGACCAGGTGAGTAGATTTATATCTACGGGGAGAAGTCGGGCGGATGGCGTATAGCACCCCCGCGGTCCGTGGTAGTGTATACGGATGCGTATACACACCAAAAATTATTATATGTTATTGGGATTAATAACGATGTTTAGGATGGATATTGGTGTGTTGGATTATTTTAGTGTCGCGAACCCTAGGATAGTGTTGCACTACACATACACACATACATACTTGCATACATTCCTATTTATATGTGCTCATGGGATTCTTTATAGTTATGTGTTCACATGGGTATGGGACTATGTGTTCACATACGGATTTGAGGAGGATACTTGGGATTGAGCTGAGTCGATGAGATTTGTTTGTGGTTGTGATCTCGGTGATATGGAAGGATTCGTACTTAAGGTACGTCCTAGTGTTATAGCGGATCTTGCGGCGGCGATACGGGTGAATAGTGTTATAAATAAATGGTCGACATGTGATCGTGATATGAGGCATAATATGCTAGGATATTGATATTAGGCCGTATCGGGCGATGTATACCCCTTGATGATGATATGTGCTGACGATATCGGTTTGTACGAGATTGTCGATCAGTAGTCAGATCATGAGTATATTGAGCATATTAGTATTGTACTAGACATAGGTCAGTACCCTAGACTATGATCTTGGATAAAGAGGATACCAGAGGAATAGTGTGAGGAATATGATATTGACCCGTACACAGATTTGGGGATGCCGTACGACGGATTTACGTACGAGCTATATCTTGATGATTGATCCGCACTCTTGACTTGGGATGTCTGATTATAGATATGGTATCGGATATGATATTATTGAGGCGAGATCACCGACTAATATATATACAGGTATGTATATGTATCGACTCAGATGTTAGGCGGTTTCCTTACCTGTAGTCTAGCTTGTAGCGTAGCCCTTTAGTTTAGTTAGTTGTTAGATTAGATGCGGCTCCTACCTATTTCAAAGCTTACGAATCGTGCGTATTTTTTAAAGACAGCCTAAGGGATCCTACGGATATTTCAAAAAACGTATCTTTTCTTAAAAACACCGTAGCCCCTATTTTCAAAACCCCACGATTCGTGTTATTTCAAAAGGCACCATTGTAGGACTTATATTAGGTTAAAACAGATTAGTTATCGTTGCGTCTAGTATTCAGCTCCCGCTCATTATTATTGTTTGCTCCGCATCACATGCTTATATTATGCTTCATATTCTACTGTTGATATCTTGTGGTTAGGACACCAGCACCATTACCGATGATGCGTATGTACCACGTACACTTACTTGCCGGCTCACACACATATTCATCGGTAATTGCCATGCCACGTACACCTTAGAAAATATTATTGCTTGACATAGCCTGTTAGCTAATAGTTTAGACATGATATTAGTGTACTTGCTTTATATGTTAGTTTAGACATTGTAGTTATTACCTGCTACCTCATGCATACTGTTATTCATTGTTATGCCGCATTCATGGATTCTCATGCATATATTCACTTTTTACGTGCTATTGAGGTTTTGGATTTGGATTTCCATGAGATTTTATGGATTTGGAGAAAACCGCAAAACATATACAAACTTCTTCTTTCTCTTTTTAAATAAAAAGCGCGGTTTTTCCCGTGATGTATGAGTCGTCCACCATGAGTTTGCTGATGGATTTGGAGACCCGATTCGAGGAGTTGGATGAACCGTTTCGGGTACATGGTGGACCCGGTAAGGTACCCCGGGGCAAGAAGCTCGTGGTGATGACGATGAGCCTGGTAGGGGGAGACTACCTACCGGTGATTTTACCTGACGCGTCGGATATCCGGAGGATACCGTCGTGGTCTTGAGATGGATGGTAGGGGCCGGTCTGGACTGACGGCGCCCTAGATATTGAGATTGAGACATTGAGATTTCGAGATATTGAGGTACTGAGATTTGATGATACAGGCCAGTCCGGATGGCCGGAGCCTGAGGTTTTGAGACATTGAGATTTATGTTTTGTGTCAATGCTAGACACTGTTGATGCTGATTTCATTTATGATACCTCATTTTAAAAATACAAACGAAATCTCACTAATTTATGAAAACAGTTTCTTCATTTACATGTATTCTGTTTTCATGCATTCATACCTCATTCATATGATATATTGCTACCCGAGGCACTGACACGGGCACATGAGATCACACTCGGGTTAGATATTACCCTAGCCATTGTTATAGGCTGCTTGTTATTCATATATTTGAGGATATATTATGATCATTGACCTAGGTTGCGTTATTCATGCGATTTTCTGTTCGTAGATCTTTTTCTACTCACGAGTTGGCAACTCACCCCCGTTGTGCCCCAGTTTCTTGCAGGTGTTGCCGTACGGATTTCATTACGGCTTTGCGGGCACGGTTTCTTTTCGGGTGACTTGCTAGTAGGTGGGTTTATTGTATCTTACCCATCATTATACCTTGTATATTATATTTCAGTTGTATCTAGAAGTTCCATCAACCAAACTTGTATTTTTTGAGATAGAGACCAGTAATGTTATTCTTTCGACCATAGAGTAGCATGTTATATTTCTTGAGTTTCTTGCTGGTTGAGTTCCATTTCTGTTGTGATCCTCGCCTTTAGGCGTTGTATATTATGTTGCATATAGGTTGATTTGATATGGTTCTTCCTATTCTTTACTACTTCTCTTGGTTTGGATTTCTGGGCTTCGGCTTACTTAGCATACGTACGCCTTGAGACGTTCGTGGTCTAAGTGCCGGTCATGTTCCGTACTTTCGGGTTGTGACAAAGTTGGTATCAAAGCGTTAGGTTTTTACCTTAGGAGTATAGGATGACCCTTGGTTGATGGAATATGTGACTAAAGTAGAGTGACGTACCGTTGGTATGTTCCGCGGCATATTTACGACACGCCACTCCACTTAAGGAGCCTTAGGATGTACATTTTTTTTCAGTATCATATTCCTTCCTGATCTAGCCTCATCGGTATCAGTTATGGTTTTGCTGCCACGATTACGGGCAGGGAGAACTACGGTTAGAGTTGCGGTCAGCATGAGCTCGTTACGAACAAGGACTGACCAGAGCATTATTCCGGAGACACACGTTTGCAGAGATGTGTCTTGATTGTGTTTTGCGCCACGAGCATTTGATGGATCGCTGTATGAGATTACTTGGACGTGCCGATCAGCACTAGAGGATTGAGCCACTGACAGAGGCCAGCCAGATACTGATGATCGTTGATGTATTGCTCATTCATGATGATTGAGGCACTGTTCAGCGTGCAGACGAGTGAGCCAGTTATTGCTGCGAACGATGGGATATTGCCCAGATGTTGGAGCTATGGCAATACGAGATTGTACTAAGAGATTATAGGAGATCACTAGTCACCGAGGATGAATGACTAGGATATGTGGATTGTTCGCTACCCCGTTGCGAGGTCATCAGATAGATTGATTCCAGCAAGAGACGACTTCATGCGGAGACGTTGAGAGTCGACAGAGATGATCGAATGTCAGTAACCTATTATTCCAAGTTTAAAGTATTCGGGAAGACATGCAGGCAATTCTATGGTCCCTCTAGAAGAATGAAACCCTAAATCGACTTAATGACCGTGTTAAAGCCTTTGAACCTTAGGGTTTGCGGCAGTTCTGCGGCGCCATTAGTGAGGCTTGGGTTTGCCCTTCTACAGCTGGACCACCGATGCTGTGGTAGGTACTCGATACTATTATACCGTACCCAAGATGTTGAGCTCTTGGGGGATTATGAGGTTTTGACGACTCGATCGGATGGCTCGACTTAATTCGAATGCTAGATGGTGAGATGCAATTCTTGGGAGACTCCAGATACGAGGATAGCCGTTGGATGCTCAGTCCATGCAGCCACGACCAGACGAGTCCGAAGCGGTCGACATTAGAGAAAAATGGAGTAAGAGGTTCGTACACGATCTGGATATGATGACGTTCCCCTCTGCTGACATCAGAGATGCGATGCGCATACCGAGGCATTGTTATTGGATATACCTTCCAAAAAGAGTCGCGCTGAGTATGCAGCCGTTACGAAGCAAGAAGCAGACATGGTAAGGACGATGACTCCTGGACATTTGGCAGAGATGATACTTGGAAGAGACCTTGAGCAGGATTCCTTCCAGGACACTGCTGCAATGATACTTGCATCAAGGATCAGATGTGTCATGTACATTCAGAGAGCCAGAGACCGACGATAGTGACATGCTGCTTTACGAGTGGTCGCGATGACTGCCAGAGAGATGACCAGAGAAGTGCCAGAACGGAATCGTCCCCGTTAGCACATCCGACAAGGCCGATGAGCCGATTGATCGTGATATTGACAATTCACAGAGAAGACATGGACCCAGGAGTGGTCATTGTTACGCACACCAGCAGGCCAGAGTTCATGATCATCAACGAGACGTCTCACTAGTGACCACGAAAGTTGGCCCGAGATTCTTAGAGGATGCGCTTGAGCGGTACTATTCCGCCATATTTGATTTCGATGTTTTGGGTGATTTATTCGCATAATTTGATTTTGATGATTGAGGATTTACGATTTTCGCACAGTTGTTGCACTTGATATCGTTTGCGTGCTTTGGTTTCATGTGTTTGTGATTTTATGCTTTTAGACATTGGAGTTGATTTCGTGTGTATATACGCACACGATTCGGTTTTTGCACTCAGTATAGTTTACATATGCTTGCAGTGCATTGACATGTATTTTGTGCACTTGGATACACTGGATTTCGATTTCGAGGGTGATCCTTGACATTTGTTTTGTGCACTTTATGCACCTGATTGGATTTTGCGCATGTTCGGCGCTTGATATTGGATTTCATGATTTCATGCATGATGGATGCACCGGATTTGGACATTTAGCGCATGCGGGGCGCCTGTCATGAGATGCGATTTGGTGCACACCAGATGTACTAAATCGGGATTTAGTGCATATCAGATGCACCTGAGTTGCGGTCAGGCACACACATGCCTATGACCGATGTTGTGTGCACAACCGTTGCACCTTGATGTTGTTTTTGTGCACATTCATGGATTTTGATATCCGTGCGCACCAGACGGACGTAGTATTCATATGCGTATTTTGGGGTTGATTTAACCTATAGAGCAGTACGTTTTTATGATATTGCTATGTGTTTTCGTACTGGGCAGGACTAGCCAACGGACAGTACCTGAATATATTTGGCATTCATTTCCTTCAGATATTTACCTATATAGATTTGATATTTACATGTATAGTTTCGAGTTATATCATATTGGTTTTGCTTTGGATTTGGCATTGATGTCTTCCCCAGGACACCGATGATTGCGGGATGCTTGACGGAGTTTTGATTTGAGTTATATGCTCATTTTTCATGCGCATGCGCTGCGCTACGATTTGTTTTATGTATTTACAATTTCGGAGCCCCGACGACTTGATGGTTTTTGTTTAGATGTTTTAGTATTTGGGGGGAGTTTTACTTTAAATTCGGGGACCGAATTTTTTTTAAGGGGGGAAGATTGTAGCGTTTTGAAAATCGTTTCGGTGAAATTTCGGAAAATCGGTAAAATAAGGGGGTTTTCTGTAAAAAGTCAAAAGGCAAATATCTTATTATAAAAATTAAATATACATATTCTAGCTATGTAATTGCTAATATTTGGTGTTTATTGAGCCTCTGGTGAAATTTCAAATTTTCTGAAATTTTTTTTATTTTATTATTGTTTTAAGCCGTCACTAATACATTTAATTAGGGAAAATTATAAATTGGAATGAGTTGAAACAAATTTTGTGCATCATAAAACTTTAAATAAAACTTTATCATGTGGTTTTTGAAACGAAATCGTTTGCCAAAACGGTTTAGAAAATATCGAAGAAAAAGGCTTTTTTCCGGTAAAATTAGTGTTAATGGGAATTGGGGTATAACATTTATCATTTTTCTTCACCCATACACCCATAACTCACCCTCTCTCCCTCTCCCCATGTGGCCGACCCCACCATGACAGCCCTCCCCCTCTCTCTCTCTCCAAATCACAAAGAAAAGAGAAGAAAAGAAAAGAAAATGATAGAAAATGGTGGACTTTGACTTTTTCCACTTTCTCCACCTCACTCTCTCTCCTCCCTCACCCATTCCCCACCCCCATGATGGCTGAAACATGCACATTTTAGCAGCCCTCCCCTCTCATTCCTCATCTCATCTCTTCTCCAAAAAAATTCACAAAAAAATTTCATGAAAAATCAACTAAAACTCAAAACCGAAATCCAACTCCTACCCATTATTTATTTGCCTATCTAGCATGGATTTTGGGAGAAAGAGAGCAATTTGGGAGGCTTAGATCCTTTCTATATCTCTAATTGGGAGGTATAAATCTTAACCCATGTCTTAATTGTTGGTTAATTACTCCAATCTAACTAAATTTGGTGTTTAATTTGTGTGCATATTGCAAACTTGAATTGTGGGGTTAATGGTTATATGTGAGATTAAAATCAAGATAGGGTTTTATCACATCATTAAGGTTGCCATGAGTAGATTGACATTTAATTCTTGATAAAACCTAATCTAGTTACTAATTTCAAAATTTGTTAGTTGGAAATTGTGATAAATGTGCTTTTTGCTAACTAGTTTTTTTTGAAATTGTTTTATATTGGGATTAAAATCTAAATTAAGGTTTCATGTCATTATTAATATTATAATGAGTGGTTTAATGATTTTGGATCATGCAAAACCAAGCTTAATTGATGAATTGTGAATTTTGCTTTAAAAGGTGTTAAAAATTGATATTTTTGCAAACTAGGATTTTGGAAATTATGCAAATTTATGAGATTAAATTATGGAAATGGTTTTTATGACTTATTTAAGATATTTAATAAGTATTATGGACGCTACATTTGTTTAAACATCTTGTTTTGTACAAAAACGGCGAATTGTGCTTGTTAGATTTTCGGAAAAAATGGCTTTTAAAGTGAATTTGGGGTTCTTGTGAATTTTAAGCTATTTTATATTATAATTAGTGCTTGTGATTGTACAAATGAGTGTGTTTAGGTTTTTCACGATGGTTTGGCATTTGTACGCCGACGTCGAGGGTTTTTGGGTTGATTTGTGAAAGCAGTCATAGGTTTTGACCTATGTGGGACGTTTTGGTCATGAGTCGAATTTTAATACGATATGGTGCGTTATGATGTGTAGGTACCGCATGTGGAATTCGAGACGACAAGCAAGCAAGTGGCGACGTCGGCACCGGCGAGCGAGGACCAGGTGAGTAGATTTATATCTACGGGGAGAAGTCGGGCGGATGGCGTATAGCACCCCCGCGGTCCGTGGTGGTGTATACGGATGCGTATACACACCAACAATTATTATATGTTATTGGGATTAATAACGATGTTTAGGATGGATATTGGTGTGTTGGATTATTTTCGTGTCGCGAACCCTAGGGTAGTGTTGCACTACACATACACACATACATACTTGCATACATTCCTATTTATATGTGCTCATAGGATTCTTTATAGTTATGTGTTCACATGGGTATGGGACGATGTGTTCACATACGGATTTGAGGAGGATACTTGGGAT
Source organism: Agapanthus africanus (assembly GCA_030015575.1). NCBI lineage: Eukaryota > Viridiplantae > Streptophyta > Magnoliopsida > Asparagales > Amaryllidaceae > Agapanthus > Agapanthus africanus. Next base: position 186,693,239 of record JASDDO010000031.1, read on the forward strand.
TGAGCTGAGTCGATGAGATTTGTTTGTGGTTGTGATCTCGGTGATTTGCCAGGATTCGTACTTAAGGGACGTCCTGGTGTTATAGCGGATCTTGCGGCGGCGATACGGGTGAATAGTGTTATAAATAAATGGTCGACATATGATCGTGATATGAGCATAATATGCTAGGATATTGATATTAGGCCGTATCGGGCGATGTATACCCCTTGATGATGATATGTGCTGACGATATCGGTTTGTACGAGATTGTCGATCAGTAGTCAGATCATGAGTATATTGAGGATATTAGTATTGTACTAGACATAGGTCAGTACCCTAGAATATGATCTTGGATAAAGAGGATACCAGAGGAATAGTGTGAGGAATATGATATTGACCCGTACCCAGATTTGGGGATGCCGTACGACGGATTTACGTACGAGCTATATCTTGATGATTGATCCGCACTCTTGACTTGGGATGTCTGATTATAGATATGGTATCGGATATGATATTATTGAGGCGGGATCACCGACTAATATATATACACGTATGTATATGTATCGACTCAGATGTTAGGCGGTTTCCTTACCTGTAGTCTAGCTTGTAGCGTAGCCCTTTAGTTTAGTTAGTTGTTAGATTAGATGCGGTTCCTACCTATTTCAAAGCTTACGAATCGTGCGTATTTTTTAAAGACAGCCTAAGGGATCCTACGGATATTTCAAAAAACATATTTTTTCTTAAAAACACCGTAGCCCCTATTTTCAAAACCCCACGATTCGTGTTATTTCAAAAGGCACCATTGTAGGACTTATATTAGGTTAAAACAGATTTGTTATCGTTGCGTCTAGTATTCAGCTCCCGCTCATTATTATTGTTTGCTCTGCATCACATGCTTATATTATGCTTCATATTCTACTGTTTATATCTTGTGGTTAGGACACCAACACCATTACCGATGATGCGTATGTACCATGTACACTTACTTGCCGGCTCACACACATCTTCATCGGTAATTGCCATGTCACGTACACCTTAGAAAATATTATTGCTTGACATAGCCTGTTAGCTAAAAGTTTAGACATGATATTAGTGTACTTGCTTTATATGTTAGTTTAGATATTGTAGTTATTACCTGCTACCTCATGCATACTGTTATTCATTGTTATGCCGCATTCATGGATTCTCATGCATATATTCACTTTTTACGTGGTATTGAGGTTTTGGATTTGGATTTCCAAGAGATTTTCTGGATTTGGAGAAAACCGCAAAACATATACAAACTTCTTCTTTCTCTTTTTAAATAAAACGCGCGGTTTTTCCCATGATGTATGAGTCGTCCACCATGAGTTTGCTGATGGATTTGGAGACCCGATTCGAGGAGTTGGATGAACCGTTTCGGGTACATGGTGGACCCGGTAAGGTACCCCGGAGCAAGAAGCTCGTGGTGATGACGATGAGCCTGGCAGGGGGAGACTACCTAACGGTGATTTTACCCGACGCGTCGGATATCCGGAGGATACCGTCGTGGTCTTGAGATGGATGGTAGGGGACGGTCTGGACTGACGCCGCCTTAGATATTGAGATTGAGACATTGAGATTTCGAGATATTGAGGTACTGAGATTTGATGATACAGGCCAGTCCGGATGGCCGGAGCCTGAGGTTTTTAGACATTGAGATTTATGTTTTGTGTCGATGATAGACACTGTTGATGCTGATTTCATTTATGATACATCATTTTAAAAATACAAAGGAAATCTCACTAATTTATGAAAACAGTTTCTTCATTTACATGTATTCTGTTTTCATGCATTCATACCCCATTCATATGATATATTGCTACCTGAGGCACTGACACGGGCACATGAGATCACACTCGGGTTAGATATTACCCTAGCCATTGTTATAGGCTGCATGTTATTCATATATTTGAGGATATATTATGATCATTGACCAAGGTTGCATTATTCATGCGATTTTATGTTCGTAGATCTTTTTCTACTCACGAGTTGGCAACTCACCCCCGTTGTGCCCCAGTTTCTTGCAGGTGTTGCCGTACGGATTTCATTACGGCTTTGCGGGCACGGTTTCTTTTCGGATGACTTGCTAGTAGGTGAGTTTATTGTATCTTACCCATTATTATACCTTGTATATTATATTTCAGTTGTATCTAGAAGTTCCATCAACCAAACTTGTATTTTTTGAGATAGAGACCAGTAATGTTATTCTTTCGACCATAGAGTAGCATGTTATATTTCTTGAGTTTCTTGCTGGTTGAGTTCCATTTCTGTTGTGATCCTCGCCTTTAGGCGTTGTATATTATGTTGCATACAGGTTGATTTGATATGGTTCTTCCTATTCTCTACTACTTCTCTTGGTTTGGATTTCTGGGTTTCGGCTTACTTAGCATACGTACGCCTTGAGACGTTCGTAGTCTAAGTGCCGGTCATGTTCCGTACTTTCGGGTTGTGACACCGGCCTTCTTCTTTTATGGACCGTAGAAGTTGAGGGGGCCGTTGCTTTGGGCACCCAAGCGGTCGTCACCTTTCGTTGCTTGACCGGGGGATTTTCTTCTTGCTTACCTTTCGACTCCCTCCATTGGCGAGAGAAGTTAGGATCAATGACAGATTCTCGGACTCGTCGCCATGTCTTGTAGATCTTGGAGGACAGCGATTGAGGAGGCTGCTCTGGCTTTTTTGCTTCCAAAGTAGTCTCTACTGGTGGAGGAGATCTTTTGAGCACCGCAGTTGGCGAGTTTCTGCGTACCCTATTCAATAGTTCAAAGTTGTTCCCGGTTGGAACAACAGCGTTAACTTCCACCGTTGGAGCTGGCGGAGTCATCCCAGAAGGGGAGTTGCCCCCGATCTTCCCTATCCGGCGCCAGTGGCGTCGTCGGGCGCGACGAGTCGTTGGTATTGGTTCAGAAACAGAAACAACTTACCCCCTGTTCAGGTGTGGGGCCGTTGCCGGCGTCAGCCTTTTGAAGACTGATGTCTTTTGAGCAGCAGGAGCAGGAGTTGGATTTGGGACGGCCAGTCTTGTAAAAACTGATCTCTTAGCCGGAGAAGCCGCCTTGACGACTTCAGGATCAGGTTTGGCTACTCTTTTTGGAATAACCTTTTCTGGGACTGCAAGCTTCATTGTCGGCCCGCAGGAGTTTTGGCCCAGTTTGGAGAAGACCAAGGCATTGGTGTTGGGTGACCTGTTGAGAGGGGCCGCAGTAACTGAAATTCGATCGAAGACCGACTTCTTAGGAGCTTCTTGTATAGGCACGGGGGTGTTGAAGCTTGTTGGCGGAAGCATAGTTCCAAAAAACAGCCCCGTGGTGGCTTGAGTAATCTGCTCCACGGGCATGGTGAACAAAGAGGCCGCTTGGGGCCCTTAGGTTATGCCCCCAGTTGAGGCCGGACGCGAGCTGCAGCTGCAGTTGGAGCACTTCGAACAGGTAGAGGACATCGATGCTTGATTTCTACGCCAGGCGAAAGACCAAATTAACTTAAAATCCGAAGGTAACCATTAACAAAACGCGATTCGTTCACGAATACGACACACGAAGTGTGGAGTAGAAAGAGGAAAAGGTCCCACCGAGCATGCTAGAATCTGTTCCCCTCCGAAAGACGGAGACGACATGAGGACGTCTTGCCTGAGATTCGGGGCAGATGCTATTCGGTTTTATCCATCCACCTCTCCGAAGATGCCAAGTTGATTTATGGCACGGTGTATCGGAGGTTTAGACGGATGCGGCCGATGCAGCAGACTTCGTCAGATTCCCCCTTGCTTGAGGGGTTTTTGATTGTGGGGACACTCTTCCATGCAGGCGCAAGCCCGTGCAGTTAATTATGCTACCGCATCGCGGCAACAACTTTCTCCTTCTCCAGAATTTCACTTCGTGTCGTGTGTGTTTGTTTTGTTTGTGGTTGCCCGTGGATTGTATACGGAGACTAAGCGATGTCGTCGCCCGTAGGACGTGGACTGGTCCAAATCCGTATTTACTTAGATTTGGGTTTGGTGTTTTGGTTTAAGGATACGTTAGCCGTATTTAGGTTAAGATCGACATAAACGTTTGTTAAGGATACGTTAGTCTAATTTGAGACTAAGATCAACTTAACGGGATCGTTTTGGATCCGACAAAAGAGCGTTCGGGGACTCTATTGTTCCAGTTTAGGGACATAGTGATCCATAAGTAGTTTAGGGACATTGCGGTCCATATTCCAGTTTGGGGATGTGGTGGTCCATAGGTAGTTTAAGGACGCTTAAGTCGGTGAGTTTAAGGACCCCACAGTCCGTGTTTTAGTTTAAGGATGCATAAGTCCGCGGGTTTAAGGATCCCACAATCCGTCTGTTGGTTTAAGGACGCTTAAGTCCATGAGTTTAAGGACCCCACAGTCCGTGTTGATGTGTGGTTGTCGGGACCCGTCACCTCTCTGACGTCGTTGAAGAATTACAACGATAGGAGTCAAAGCAGTTCGGAGATGTACCCTTGAACCGGTCATAAATTGATTTAAGAGAGCAGCTGTGCTCAGTCAATTTAATTTGAGGACTTACGGCCATGATTGGGCTAAGTCCAGTTGAAAAATATTCAACGCTTTTATTTATTTTTGGTCTATTAGACCTGTGCTAATGCTTTGCCCACATTTAAATAATGCATTGCATTACTTTTTATTTTTGTTTGGGCTCTGCCCATAAAAGATGCAGAGCATCAATTTTACTTGGGCTCTTCCCTTTATAAATGTTGCAGAGCATCAATTTTATTTGGGCTATGCCCTTTTATTGCTTTGCAATTTATTTTGGCTTGCTACGTCTTTTGGACTTGGGCCTGGCCCTTTAGCAAAAGAAATGCATTGCATTTGTCAAGCGCTTTGCACCAACCAAAGAGCGCAAGAGCTTATGGTGATGACACGTGTCATGCATGCGCAGTGCGCTGCTCCAGTGCGCTGCGCTTACTGCTGACACGTGGCGCGTTGTGGTGAGTTGCGCCTGTTTTAGAGAGCAAGGCTCTATTTCAAAAGCGCATAGCGCAAATGGTTCAGATACTGACACGTGGCGCTCTCTGGTTGTTTGCGCCACCTCAAGAGTGCAACAGCACAGTTTTGCAAGTGCAAGGCACTATTAACTTGAGAATCTTTTAGATTCCAGAACTAATGGTTCATAAAAGAAGTGCAAAGCACTGCTTGGTTTCTTGATCTAATTTAGATCAAAGAAAACAAGTGTTTCTTATTTTTGTTGATCACAGAGAACCCATGGTTCATAAGTGCAAAGCACTATTATTTTTTTGTTTTTTATTGAAGATCATTGATCTTGTTCTTAGATCAATGATGTATTAGAAGAAATTCTTCTATCTGAAAGGTCTTTTACCTTTTTTCTTCTTGAAATTTCTTCAGAGTTCACTCTGTTTGAAATTTTTGATTTCTCACAAAATGTTGATACCTTTGATTTGAGGTCTAGGGGCCTTTATATAGTGCCCATAAATTTGTTAAAGAGATCTTTCTCTGAGTGATTTGGGGAATTTTCCCTACCGTTGGATCTTTGATCCAAGGGCTTCTGTTTTACAGAAGGCAATCTTCTTGTTTTAATAAGAACAGAAAAATCTTACTCGAATTTAATTCTGTTTGGCGCAAACGCCCCAGCATGTGACACGTGTTAAGCAGCGCAAAGCGCAGCGCAACTGCGCTTGCGCAACAGCGCTGACACGTGTCGCGCAGCGCACAGCGCAGCGCGACTGCGCTAGCGCATCTGTGTTGACACGTGTCGCGCAGCGCAGCGCGACTGCGCTTGCACATCTGCGCTGACACGTGTCGCACAGCGCATCTGCGCTTGCGCATCTTTACTGACACGTGTCGCGCAGCGTACGGCGCAGCGCATCTGCGCTGATACGTGTTACGCAGTGCTTGCGCAACTAAAGCGTTGCTTCCTTTAATGTTGTTTCAAATAGAGCTTTGCTCTGATTGGCCGCGCTGCCTTGGGCGCTGCGCTGATGTATCAGCTTTTGATACGTGGCGGGTTGCGCGCAGCGAAAAGAATCTGGAGCGTTGCTTCATTTATTAAAATTTAAATTTTCAAAGTAGTGCTTTGCTCTGATCGGGGGGAATCGGAAGCGTTGCTTCATCTCCCGCCTTGGAATTTGAATAGATCTTTGCTCTGATTGGGGTAAAAAGTATGCTATTTGGCTGCTCTTTATCATAACATGTATACTATGTCTCTTGATACTGTCTTATGGTTACATGTTGGTAAAGCCCTTAGGATGTGTACTTGACTACCAGGATTATGATGAGATCATACTGGTGGGGCCATGGTAGTCCATAAGGTCATCCTTTAATGTCCTTAGTCGTGGGTGTATCGAGACGGGGCATCGATATACCAGATTAGACTAGCGTATAGCTTCTCGACCCATGTAGATGGGTGATGGATGATCCCATATCCATTGGTGTTTGACATCAGAGATGGCATACGGGTGCTCAGTGGAGACTGGCTACACTGGACGGACTCGCCGAGAACTCCCAGATGGTATTATACCTCACGTCAGATGGCAGTTCTCTGGTGACACTGGTACAGGTTAGTCTGTAGACCCGAAATCGTCATAAGGACTTGTGTGATTCCCACCGTGCTTTGATTTCCACCTTACCACGTTCAAGAGGACATGCAAAACGGTGGTTTTTGGGTACAGCCCTGAGTCACATGGAGGCAATGAGCGATAGGAGGGGTTTCGTCTCTCCCGGTATTGGGGGTTGATGTTGCGATGTGCTCGATTGGCCAAAATAGGGAAGTCCCTGGCCAGGGCCGGTTTAGAGATTTACTGGTATGTGCTACCAGCAGTTTCTCGACTCGTTATGAGCCTCATATCGGCATGACTTATCGGTTATTGGGGTCTGACGTTTACAACCCCTAGACTTGACATGCGACATATCAGACGGGGAGACCGGACTGTACGGTAGTGTCACTTCCAGGCTTTTGTAGGAGTTGGAGCGTGCTTCCTTGCTGATCTTCTGATCGCGCAATACCCGGGTAGCCGTTACGTCCAGCTAGTACCACTGACGGCTTGTGGGTGCTTGATATGATCATCACCTACTGCCGGTGTATTGACGAGTCTTTAGAGTCCTACATAGAGGTTTTACTGGCTCAGGCAAAACGAAATTGGAGCACATATGTGATATGTGCGGGACCGAGAATAATGCGTGTATGTGATACCGTATTCTATGTTAGTTATATGTATGCCCTAGAGGCCATTACTGTACATACGATGTATATTGTAGTGGATGCTAGGACATATATAGGGAGGACTTTCTTGCTCGACATGATATTATGCTATCTGGTTGTACTTTATCTTAACATGTACTCTGATTGTCTCTATATTACATGTTGATAAAGCCCTTAGGATATGTACTCGACTACTGGGACTATGATGAGATCATACTAGTGGGGCCACGGTAGTCGACGAGTACATCCTATAATTGTTCCTAGCCGAGGGTGTATCGAGACAGGGCATCGATACACCAGAGTAGACTAGCGTATACGCATCTTGACCCATATGATGGGCGATGGACGACCCATATCCATCGGTGTTTGACATCAAGGATGGTGTACGGGTGCTCAGTGGAGACTGGGTACACTGGACGGACTCGCCGAGAACTCCAAGATGGTATTATACCTCACATCAGATGGCAGTTCTCCGGTGACACTAGGACAGAATAGTCTGTTGACCCGAGATCGTCATAGAGTCTTGTGTGATTCCCACTGTGCTTTGATTTCCATCATACCACGTCCAAGAGGGCGTGCAAAAAGGTAGCTTTTGGGTACAGTCCCGAATCTCATGGAGGCAATGAGCGATAGGAGGGGATTCGTCTCTCCCGGTATAGGGAGTTGATGTTGTGCTGTGTTCGATTGGCTATGACCGGAAATCCCTGGCCAGGGTTGCTGAGATTTACTGATAAGTGTTATCAGTAGTTTCTCGATCTGTTATAGACCTCATATCGACACGACTTATCAAGCTACTGGGGTCTGACGTTTACCACCCCTAGGCGAGATATGCAACATATCAGACGACGAGACTGGACTGTACGGGAGTGTTACTGTTTGGATTCACAGGAGAATGTACAGGCTTGCTTGTTGATCTTCTGAGCGCTCAATACCTGGGTAGCTGTTACGTTTAGCTGACCGCTTGCAGCTTGTGGGTGTTTGATATGATCATCACCTACTGCCGGCGTATTGACGATTCTTTAGAGTCCTTCACAGAGGTTTCTTGGCTCAGGAAAAACGGAGTAGGGACACATATGTGATATGTGCGGGACCGAGGATAATGCGATATGTGATACCGTGTTATATTCTCGCGTTATTTGATATCAGCCGGGTCATCGGATCAAGTGTTGATTCGATGAATCGGTACGGATAAATATTAGTCGGTTATATGCGATATAGCCGGATTGTCGGATCAAGTGTTGATTCGATAATTTAATGTATAATAATATATATGATATATTAAATTGCATTAACTAATATTAGCTCACTAAAAGATTCTTTTTCTCACTCGGGTAATACATTGATATATATGCGATATATGTTAAATATATTATTTTATTTTGTTACAATAAATATTGTATTTGTGATATATAATATTGTAACATATTATAATTATTAATGCAACATGTTTATAAGAGTTTAAACATGATTAGGGTTTGGATTAGGGTTAAACCTTCTAGTTGATTCTAGAAGCTTTACTTTGTCTTTGTTAAGATATTATGATAGATATTTTTTTGTGACTCACCCTTTAACCTAACCCAAACCCTAACCCTAGTAAACTCTCTACAATGGTTACTACAACCATGGTTGCATAAATGATTATGATAACATTTTATTATTCATCACGAATGATATTGTTCATCTTCTTCCTTCCACTTCCTTGCTCAAAATGCTTTCCTGCTTTGATATTTTGTGATGAAAATATATGAGAAAAAGATAAATAAAGAGAGCAAAAATCCTACTTCATCATCCTTATCTTCCGTTGCCATTTAGATGAGGGTGTTCACATCATTTCATGAGTGTTAGCTTGTGTTAACGAACTTCAAGGTAGATCATCTTAGTATCGAAGATCGGAAGCAAAGGTTGCATATTTCTCTTCGTGGAACCTCTCGAGAGTCCGGAACCCGATGATCGCAGCGAAGGGACCACAACACGGAGCATATGAAGTGAAGGACAGGATCTACAAAGGTTGTAATCCCTCTCACTTAATCTTAAAGTTGTTAACATGTTAGTTTTCTCCTAGTCTCTAGTTTAAAGATCCGTATTCGGGTTGTTCGGCACGGCTAATTTTTTAATCGGGCATGGTTGATGCCTCGTAGAACCTTGTGCGCGTGCCCAGCAACCCAACAGTGGTATTAGAGCCAAGCTAGAGCTTTAGGCGAAGTCTAGACGAAGTTTAAAGTCCGATCGAACGCCGAAACCCGGACACGGAACCCTCTCTGTACATTTTTCAAAAATGTGGTTTTTTCTGAATTAAAAATTCTCAGAAAATTAAGCAGGAAAAACTAAGAATTACTGTGAAGTACGGACGTCTAACTCGAAAATTTGACCGCGGAACCGCGGCAAAACCATGGGTTTTGCGGCGGTTCCACGGCCAAAATTTGACTTAGTCCCTGAAATTTCATGTAATTATTTTTAGGCCCTTTCTTGTTATTTTTTTCTGTGAAAATTTTAATTCCACTCAAGTGTTGAGTTTTCAAGGGTTGTATTGGGGAATCGTTGATTCGATCGGATAATTTAATTTTTTTTAGTTTGTCCGGATAATTTTTAGAAACTGTTAAAAAGTTCGAACGGATATCAATAACTCACTTTTTCCCCTGTCGGAAATTTTTTCAAAAGTTGGATTTTTTCTCGAGTTTAAGAATGTTCTAAGTCGTGCAAGTAACGCGGTGGACTCTCTAGAAGACAACAAACCTTAACTCGATTATGTGACCGTCTTGAACTGCCTTTTGAACCTTAGGGTTTGGGGCAGTACGGCGTGCCACATGTGAGGCGTTGGCTTGACCCTTCTACGGCTGGACCATTGGTACTGTGGATGCGATGGATGTTTTTAAACTGATTTCAAGTGTTGAGATATATTGGGGAAATCTTGGGTGTTTGATTATTCGATCGGAAAGTTTAACTTTGTCTATTTATCTGGAATGTGATACAATAATTGGAATCCACAAAAAGTTATGAGATAACTAATTTGAATATTATAAATTTAGCAGTTCAGTCTCAAATGATCGGTTGCCACGGAATTTTGATGTGATCAAAAGTCCGTCGCAATCACGTAGAGTATGCGGATACTCGCCGGGTAAACTTAATAGACAGCTACGCCCCATCCGTTCGGGTGCTCGCGGCAGCGGTGTTCCGCCTTAATGCACTTCGTCGACGGCATCTGGGTGTGCGGCCGTCTACTAAAGTTTGCGACGAGCATTCGATCAGGACGTCGGGAATCTTGTTGAATTGCCCGACTTGATATTGAAAAGAATTTTCGATAATGAGACTGAAATGCGGGGGTTATAATTGTTAGGCATGCGATGTCTAAGGAATTCATATGGTTAGGCATGCGATGTCTAAGAAGGTTGCGGATTCCAACTGTTATAGTTTTACACTTTATTTTCTGTGACCGTAAGCGTAGTATGTGGTGTATCGCCGGCTTCGTTGCTATACATCAACGACAATCGGGATACGCATACTTGCTTACGTTGATGATATGAGATATTATGTGTTGCTGTGAAATGTTGTATTGGATCATCGCGTTTGAATAGCCGGGGGTTTTATGTGAGATGAGAGTTTTTTTTTCTTTTTCATTCATGTAAAATTCATTTGTATGTAATATTCTTTTATTGGGGCACTTCCTGGTAGCGGAAGATGTCACCGTTGTATATTATTTACTTTTCCGCATTAGGTAGACCCAAGGCGGGGAGCACAAGTAACCGGGTTCTAGGGTCCAGTGGGAGACCATCTCGAGGAGTCGAGACCGGGTCTCCTAACCCTAGAATTGGCAGTGTTACTTTCCGCTCTCATAGGGGTCTAGGGATGTGGGTTTGGCTATTCATCGCGACCGTGGAATCCGTGTTTTATACAGGCTCGTATTGAAAACACGGACGTCCTGGTATATCCAATATTTCATATATGTTCTTCTGCTGCAATGTTCTATGATGATATCATATTACTGCCTGAGACGAATGTTTATATTATATATATAAGATATATGTTATATTGCAGATTTCGTTTCAAATGAGATGCTTGTGAAGCATAATAAAATGGAACTTCATTAATGAGATTAATGAAATCAAAGAAACCTAAGATGTTGTAGAAACTTGTTTATAAAAACCGGTAGCTCTAGTTGTTGCTTTGCATAGCGGTGTTCCTTGTAGAACATCCAGCACCTTATTCGATAGGGAAAGGACCGAGATCCCTTCACCGGGAGTGACTCCTTTAGCGATAACTGGCAGATGCTACAAAATCGGTTTGTCTTTTGATTGCTTTTAGAGTTTTGCTTTGCATAGTGGTATTTGTGAAATATCCTGCACCTTATTCGATGAGGAAAGGGCCGACGATCCCTTCACCGGGAGTGACCCCTTTAGCAAAACTAGAAAGGCCTCAAAAACACTCCATTTAAAATCACTCGATTCTACAACGATATCAAGTTAATTACGCAAAGGGTTTTCTGAAAAACCCGTCGTAGCCCTCCGTCATTTCAGATAAGTACTAGTTAGTATTCGTGCTACGTTTGTTGACCATGTTAAGGCATAGTGTGCGGTAACTGATTAGTGCTTATCTGTATAAGCATATGATGCGATTGGATTAGGGTAGTCATGCGACTTTGTTGACCATGTTAAGGGTCGTGCGGGTGGGTTTAATTCAATCGGGAAATGACGGGTTGAACTTGACTAGCACTTATGATTTGTTGACCATGTTAAGGTCATATAGCTGCTAGGGGTAAAATATTATTGGGAATTTCAAGTGTTGAAATTTGCAATGAGATTGCATACCTTCTATGAGATAGTTGGATCCCGATACCCGCTGCGAGTAAGAGTTACTCCTGGGAGAGTTTTACACATTACAATTAGCCGATCAAGTAGTTGTCTAGAAAGGTGTTAACGGGGTTACGTCCCTGGGAAAATGAGGTTTACTTTAATTAGGTTCGTGCGAAAGCACGGGGGACCTCCCTCAAAGTACCGACACTGGCCTGGAGGAAAGATTGGCGAACTTGTAGCGTGTAATTAATCCCGGCTAGTCTTTCCTTTTAGGGTTTGAAGGAAGATTTGATTAAAACAGTGGAAGACATCCTGATTAGATATATTAGATAACCAATCTAATCTTGCAAGAGCATACGCTGAGTGTTTTCTTCTCTCTCTCTCCAGGTAGCGACTATATCACGCCTTAATCAAGATAATAAAACGGATATATTGACCGAACCCGCTTGTTATACTGAGCTGGGGAACGTTGGTCCCGCTCCAACTTATAATTGTTATAAGACAGAGCAGGAAATTGGGGAATACCAGATTTCCCGTGCCGCCCAAACGAAGAAAGTGCATGCTGATGAATCATCTTCGGGTGTGTTCATTACAGAGAACTGTTTCTCAATATCCTTTACATCCTGGGTATATGATACCGGATCAGGATCCCGCATATGTAATCTGTTACATGGGCTACAGAAAGGTAGAGAACTGAGAACGGGAGATAAGTTTCATGAGACAGAAAACGGTGCAAGTGTTGCAGCCAAGTCTGTTGGTCACTATCACCCTGTATTACCTGAATACATTGATTCTGAACGAATGTTATTAGATACCGAACCTGATATACAAAATCATATCAGTCTCTTTATTAGTAAAGAAAGGATATAATTTTGTATTGTTGGATAATGTTTTGAACATTTCCTATATCAAGAGTTGATCGGTTCAGGCACGTTATCTAAAAGCATTGACGTTCTAAATCAAACTACAGTTCTTAGTATAAAGAACACACACAAGAGGAAGAGTTCAGAAATGAACAAATCCTTCTTGAGGCATTGTAGACTAGGTCATATCAATTCGACCCGACTGGCTGAAGTTACATTTAGATGCATATTTAAATTTGTTTGAATTTACATCTTGTGAAACTTGCCGGTTATGTCACAAAGATAAGATGACCACAGCTCTGTTTATTGGAAATAGAGAAAGAGTTAGTGAACTCTTGGGATTGATACATGTTGATGTATGTAAGGTCCCCTGTCTACACATGCCAAGATCGGTTCTTTCTACTTCATTACATTCTCTGATAATCTCTCAAGATTCAGACATATGTTTCTGTTGAAACACAGGTCCGAACCTTTTGAGATATTCACAGAATATAAATTAGAAGTAGAGAACCAAAATACGGGTAAAAGTATTATGTCCTATGATGTGATCAAGGAGGAGAATACTTAAGCACGGAATTCGTGGACTATTCTAAAGGAGAATGAGATTCTCTCTCAGCATTACTCCTCCGCATACACCACAGCACGTCGGTGTATCGGGGCGGAGCAATAACACCCTATTTGATATGGTGTGCTCTATGATGAGTACTACTGAGTTTCCTATTTCCTTTTTAGGTGTTATGCGCTTGAGAAGCTGCATACCTATTGAATAGGGTTCAAATCAAATCAGTTGCCTACCACTTCATATGTGATATGGAAAGGGAAGAGCCCATATCTTAAGTTTGTTAAGATTTGGGGCTGTCCGACCTATGCCTAAAAGCAAAATCCGGACAAGCTCGAGGCAAGGTCTGTTATGTAGAACTGGAAATGTTCCAGCTATACAAACTGCAGCTGATGATTTGGTAGAACCAAAGGATTCAATAGTTTCCAACATACCTCAGCCTCTCCGCCGATCTAGTAGGGTTCCTCACCCACCAGAGAGATACTTCGGTTTCTCTATGACAGTGGGAGCGAGGATTGCATCATGAGATGATGACCCAACTAGTTTCGAGCTGGCCATCAGGAGTGGGACTCTGTAAGAATGGCTGGATGCTTATCGATCTGAGATGGAATCCTTATACACCAACAAAGTATGGACTTTGGTTGCTTTATCTGAAGGGTTAAATCCCCATCAGGAGAAAGTATATCTTGAGAAGATTACTTGGTGTACAAGGAAAAGTTGAAACTTTCAAAGCTAGACTTGTTAAAGGTTTGCATCATAGACCAGGTATGGATTATGTTGAAACCATTTCTAAGGATCTATTCTTAAGTCCATCCAGATCCTACTTGTCACGGCTACATACCATGACTACGATATCTGGTGGTTGGGTGTCATGACTGCTTTTCTAAATGATGTTTTAGAAGAGAACGTCTATAAGTATACAGCCAGAGGGCTTCATAGACAGTGGGAGTAGCGGAAACGTGCGCAAGATGTTTTATATGATAAAACAGGCATCGCGGAGTTGGAACGTCTGTTTTGATATGGTAGTCAAAGAGTTTGACTTCATCAAAATGGTAGATGAACCTTGTATATATGAAAAGGTAGTAGGGAGTATGGTGGTGATCCTCGTAGAGTACGTGGATGACATACTCTTGATAGGGAAGGAGTTTCCTATGCTACGCTCGGTCAATCTCCGCTTATCACAAGGATTCTCCATATAGGATCAAGGTGATACCTCCTAAATCCTATGTTTTGATCTATGAGATAGATCTAATTGGATGTTAGGATACTCACTAGTTGTAGTGAGATGGTATCAATCGATCCTGGGGAGAATCACTGGAAAGGTTCCAGGGTGATAAGGACGACTGAATGTCAGTCGCAGGCATTGTCTATAACCTCAGTGGAGGGACGGTATGTTGGAAGAGTTCCAAGCTAGATACCGTGACATACTAGACGATTAAAGGCAACATACATCGTTACCAAGGATACTACCAAAGAGGCAGTCTGGATATTAATTAGTTCATGAGATGAACTTCGTTCCTACCATTATGTGACAATGGAGTTGTAGTTTTAGCCAAGGAACTACCGTTACATCCGAAATCCAGATATAATTCTTAGGCAGTATCACCTGATCATGGAGATGGTTGATCTCCAGGGAGATCGAGGTTAGGAGAGCAGACACAGAGGACGGCAGCGCGGATCCATTCACAAAGGCCTTTTTCCCAGTAGAGACTTTTATGTGATGGTTGAGTATGAAATACTTCAACCGCAGCTAATTGTTGGGTATGCGATACCACAACAGATGGCCCTAGTGCAAGTGGGAGATTGTTAGTTATATGTATGCCCTAGAGGCCATTACTGTACATATGATGTATAATGTAGTGGATGCTAGGACATATATAGGGAGGACTTTCTTGCTCGACATGATAGTATGCTATCTGGTTGTACTTTATCTTAACATGTACTCTGATTGTCTCTATATTACATGATGATAAATCCTTTAGGATATGTACTCGACTACTGGGACTATGATGAGATCATACTAGTAGGGCCACGGTAGTCGACGAGTAAATCCTATAACTGTTCCTAGTCGAGGGTGTATCGAGACAGGGCATCGATACACCAGAGTAGACTAGCGTATACGCATCTTGACCCATATGATGGGCGATGGATGATCCCATATCCATCGGTGTTTGACATCAAGGATGGTGTACGGGTGCTCAGTGGAGACTGGGTACACTGGACGGACTCGCCGAGAACTCCCAGATGGTATTATACCTCACATCAGATGGCAGTTCTCCGGTGACACTGGTACAGAGTAGTCTGTTGACCCGAGATCGTCATAGAGTCTTGTGTGATTCCCACTGTGCTTTGATTTCCATCATACCACGTCCAAGAGGGCGTGCAAAAAGGTGGCTTTTGGGTACAGTCCCGAATCACATGGAGGCAATGAGCGATAGGAGGGGATTCGTCTCTCCCGGTATAGGGAGTTGATGTTGTGCCGTGTTCGATTGGTTATGACCGAAAATCCCAGGCCAGGTTTGCTGAGATTTACTGGTAAGTGTTATCAGTAGTTTCTCGAACTGTTATAGACCTCATATCGACATGACTTATCAAGCTACTGGGGTCTGACGTTTACCACCCCTAGGCGAGATATGCAACATATCAGACGACGAGACCGGACTGTACGGGAGTGTTACTGTTTGGATTCACAGGAGAATGTACAGGCTTGCATGTTGATCTTCTGAGCGCTCAATACCTGGGTAGCTGTTACGTTTAGCTGACCGCTTGCAGCTTGTGGGTGTTTGATATGATCATCACCTACTGCCGGCGTATTGACGATTCTTTAGAGTCCTACACAGAGGTTTCTTGGCTTAGGCAAAACGGAGTAGGGACACATATGTGATATCTGGGGGACCGAGGATAATGCGATATGTGATACCGTGTTATATTCTCGTGTTATTTGATATCAGCCGGGTCATCGGATCAAGTGTTGATTCGATGAATCGGTACGGATAAATATTAGTCGGTTATATGCGATATAGCCGGATTGTCGGATCAAGTGTTGATTCGATAATTTAATGTATAATAATATATATGATATATTAAATTGCATTAACTAATATTAGCTCACTAAAAGATTCTTTTTCTCACTCGGGTAATACATTGATATATATGCGATATATGTTAAATGTATTATTTTATTTTGTTACAATAAATATTGTATATGTGATATATAATATTGTAACATATTATAATTATTAATGCAACATGTTTAGAGGAGTTTAAGCATGATTAGGGTTTGGATTAGGGTTAAACCTTCTAGTTGATTCTAGAAGGTTTACTTTGTCTTTGTTAAGATATTATGATAGATATTTCTTTGTGACTCACCCTTTAACCTAACCCAAACCCTAACCCTAGTAAACTCTATACAATGGTTACTACAACCATGGTTGCATAAATGATTATGATAACATTTTATTATTCAACACAAATGATATTGTTCATCTTCTTCCTTCTTCTTCCTTGCTCAAAAAGCTTTCTTGCTTTGATATTTTGTGATGAAAATATGTGAGAAAAAGATAAATAAAGAGAGAGAAAATCCTACTTCATCATCCTCATCTTCCCTTGCCATTTAGATGAGGGTGTTCACATCATTTCATGAGTGTTAGCTTGTGTTAACGGAACTTCATGGTAGATCATCTTAGTATCGAAGATCGGAAGCAAAGGTTGCATCTTTCTCTTCGTGGAACCTCTCGAGAGTCCGGAACCCGATGATCGCAGCGAAGGGACTACAACACGAAGCATATGAAGTGAAGGACCGGATCTACAAAGGTTGTAATCCCTCTCACTTAGTGTTAAAGTTGTTAACATGTTAGTTTTCGCCTAGTCTCTAGTTTAAAGATCCGTATTCGGGTTGTTCGGCACGGCTAATTTTTTAATCGGGCATGGTTGATGCCTCGTAGAACCTTGTGCGCGTGCCCAGTAACCCAACATTCTATTCTCGCGACTTTTGTATAGGTCGGTTATATGAGATATAGCCGGGTTATCGAATCAAGTGTTGATTCGATAAGATGGTACATTTAGTGTTAGTCAGTTGTATGTGATATAGCCAGATTATTAAATCAAGTGTTGATTTAATAATTTAATGTATAATTGTATATTTGATATACTAATTTAGATTAACTAACATTAGCTCACTTAGGCATTCTTTTCTCACTTGTGTGTAAATGTAATATATATTGATGTGCATTATTTATTTTAGTGTGTCATGGTTGTTGATACACTATACATGGGTGTATGAGACATACACCATTCTATTTATAATGGTGGGTTATTAATGTTTAAAGTAATTACAAAATTAGTGGATTATTTGTTAAAAGCATGAAGCTTGTAGAAGCTTGTGAGTGCTTTGACAATGTCCACTCACTTTGTTTTACTTTAGATATTGTTAACCTAACCATTTTAATTAGCCATGGTTATGTCTCTACATGAGTTAGTATATGATACTCACTCACCATGGTTCACTCTCTCACTTGATTATTTTTTCATTCACTTCTCATTTGTTCATCTTCTTCCTCAAGCCAAAAGCTTACTAGGGTTTGAAACAAGTGAGAAAGTATTGTGAGAAAAATAATTATAATGTGAGCCCACATACTATTTCATCATCCTCTACTAGATTAGCACTTTATTATAGGGTGTTTGCTTCACTAATCCTTTAGTTAGTGAAGTAGAAGCTTGAGCTAGTATTCCCTCGACGTAGATCCTCTTCAGCCTCGAAGACTTCAAGCAAGATCGCTCTTTTCCCCTCGTGAAGCCGTGCAAGAATCCGGGAGTTCAACGATCGAAGCGAAGGGACTACTACAAGGAGCTTTAGAAGTGAAGGACCGATCTACAAAGGTTGTATTTCTATTTTGTAGGGTTCCTAGGCACACTAATGAGGTCTCACAAGGCATCAACCATGCCATTTTCAAATTTTACAAGTGCCGAGAAACCCTAGACTAGATCGTTGACTAGAAGTTTAGGCGAAACAAGCAACTAATTAACAATTTAACTAAGTGAAAGGAAATGCAACCTTTGTATATCCGGTCCTGCACCTCCATAGCTCCATGATGAAGTCTCCTTGTTGTCCAATTCAAATCCCGGGCTCTAGCGTCGGCTTCATCGGAGAAATGGGCGGGCTAGGTCATCGACTACGATGCCGAAGATGATCTACGTCGAGGCATCACAAGATCAAGCTCCCACTTCACCAAGTCAGGAAACTCGTGAAGAAAACACCCTATACTACTTGGCAAGAGGTAGAGGATGAAGAAATAGGAGGTGGGTTCACTTTAGAATTGGATTTCTCACTCTTTTCATCAAATCACCATTGATGGAAGCAAGGTTTTCTTCTTGAAGAAGAAGAAGAAGATGATGATGATAATATGATAAGTTTTTAAAATAGAAAAGAAAAATGAATACTTATCATAATATGAACCATGGTTAGGTGTAGAGAATTGACTAAGGTTAGATGAATGGTTAGGGTTAAGCATGAAGACAAAATGGTCAATTTAGTCAAACCTTCATGAAGCTTCAACAAGCTTCATCTTTGAAAGCAACCATTTTCTCTTTTTCTTTTGTCAAAACAAAATAAATAAATGCATAAATAAATCAAATGAAACCCTAACCATTAACTAACCATGGTTTAATCATACACTTAACCAAGTTAGCATGTATCATCAAACATGATACAATCAAGTGCACAAAAGTATATCACATATACAACTTGTGCAAAGCAAGTGAGAAAATCCATTTAAAGTGAACCAATAATAGTTAATGCAAAGTAATATATCAAATATATAATTATACATTAAATCATTAAATCAACACTTGATTTAACGATCCGGTCATATCGCATATAACCGACTAATATCTAATGTATCGGCTTATCGAATCAATCCTCGATTCGATAACTAGGTTATATCGCATACAACCATTCGATACATTCATCGCGAGAATAGAATACGGTATCACATACACGCATTATTCTCGGTCCCGTACATATCTCATATGCGCTCCTATTTCGTTTCGCTTGAGCCAGGAAACCTCTGTGTAGGACTCTAAAGACTCGTCAATACGCCGGCAGCATGTGATGATCATATCAAACACCCACAAGCCGCAAGAAGTCTGCTAAACGTAACGGCCACCCGGGTATTGAGCGATGAGAAGATCGATGAGCAACCCCGCTCACACTCCTGTGAATCCAACCAGTAACACTTACCGTACAGTCCGGTCTCGTCGTCTGATATGTCGCATATCTTGCCTAAGGGTGGTAAACGTCAGACCCCAATAGCTCGATAAGTCGTGTCGATATGAGGTCTATAACAGTTCGAGAAACTA
Source organism: Agapanthus africanus (assembly GCA_030015575.1). Lineage (NCBI taxonomy): Eukaryota > Viridiplantae > Streptophyta > Magnoliopsida > Asparagales > Amaryllidaceae > Agapanthus > Agapanthus africanus. Next base: position 186,712,979 of record JASDDO010000031.1, read on the forward strand.
CTGGTAACACTTACCAGTAAATCTCAGCAACCCTGGCCAGGGATTTCCGGTTATAGCCAATCGAACACAGCGCAACATCAACTCCCTATAACGGGAGAGATGAATCCCCTCCTATCGCTCATTGCCTCCATGTGATTCGGGACTGTATCCAAAAGCCACCGTTTTGCACGCCCTCTTGGACGTGGTAAGGTGGAAATCAAAGTACAGTGGGAATCACACAAGACTCTATGACGATCTCGGGTCTACAGACTAACCTGTACCAGTGTCACCAGAGAACTGCCATCTGACGTGAGGTATAATACCATCTGGGAGTTCTCGGCGAGTCCGTCCAGTGTACCCAGTCTCTACTGAGCACCCGTATATCATCTCCGATGTCAAACACCAATGGATATGGGATCATCCATCGCCCATCTGTATGGGTCGAGAAGGTATACGCTAGTCTACTCTGGTATATCGATGCCCCGTCTCGATACACCCATGACTACGGACCTTGAAGGATGTACTTATGGACTACCATATCCTAACTAGTATGATCCGCATCATAGTATAGGTAGTCAAGTACACATCCTAAGGGCTTTACCAACATGTAACAGAGAGACAATCAATGTACACGTTAAGGTAAATAGTAACCAGATAGCATACTATCATGTCGAGCAAGAAAGTCCTCCCTATATATGTCCCAGCATCCACTACAATATACATCCAATGTATAGTAATGGCCTCTAGGGCATACATATAACTAACATATTTCACTTAGAAGTAAAAAGCTTTACTTTTGTTTCTGTATTATATTCTAGTTAACGATTCTAGTTTAGAGTTCCTTGAAACGGCAATTTTTTTAAAAATGGCATGGACGATGCCTCCCGAAACCTTGCTGCCGTCGATAGGAACCCTACTGTGGTATCAGAGCCTAGCTAGAAAATTATACGGATAATGTTAAATTACGAATACGAAACGAACTGCGAAACTTGAAATCCCTAATCCATGTTTCTGTCGATTTTAAAACAAGCTCCAAAATTTTTTCAAACAAGTGATGAATCATCTATGAGCAAATATAGGAGCATGGAAGAAAGTTGGGACCCTGTGCTTGGATATGGACCGAGCACATGGAGGGTAAAACCGAGGAGGCCGGCCCCATGGGGGTATTTTGGACCCAAATTTTTTCCATGCTCTGGGCTCCGAGTTTTCGTATTTCAGGTGTTGTTTATTTTTGCTACTTTTTCATGTGATGATTAACTTAATGCAATGGCAACTCAGAGTATTTCGTAGTCGTAATTTTAACTGTTTTCGGGTTACTTTAGACGGTGTTAAAAAGTTCAATCGGATGTAAAATACCCATTCTACCCCTCGCTGAAAATTTCCAAGTGTTGGAATTTTCTTAAGTTAATTATATTCGATAGTCGTGCAAGTAACTCTATGGACCCTCTAGAAGAACAAAAACCTTAACTCGATTCTATGCCTTCGGAACCACGACTGAACCTTAGGGTTTGTCGTAGTTCCGTAGTGTCATAGGTGAGGCGTTGGTTTGGCCTTTCTACGGATGGATCATAGGTACCGTGGCACGTTTTTGGGTACTATAACTTATGCTCAAGTGTTGAGCACTTATGCGTAATTCTGGGTGTTTGTTGATTCGATCGGAATGTTTAACATCGTCTAGTTTTTTCTACGACCGTAAGTGTAATATGTGATATCGCCGGTTTCGTTGCTATATGTCAACGACAATTGGGATGTGCATATTTACTTACGTTGATGGCATGTGATGTTATGTGTTGCTGTATATGTTATATTGGATCGTCGCGTTTTGAATAGCCGGGGGTTTTATGTGAGATGGGAGTTTTTATTTTCATTCATGTAAAATCAAATGTATGTAATATTCTTTTATTGGGGCACTTCCGGGTTGAGCTTGATGTCACCATTGATGTATATTATTTACTTTTCCGCATTAGGATAGACCCAAGGAGGAGAGCACAAGTAATCGGGTTCTAGGGTCCAGTGGAAGACCAACTCGAAGAGTCGAGTCCGGGTCTCCTAACTCTAGAATTGGTAGGGTTGCTTGCCGCTCTCGTAGGGGTCTAGGGATGTGTGTTTGGCTATTCATCGCGACCGTAGAATCCGTGTTTTGTTCAGGCTCAAAATAAAACACGGCCCTCCTAGTATATCCATTATTTCATATGTTTCTTCTGCTGTGATATCTGTGATGTGATCATTTGATATGATGAGATGGATACTGTATATAGTATATATGATATATTATATAGGCGTTACTTATGTTTTACACCCGCGCTAGCCCTGTCCCGCTCTGCCGTTAGTTACCTAACCTAACGGTGCATGACGGGACATTGAGGCGAATGCAGATGGCATAAGTGTACATTGTGTTTATCTGTGATGTTTAGGTGACTTAAATGATGGGACTTCATTAATGTGATTAATGAAAGAAAAGAAACTTAAAAGATGTTGTAGAATCAAATTTTCAAAAAGGGTAGCTACAGATTTTATTTGCATAGTGATATATATGATATATCCTGCACCTTATTCTGTGAGGAAAAAGACGAGATCACTTCACCGGGAGTGACCGCTTTAGCAAAAACTGGCAGATGCTACAACAATCGGTTTGTCTTTTGATTGCTTTTGGATTTTTGCTTTGCATAGTGATATATATGATATATCCCGCACCTTATTCGATGAGAAAAGAGCCGAGATCCCTTCACCAGGAATGACCTCTTTAGCAAAACTAATGAAAGCCTAAAAAACACTCCTTTTCAAAATTCACTTGTTTCTATAACGATATCAAGTTCATTACGCAATAGGTTTTCAGAAAAACCTGTCGTAGCCCTCCGTCATTTCAGATAAGAACTGTTAGTATTCTTGTTGCGTTTATTGGCCTTTGTCAAGGCATAATGTGCGGTAGCTGAATGGTTCTTATCTGCTTATACATATGATGCAGATTGTTTTAGGGTAGTCGTACGACCTTGTTGGCCTTTGTCAAGGGTTGTGCAGGTGGGTTTAATTCAATCAAGAAATGACGGGTTGAACATGACTAGCATCCTATGATTTGTTGGCCTTTGTCAAGGTCATAGGAGTTAGGGGCAAAATATTATCGGGAATTTCAAGTGTTGAAATTTGCAATGAGATTGCATACCTTCTATGAGATAGTTGGATCCCAATACCCACTGCGAGTAATTGTTACTCCTGGGAGAGTTTTACACAGGCCAATTAGCCGATCAAGTAGGTGTCTAGAAAGGTGTCAACGGGGTTACGCCTTTAGGAAAACGAGGTTTATTTTAATTAGGTCCGTGCGAAAGCACGGGGAACCTCCCTCAAAGTACCGACACTGTGCTAGCTGAAAGATTGGTGAAATTGTAGGATGTAATTAATCCCGGCTAGTCTTTCCTTTTAGGGTTTGAAGGAAGATTTGATAAAAGCAGTGGAAGCCATCCTGATTAGATAAAATAATAACCAATCTGATCTTGCAAGAGCATACGCTAAAGTGTTTTCTTCTCTCTCTCTCCAGGTAGCGACCATATCATGCCTTAATAAAGATAATAATATACATGTATTGACCAAACCCGCATATTATACTGTGCTGGGGAACGTTGGTTCCGTTCTTTCTTATAAAAGTTATAAGACTGAATAGGATATAGGGAAATACCAGGATTCCTATGCCACCAGAATGAAGAAAGTACATATCGATGTATTTTCTTAGGGTGTGTTCGTTACAGACAACTGTTTCTCCATTTGCTCTAAGTCCTGGGTATTAGATACCGGGTCAGGATCCCATATATGTAATCAGTTACATGGGCTTAGAAAAAATAGAGAACTTGGAGAAGGTGATAAATACATAAGGGTTGGAAATGGTGCAATTATTGCAGCTAAAACCGTCGGGGAATATCACCTTGTATTGCCAACTGGTAATACATTGATTCTGAACGAATGCTATTACATGCCGAACCTGATATGCAATATTATATCGGTTTCTTTATTAAGTAAAGAGGGATATAATTTTGTATTGCAGGATAATGTTATGAACATTTTTCTGAACCAAAAGTTGGTTGGATCAGGCACGTTGTGCAATGGCATTTATGTTCTAAATCAATCAACAGTTCTGAGCATAACAAATACACACAAGAGGAAGAGTCCAGAAATGAACGAATCCTTCTTGTGGCATTGTAGACTTGGTTATATCAATGCGACACGGCTAGCTATGTTGCATAAGGATGGATATTTGAATCTTTTCGAATTTTCATCTTATGACACTTGCCAGTCATGTCTCAATGGCAAGATGAACAAAACTCCATTTACGGGACACGGAGAAAGAGTTACGGAACTCTTGGGACTGGTACATAGTGATGTATGCGGTCCCATGTCTACACATGCCAGGAATGGTTCTTCGTACTTCATTACATTCACTGACGATCTCTTTAGATTCGGATATGTGTTCCTGATGAAACACAAATCAGAAGCTTTTGAGAAATTTAGAGAATATAAACAAGAAGTCGAGAACCCGGGAAAAGTATTAAAATCCTTCGATCTGATCAAGGAGGTGAATAGTTGAGCAATGAATTCCTGAACTTCCTAAAAGAGAATGGGATTCTCTCTTAGCTAACTCCTCCATATACACCACAGCACAACGGTGTATCGGAATGGAGGAACCACATCCTATTAGATATGGTGCACTCTATGATGAGCACAGCTGAGTTACCTAATTCCTTCTAAGGTTATGCGCTGGAGACAGCAGCATACCTATTGAATCAAGTTCCATCTACATCTGTACCTACCACACCATATGAGATATAGAGTTGAAAGAGACCATGTCTTAAACGAGTTAAGATATGGGGTTGTCCGGCCTATGTCAAAAGGCAAAAGCCGGACAAACTCGAGGCACGGTCAGTTCTATGCAAGTTTGCAGGATATCCCAAATATTCACATGGATATCTTTTCTACAATGACGAAGAACAAAAGGTGCTTGTTTCTCGACACGCAACCTTTTTAGAAAAGGAATTTCTTGCAAAGGAAATTAGTGGCAATGAGGTAGAACTGGAAGAAATTCCGGCTACACGAACTGAAACTGAAGATTTAGTGGAACCAGAAGATTCGGTAGTTCCTAACGAACCTCAGCCTCTTCGCCGATCTAGTAGGGTTCCTCATCCACCTGAGAGATACTACGGTTTTTTCATTGATGGTGGAAGCGAGGATTGCATCATGGAGGATGACGACCCAACTAGCTTCGAGCAGGCCATTACGAGTGGTGACTCAGTGAAATGGCTGGATGCAATGCGGTTCGAGATGGAAGCCATGTACACCAACAATGTATGGACTTTGGAAGATGCTCTTGAAGGGGTAAAACCCATTGGGAGCAAGTGGATCTTCAAGAAAAAACTTCGCGTACATGGGAATGTGGAGACTTTCAAAGCTAGACTTGTTGCAAAGGGTTTTCGTCAACGACCAGGTGTGGATTATGACGAAACCTTTTCTTCAGTGGCCATACTTAAATCCATCAGGATCATGCTTGCCATCACTGCATATCATGACTACAAAATCTGATAAATGGATGTTAAGACCGCCTTTTTAAATGGTGATTTAGAAGAGAGCGTGTACATGACTCAGCCGAAGGGCTTCGTAGCTAGTGGGAGCAGCGGAAAATTGTGCAAGCTGCTTAAATCCATCTACGTGTTAAAGGAAAGCATCGCGGAGTTAGAACATCTGTTTTGATGTCGTTATCAAAGAGTTTTATTTCGTCAAAAACGTAGATGAACCTTGTATATACAAGAAGGTAGCAGAGAGTAAGGTTGTCTTCCTCGTATTGTACGCGGACCGCATACTCTTGATAGGAAATGACATTCCTATGCTGCAATCGGTCAAGCTCTTCTTATCACAAAGATTCTCAATGAAAGATCTAGGGGTTGCCTCCTACATCTTAGGGATTAAGATCTATAGAGATAAATCTAAACGGATACAGGGATTGTCCCAATCCAGGTTTATTGACACCATACTAAAGAGGTTTAGTATGAAAGAATCCAAGCGTGGGTTTTTACCCACGATCTCTGGGCTTACTCTCTCCAAAGAGATGTCTCCCAAGACTGATTTGGAGAGAGCTCGCATGCAAGGGATACCCTATGCTTCGGCGGTAGGCTCTATCATGTATGCGATGCTATGTACCAAACCCAATGTAGCACACTCACTAAGTGTAGTGAGTAAGTTGTAGGGTTCTTAGGCACTCTCAAGGGGTCTCACAAGGCATCAACCATGCCCGTTTCAAAAATTACGGTGCCGAGAAACCCTAGACTACAGATCGTTGGCTAGAATTCTAGGCGAAAAAGAAACTAGTTAACTACTTTAACTAAGTGAACGGAAATACAACCTTTGTAGATCCGGTGCTCCACCTCCATAGCTCCGCAATGAAGTCTCCTCGCTGTCCAAGTCGAACCCCGGGCTCTAGCGTCGGCTTCATCGGAGAATGGACGGGCTAGGTCATCGACGACGATGCCGAAGATGATCTACGTCGAGGCATCACTAGATCAAGCTCCAACTTCACCAAGTCAAGAAACTTGTGAAGAAAACACACTCTACTACTTGGAAAGAGGTAGAGGATGAAGAAATAGGAAGTGGGTAGACTTTAGAATTGGATTTCTCACTCATTTTCATCAATCACCATTGATGAAGTAAGCTTTCTTCAAGTGATGAAGAAGAAGAAGAAGAAGATAAATCTTATTATAAGTTAAAAGAAAATAATACTTATCATATAATAAACCATGGTCAAGTGTAGAGAACTAACTAAGGTTATAAGAATGGTTAGGGTTAAAAGAACAAGACAAAATGGTCACTTGGTCAAAGCTTCATGAAGCTTCAAAAAGCTTCATGAAAGAAATTAAAATAAAGAAACCATTTTCCTTTTCTTTTTATGCTTTTATTAATATCCAAAAGGAATAAACAAATAATTAAATGAAAAAGCAAAACCCTAATCATTAAGTTAACCATGGTTTAATTCTATACACTTAACCAAATAAGCATGTATCATCAAACATGATACAAACTTTTGTACAAAAAGTATATCACATATACAACTTGTACAACGAAGTGAGAAAATCCATTTAAAGTGAACCAATACTAGTTAATGCAAAGTAATATATCAAATATATAATTATACAATAAATCATTAAATCAACACTTGATTTAACGATCCGGTCATATCGTATATAACCGACTAGTATTCAATGTATCGGCTTATCGAATCAACCATCGATTCGATAACTAGGTAATATCGCATATAACCATTCGATACATTCATCGCGAGAATGGAATACGGTATCACATACACGCATTATTCTCGGTTCCGCACATATCTCATATGCGCTCCTATTTCGTTTCGCTTGAGCCAGGAAACCTCTGTGTAGGACTCTAAAGACTCGTCAATACGCCGGCAGCAGGTGATTATCATATCAAACACCCACAAGCCGCAAGCGGTCTGCTAAACGTAACGGCCACCCAGGTATTGAGCGATCAGAAGATCGACGAGTAAGCCCGCTCACACTCCAGCGAATCCAACGAGTAACACTACCGTACAGTCCGGTCTGATCGTCCGATATGTCGCATATCTCGCCTAGGGGTGGTAAACGTCAGACCCCAATAGCTCGATAAGTCGTGTCGATATGAGGTCTATAACAATTCGAGAAATTACTGGTAACACTTACCAGTAAATCTCAGCAACCCTGGCCAGGGATTTCCGGTTATAGCCAATCGAACACAGCGCAGCATCAACTCCCTATACCGGGAGAGACGAATCCCCTCCTATCACTCATTGCCTCCATGTGATTCGGGAATGTACCCAAAAACCACCGTTTTGCACGCCCTCTTGGACGTGGTAAGATGGAAATCAAAACACAGTGGGAACCACACAAGACTCTATGACGATCTCGGGTCAACAGACTACTCTGTACCAGTGTCACCAGAGAACTGCCATCTGACGTAAGGTATAATACCATCTGGGAGTTCTCGGTGAGTCCGTCCAGTGTACCCAGTCTCCACTGAGCACCCGTATATCATCTCCGATGTCAAACACCAATGGATATGGGATCATCCATCGCCCATCTGTATGGGTCGAGAAGGTATACGCTAGTCTACTCTGTTATATCGATGCCCCATCTCGATACACCCACGACTAGGGACCTTGAAGGATGTACTTATAGACTACCATGTCCCCACTAGTATGATCTGCATCATAGTCCAGGTAGTTAAGTACACATCTTAAGGGCTTTGCCAACATGTAACAGAGAGACAATCAGTGTACACGTTAAGGTAAAGTGTAACCAGATAGCATACTATCATGTCAAGCAAGAAAGTCCTCCCTATATATGTCCCAGCATCCACTACAATATACATCCAATGAACAGTAATGGCCTCTAGGGCATACATATAACTAACAATCTCCCACTTACACTAGGGCCATCTGTTGCAGTGGTTGTAGTATCTCATACTCAACCATCCCATAAAAGTCTCTCTCTTGGAATAGTCCTTCGTGAGTGGATCCGCCGTGTTATCCTCTGAGTCTACTCTCCTTACCTCGATCTCCTTAGAGATCGACTATCTCCATGATCAGGTGATACTGCCTTAGAATATGTATGGATCACTGATGGGACGGACGTTCCTTGGCATAAGGCACAACTCCATTGTCACACAATGGGAGGAACATAGTTCATCTCATGAACCAATATACACCCAAACAGCCTCTTTGGTAGCATCTTAAGCAGTGATGTATCTAGCCTTTATCGTCTAGTATGTCACGGTATCTAGCTTGGAACTCTTCCAACATACCGTCCCTTTACTGAGGGTAAAGACAATGCCTGCGACTGACATTCAGTCGTCCTTATCACCCTGGAACCCTTCCAGTGATTCTCCCCAGGATCGATTGATACCATCTCACTACAGCTAGTGAGTATTCTAACATCCATTTAGATCTATCTCATAGATCCAAAACTTAGGATTTAGTAGGTATCACTTTGATCCTCTTTGGAGAATCATTGTGACAAGCGGAGATTGATCGAGCGTAGCATAGGAAACTCCTTCCCTATCAAGAGTATGTCATCCACGTACTCTACGAGAATCGTCACCATACTCCCTACTACCTTTTTGTTTATACAAGGTTCATCTACCATTTTGATGATGTCAACTTCTTTGACAAACACATCAAAATAGACGTTCCAACTCCGCGATGCCTGCTTTATCCTATAAAGCATCTTGCACACGTTTCCGCTGCTCCCACTGTCTACGAAGCCCTCTGGCTGTGTACTTATAGACGCTCTCTTCTAAAACATCATTTAGAAAAGCTGTCATGACACCCAACCACCAGATATCGTAGTCATGGTATGTAGCCGTGGCAAGTAGGATCTGGATGGACATAAGCATAGGTACTGGAAAAGGTTTCATCATTATCCACGCCTGGTCAATGACGAAAACCTTTAACAAGTCTAGTTTTGAAAGTCTCAACTTTTCCATCTACACCAAGTAATCTTCTCAAGATATACTTGCTCCTGATGGGGATTTAACCCTTCAGATATAGCAACCAAAGTCCATACTTTGTTGGTGTATAAGGATTCCATCTCAGATCGCTAAACATCCAGCCATTCTTACAGAGTCTCACTCCTGATGGCCAGCTCGAAACTAGTTGGGTCATCATCTCATGATGCAATCCTCGCTCCCACAGTCATAGAGAAACCGAAGTATCTCTCAGGTGGGTGAGGAACCCTACTAGATCGGCGGAGAGGCTGAGGTTCGTCAGTAACTATTAAATCCTTTGGTTCTTTCAAATCAACTGCTGTAGTTTGTATAGCTGGAACCTTTCCAGTTCTACATTACAGACCTTGCCTCGAGCTTGTCCGGATTTTGCTTTTAGACATAGGCCGGACAACCCCAAATCTTAACTAACTTAAGATATGGGCTCTTCCCTTTCCACATCATATATGAAGTGGTAGGCAACTGATTTGATTCGAACCTAATTCAATAGGTATGCAACTTCATAAGTGCATAACCCCCAAAAAGGAAACAGATAACTAAGTAGTAATCATCATAGAGCACACCATATCAAATAGGGTGTATCTGCTCCGCCCCGATATACCAACGTGCTATGGTGTATACGGAGGAGTAATTCTGAGAGAGAATCTCATTCTCCTTTAGAATAGTCCAGGTATTTCCGTGCTCAAGTATTCTTCTCCTTGATCTCATCATAGGACATAATACTTATACCCGTATTTTGGTTCTCTACTTCTAACTTATATTCTGTGAATATCTCAAAAGATTCGGACTCATGTTTCAACAAGAACATATGACTGAATCTTGAGAGATTATCAGAGAATATAATGAAGTATTAAGAATCAGTCCTGGCATCTGTAGACAGGAGACCTTACATACATCATCATGTATCAGTCCCAAGAGTTCATTAACTCTTTCTCTGTTTCCAATAAACAGAGCTAAGGTCATCTTATCTCTGTGACATGACTGGCAAGTTTCACAAGATGTAAATTCAAACTGATTTAAATATGCATCTACATGTAACTTCAGCTAGTCGGGTCGCATTGATATGACCTAGTCTACAATGCCTCAAGAAGGATTCGTTCATTTCTGAACTCTTCCTCTTGTGTGTGTTCTGTATACTAAAAACTGTAGTTTGATTTAGAACATTAATGCTTTTAGATAACGTGCCTGAACCGATCAACTTTTGATATAGCAAATGTTCAAAACATTATCCAACAATACAAAATTATATCCTTTCTTTACTAATAAAGAGACTGATATGATTTTGTATATCAGGTTCGGTATCTAATAACATTCGTTCAGAATCAATGTATTGGTAATACAGGGTGACAGTGACCGACAGACTTGGCTGCAACACTTGCCCCGTTTTCTGTCTCATGAAACTTATCACCCGTTCTCAGTTTTTCTACCCTTTTGTAGCCCTATGTAACAGATTACATATCTGGGATCCTTATCCGGTATCATATACCCAGGATGCGAAGGATACTGAGAAACAGTTCTTTGTAATGAACACACCCGAAGATGATGCATCAACATGCACTCTCTTCGTTTGGGCAGCATGGGAATCATGGCATTCCCCTATTTCCTGCTCTGTCTTATAACAATTATAAGTTGGAGCGGGACCAACGTTCCTCAGCTCAGTATAACAAGCGGGTTCGGTCAATAATCCGTATTATTATCTTGATTAAGGCGTGATATGGTCGCTACCTGGAGAGAGAGAGAAGAAAACACTCAGCTTGCGCTCTTGCAAGAATAGATTGGTTATTATTTTATCTAATCAGGATGGCTCCCACTGCTTTTTATCAAATCTTCCTTCAAACCCTAAAAGGAAAGACTAGCCGGGATTAATTACACGCTACAAGTTCGCCAATCTTTCAGCCAGGCCAGTGTCGGTACTTTGAGGGAGGTCCCCCGTGCTTTCGCACGAACCTAATTAATGTAAACCTCGTTTTCCCAGAGGCGTAACCTCGTTAACACCTTTCTAGACACCTACTTGATCGGCTAATTGTAATGTGTAAAACTCTCCCAGGAGTAACTCTTACTCGCAGCGGGTATCGGGATCCAACTATCTCATAGAAGGTATGCAATCTCATTGCAAATTTCAACACTTGAAATTCCCGATAATTTTTTGGCCCCTAGCGTCCTATGACCTTGACGCAGGCCAACAAACCATAGTCCGCTAGTCAAGTTCAACCCGTCATTTCCTGATTGAATTAAACCCACCCGCACGACCCTTGACGCAGGCCAACAAAGTCGCACGACTACCCTAATCCAATCTGCATCATATGCATAAACAGATAAATACTAGTTAGCTACCGCACACTACGCATTGACGCAGGCCAACAAACGTAGCACGAATACTAAATAGGACTTATCTGAAATGACGGAGGGCTACGACAGGTTTTTCTGAAAACCTATTGCGTAATGAACTTGATATCGTTGTAGGATCGAATGAATTTTGAAATGGAGTGTTTTTGAGGCTTTTCTAGTTTTGCTAAAGGAGTCACTCCCGGTGAAGGGATCGTCGGTCCTTTCCTCGTCGAATGAGGTGCGGGATATATCATATATATCACTGTGCAAAGCAAGAAACACTTAAAAGCTATCAAAAGACAAACCGGGTGTGTAGCATCTGCCAGTTATTGCTAAAGGAGTCACTCCCGGTGAAGGGATCTCGGTCCTTTCCTTATCGAATAAGGTACAGGATATATCATATATACCGCTGTGCAAAGCAAGAACTGTAGCTACCTGTTTTATTTTAAAATTCGATTCTACAACATCTTTAGGTTTCTTTTCTTTCATTAATCACATTAATGAAGTCCCATCATTTAATGTACCTAAACATCACAGATAAATACGACGTACACTTATGCCATCCGCATTCGCCTCGATGTCCCCTCGTGCACCGTTAGGTTAGGTAACTAACGACAGAGCGGGGCAGGGCTAGCGCGGGTGTAAAACATAACTAACAGCTATATAATATATTATATATACTATATACTGTATCTATCACAGAACATCACATGATCACATCACAGATATCGCAGCAGAAGAAACATATGAAATATTGGATATACTAGGACGTCCGTGTTTTCAATACGAGCCAGTATAAAACACGGATTCCAAGGTCGTGATGAATAACCAAACCCACACCCCTAGACCCCTACGAGAGCGGCAAGCAACCCTACCAATTCTGGAGTTAGGAGACCCGGACTCGACTCCTCGAGTTGGTCTCCCACTGGACTCCAGAACCCGGTTACTTGTGCCCTCCTCCTTGGGTCTATCCTAGTGCGGAAAAGTAAATAATATACAAATGGTGACAACATCCGCTACCTGGAAGTGCCCCAATAAAAGAATATTACATACAAGTTTTTACATGAATGAAAATGAAAAACACTCAACTCACATAAAAACCGCCGGCTATTCATACACGACGATCCAATATAACATATCCAGCAAAACATAACATCACATGTCATCAACGTAAGTAAATATGCGCATCCCAATTGTCGTTGACATATAGCAACGAAACCGGCGATATCACATATTACACTTACGGTCACAGAAAAGAAAGTGTAAAACTACAACAGTTGGAATCCGCAACCTCTTTAGACATCACATGCCTAATCAAATGAATTACTTAGACATCGCATGCCTAACAATTATAAACCCCGCATTTTAGTCTCATTATCGAAAACTCTTTTCAATATCAAGTCGGGGAATTCAACAAGATTCCCGACATCCTGATCGAATGCTCGTCGCAAACTTTAGTAGGCGGCTGCACCCCCGACGCCGTCGACGAAGTGCACCAAGGCGGAACACCGCTACCGCGAGCACCCGAACGGATGCTTTCGGCGACGGGGTTCTCCTACAGTCACTTGGTCGGGGCTATGGGGTGTAGCTGTCTATTAAGTTTACCCGGCGAGTATCCGAGTACGCTACGTGATTGCGACGGACTTTTGATCACATCAAAATTCCGTGGCAGACGATCAAGTGAGACTAAACCGCTAGATTTATAATATTCATTCAGTTATCTCATAACTTATTGTGAATTCCAATTATTGTATCCCATTCCGGATAAATAGAAAATGTCAAACTTTCTGATCGAACAATCGAACACCCAAGTTTTCCCGATACAGATCAACACATGAAACAAGTCTAAAAACATTCAGTTCGTGCCTCAGTACCAACGGTCCAGCCGTAGAAGGGTCAAGCCAACGCCTCACATGTGGCACGCCGTACTGCCCCAAACCCGAAAGTTCAAAGGGCAGTTCAAGACGGTCACATAATCGAGTTAAGGTTTGTTGTCTTCTAGAGGGTCCATTGCGTTACTTGCACTACTTAGAACGTCTTTAAACCACGGAAAAATCCAACACTTGGAAATTTCCCGACAGGGGAAAAATTGGGAATTTATATCCGGTCGAACTTTTTAACATATTCTAAAATTTATCCGGAAAGCCACACAGACAAAATTTGATAATCCGATCGAACATTCGAATCCCCAAAACAACCCTGAAAATTAAAACTCTGGAAAAAATATTAAAAATTCCGAGGAAAACCAGAATAGAAAACTAACAATTAAGGTGCAAAATTCGATGCACAAAAGGACAAAGTGGCCGCGGAACCGCCGCATGAGCATGCTCATGCCGCGGATCCGCGGCGATCTCAAGGAATTAGGGCCTCGAATTTTGCAGTAACACTTAGATCTTCCTGCTGATTTTTCTGAATATTTTTAATCTGGAAAAAACCATGATTTTAGAAAATGTCCAAAGAGCATGGAAATTTTGGGGTTTCGGTTCGTTCGGACTTCAAACTCCGTCTGGACTTCGCCTAAGGCTCTAACTAGGCTCTGATACCACTGTAGGGTTCCTAGGCACTCTCAAGGGGTCTCACAAGGCATCAACCATACCCGTTTCAAAAATTACGGTGCCGAGAAACCCTAGACTACGGATCGTTGGCTAGAATTCTAGGCGAAAAAGAAACTAGTTAACTACTTTAACTAAGTGAATGGAAATACAACCTTTGTAGATCCGGTGCTCCACCTCCACAGCTCCGCAATGAAGTCTCCTCGCTATCCAAGTCGAACCCCGGGCTCTAGCGTCGGCTTCATCGGAGAATGGACGGGCTAGGTCACCGACGACGATGCCGAAGATGATCTACGTCGAGGCATCACTAGATCAAGCTCCAACTTCACCAAGTCAAGAAACTTGTGAAGAAAACACACTCTACTACTTGGCAAGAGGTAGAGGATGAAGAAATAGGAAGTGGGTAGACTTTAGAATTGGATTTCTCACTCATTTTCATCAATCACCATTGATGAAGTAAGCTTTCTTCAAGTGATGAAGAAGAAGAAGAAGATAAATCTTATGATAAGTTAAAAGAAAATAATACTTATCATATAATAAACCATGGTCAAGTGTAGAGAACTAACTAAGGCTATAAGAATGGTTAGGGTTAAAAGAACAAGACAAAATGGTCACTTGGTCAAAGCTTCAAAAAGCTTCATGAAAGAAATTAAAATAAAGAAACCATTTTCCTTTTCTTTTTATGCTTTTATTAATATCCAAAAGGAATAAATAAATAATTAAATGAAAAAGCAAAATCCTAATCATTAAGTTAACCATGGTTTAATTCTATACACTTAACCAAATAAGCATGTATCATCAAACATGATACAAACTTTTGTACAAAAAGTATATCACATATACAACTTGTACAACGAAGTGAGAAAATCCATTTAAAGTGAACCAATACTAGTTAATGCAAAGTAATATATCAAATATATAATTATACAATAAATCATTAAATCAACACTTGATTTAACGATCCGGTCATATCGCATATAACCGACTAGTATTCAATGTATCGGCTTATCGAATCAACCATCGATTCGATAAATAGGTTATATCGCATATAACCATTCGATACATTCATCGCGAGAATGGAATACGTTATCACATACACGCTTTATTCTCGGTCCCGCACATATCTCATATGCGCTCCTATTTCGTTTCGCTTGAGCCAGGAAACCTCTGTGTAGGACTCTAAAGACTCGTCAATACGCCGACAGCAGGTGATGATCATATCAAACATCCACAAGCCGCAAGCGGTCTGCTAAATGTAATGGCCACCCGGGTATTCAGCGATCAGAAGATCGACGAGCAATCCCGCTCACACTCCAGTGAATCCAACGAGTAACACTACCGTACAGTCCGGTCTGATCGTCTGATATATCGCATATCTCGCCTAGGGTTGGTAAACGTCAGACCCCAATAGTGTTGGAGATAGTGCCCTCAGAGTCAATTATTGGATCACAGGCACGTGATTGCAATGATTGAGGGAGGACCTATCCCGGTAGGACAGTATTACTCGAGATGATAGTATGCTATCTGGTTTACCTTTATCATCGTGTACTGCTTTAGGTGACCTGACAGGTCGCTATTGCACGTTGATAGAGCCCCTAGGATTCTTGCTTGACTGCCAGCAGTATGAGGGCGATCATATAAGTGAGAGCTGGAGTCTATAAGCACATCCTTAAAAGGTCCCTAGTCATGGGAGTTTCGAGACAGGGCATCGATTCTCCAGAGTAGACTAGTGTATACAGTCGAGACCCCGACGAGGGGCGGTGGCCGGTCTCACAAGCCACTTGTGTCAGATGGTTCACCTAAGATGTATACAGGTGCTCATTGGGTTATGAGTACACCGGACAGGACTCGCCGGGAACATACTAGTTGGTCTTATACCTGACGTCAGATAGCAGTTCCCAGGTGACATGTGTACAGGTTAGTTCATCGACCTGGGGATCGTCATTTGTCTCGTGTGAGTTCCCACTGTGCTTTGATTATTACCCTACCACGGCTCAAAGGAGTCGTGCAAACAGGTTTTAGTTGGGTACAGTCCCGAGCTACATGGAGGCAGTGAGCGGATCTTCGGGGGTTCGTCTCTCCCGGTATTGGGGGTGAGGTCGCGCTGTGTCTAGGAGAGCCATTACACGAAGTCCTTGGCCAAGGCAGGAGATTTACTGGTAGGTATTCCAGTAGTATCTCAGGGTGTTCTGGGCTACACTCCGATACGACTTGTACCGCTTTTGGTGGTCTGACTTTTACCAACTCCCTAGGCCCGACATGCGATGCTCATAGACGAACGGACCGGACTGTACGGATATTGTCACTGACAGGCTCAGTAGGGCGTCAGGATGAGCACGCTCATCGACGTCCCTTTTGGTCAATAGCTAGTGGCCCGTTACGTATTGGCTTATACCTATGACGTGCTAGTGGTTAAATCCACAGCCATAGTATTGACGAGTCTTTAGAGTCCACCACGCATTCAGTTACTCAAGTTTTCGGGCGAAACGCTGTAGTGGCCGTATGGAGATATAGCAGGGTCCGATCAGATACGTGCGGTATTGCACGGATCAGGATCGGACGGTTTGTACTAGTGGCCGTATGGATATATGGCAGGGTTCGATCAGATACGTGCGGTATTGCACGCATCAGGATCTGACGGATATTACTAGCCGGTTTTGGTTTAAGACGGATCCTAGTATAGTACAGTGTAGATTTTGTCTCATTGCATTTATATCCGGTCGGAATACAGATGCGGGTGTGTATGCACTGAATTGGGGTTTTCCTGTAATTTATTATGGGACCAGTTTTCTGGAGTTGCCAGTTTGCATTCCGTTCCGTCCGGTTTTCCTTTGTTCTTTCCCGGCCGGACTTTTCCGATGGAGGGGGTTATTTGCAATTGTGCAAATAACTTTTGTGGAGGGGGTTTCTTGCAAAAATATTCATTATGATATGTTTAGCATCTTTCATCCATGATGGTGCATTAAATGAGATTTGAAAGGGTATGGAGTGATAAGCATGGTTGATGTTTCTTTGCTTTATGATGTGGTCACCATTTCTATCTCCTACACTCACCTCCCTCTTGGGATATACTTTGTCTCCACCACCATTTCCATATAGATGAGGCCGGCCACATTTTTGGTGAGGGGGAGAAAAATATGAGAGGGTTTCATTTTGGTTGTGGTGGCATCATTCTTGTTCTCATATTCCTCTTGCTAGAAAATTGAAAGTACCAATTTTCCTAACCTCCTCCTTCATCCTACATGGCAACTAAAACCCTAATGAGACATAGACTCTACACATCCTACAACAAATCATGGGCACGTCGACTTGCCAGCTTCGTGCCCGAGTTGTCTCGGTATTGAGGTGGGAACCCGTAAAAGATGCAGGCGATGTGGTGCCCTTCCGGCAAGGAGGTGACGACCGGAGTTTCCGCAGGAGATCGGGACGACGACGAGAAGACCGGAGGACTTGGATCACTCGGTATATCTCTAACCCGTCTTGCAGTTAGCTAGAACTAGTTTAATGGTACGATCCGGGGGTTTAGTGCGCGGTGGTGCCGGTTTGCTAAGTTCGCAAAATTAAAGTTTATCACCGTTTCCGCATTTGGCCGTCGGATTGACGGCCGGGGCGCCGCCGTGCACTTACAGTGGTATCAGAGCCTCGCCATTAACTTCGTCTAGCTTTGTTTGATGTGTTTACATTTCCGATCGACCGAAATTCCAAAAAACCACAGTTTCCTCACATCAGTTTTCTGTCGATTTTTTTCTGGCTCTAAAAATTTTTCAGGTTGTAAAAAACTAATGTACTGGAAATTCTAAGACTACTGGAAAAATTCGACACAGTCAGTCGACCACTGAAGCGCGGAACTGCGGCCAAACCCCCCTTGGGCCGCGGTTCCGCCGCACATTGGTGTCGTCACTGCATCATTTTTTTCCAGTGTGCTTCTGGGCTATTTTTAGGGGTTTTGGAATATTAAAATTGGGCCCAGAATTTCTGTGAGTGCTACAGTATTGCTTGGGGGCCCACTTGTTAATTATTTGATCGATCGGATATTTTAAACACATTTTTCACAGTTTTTACATTATATCCGCGACCGTGAATGTCACTCGATCGGTAAATCCTGTCTAACTGCTATAGCCCGGTTAGACGGATTTGCGAACGTGACATTCACGTTGATGTTCTTTGTATTTGATGTGATGTTGCGGATCGGTCGTGGGGGATAGCCTGGATGCAATGCTAGTACAGTTTCTGTTGTATTATGTACATTTGATATTGCGGGGCGAGCGTCCGACATGTGGACTGCCGTCATTGCCTGTTTGTATTATTATTTTGGGGCACGACCAGGTTGCGGTCGATGTACCTGTTGTATGTATATTTTACTTTCTGTACTAGGATTACCCCGCGGTGGGGTGCACGGATAGCCGGGTTCTGGAGGGCAACAAGCCCGCATCTCATGGCATTGGGACGGAGGGGGCTTCACTCTAGAATTGGCGGGCTATTCGCCGCACTCGTAGGGGGTACAGGTTGACCCAGGAGGGGTGCCCAAGTTACCGGATTCCGTGAAGTGCTGGGTGGTCCATTCACGGTGCTGAAGGGGGCTGCCTCACTTCAGGTTTTTGCGGGTAACTTGCCGCGCCCGTAGGGGTCTAGGATTTCATTGCTCATGCTATCCACACGACCAGGGAAACGTCGGGTTTCAGTAGTGGCTCTGTGAAACCCGGGGATCCCAGATATCTGTATTGTTCTGTGATGCTGTACATTCCTGTGATGTTGCATTTTTATCACGCCTTGAGCGAATATAATACATTGCTATATATATTAGTAGATGTTGTATATGTTTTACATCCGCGCTAGTCCAGTCCCCGCTCTGTCGTTAGTTAGCTAACCTAACGGGTAATGACGGGACCTAGTGGCGAATGCGGATGGCATATACGTACATCAGTATATTTTCGTTCTTTGTGGTGTGATCAATTGATGGGACTGCGTTGATTCGGATCAATGCAAGTTAAAACAAACCTATTCTGATGTTGTTGGAACACTTTTTCAAAAAGCTGTTATTGCAAGGGCGTTCTCTTTTGTTTTGCATCGTGGTATTCAGTTGGAATATCCTGCTCCTCAGTCGACGAGGCAAGGGCCGAGATCCCTTCACCGGGAATGACCCCTTGGACAAAAAGTTTGCGTCAGGGCAGTAACTTCACTATAGCCGTTTACTTTTGCTTTGCATCGTGGTATTCAGTTGGAATATCCTGCACCCCATTCTACGGGGAAAGAGCCGAGATCCCTTCACCGGGAGTGACCTCTTTAGTAAAGGTTTTCGTCACTATATTTTCTAAAAAGCTATCCGTTCCTTCAACGATATCAAGTTCATTACGTTAAAGGTTTTCGCCAGAAACCATTCGTAGCCCTCCATCATTTCAGTTAAATATTCGGTAGTATTCAAGCTATGTATTTTGACCTCACGCCAAGGCATAGCGTTTGGTAGCTGCCGGGTATTTATCTGTTGCATAGATAGATGCGTTGGTTTGGGACAGTCGTACTACTATTTTAGCCTACGTCAAGGGTATGTACGGGTGGGTTCAAATTAACCTGGACAATGATGGGTAGAACTTGACATGTGACTTATGATATTTTGACCTCACGCCAAGGTCATAAGAGCATGGGGTAAAAATCACATCGGGAGTTTCAAAAGAACTGAAACTTGCCAGATATGCGCATACCTTCTGGAGTGTGATACCGTGAGCGGATTTCGTCACGTTATCATGCGATGATAGTTGGATCCCGATTCCCACTGATGAGTTAGTTTACTCCTCGGGTGACCCCGACTAATTCTTCTTTCAGGTTTGGAGGAGAATTTGAGGTACAGTGGGAGGTTTCCAGATTAGATAAATTGGTAACCATTCTGATCTAGGTTAGAGTGCACGCTGAGTGTTTCTTTTCTCTCTCTCTCTGGCAGCGACCATTGACCCGACCCTAAGACTATGACTCAGTGACCAAGTTGACCGAACCTTCTTAACACTGGCTTTTGGATTGTCAGAGTTGCAGACCTCATTGCCACTCCTACTTTTACCCTTTTCTCCAGGACACCCCGTATTACTGCGAACGTCCACTTCCATTGGACAAAGCCATCGTATGGTTAGATACGAACTCGAAGGAATTCGAGGATGGTTTCCGGTTCTGGAGAAAACGGATAAGGTTTATTCAGTTGTCTTTTCCCTTTTACCTTCTCTCAAGTTGTGAGTACTCCTTGGTTTAGGAGATAGTACACCTATTATGCAAATTGGATAGTCTTCTTCCAAACCTTAGGCTGGTGCCAACCGGTAGGGAATGAAGAAAACCAATTAGCCTAAACGGTGTGCAGAAGGTATTAAGATTAAGACAAAGCAAGGGATTAGTAAGAGGGCAAAGTAGATTGCGATCGATATTCACGACCAAAACCAAGTATTCCTTCGCCAATCCTAAATCACCTTTGTATTTCTCCAGGACACTCCGTATCACTACAAAGATCCACAGTTTATTTGGATACTCCATCGTATGGTTATATACGAACTCGAAAGGAACTTGTTCCAGTTCGGGGATGGATTCTGGTTCAGGAGAAATAGGAATAAGGTTTATTCGGTTGTCTTTTATCTTCACCTTCTCTCGCATTGCGAGTGCTCCTAGGACTAGGACAGCACACCCATTATGCTTATTGGATAGTCTTCATCCAAACCATAGGCTGGTGCCGAACGGTAGGGAAGGAAGAAAACCATTTGGCCTAAGGGGTGTGTAGAAGGTAATGACTAAAGACATATAAAGGGATTTGGAGAGGTGGCAAAGAATTATACGGTTATAGTTGTGAATCTGGATAATGGTAGAGGCATTACTAGGAATACCAGGATGCCCCATCGAAACATTTCAATGTTTCAGTTCAACTGTGTACTGTTAAAAGAAAACTGATTTCCCGATTAGACACTTGCTCCAGGGTATGTATTTACCAGGTTTGATTCTCACATCTGTATGGTTTTACAGATGTTGAGTGGGAGTAAGTTATTGGGAATTGGGTGATCATCCTCATTATATCGGGATTCGTTGTAATCGGTTATATTTGAGGAGATCACCTGGGATGTTTGCCGGTCGGCAAATATTTGGTTTTGAATATCCGCTGTTGTGCACCAATTTCAAATTGATATATCTGTACGTCTATTTTCATAGAGTGAGATATACCTTTTGATATTATGTCAATGACATTTACCTATATCAGTGGATGGTTAGGTAAGGAGCATTAAACAGCAGTGTAATTCTTCTTAACCATAAGTACAGTTTTCGACCTACGACACACAGTGAAAGAGTTATTAGACTCAGCGGACTTATACAGAATAATGTATGTTGTCCAGTGTCCATTAGGACAGAGGGGTTGGTCCTCATACTATATTCTGTTTACTTTTAACTTCTCTAGTTCTTAGACATGTGTTTCGTAGAAACACAGGGTCTAAGTTTTGAGGAGTTATAGGTATTTGAATAGAGTAGAGAACCAGGTGTAGCAAGTATCGGGATTCTTCAAGGTGATCGAAGATGTAGATACTTGTGTATGGTATTCAGTTGATAGTAATGATAAAGAGAAATTGCTTCTCTTTCAGGTTACTCATAATTGGAAGAATTCCTAAGTTGAGTAACGCTGATCGGCCTCTCTCCATTTAGTTGACATGCACTGGAGACAGCTGCATGATTTGAATCTGGTTTAATTAAATCAGTGCCTCTGGTTCTATATTGGATATAGCACAGTTCATATCTTAACATTGTTAAAGTACGGGGAGTTGTCCGGCTTATGATTAAAACCAGACTCTGGATAACTCAAGGCACGTTTCTGTAATGGCTGTTTGTGGGTTGACCCAGGCTATGACGAGGGTTGACTTTCTACCATAAGAAAGATCAATAGTGATATTGTTCTTGACTCGCCACAGTTTTAATAAAAAATGGATTTTTTCAAAAACAGTAGTGGGAGTATGGTAGAACTGGAAGTGATTCCAGAACCGCAAACGATTACTGAAGATTTGATAAGGAACCTAAAGATTCAATCTGATTTGACATTCCATTGGCCACTCCGCAGATAAGGTGGGTGACTTCAGGCACCCGAGAGGTACTCCGGTAGCCTCAAGGACGGTGACAGGGAAGTTCTTGTTTACCCACACTTGCCATTGTTGTTGTTCCAGGCTGCGAGACCCGGCAGGAGGATGAGTATAGCGTCGTTCTAAACTAGCTTTAGAAGTGCACGTCTATATGACTCTGCCAGAGGGTTGTCGTAGTCAGTGGGAGCAGCGGAAGCATTGGTGGACATCAGGCTTATGTCTATTTATAGACTAAAGCAGATGTAGCGGAGTTAGATCATCTATTTCTGATATGACAGTCATGGGTTTGACGTCATCAGAATAGGGTATGGATCTGTTGAGAAGATAGTAGGGTGTGATATCCGGGTTTTGGATGACATACACAAAGTAGGAAGTGACATTCCTATACTACGATCGGTTATACTTTGGTCGTCACACAGTGGTTTCTCCACAAGGGACTTGGACATTATATCAGACATACTCGTTACTAGATCTATGGTTTTAGATCTCGATTTGGGTGGTTTACCAATCAGGGTACTTTGACAGCATTCTAAGAGTATTTAGAATGGACGACTCCTGGCACGGTAGTGTACCTGCAGGTGATGGAGTCACCCTCTCTAAAGGTGTCTTATAGACTAAAGTAGAGAGGGATGTGCATGATTGGCAGATCACTTACTTAGGCAATTGAGTCAATCATGAGATGTCAAGTACCACACCAGATGTTGTTCTTGCACTAGATGCAATAAGTTGATATTGACCCAATCCTGGAGGAACAGTCGGAAGCAGTTTTAGAACATAAGCGGATGTTCTAAGGATATGATAACGACAGCCTCATTCGGGTGGCAGTTATCATTCCAGGCTTCCAAGCTGACCTGGACGACAGGGAGGTTGTCAGAGTTATAGTTTTCCTTCTGACGAGGGGCAGTATTTTGGACAGGTGGTCCAAGGCAATACTGAAGGTGACATGGCGCAGGATACTGATTAAGTTCAGTTGACGATACAGTCTAAGAAGTTTGGAATTGGAGTTCACTTATGAGCTAGGTCCCATCAGACATCCAGACATTCTAAGACAGGTATTGCTCATTTCGGGAGATGGCTTTCTCCGCGAACTTGAGATATAGAGAGACATAGAAAGAAACATCAAGGCGGATCCACTCACTGAGGCAATTCCTCGAACGCAATAGTTTCGCAAACGAGTTTTATGAGACTGACAGGTAGAGGAGTTGGGTGTTCGGTATCACACGGGCTGTGAGTATGCGACATCGCAATAATTAGCCTTCAGTGCAAGTGGGAGATTGTTGGAGATAGTGCCCTCAGAGTCAATTATTGGATCACAGGCACGTGATTGCAATGATTGAGGGAGGACCTATCCCGGTAGGACAGTCTTACTCGAGATGATAGTATGCTATCTGGTTTACCTTTATCATCGTGTACTGCTTTAGGTGACCTGACAGGTCGCTATTGCACGTTGATAGAGCCCCTAGGATTCTTGCTTGACTGCCAGCAGTATGAGGGCGATCATATAAGTGAGAGCTGGAGTCTATAAGCACATCCTTAAAAGGTCCCTAGTCATGGGAGTTTCGAGACAGGGCATCGATTCTCCAGAGTAGACTAGTGTATACAGTCGAGACCCCGACGAGGGGCGGTGGCCGGTCTTACAAGCCACTGGTGTCAGATGGTTCACCTAAGATGTATACAGGTGCTCATTGGGTTATGAGTACACCGGACAGGACTCGCCGGGAATATGCTAGTTGGTCTTATACCTGACGTCAGATAGCAGTTCCCAGGTGACATGTGTACAGGTCAGTTCATCGACCTGGGGATCGTCATTTGTCTCGTGTGAGTTCCCACTGTGCTTTGATTATTACCCTACCACGGCTCAAAGGAGTCGTGCAAACAGGTTTTAGTTGGGTACAGTCCCGAGCCACATGGAGGCAGTGAGCGGATCTTCGGGGGTTCGTCTCTCCCAGTATTGGGGGTGAGGTCGCACTGTGTCTAGGAGAGCCATTACACGAAGTCCTTGGCCAAGGCAGGAGATTTAAAGGTAGGTATTCCAGTAGTATCTCAGGGTGTTCTGGGCTACACTCCGACACGACTTGTACCGCTTTTGGGGGTCTGACTTTTACCAACCCCCTAGGCCCGACATGCGATGCTCATAGACGAACGGACCGGACTGTACGGATATTGTCACTGACAGGCTCAGTAGGGCGTCAGGATGAGCTCGCTCATCGACGTCCCTTTTGGTCAATAGCTGGTGGCCCGTTACGTATTGGCTTATACCTCTGACGTGCTAGTGGTTAAATCCACAGCCATAGTATTGACGAGTCTTTAGAGTCCACCACGCATTCAGTTACTCAAGCTTTCGGGCGAAACGCTGTAGTGGCTGTATGGAGATATGGCAGGGTCCGATCAGATACGTGCGGTATTGCACGGATCAGGATCGGACGGTTTGTACTAGTGGCCGTATGGATATATGGCAGGGTTCGATCAGATACGTGCAGTATTGCACGCATCAGGATCGGACGGATAATACTAGCCGGTTTTGGTTTAAGCCGGATCCTAGTATAGTACAGTGTAGATTTTGTCTCATTGCATTTGTATCCGGTCGGAATACAGATGCGGGTGTGTATGCACTGAATTGGGGTTTTCCTGTAATTTATTATGGGACCAGTTTTCTGGAGTTGCCAGTTTGCATTCCGTTCCGGCCGGTTTTCCTTTGTTCTTTCCCGGCCGGACTTTTCCGATGGAAGGGGTTATTTGCAATTGTGCAAATAACTTTTGTGGAGGGGGTTTCTTGCAAATATATTCATTATGATATGTTTAGCATCTTTCATCCATGATGGTGCATTAAATGAGATTTGAAAGGGTATGGAGTGATAAGCATGGTTGATGTTTCTTTGCTTTATGATGTGGTCACCATTTCTATCTCCTACACTCACCTCCCTCTTGGGATATACTTTGTCTCCCCCACCATTTCCATATAGATGAGGCCGGCCACATTTTTGGTGAGGGGGAGAAAAATATGAGAGGGTTTCATTTTGGTTGTGGTGGCATCATTCTTGTTCTCATATTCCTCTTGCTAGAAAATTGAAAGTACCAATTTTCCTAACCTCCTCCTTCATCCTACATGGCAACTAAAACCCCAATGAGACATAGACTCTACACATCCTACAGCAAATCTTGGGCACGTCGACTTGCCAGCTTCGTGCCCGAGTTGCCTCGGTATTGAGGTGGGAGCCCGTAAAAGATGCAGGCGATGTGGTGCTCTTCCGGCAAGGAGGCGACGACCGGAGTTTCCGCAGGAGATCGGGACGACGACAAGAAGACCGGAGGACTTGGATCACTCGGTATATCTCTAACCCGTCTTGTAGTTAGCTAGAACTAGTTTAATGGTACGATCCGGGGGTTTAGTGCGCGGTGGTGCCGGTTTGCTAAGTTCGCAAAATTAAAGTTTATCACCATTTCCGCATTTGGCCGTCGGATTGACGGCCGGGGCGCCGCCGTGCACTTACAAATAGCTCGATAAGTCATGTCGATATGAGGTCTATAACAATTCGAGAAACTACTGGTTACACTTACCAGTAAATCTCAGCAACCCTGGCCAGGGATTTCCGGTTATAGCCAATCGAACACAGCGCAACATCAACTCCCTATACCGGGAGAGACGAATCCCCTCCTATCGCTCATTGCCTCCATGTGATTCGGGACTGTACCCAAAAACCACTGTTTTGCACGCCCTCTTGGACGTGGTAAGATGGAAATCGAAGCACAGTGGGAACCACACAAGACTCTATGACGATCTCGGGTCAACAGACTACTCTGTACCAGTGTCACCAGAGAAATGCCATCTGACGTAAGGTATAATACCATCTGGGAGTTCTCGGCGAGTCCGTCCAGTGTACCTAGTCTCCACCGAGCACCCGTATATCATCTCCGATGTCAAACACCAATGGATATGGGATCATCCATCGCCCATCTGTATGGGTCGAGAAGGTATACGCTAGTCTACTCTGGTATATCGATGCCCCGTCTCGATACACCCACGACTAGGGACCTTGAAGGATGTACTTATAGACTACCATGTCCCCACTAGTATGATCTGCATCATAGTCCAGGTAGTTAAGTACACATCCTAAGGGCTTTGCCAACATGTAACAGAGAGACAATCAGTGTACACGTTAAGGTAAAGTGTAACCAGATAGCATACTATCATGTCGAGCAAGAAAGTCCTCCCTATATATGTCCCAGCATCCAGTACAATATACATCCAATGTACGGTAATGGCCTCTAGGGCATACATATAACTAACATAAGTATCAAGAAGATCCTGGAGAGAGTCACTAGACTGCTGTGAAGAGCATTCTCAAGTACTTAGGAAGGATTAAAGAGATGCTCTTGGTGTATGGTAATGGAGAACTCCAAGTGGAGTCCTTTACCAATTCTAGCTTCCAGAGTGATAAGGACGACTCTAAGTCGCCCTCGGGATTTGTCTTTACCCTCAATAGAGGGGCGGTTTGCTGGAAGAGTTCCAAGCAGGAAACCGTTGCAGACTCGACGATGGAGGCTGAATACATCGCGGCCAACGATGCTGCCAAAGAGGCTGTCTGGATGAAAAAGTTCATAACTAAACTTGGAGTGGTTCCATCCATTGAGCATCCAATACCTTTGTATTGTGATAAAAATGGAGCGGTACCTTTGGCCAAGGAACCAAGGTCCCATCAGCGATCCAGGCATATTCTGAGGCGTTATCACCTGATCCGGGAGATAGTTGATCGCTGGGAGATCGAGATCAGGAGAGTTGACATGAAGAAAAACACAGTGGATCCACTCAAGAAGGCCATTCCCCAGATACAGTTCGAGAGACTCTTCGGGATGCTGGGTATGCGATACTACATCTCATGGCCCTAGTGCAAGTAGGGGATTGTTAGTTGTATGTATGCCCTAGAGGCCATTATTGTACATATGATGTATATTATTGGATGCTTGGACATATATAGAGAGGACTTTCTTGCTCGACATGATAGTATGCTATTTGGTTGCTCTTTATCATAACATATATACTATGTCTCTTGATACTGTCTTATGGTTACATGTTGGTAAAGCCCTTAGGATGTGTACTTGACTACCAGGATTATGATGAGATCATACTAGTGGGGCCATGGTAGTCCATAAGTTCATCCTTTAATGTCCCTAGTCGTGGGTGTATCGAGACGGGGCATCGATATACCAGATTAGACTAGCGTATAGCATCTCGACCCATGTAGATGGGCGATGGATGATCCCATATCCATTGGTCTTTGACATCAGAGATGGCATACGGGTGCTCAGTGGAGACTGGGTACACTGGACGGACTCGCCGAGAACTCCCAGCTGGTATTATACCTCACGTTAGATGGCAGTTCTCTGGTGACACTGGTACAGGTTAGTCTGTTGACCCGAAATCGTCATAGAGTCTTATGTGATTCCTACCGTGCTTTGATTTCCACCTTACCACGTTCAAGAGGACGTGAAAAACGGTGGTTTTTGGGTACAGCCCTGAGTCACATGGAGGCAATGAGCGATAGGAAGGGTTTCGTCTCTCCCGATATTGGGGGTTGATGTTGCGCTGTGCTCGATTAGCCATAACAGGGAAGTCTCTAGCCAGGGCTGGTTTAGAGATTTATTGGTAAGTGTTTCCAGTAGTTTCTCGACCCGTTATGTGCCTCATATCGGCATGACTTATCGGTTATTGGGGTCTGACGTTTACCACCCCTAAACTTGATATGCGACATATCAGACGAGGAGACCGGACTGTACGGTAGTGTCACTGTCAGGCTTTTGCTGGAGTTGGAACGGGTTTCCTTGCTGATCTTCTAATCGCTCAATACCCGGGTAGCCGTTACGTCCAGCTAGTACCGATGATGGCTTTTAGGTGCTTGATATGATCATCATCTACTGCCGGCGTAATGACGAGTCTTTAGAGTTCTACATAGAGGTTTTTCTGGCTCAGGCAAAACGAAATTGGAGCACATATGTGATATGTGCGGGACCGAGAATAATGCATGTATGTGATACCGTATTCTATTCTCGCGACTTTTGTATAGGTCGGTTATATGAGATATAGCCGGGTTATCGAATCAAGTGTTGATTCGATAAGATGGTACATTTAGTGTTAGTCGGTTGTATGTGATATAGCCGGATTATTAAATCAAGTGTTGATTTAATAATTTAATATATAATTGTATATTTGATATACTAATTTAGATTAACTAACATTAGCTCACTTAGGCATTCTTTTCTCACTTGTGTGTAAATGTAATATATATTGATGTGCATTATTTATTTTAGTGTGTCATAGTTGTTGATACACTATACATGGGTGTATGAGACATACACCATTCTATTTATAATGGTGCGTTATTAATGTTTAAAGTAATTACAAAATTAGTGGATTATTTATTAAAAGCATGAAGCTTGTAGAAGCTTGTGAGTGCTTTGACAAAGTCCACTCACTTTGTTTTACTTTAGATATTGTTAACCTAACCATTTTAATTAGCCATGGTTATGTCTCTACATGAGTTAGTATATGATACTCACTCACCATGGTTCACTCTCTCACTTGATCATTTTTTCATTCTCTTCTCATTAGTTCATCTTCTTCCTCAAGCCAAAAGCTTACTAGGGTTTGAAAAAAGTGAGAATGTATTGTGAGAAAAATAATTCTAAAGTGAGCCCACTTCCTATTACATCATCCTCTACTAGATCAGCACTTTAGTATAGGGTGTTTGCTTCACCAATCTTTCAGTTAGTGAAGTAGAAGCTTGAGCTAGTATTCCCTCGACATAGATCATCTTCGGCCTCGAAGACTTCAAGCAAGATCGCTCTTTTCCCCTCGTGAAGCCATGCAAGAGTCCGGGAGTTCAACGATCGAAGCGATGGGACTACTGCAAGGAGCTTTAGAAGTAAAGGACTGATCTACAAAGGTTGTATTTCTATTTCACTTAGAAGTAAAAAGCTTTACTTTTGTTTCCGTATTCTATTCTAGTTTAGAGTTCCTTGAAACAACAAATTTTTTTAAAATTTTATGGACGATGCCTCCCGAAACCATGCTGCCGTCGATAGGAACCCTAAATTCACATGGGGTATATATATATATATATATATATATATATATATATATATATATATTAGAACCGATAAAACTCATGGTGGCTGCAAAAATATCATATTAAGAGAAACCGGGTTTTTCAAATAATGCATAATTTCATAAAACAACCACAGTCCTCAAATCCAGAAAACATCAAGTAATGAATAAGTATAACTGCATGAATCAATACATATATATTAGCGTCTAATTACACTAATATATATATATATATATATATATATATATATATATATATATATGCATATATAACAACGTCCCATTCCACTGTTATATATACTTAGGAGTAAAAATATCAGAGAACATTATATGAAATCCATGAATGTAATATATGCAACATGAAACAATAATATGAGCATATAAAGGAAAAACCGCTATTTAACTGCAACAAGTTAATAAATATATATATCATGCGGTTCCTAATTTCTCCAAGTCCATACAACATCAAATAAATGTGAACATGTAGCTATAGCCAGGTATGTGTAACTGATCAGTCGAAAATACTACATCTTTAAACCGGCAATTTCCCTATCATTTGCACTCATCTAGAAGTGTTCGGCATTCATATAGCACATATTAGCAAAACAGTCGTAAAATACCAGATTTCATGTGTTATACTCTAAAACCGGCATTTAAAGGGAAATTGACTATATTTCATAGCATGGCATCATTCCTATATTGCGCAACTTGTGTTTCGAAGTCTGTGCATGAAATTACAGAAGAATGGTCAAATTTACAAAACAAAGACTGTTAAAAAGACGCCAACTCAAGGATTTGGAATCTGGCAATGATCTAAAAAGTATTCAGAGATTCAATATATCATAAAAATACCAACAGGGTATCAGAAATCCACAGATGAAGAATGAGGCTGCAAAGCAGCCACTTGGCCGCGGAACCGCCTTGCGCCGCGGTTCCGCGGCGGACTTGACACATCACCCCCCTGCTCTGCTTCATATCTCTTCTCTCTGGTCCTACACCTCAGCAAGACACTACATTTTCCAGAACACCCTCGAAGATTCTGCCAGATCAGCAAGCCCTTGGGTTCTAAACTAAACATTCCTAGCTTCCAAAGCAAGCTTCACCCTAACTCCATTAAGAGCCTAGAACCTTCTCCCTAACCCCCTAGCTTAAGGTGGAAGCTAAGATCCTAACTAACTACTTCTGGAAGCCTCTCCCTATAACAAACTTTTGGAGGGAAATTCAAAGTCAAGATCCTAGATCTAGAGTTATGGAAACCTATAAAAAGGACCCTAGGCCTCTTTTGAAAAGGTTGTTCAATAGTTTGTTCCTCAAATCAATTGTTGTTGGTTGTTCTTCGTCTTCAACCCAACTCCTACCACCTCCAAACCCTAACCCTAATCCAATAAAGAAACCAAATTCAAGATCCTTTGAGTTCTAGCAAAGCAAGTCTTCAACCATCCTTTAGAAGCGAAGCTGGACTTCATCGGAGCACGAGATCCAAGCCGATCCACGACTCAAGGAGCCGATGCAACGCTAGATTCGACAATCTTGTTCCTTCTCAAATTCTTGAAGTCTTGAGCAATGTGTAAAAATTTGTAGAATAAATAAAGGTGAAGATTCTTTTAACTTGATTATATTTCAATTCGAGCATTATGATTCATCTTCAATTCTTGAATGTATTCATCGTGATGATGCTTGAGTAAAACTGTGCTCGTGGAGGAATCGAGATGATTGTAGAGTGATGATGTTGATGAATCTTTAAACGTTTTCTTAAGTCCTATAATGATTGTAAATTCTTGAAAATTGAATGATCGATGATCTAGATCGATGTGAAATGCGTTCTTGATTCTTTTCGCACGATCTAGAGATCAACGATCAATCATTCGATTTCCTAGAAGCTATCTTGTGAATGCGATTCATCGAAAGGACAAAGGATAGGATGAAAAAACCCTAATTCTTCGCACGATCCTTAATCCTCGATAAATCGACATCGATTTAGCATCAATCCGTTAATGGATAAGAAATCGTAACTTCGAATCTTCTTCACATCTACGATCTAATCGATTCCTGCGAGCTTTACTTCAAATCTTGAAACTTAAATCGATTGGAATTATATCAATTCTTGATTCTTGTTGTTTAACGCTTTCTTGATTCTTGATTAGTCTTAGTTGATTCTTGAAATTCATGGAAATAAATCTTGAATCATTTGCTTTTCTTTTCTATTAAATTTTTAATTCAAACAAAACAAAATACGAACGAATCGCACAATCCCTGTGGACGATCCGCACTTACTAACGCGCTACAATTCGACACCGTTATTGATTGCGGTCAAATATTTTTGGTTGTGATTTCTACATAGCTTTTCTAAACCGACACATCCTAAACCAGAATCAATCAAATGGTGCCGTTGCCGGGGATCGCGCGCTAATTCGTTCTTTATTTGAAATTTAAATTGAAAGATTTATTCCATTATAATTTTGTGATCAAAATTCGCGCAAAAACTAAACGTATGTTGTGATTTGATTGCGAGGAATTCTGGAAGCTGTGGAGAAAGTGAAATTTTTTTCAGACATTTCCAGAGAGCTTAAAGAGTTAACAGCAGCTTGCTGTGGAAAACTTGTGCAGTGAACAGCACCAACGGCGGCGATTCCGCAGTCTGAGCCAGCATCTGCGGCGGTTCCATGCCTGGGTAGGAGGTTCTCTGTACAAAATTTTGCTCGGTGAATCTTTAACTTTCTTATCTCCTCCTCTGTCTGCTCCAAATAACATTTTTCTGCAGGCTTCTTTGCAAAAATCGCAGCGCCGCAAAAAGCAAAATTAAATTGTGCGTGTTTTTGGTTTTGTGGTTGTTTGCATATTAATACGGACATTAAGGGGCAAAGACCAAATCCAGATTAGGTGGGGAGTTCATTACCCTTCTTAAGCCCTAAAATTCACAAAATTTGCATCCGCATTGACCCTCATTAACTAAAAAATATCTAGAGATGACTCTAAGGACCGTCGCGCTCACTTAGGACAAGAGAAGGCCGTGGGTAATTCATTGCTTATCCGCATTTCTTTTGTGGTGTCTAAGGCAAGTGTGTCGAAGGCTAGTAGTTACTTAATTAGGCCCACTAGTTACGTAGTGGAGAACCTCCCAGTTACCTGGCACTTACCTGGCCACAGGAGAGACAAAGAGGCAGTGGAGGATTTATCTTGCGACATGTCTTTTGGCAGTTAAGAGCGGTCTAGAGATTTGACCTAGGTGACCCCTAGAATTAGGGTTTTGCTTGTTGCATTTTTTGTGATCGCATCATTTTTTCAAAAATCCGTATCATTTTTTTCAAAACAAACACCGCATTCATTCATTTCCCCTAATTATAAGTCACGCAGCCACTTGCACTAACCCTTTTTAG
The DNA here is from genome assembly GCA_030015575.1 of Agapanthus africanus. NCBI lineage: Eukaryota > Viridiplantae > Streptophyta > Magnoliopsida > Asparagales > Amaryllidaceae > Agapanthus > Agapanthus africanus. Next base: position 186,745,932 of record JASDDO010000031.1, read on the forward strand.
TGCAAGATAGGCTGAACACGGGATTCTAGTGCCCGTTTAGTCCGTGTACCTTTGATCGACTTCGAAGTCGGTATTTCTCCATTTACTTCTTCTTTATCCACCACCACACCCACATCGATGGATCCGTCTCCATCAAACTTCTTTACCACTAATCTGCCGCCCTCTGTTGGTGCGCAGAATCCACTCCGCATCTCTCTCCAGGAGAGGTGTTATCCATTGTGAGGTCTTCTTTCGACCTGCTTATCCATTCCACCAGCCAACATGGATAATTTTGAGATTAAGCCCCAATACATCAACCTTTTACCTAAATTCCACGGTCTCGATACTGAAGACGCTTACGTTTTTATCACCAAATTTGAAAATGTATGCACAATGATGGGTACGTCACAACTTTCAGTGGATGCTATGCGTCTACGACTTCTTGCATTTACTTTGTGCGATATGGCCGAGAAGTGGCTATATAACACTACCGCACATTCCATTATGAATTGGGAATAATTCGTCGCGGCATTCCTTAAGAAATTCTACCCTATGCAAAAGACAGCTCGAATCCGTAGCGAACTAAATCAATTCACCCAGCTTCCTACTGAACCATTCTCGAAATGCTTTAAACGTTTCAAGGATCTTTTGGTTCAATGTCCACATCACGGCATCCCGAGATGGGATCTTTGCCGAATCATTTATGAAGGCATTAACCCAAACACTAAACAGAACCTTGAAAACATGTGTCAATGCACCTTTATGACAAAGGATGATGGGGAAGCTTGGAAAATTTTAGAAGAGTTCGCTGAAAAATCACTACAGTGGGAGAGTGGAACCCAATCATTGAATAGGGATGGCGTACACCAAATTGATGTGTCCATAGGTGTTCGAGCTGAGATGGAAGCAATGCAAAAGAAGCTCGAAGCTATGGAACACAAATTTTCAGCAGCCTCCCTAAACCCAATGTCGCTCCCCAAAACAGTATGTGGGTGCCGTTCTGATCCTTCTCACTTAACGGAAGAATGTCCATTAAACTCTCCATTTCAACGTCACGAGCATACCAATGCCGCATTTCAAAGACCTAGAAACGATCCATATTCTTCCACGTACAATCAGGGTTTGAGGAATCACCCGAATTTTGCTTGGAACCAACAACAACAATCTCAAAACACGGTTCCAAGCCAAAATAATTTCCAAAGGGCTCTTCCACCACAACAGCAACCACTTCAACTCACTCAGCACCCCTACCAGTCACAAAATATTCAAAACCAGGTCAACACTCCTGCATAGTCTAATCCTATGCAGTTGTTCTGTTCTGACGAATTCTCTCAATTCACTCAAACCATGAAATCACTCTTGTCAAATTTCATAGAGCTTTCGGCTGAGGTTAGATCTTCCGTCAGTGAGATAAAGAAAAACTCAGTGTCCCAAGCTTAGAGTATCAGATCGATGGAAGCTGAAATTGCACGACTTAAAGCCGAAATGAGTGCGAGAGAAAAAGGGAAACTTCCGTCTCAACCCCTACCGAATCCTGGGCATTACAATGTAAATGCCGTCACAACGTTGAGATCAGGAAGAGTGCTGAATAACCATGTCGGGGAAGGAATTGATGATATTGAAAATCCTATCAATAACACCCCGGCTGAGACCTTTCCTCACACAAACACTTCTACTTCTGATCCTTGTTCTTCTACCCCACCGCCCTCTCGCGAGCCTATTCTCCATTTCCCACTAGGCTCGACACCTCAGTATAACCCTTCTAGTTCTCCACAGACGGTCCACACTCCTCTTTTGGGATCACGTCTACCCCCACTTCCTTCTCCTATGATGGACCCAGCGCTTATTGCTAAAGCTCCTTACCCCAATCGGTTAAGGGGTAACAAATCGAGTCCACATATGGAGAAAATTATGAAAATGTTCAAACAGGTTAACATCAACATCCCTCTCCTAGATGCGATTCAACAAGTCCCCGCTTATGCGAAAATTCTTAAGGACTTGTGCACTAGGAAGAGGAAGACTCAAGTGCCGAAGAAGGTCTGCATGTCTAATAATATTAGCACTGCTTTTATCCCACAGCTACCAATGAAACGTAAGGACCCAGGATGTCCTACGATATCGATTTCTATTGGGGGTAAAAACATAAATCGTGCTCTTTTAGACCTTGGAGCAAGTGTTAACCTACTTCCATATTCTGTCTATGAGCAGCTAGGGATTCGAGAGTTGAAACATGCTCACTGCACTCTCCAAATGGCAGACCGTTCAATCACCAAACCAAGGGGTGAACAAGAGGATGTGTTGATAAAGGTCGGGGAATTTGTATTCCATGTAGACTTCATTGTACTCGATACACAACCTGTAGCGAACCCCCGGAGCCAAATTCCGGTGATTTTGGGTCGACCTTTCCTTACCACTTCCAATGCTGTTATTAACTGGAGAAACAGTTCAATGAACTTATCCTTTGGAAATATGACCATTGAACTAAACAGCTACAAAGTTGGAAGTCAGCCATCAGAACCCTCTGCTCATATTCTTGATGTGTGCTCTGTCACGACCCGCAGGGTACGGAACGTGACTGGCACTTAAGTTTACGAAACGTCTAAAGGCGTCCGTAAAATAAGTAAGCCAAAGCCCAGAAAACAAAACCCATTAAGCAAAGAGTGAAGAAAACCCAATCATTTGAAAGCAAGTTTATCAAATAAGTCATGAAAAACACTTTTAAAAACAATACCAATTTTTTCCCGAAAATTTCGGCAGAGTCTCCTTTGTAAATACTGGCCCCCAAAAATGGGTACAACAAAATATATACATGAATCCAACAAAATAGGGCATCCCCAAGCGGGAGCTAGCTCTTCGCCATACGGCGGTCACAAATCCCACGCAATGTAAATGACAACAAGCATAATAAAGCATAAGGAAGCATGAAAAAGTAGCATGTCGGCTCAAGTGAGCTCGACCCCAAATACAGTATAAAATCCACAAACCTTACAGTCTCATCTCTAGGTCAATATACAATAATCTGGTAGAACAGTAGATGGAGTACACTAGATACAAGAATATACAAGGTGGTACAAAAAAATAACATAACCCACCTATGAGCAAATCTCGAGCTCAGGCAAAAGAGACAAAAGAACAAGTGCGCCCGCCGCTACTGAACTGACGGAGCGGACCTGCAAAAGACTGTGGCACAACGGGGGTGAGTTGCCAACTCGTGAGTAATAAATAACATCTACAAAGGCTATCGTATGCATGCACACAAGCATCCTAGCATCTAAAATACAGGTATGACTGGATGTACTAGCAGGTGTGTATACAATATCAGTGTGCTAATATGTATGCAACATGAAAATCTGAGGTCTCAATAGGTATATATAAGAAATATTTTATCTCTTTTTGTTTTTGAAACTCTTTTAGAATGCCAGCATAATATCAAGGAATCGACGAGAACCGGTGTCCAGCAACGACACCTAAAAGCTGTCTCAAACCTCATAAATGTATCTCTGGCCTCAGCCGTCCGGCTGACCCATCTCAAATATCAATATCTCATCATCTAGCGGCCACGGTCGGTATCCTCTGGATATCCGCCATCCCAAACAGTCACCGGTAGGTAATCCGTCCCCTGCCAGGCTCAACGTCATCACCACATTCCTCTTGCCCCGGGGTACCTTACCGGGCCCACCATGTACCCGTGCCGGTTCCTCCACTCCTCGACACGGATTTCCAAAGCCACAGCAAACTCATGGTGGACGACACTTACATCACTAGAAAACCGCAATTTGCATAATTTAAAAATATAATAATTTTAGAAATTTTGCGGCTTTCCCCCGAAATCCAGCAATATCATAAAATCTCAAGAAATCCTCATAAGTGCATATATCAGTGATAATGAATACGTATGATATCAATAATCAAGTTGCGATGTGTGATTAATGTATTAAGCATGAACAATGAATATGATGAAGTACATGCACATGAATAGCAATCCTACGGTTTCATTTTAAGGAAATAGCACAATTTAAGTATCAATTAGTAAAAGGTTTAAATTAAAGGTTATCTAGTGTGGTGGCATGGCAATTACCAGGGTGTGTGTGTAAACATGAATAGTGCTCGTGCTGCATATAAAGACCTGGTAATGGTGCATGTGTCCTACAATTGAGTTTGCGTATATGGGTATAACCTATTGATCTAATTGCAGCAATTATCATGCCAGTATTATTATTCTAATGTCACAAGTGATTATCCAATTTACTATTTTCCAGTTTACTAAATCTATCGGGCGACTTGCGCCATCCAAACGATCGTCCCCCGTAGATGTTAAATCTACTCACCGGGATCCCTGGCTAGCTGTGTCCAATCACCGCCTTTCCCTTTCGCGCCGCGTCTGACGTTTCCGCGACCGAACCTGGAATTTACATCAGTACCAAATATAAGGTTACATATCAAGAACGACGCAAAACCCCAACGAAACTACTAAAGTTCGCTAGCTAGGTACAACGTGCACAAAGTGCGCGGACACACGCGAAAATCGCAAAAACTGCCGAAAAACGCCGATTTGGATCACCCGGCAAAACTAAAACCCGACTACCCAAAAACCGCACTCACGCATCCTAAAAGTCGTAGGACAAGCCATTACAATCATCAAGATATCAAAAATAGTCCATCACATAATTTATATAAAAATCTAGTAAGCATATACATACCAAAAAAAATCGGTGCAACGTCGCCGATTTGCGACAAAACGACTACAATCAAGCATACTCACCCAAGCACACTACAAGCAATCCACACACACTAATTACAACACATTAACCATGCTCCAAAACCTATATTCCACAACCAAACCCTTTCTTGATTTTTAAAAATAGCAATTGCAAATCAAAATCCACACTTGAAAAACTTAATTTAACACTACAAAAGCCCACTTAAGGAAATTAACCTCTTAGGTTAGGTTAGCAAAACACTAGATAACAATTTAGGTTCAATTAACTAAATAATGCTTTCTAAAACTTAATCAACTCACTAATCATGTTTCAAATACCATTTCCATACAAAAACCTTTTCTTGAAAATCCTAAAAAGCAAATTTCACACTTCTAAATTTAACCAAATTAGCATAATTGGAAACTATATAAACAAGTTAACCATATAAATTAGTTAATTAACAACTAGATTAACTACAAAACAACTTAATTAATTATCATGGCTTCAAAACCCTAATTTAAACAAACTACTCTTTTAAACTAGATTAGAAATAAGCTAACTTTTAACACTAACCATACAATTAAAGGAATTTTTAGCAAAAGAAAGCAACTTGATGAGAATTATACCTCTTGATCAATGGATCAAGCAAGAGAATTTGCTCCAATTGATGGCCTCAACACCAAGGTCCAAGCAAGAATGGCTAAGGATAATGATAGCATAAGGATTTTTGTTTGGATTTTTGAATTAAATCATGGATTTTGATGTATTTCTTGAAGAAATTGAAGAAAAATGAAAAGAAAAGAGAGGAAGAAGAGGGTGTGCAGGAATTTCGGCCAGAATGAGGTATGGGGGAGGGTGTGGGCAAGTGGGGAAAGTCATGGTCAAGTCCACAAAAGTCAATGTATCACACATTATCCATTTTAATTAAAATAATTCCAAAAACTATCAAATTCAACTCAAAAAGGCAACTCAAGAAATGAGGCCAGAAATTTCTGGTCTCACACAAGGTGGGGCTGTCCTAGGGCTGAGGAAAAAGAGAGAGGGGTTTTACAAAAGAAATTTTATGCAAAAAGGCCCCCTACAACTCAAAAATTGCAAGTTTTAGCCCAAAATTCAATAATTTCGTTTCAAATCATAAAAATTTGAAAAAAATCAAAATAAATTACTAAAAATTCATGTTATCACTAGAATATAATTATCATAATTTTAGAGATTAAAATTAGCCCGGAAAAATTTGTATTTACTGCTAATTTAATGTATTTTCTTACCGGCTTAAAATAATATTAAAAAATTGAAAAATAGGGAAAAATTTTTAAATGACCAAAATTTCATAATTAACCCATTAGCTACTAAAAACAAGTAATTACCTACCCATTTAAGGTATAATTAGCCCTAAACTGCAAAATATCGAGAAAGACGGTTTTCGGAAAAATACCGAATTTTCACCGAATTTCAGGAAAACACCAAAACGACTTTTCAAGACGCTACAATCTTCCCCCCTTAAAGAAATTCGGTCCCCGAATTTAAAAATATAGCTACGCGTACCTTCAAAGAGATGGGGATACTTCTTCCTCATCTCGCCCTCGGTCTCCCAGGTAACCTCCTCGCTGCTCGGGCTACGCCAAAGGACCTTGACGGTTGGTATAATCTTCGACCTCAACTTCTTCACCTGCCGATCCAGGATGGCCACCGGCTGCTCTGCAAAGGAAAGGTGGCGCTCTAGCTGGACTGTCGGGTGCTGAATCGCATGCGAAGGGTCGTGAAGGTACTTGCGGAGCATCGAAACATGGAAGACGGGGTGAACATCGGGAAAGCTGGGAGGAAGAGCTAAACGATATGCAACAGCGCCGACAAGCTCGAGGATCTCGAAGGGACCTATGAATCTAGGGCTAAGCTTCCCCTTTCGCCCAAAACGCATCACGCCCTTCATCGGAGAGACCCTCAGAAAAACATGGTCGCCAACTGCGAACTCTAAACTGCGACGGCGCCTGTCTGCATAGGATTTCTGTCTGCTCTGAGCCGCTCTCATCCGGTCTCGGATCAAGTGTATCTTCGCTGTCGTCTCCTCAACAAGCTGCGGCCCCAAAATGCTGCTCTCGCTGAGCTCTGTCCAACAAACGGGCGATCTGCATCTCCTCCCATACAAAGCCTCGAAAGGTGCCATCTGAATAGTATCCGGGAAGCTGTTGTTGTAGGAGAACTCCACTAGAGGCAAATGACGATCCCAGCTACCACCAAAGTCTAAAACGCACGCTCTGAGCATGTCCTCGAGAGTCTGAATGGTCCGCTCTGACTGCCCGTCGGTCTGCGGATGAAATGCTGTGCTGAAGCTCAAACGAGTGCCCAAAGCCTCCTGAAGTCTCTGCCAAAGTCGGCTGGTGAACTGAGTGCCTCGATCTGACACGATACAAGTCGGTACGCCATGTAGTCGCACGATCTCGTCAATATAGAGCTGAGCATACTTAGCAAAGCTGAAAGTCGTCTTCACTGGAAGGAAGTAAGCCGCTTTCGTCAATCTATCCACGATCACCCAGATGGAGTCGTACCCTCGACTGGTCCTGGGTAGACCCACAACGAAATCCATCGAAATCTGGTCCCATTTCCACTCTGGAATGGGTAACGGCTGTAGCTCTCCTGCGGGCCTCTGGTGCTCGGCCTTGACTTGCTGACAAGTCAGGCATCTCGAAACGAACTCCGCAATGTCCCTCTTCATCCCGTCCCACCAGTAGGTCTCTCTCATATCATGGTACATCTTGGTGGAACCGGGGTGGACACTATAAACTGATCGGTGTGCCTCCTCAAGAATGTCGCGCCGCAATCCATCAGCCTCTGGTACGCACAGTCTAGATCCATATCGTAAAATCCCCTCATCGTCAACCACGAACTCGGAAAATCTGCCCTGTCCCATCTGTGCCATGATCTCTGAGCAACGGTCGTCACTGCGCTGTGCCTCATATATACGGTCAAGCAACTGTGGGCGTGCACGAACATGCGCGAGCTGTCCCCCTGTCTGAGTGAACTCGAACTCAACTCGGCTGTCGCATAACATCTGCCAATCTGCTGACGACTGCCTCTGCACTGCGCGCAAAAAGGATAGACTACCCCCGGGCCTCCTACTCAACGCATCTGCAACCACATTCGCCTTGCCTGGGTGATATAAGATCTCGCAGTCGTAGTCTTTCACCAACTCCATCCAACGACGCTGTCTGAGGTTCAGGTCTCGCTGCTGAAATATGTACTTTAAGCTCTTGTGATCGGTGAATATCTGGCACGACTCGCCGTAAAGGTAATGTCGCCAAATCTTCAGTGCAAAGACCACTGCAGCCATCTCCAAATCATGAGTGGGGTAGTTCTGTTCATGCTTCTTCAACTGCCGAGAAGCATAAGCGATCACCCGGCCATGCTGCATCAAAACGCATCCTAATCCCACTCGCGAAGCATCACAGTAGACAACAAATCCGCCTGATCCCGAAGGCAAAGATAATACCGGCGCCGTAGTCAAACATGTCCGCAGCTGCTGAAAACTGCGCTCGCACTCCTCTGTCCAGACGAAAGGAACTCCCTTCCGGGTCAAACTGGTCAACGGTGCAGCTATACGGGAGAAGTCCTGAACAAAACGCCTGTAGTAGCCCGCCAAGCCTAGAAAACTACGGATCTCAGTCACCGATGTAGGTCGGGGCCACTGCTGAACAGCCTCAATCTTCTTCGGGTCCACACAAATGCCGTCTCTCGTAACCACGTGACCCAAGAATCCGACGCTGTCCAGCCAGAACGCACACTTGGAGAACTTCGTGAACAGCTGATGCTCCCTCAGAGTCTGTAACGAAATCCGCAAGTGCTGCTCGTGCTCCTCTCTGCTCCGGGAGTACACCAAGATATCGTCGATAAACACGATGATGAACAATTCAAGATACGGCCTGAATGTACGGTTCATCAAATCCATGCTGCTGGGGCGTTGGTGAGTCCGAACGACATCACCAAAAACTCGTAGTGGCCATAGCGTGTACGGAAAGCTGTCCTCGGTATATCCTCCTGTCGAACTCGCAGCTGATGGTATCCTGATCGCAAGTCGATCCTCGAAAAATACCCCGCAACCTGAAGCTGGTCGAACAAATCATCAATGCGCGGCAACGGATATCTGTTCCGAACGGTAACTTGTTCAGCTGGCGGTAGTCGATACACAAGCGCAAACTTCCATCCTTCTTCTTGACAAACAGGACCGGAGCACCCCACGGAGAAACACTCGGTCGAATAAGCCCCTTGTCCAACAAATCCTGCAACTGATCCTTCAGCTCTCGAAGCTCTGCCGGGGCCATCCGATAAGGCGGTATAGAAATAGGCCCCGAGCCGGGAATCAAATCAATGCAGAACTCAACATCGCGCTCAGGCGGTAGCCCGGGTAGCTCATCAGGGAAAACATCAGGGAACTCACAAACTACCGGGACCTGGTCTAACGGAACCTCTGCAGCTCGAGTATCACAAATAGACGCTAAGAATCCCTGACATCCCTTCCGCAAGAGCTGACCAGCGCGAAGAGAAGAAATTAAGCTGGGAAGGGTGACACTGCGGTCTCCCTGAATAACAAGGACTGGCTCTCCCGGAAAGCTAAATCTGACTGCCTTCTCACGGCAGTCCACCGAAGCATAACAAGTGGCTAGCCAATCCATGCCCAGAAGCACATCAAAGTCCAACATATCGAGGAGTATCAAATCAACTGATGAATCCCTCTCCCCGATACGAACGGAACACAAACGAAATACAAACCGAGCGACAAACGACTCGCCTACCGGAGTAACAACAACAAGCGGCTGATCTAACGACGACGACTCACGGCCCAACATCGGTGCAAAGTGTGTAGAGACGTACGAATGTGTGGAACCTGGGTCGAATAATACCCGTGCGTCGAAAGAACAAACTGGCAAAGTACCTGTCACAACGGCATTGGATGCCTGCGCATCCTGCGGTGTCAAAGCGAATACTCGGGCCTGTCCTCCACCGATAGCGGGCTGACCTCGACCTCGGCCTCTGCCTCCTCGTCCTCTCTGAACAGGACCGCCGCGTCCACGGCCTCTCGGTGCACCTAACTGGCGTGGAGCATCGCCTGGGGTAGGAAGTAGGGCTCTCTGAGGAGGGGGTGGTGATGGTGGTAGGGTCACATGCGGAACTGTCGGTGCTCCCTGTCGTCTCGCCGGACAGTCTCTGACAAGATGGTGCAAACTCCCGCACCCAAAACATCCTGGCGACGGCTGCTTCCCCTGGGGATAAGAACCATATAACTGTCCCCGCCCAAATCCTCTGCCAGGCCTATCTCTCGGAAAGAATCTGGCGCGCTGCCTCTGAGACGGTACATCGGTGCGCATCCTCTTCGGCCCAGAAACGGCCGAAGTCCGCGATATGCGTGCCTCCATCCGCAATGCTGTATCCATAGCAGCTGAATAAGTGTCGTAGTGCTGGGCGCCAATGGCAAGATATAGCTGGGCATCAAGTCCCTGTACGAACCTCTTCACCATCTTCTCCTCGGTATCCACCAAATACTGAGCATATCGGGATAACTGTGTAAACTGGATGTCATACTCAGACACCGTCATCCCAGGTGTCTTGACTAAGGCCTCGAAGCTGCGAGCTCTGGCGTCACGAACGCTCTCTGGAAGGAAACGGGCTAGAAAGACCGCTGTAAACTCGGCCCAAGTCATAGGCGGTAGATCTGCAGCTCGACCTCTCAAGACTGACTCCCACCATGTCTGTGCGAGACCCTCTAGTCGGAAACTCGCAAGCTCTACCCATCGATCATCCGAACATCTCAGCGAACGGCAGATCCTGGCTAAACTGTCAAGGAACGTCTGTGGGTCCTCCGCTGTCTCGGTGCCGGTGAATACTGGAGGTCTCAGTCTCATGAAATCCTGTAGTGAAACCGGAATGGCCACGGTGGTAGTAGTAGGAGCAGGTATCATGGTCGTCTGTGATGTAGTAGGTACGTCATCCGGCCTCGGTGTACGACTGGCTGCAACTAGGGATCCTACCATCTGACGTAGCTCCTGCATGCCTCCCATCATCTGTCGCAACTCCTCCATACCGGTCTCGAGCCTATCCATACGGCCTGGGGAAGGTGGATCGGTCTGTCCCTGCGGCGTAGGCATACCACCCTGCTCAGTCCTAGTCTCGGACGAGCCAGCTCGAATCTCGTCTCTGGCGGCAGCCCTCTGTGCCCTCGTAGCCTTCGGCGGCATAGTGACTGGTACAGGAAACAGGACAATAAGAACAGTGCAAGGATCATAGGATACACGGAATTGAAGAAGGAATTTTCCAAGCAAGTATATCCTAAAGTCACTTAGGCGGAGTACCGTATCGTAAGTATGCCGCGGACATACGCACGCTACGTTACCCTGCTTAAGTCACTTACTCCATCTACCAAGGGTCATCCTACACTCACAAAGGTATAACCTATCGCTCTGATACCAACTTTGTCACGACCCGCAGGGTACGGAACGTGACTGGCACTTAAGTTTACGAAACGTCTAAAGGCGTCCGTAAAATAAGTAAGCCAAAGCCCAGAAAACAAAACCCATTAAGCAAAGAGTGAAGAAAACCCAATCATTTGAAAGCAAGTTTATCAAATAAGTCATGAAAAACACTTTTAAAAACAATACCAATTTTTTCCCGAAAATTTCGGCAGAGTCTCCTTTGTAAATACTGGCCCCCAAAAATGGGTACAACAAAATATATACATGAATCCAACAAAATAGGGCATCCCCAAGCGGGAGCTAGCTCTTCGCCATACGGCGGTCACAAATCCCACGCAATGTAAATGACAACAAGCATAATAAAGCATAAGGAAGCATGAAAAAGTAGCATGTCGGCTCAAGTGAGCTCGACCCCAAATACAGTATAAAATCCACAAACCTTACAGTCTCATCTCTAGGTCAATATACAATAATCTGGTAGAACAGTAGATGGAGTACACTAGATACAAGAATATACAAGGTGGTACAAAAAAATAACATAACCCACCTATGAGCAAATCTCGAGCTCAGGCAAAAGAGACAAAAGAACAAGTGCGCCCGCCGCTACTGAACTGACGGAGCGGACCTGCAAAAGACTGTGGCACAACGGGGGTGAGTTGCCAACTCGTGAGTAATAAATAACATCTACAAAGGCTATCGTATGCATGCACACAAGCATCCTAGCATCTAAAATACAGGTATGACTGGATGCACTAGCAGGTGTGTATACAATATCAGTGTGTTAATATGTATGCAACATGAAAATCTGAGGTCTCAATAGGTATATATAAGAAATATTTTATCTCTTTTTGTTTTTGAAACTCTTTTAGAATGCCAGCATAATATCAAGGAATCGACGAGAACCGGTGTCCAGCAACGACACCTAAAAGCTGTCTCAAACCTCATAAATGTATCTCTGGCCTCAGCCGTCCGGCTGACCCATCTCAAATATCAATATCTCATCATCTAGCGGCCACGGTCGGTATCCTCTGGATATCCGCCGTCCCAAACAGTCACCGGTAGGTAATCCGTCCCCTGCCAGGCTCAACGTCATCACCACATTCCTCTTGCCCCGGGGTACCTTACCGGGCCCACCATGTACCCGTGCCGGTTCCTCCACTCCTCGACACGGATTTCCAAAGCCACAGCAAACTCATGGTGGACGACACTTACATCACTAGAAAACCGCAATTTGCATAATTTAAAAATATAATAATTTTAGAAATTTTGCGGCTTTCCCCCGAAATCCAGCAATATCATAAAATCTCAAGAAATCCTCATAAGTGCATATATCAGTGATAATGAATACGTATGATATCAATAATCAAGTTGCGATGTGTGATTAATGTATTAAGCATGAACAATGAATATGATGAAGTACATGCACATGAATAGCAATCCTACGGTTTCATTTTAAGGAAATAGCACAATTTAAGTATCAATTAGTAAAAGGTTTAAATTAAAGGTTATCTAGTGTGGTGGCATGGCAATTACCAGGGTGTGTGTGTAAACATGAATAGTGCTCGTGCTGCATATAAAGACCTGGTAATGGTGCATGTGTCCTACAATTGAGTTTGCGTATATGGGTATAACCTATTGATCTAATTGCAGCAATTATCATGCCAGTATTATTATTCTAATGTCACAAGTGATTATCCAATTTACTATTTTCCAGTTTACTAAATCTATCGGGCGACTTGCGCCATCCAAACGATCGTCCCCCGTAGATGTTAAATCTACTCACCGGGATCCCTGGCTAGCTGTGTCCAATCACCGCCTTTCCCTTTCGCGCCGCGTCTGACGTTTCCGCGACCGAACCTGGAATTTACATCAGTACCAAATATAAGGTTACATATCAAGAACGACGCAAAACCCCAACGAAACTACTAAAGTTCGCTAGCTAGGTACAACGTGCACAAAGTGCGCGGACACACGCGAAAATCGCAAAAACTGCCGAAAAACGCCGATTTGGATCACCCGGCAAAACTAAAACCCGACTACCCAAAAACCGCACTCACGCATCCTAAAAGTCGTAGGACAAGCCATTACAATCATCAAGATATCAAAAATAGTCCATCACATAATTTATATAAAAATCTAGTAAGCATATACATACCAAAAAAAATCGGTGCAACGTCGCCGATTTGCGACAAAACGACTACAATCAAGCATACTCACCCAAGCACACTACAAGCAATCCACACACACTAATTACAACACATTAACCATGCTCCAAAACCTATATTCCACAACCAAACCCTTTCTTGATTTTTAAAAATAGCAATTGCAAATCAAAATCCACACTTGAAAAACTTAATTTAACACTACAAAAGCCCACTTAAGGAAATTAACCTCTTAGGTTAGGTTAGCAAAACACTAGATAACAATTTAGGTTCAATTAACTAAATAATGCTTTCTAAAACTTAATCAACTCACTAATCATGTTTCAAATACCATTTCCATACAAAAACCTTTTCTTGAAAATCCTAAAAAGCAAATTTCACACTTCTAAATTTAACCAAATTAGCATAATTGGAAACTATATAAACAAGTTAACCATATAAATTAGTTAATTAACAACTAGATTAACTACAAAACAACTTAATTAATTATCATGGCTTCAAAACCCTAATTTAAACAAACTACTCTTTTAAACTAGATTAGAAATAAGCTAACTTTTAACACTAACCATACAATTAAAGGAATTTTTAGCAAAAGAAAGCAACTTGATGAGAATTATACCTCTTGATCAATGGATCAAGCAAGAGAATTTGCTCCAATTGATGGCCTCAACACCAAGGTCCAAGCAAGAATGGCTAAGGATAATGATAGCATAAGGATTTTTGTTTGGATTTTTGAATTAAATCATGGATTTTGATGTATTTCTTGAAGAAATTGAAGAAAAATGAAAAGAAAAGAGAGGAAGAAGAGGGTGTGCAGGAATTTCGGCCAGAATGAGGTATGGGGGAGGGTGTGGGCAAGTGGGGAAAGTCATGGTCAAGTCCACAAAAGTCAATGTATCACACATTATCCATTTTAATTAAAATAATTCCAAAAACTATCAAATTCAACTCAAAAAGGCAACTCAAGAAATGAGGCCAGAAATTTCTGGTCTCACACAAGGTGGGGCTGTTCTAGGGCTGAGGAAAAAGAGAGAGGGGTTTTACAAAAGAAATTTTATGCAAAAAGGCCCCCTACAACTCAAAAATTGCAAGTTTTAGCCCAAAATTCAATAATTTCGTTTCAAATCATAAAAATTTGAAAAAAATCAAAATAAATTACTAAAAATTCATGTTATCACTAGAATATAATTATCATAATTTTAGAGATTAAAATTAGCCCGGAAAAATTTGTATTTACTGCTAATTTAATGTATTTTCTTACCGGCTTAAAATAATATTAAAAAATTGAAAAATAGGGAAAAATTTTTAAATGACCAAAATTTCATAATTAACCCATTAGCTACTAAAAACAAGTAATTACCTACCCATTTAAGGTATAATTAGCCCTAAACTGCAAAATATCGAGAAAGACGGTTTTCGGAAAAATACCGAATTTTCACCGAATTTCAGGAAAACACCAAAACGACTTTTCAAGACGCTACATGCTCTGTCCACGAGATTGCTCCAGAATGTTGCGGAGTTGAGGAACTTTGCTTTACAGATCTCGACGACACTACCACATCATTGTTTGATCTTACACATGATCTTAGTGAGGACACTTTTCCCACACTTGAGTCCGACACTCCTGACCTATCACCACCCGAGTCTGTATCTTTCACAGGCTATGAGCTTCTCTGTGACTCCAAAAATCACTCGATGATCCCACCTTCTATTATTTCTCCGCCAGCATTAGATCTCAAAATTTTACCTTCTCATCTTAAATATGCATATTTAGGTGAGAACGAGTCTTTACCGGTTATCATATTCGCTTCTCTAGCATCAGAGCAAGAGAATGCACTTTTATCGGTATTGAGATCTAATAGAGAGGCGTTTGGTTAGACTATGGCGGACATCAAAGGGATTAGTCCCTTGATTGCAGAACATCATATACATGTGATGGATGATGCCAGACCAACCCGAGAACAATAGAGACGGTTAAATCCTGTCATGAAGGAAGCGGTAATGAAAGAGATCGTCAAATGCCTTGATAATGGTATTATTACCCAATCTCCGATAGCCAATGGGTGAGTCCTATACATGTCGTCCCTAAGAAATCCGGCATCACGGTTATTACCAATGAGGCAAATGAGTTGATTCAGACACGCGCCCAAACTGGGTGGCGCGTATGTATTGATTACAGAAAACTCGATGCCGCTACGAGGAAGGACCACGTTCCTCTATCTTTCATTGATCAAATACTGGAACGCTTAGCTAGACGAGAATATTATTGCTTTATGGACGGATACTCTGGCTATAATCAGGTCCCCATAGCCAAAAAGGATCAAGATAAAAACCACTTTTACTTGTCCTTTTGGTACCTTTTCTTATAGTCGCATGCACTTTGGGTCATGCAATGCTCCTGCTACCTTTCAGCGGTGTATGATGGGGATATTCTCTGACATGGTAGAGAATTTTCTGGAGATCTTTATGGACGATTTCTCGATTTTTGGAGACTCTTTTTCTGATTTCCTATCGAATCTTGACGCGGTTCTTACTCGTTGCAAAGAGAAGAACTTAACTTTGAATTGGGAAAAATGCCATTTCATGGTCCAAGAGGGAATTGTGCTTGGACATGTTATTTCACAGAAAGGCATTGAGGTTGACAGAGCTAAGATAGATGTCATTTAAAACCTTCCTCATCCCAAAAGCATCAAGGACATTCGATCATTCCTTGGCCATGCGGGATTTTATAGGAGATTCATTAAGGATTTTAGAAAAATTGCTAGACCCTTAACTCTTCTCTGGGCCAAGGATACGACCTTCCACTTTGACTCGGATTGTGAGGCAGCTTTCGACTCACTCAAACACTCCCTCACTACAGCCCCCGTTCTATCGTCTCCAAATTGGGACTACCCCTTTGAGCTGATGTGTGATGCATCCGATTTTGCAGTAGGTGCAGTCTTAGGACAGCACATTGAGAAGATGCCACACGTGATCTATTATGCGAGTAAGACCCTGAATGATGCTCAAATCAACTATACAACTACCGAAAAAGAACTTTTGGCGGTTGTATTTGCATTAGAAAAATTCAGGCCTTACTTGATTGGCTCACCTATAGTTGTGTACATTGACCATTCCGCCTTGAAACATCTTCTGGCGAAGAAGGATGCAAAAGGTAGGCTAATATGTTGGATCCTTCTATTACAAGAATTTAATCTTGTTATCAAAGATAAAAAAGGATGTGAAAACGTGGTAGCCGACCATCTTTCATGCATCTCTTCTTCCCCTGTGACCCTGCCGATCAATGATTCGTTTCCAGACGAACAACTCTTGAGCATATCCAATGAACCTTGGTTCAGGGATATTGTGAACTATCTTGTCACGGGACTTATACCCAGCGATTGGTCAAAACAGGACAAATACCGTTTTCTATCCCAAGTAAAACACTTTTACTGGGATGATCCTTATTTGTGTAAGTATTTTCCTGATCATATCATTCGCCGGTGTGTCCCAAAAGAAGAGTTCAAGAGTGTTCTTTCTTTTTGTCATGATCAGGCCTGTAGGGGTCACTTCGGTCCTAAAAAGACGGTGGAGAAGGTTTTGCAATGTGGATTTTATTGGCCGACCTTGTTCAAGGACGCATTTGAGCATTGCAAAACCTGTACACAGTGTCAGTACACGGGTAGAATTTCCCGGAGAAATAAAATGCCTCAGCAACCCATCTTAGTGGTTAAAATTTTCGATGTTTGGGGCATTGACTTTATCGGTCCCTTTCCCAACTCCGTTGGGAATTTGTACATACTGCTGGCGGTTGATTATGTCTCAAAGTGGGTTGAAGCCATTCCATGTCGCACTAATGACAAGAAAGTTGTCATTAAGTTCTTAAAAGAAAATATCTTTTCACGATTTGGACACCCAACCGCTATCATTAGCGATAATAGGACACATTTCTGCAACAGGTCTTTGGAGACTCTGATGCGGAAATACGCAATCAACCACAGACTTTCTACACCCTATCATCCCCAAACGAGCGGGAAGGCTGAGATTTCAAATAGACAGATCAAACAAATCTTGGAGAAGATTGTTGCTAAGAATAGAAAAGATTGGTCGACCAAACTGACGGATGCGCTTTGGGCATTCCGAACTGCATTTAAAACCGACCTAGGGATGTCTCCATATAGGTTAGTGTTTGGGAAGGCATGTCAGTTACCTGTCGAGATTGAGCATAAAGCATTGTAGGCTATTAAGGAAATCAACTCTGACTTAAACCAAGCCTGCAACTTTCGGAAGTTGCAATTAAATGAGCTAAGCGAACTCCGCGATGAAGCTTATGATAACGCTGTAATCGTAAAGAATAGGACTAAGGTTTTTCACGATAAAAACATTTTGAGGAAAATATTTACACCTGGTCAGCATGTCCTTCTTTATGATTCACGACTACACCTTCACGCGGGTAAGCTTCGATCTCGGTGGAAGGGACCTTTTGTTGTGCGGTCTGTATACCCGCACGGGGCAGTAGAAGTAGAAAATGTTAAAAACGGCACATTTTTCAAAGTGAATGGACATAGACTAAAGCCGTTTTTTCCACTGACCCCACGGAGGAGTTCCTGTTCTTACAGGAGCCATTTTATCTTGATTAAAATTCCTCCGTCTCACCCCATGTATATCACTGCATCATTTTTTGAATGGAGGTGAGTGAAAAGAATAAGTTTGGGGGAGGATCTTCACTTATATATTTTGCCCCCACTAATAAATTCCTCCCAGGCTTACAGGTTTTGTAGATATAACGGTTGGCAACAGTGAGGACACTGTTGAAAATAAGTTTGGGGGAGGTTTGTGCTTATTTTTGCATCATTTGCATATCATTTGCATAAGCACAAAACATTTCTTTAAAAACCTATAAAATTTTAAAATTTTCAAAACCCACAAAAACTTAAAATTTTCAAAATATAAAAATATTTTAATATTTAACATTTTTTGTACATAAATAAGATAATAAAAGATTAGATAGTGAAAAATTACATCCATGAGATTAGAAAAATTTAAGAAAACCAAGAAAATTAGAAGTTTTCTTATACGAATAGTAATAAGTAGTTATGAGCTGTTGTCCCAAGGGTTAGTTAGATGAAGGAAGTCATTAATCTGAGGATAAAAATAAGTCTGAAAAATAGTTTCTATTCTGGAATCCAAACATTTTGAACGTTGATACCCTGTTATTCGCACTTACACATGTCTTGAAGCCCGGGATAGTAGAGGATACCTTGAAATGCTCTTGTCTAAAAGCCAAAGTATAAAGGAAATAAAAAAAATGAATAAAAATATAAAGTGGTGAGAAAAATGAACACTGGTTTTGTTATCGCCAAGGCAGCAATAAAAAAAATATAGCGAGGGTGGCTCTTCACCTAGTGCCCTAAGGCCAACTGGTCTGGGAGTCACTGCAAAGCCTTAGGTGGTGCAAGACGAGGAAAATACACCAAATAAGCAAGCACATGAGTAATCGGTCGGTTAGTACCTCAAGAAGTATTAACGGTCGCATGAAAGTGTGTGAGCAATCTCATATAAATATTCATTAATTAAATAGTACTGAGGCTGATGGGCAAGAGTATGATAGCTTGAATTGAATTCTCTGGGTGTAGGGGTGTCTTTACACACACGTAGGTTTATATGATCGATGTTTTGAAGAAAGATAGGAATGAAGAATAAGACGATGTTTTATTGAGGGAGGACGTGATTTCTGACATCTTTTCATGACTATTAAGATAGGGCTCATGACAACCGAAAAGCTAGCTTAATTGGAATCCCTAATTTTCGAAGTCTTTCTTTTACAATTCTTTCCTTTAAATGTAATATTCATGATCTTTCTTTTATTATTGGATTTTGTGGGTGCAATCCGCTGAAAACCCTCAGGAGACAACACTCTTCCTACTAGGGACACCTAGAGGTTTAAAGCCTTGTTGCACATGCTCAGTGCAATCGTGTTGCCCACGAAAGTGTGCTAGTTAGTTTTTCTCTTTCTTTATTTTCTTCTTCTCTTTTTATAAAATAGTTCGCTCGAGACGATCGAAAATAAGTTTGGGGGAATTTGATCAGTCGAAAATACTTCATCTTTAAACCGGCAATTTCACTATCATTTGCACTCATCTAGAACTGTTCGGCATTCATATAGCACATATTAACAAAACAGTCGTAAAATACCAGATTTCATGTGTTATACTCTAGAACTGGCATTTCAAGGGAAATTGACTATATTTCATAGCATGGCATCATTCTTATATTGCGTAACTTGTTTTCGAAGTCTGTGCAGGAAATTACAGAAGAATGGTCAAATTTACAAAACAAAGACTGTTAAAAAGATGCCAACTCAAGGATTTGGAATCTGGCAATGATCTAAAAAGGATTCAGAGATTCAATATATCATAAAAATACCAACAGGGTATCGGAAATCCACAGATGAAGAATGAGGCTGCAAAGCAGCCACTTGGCCGCGGAACCGCAGCCGGAGCCGCCTTGCGCCGCGGTTCCGCGGTGTACTTGACACATCACCCCCCTGCTCTTCTTCATATCTCTTCTATCTGGTCCTACACCTCAGCAAGACACTACATTTTCCAGAACACCCTCGAAGATTCTGCCAGATCAGCAAGCCCTTGGGTTCTAAACTAAACATTCCTAGCTTCCAAAGCAAGCTTTACCCTAATTCCATTAAGAGCCTAGAACCTTCTCCCTAACCTCCTAGCTTAAGGTGGAAGCTAAGCTCCTAACTAACTACTTCTAGAAACCTCTCCCTATAACAAACCTTTGGAGGGAAATTCAAATTCAAAATCCTAGATCTAGGCTTTTGGAAACCTATAAAAAGGACCCTAGGCATCCCTGAAAAGGTTGTTCAATAGTTTGTTCCTCAAATCAATTGTTGTTGGTTGTTCTTCATCTTCAACCCAACTCCTACCACCTCCAAACCCTAACCCTAATCCAATCAAGAAACCTAATTCAAGATCCTTTGAGTTCTAGCAAAGCAAGTCTTCAACCATCCTTTAGAAGCGAAGCCGGACTTCATCGGAGAACGAGATCCAAGCCGATCCACGACTCAAGGAGCCGATGCAACACTAGATTCAACAATCTTGTTCCTTCTCAAATTCTTGTAGTCTTGAGCAATGTGTAACAATTTGTGGAATAAATAAAGGTTAAGATTCTTTTAACTTGCTTATATTTCAATTCGAGCATATGTTTCATCTTCAATTCTTGAATGTATTCTTCGTGATGATGCTTGAGTAAAACTCCGCTCGTGGAGGAATCGAGATGATTGTAGAATGATGATGTTGATGAATCTTTAAAAGTTTTCTTAAGTCTTATAATGATTGTAAATTCTTGAAAATTGAATGATCGATGATCTAGATCGATGTGAAATGCGTTCTTGATTCTTTTTGCACGATCTAGAGATCAACGATCAATCATTCGATTTCCTAGAAGCTATCTTGTGAATGCGATTCATCGAAAGGGCAAAGGATAAGATGAAGAAACCCTAATTCTTCGCAAGATCCTTAATCCTCGATAAATCGACATCGATTTAGCATCAATCCGTTAATGGATAAGAAATCGTTATTTCGAATCTTCTTCACATCTACCATCTAATCGATTCCTACGAGCTTTACTTCAAATCTTGAAACTTAAATCGATTGGAATTATATCAATTCTTGATTCTTGATGTTTAACGCTTTCTTGATTCTTGATTAGTCTTAGTTGATTCTTGAAATTCATGGAAATAAATCTTGAATCGTTTTCTTTTCTATTAAATTTTCAATTCAAACAAAATAAAATACGAACGAATCGTACAATCCCTGTGGACGATCCGCACTTACTAACGCGCTACAATTCGACACCGTTATTGATTGCGGTCAAATATTTTTGGTTGTGATTTGTACATAGTTTTTCTAAACCGACACATCCTAAAAAGATCAATCAGTAACCATGTTGGCATAGCAAGATATCTGTATCTACCTATCAATAATGATGAAATACCCCCCACGTGTATGTATAAGTCTGTATGCGAGATGAACATGCAGCTATGTCTCATATGTGTATATACCTATCACTATGGTGCAATACCATATCGGTACTTAGGTAACTAGCATGTACACATGTCAAGGCATATGTGTAAGCATTTAGGTATAAAGGTATGCTATATGTCAGATGCACAAAAGGAAATAGGGATCATGTCTCAATGTCCCTAAACAATACAATATCACATATGTATAGGTGTTGTGCGTGTCATGGCAATTATTGACGGTGTGTTTGTTGCATACAATTATTGCTCGTGAAACATGAACCGTCAATAATGATGTTGTGTCTCATTAATACTAAGTCCATACACATGGAAATGAGATAAGCAACAAAGGTATACATGCACAATCAATATCTGTATACTTCTAACTAATAGTCATGTCATTTGATCTAGCCCAGATGCATAACGCCATGCGGGCGATCCCCTTGTAGATGTTAAATCTACTCACCAACGTTCCTGGCTAAGTAAAGCCAACTACTCGTTTTCCCCTGTTTGAAGTGCCCGAAGTCCCCGCCTGCAATCCTGAAAGTATATAACAATATAACAAATATATATTAGCAATCGACCAATAACACATACCAACTACGTTTGACCGACGCACCAACTCCAATCATACTCTCAAGTGTTCGTCAAGTGGCTAACGCGCGTAGCGACACTACAAAACCAACTCAAGAGCAAAAGCTACACAAAGGCACGAATGACATCGGCACAACCCTGGCTAGGAGTGCTAAACGACACAACCATCAAGCTTAGACCCTGATCGTACCGATCACGCATTCACAACACACTAATAGACTTGGAATCCAATATAAATAACGTCGCAACGTCAAAAGAAACCCACGCCAAAACTTACCGAAATCTAGTAAGCAACATATATTATTTTAACACAAAACTACAAGTTTTTTACCAAAACTAGAATTTACAAACATCACAATATAGCAAGATTAAACCATACAAACCCTTACTATAATTTAAATCACTCTTAATTAGGATTTAATAAAAGTCTAGTTTGTAATTAAGCAAGTTTTACAATTAGGAAAATAACAAATAACAACCTTGCTACAAGGTTATGTTTTTTTCAAGTCATCATTTTAACCATGAACCAATACACTAACCAAAAGCCTAATTGTTTATCAAAAAAACCATTTCTTGAATTACAAAACATGCATATTAAAGCTTTAAATAAACATCAAATTATGCTAGTTTAAAGTATTAAGCAACAATTAGAGTTTAAGGTTAGGATTATACCTCACAACTAGGTCACAATTTGCAACAAAAACCCAAACTTTATCATCCAAAAAGAAGTCTTTAGTGAAGATCCAAACTTGATTAATGATGGAGAATAAAGGGTTATGTTTTGTTTAAGAGTTTTGTAGCTTTATTTAGGGATTTTTGAAGATTTTATGAGCTTGGAGAAGATGAAATGAGCCAAGGAAAAATGAGGGCAGCGCAAGGAAGAAGTGGCCTGCCAAGGAGAAAGGGGGGGGGGGGGTTGTGGAAAAAGTGAAGAAAGTTCTAGCTAAAATTGACAATAAATGCTCATTAATGCATTTTGCCACCTTTTCTTTCTTTTCTTTTTCTTTAAAAAAATTAAAACCTTTTGCCACAAAAATATCTAGATATTTGATGGATGGTTTTGTTTAACTTAAACTTGATTAGTTTAGCAATGATTCAAATTAGAAGTAATTAACCCAAAATGTAATTACCACTAATTAAGTGCGTAAATAACACATTAAAATAATATTTAATTAGGGGAAAATTCTATGTGAACCAAAACTTCCCATTGACCCGCAAAGCCCGCTCACTAGCTTCATTCTAGCTAAACTAGGTGCCGAAAAGTCTATACAGAAGTTTGATCACAATCGGGTTAAAACGGAAAACACCGACTAATTACCCTAAAAACGGGAAAATCCACATAACGATTTCTAAAACTTTACAGTGTTCTCTCTTGTACAGTCAATCGCTTTGGTATAGGATATGCAAAATGTTGAAAAATACTAATTAAAAGTGACTTAATTTCCATGATGCAACTCATATGCTTTATTTACCCAGGTGCTTAACATGAAATTTCATCCCCAAGAAACAATCTTATTGCATGTCCAAAAGTTATTTTGGGCAGCTTTTGTTGCTAGTATAGACAAACCGTTAAGAAAGTTGTTTTCTTGTCTTTCTCTGAAGTGATTGTAGAAATTATAAATACGATAAGTTTTTGTGAGGAATTCCTATTCTTTCCACATCTTGTAACTTCTCCCCATGAATCCTCACATATATCAATGGGTGAAAAAATTCTACTATATTATCCTTGGTGTTGCGGCAAGACGATCACGATGATATGCAAATGATTGAGAAGAAAGCACAAAACAAATTAACCACATGCAAATAGGAAATAAAAATACTAACCAAAAGAAAAAGGCGGAGCTTTTATTAATTACCAAAATATGGAGGAGTACAAACAATGGATGAATCACAAATCACAAAAGTCTTCATACGTTTGTTCCATAAAAAAATTCATTCCAATGAAAGCATAAAGAACAAACACACGTCTGAAGAATTATTGACAGACGTTTTTTCTGTCAAAAGCCTTAAGGCGATTAAAGAACAGAGAACAACCAGACGTTTGTTCTGGTAAACTTCAGACGTTTGTTCTTTTAAAAAGTTTCATCCCAATGGAAATACAGAGAACAGACAGACGTCTGAATAAGCATGGGACAGATGTCCGAAGCGTAAAACGCATGAAAACTGATATTTCTGATATTTGTGGGTTTTGTAAATACACAGAAAGAAGACAGTCTTTTAAAGCAAATGGGGACAGACGTCAAAAGTGTAAAAACTCTTAAACTTGTGTTTTGTCATGAAAATAAATTTTAACTCGGAAACCCAAAAGTTCATGTAATGTAAAACGTTTGTGCAAGCGTGTGTGAGTGTTCAAGAGCTCTAATAGATATAAACCATATTCTATAAATTACTTACAAAGATTCTTATGTCGGTATCGCAAATTTTTCGAATTCTTGAATCGTTGTCGTCTCGAGCTGTCGAACTTTGACATAGGCTTGAACTTAGCTTCGTAGCTTCATAGCTTCAAACTTGGACATGTCACTCAGAAGCGTTTGTCGATGGATCTTCAAATTGAATTCGACTCATAACGCTTCAAACGAGGACTTAGCTTCTTGGTACAACTCTCATTTAAGATATGCGATTTCGGGGCCCTGAACGATGGAATTTCGCGATTACGCAATTCCGAGAGACGTGTATATATATATATTAATTATTAAATCAAAAATTGATTTAATAATCCGGCGAAATCCTAAGCTGGATAGTATTATCAACCGTCTGATTGAAGTCTGTTTAGCCAATACACGTATTTAATCGGACCCTTGCACGTATCAATATACGATGTCTATATCATATCGGCTGAACCGGGAAAACCCTCTGTGTGGGACTCTAAACACTCGACAATACGTTTCCAGTGATTTACTGTATAAATTTAAAACCACAAACACGTCAGCGGCACCAGCTGTACGTAACAGCTACCCAGGTATCTGCGGAAAGAGATGTTGACAATTAAGTCCGTCCGTACCCTACTGAGCCTGAATGTGACAATATTCGTACAGTCCAGTCTCTTCATCTAAGAGTATCACATACCTGGTCTAGGGGGCGGATAATGTCAGACCCCTAATAACCGATAAGTCGTGTTGTAGTCAAGCTCATCACTAACCGAGAAACTTCTAAACTGCTATTAGTAAATCTCATCACCGTGGCCACGGATTTAGGGTGATGTCCAATCGAACACAACGTGATATCAACTCCTAATACTAGGAGAGACGAATCCCCGACAATTGCTCACTGCCTCTATGTGGATCAGAACTGTACCCAAGTAAAACCTGTTTGCACGACTCTTTTGAGCCGTGGTAGGGTAGTAAACTAAGTACAGTAGGAACACATACGAGAAAAATGATGATCTCGAGTCAAATAACTAACAGGTACTCACGCCACTAGAGAACTGCTATCTGATGATAGGTATAATACCATCTAAAAGTTCTCGGCGAGTCCATCCGGTGTACTTACCTCCAGTGAGCACATGTATACTATCTTAGGTGAGACAACACCAATTGCTTGTGAGACCGGCCACCTCCTCTTGCCGGGGTCTAGAAACCTATATACTAGTCTACTCTAGAATATCGATGCTCGGTCTCGATACTCTCTCGACTAGGGACAATTAAGGATGTTCTTATAGACTACCCATCTCTCACGTATATGATCGCCATCAAAATTCTGGTAGTTAAGCAAGAATCTTACGGGCTTCATCATTATGCATTAGCGACACGTAATAACAAGTAAAACGTATACACATCAATGATAAAGACAAATCAGATAGAATACTATCATTTCGAAAAAGAGTATTTTACCTGTATAGGTCCTCTCTTAATTATCATAATCGCCTACCCGCAATTACAATAATTTCCTTGAGGGCATTATATCCCACAAAATTCTGGGCGCCAATGGTAAGGAACAACTGCATATCAAGGCCTCTCACAAATCTCTTAACCCGGAGCTCTTCTGTAGGAACTAAATACGGAGCATATCGAGACAAATGAGTATACTTCAATTCATACTCGGCCACGGTCATCTCCAGAGTATTGCGCAAAGACTCGAAACTATGGGCTCTGGCATCTCTCACGCTCTTGGGAAGAAACATGGCATGAAAAATTGTGGAGAACTCTGCCTAAGTCATCGGAGGAAGACCCGTTGCTCGGCTTCTCTCAATTGATTCACACCAAGTCTGCGCAAGTCCCTCGAACCGAAAGCTAATCAACTCAACCGATCTCTCATCTAAGCATCTCAACAAACGACTGATTCCGGCCATCCTATCAAGGAACGCCCGTAGATCCTTTGCTGCATCAATCCCTGTAAACACCGGAGGCTTCAACCTCATTAACTCTGGAAGTGTCACTGTAAACACCGTAGATCCTTTGCCGCATCAATCCCTGACGATAGGTATAGTACCATATAGAAGTTCTCGTCAAGTACGTCCACTGTACTCACACCCAGTGAGCACCTGTATACGATCTTCGGTGCATCAGACCAATGGCCGCAGGACCAACCATCCCCCGACGAGTCTAGAAACGTATACACTAGTATACTCTGGAGTATCAATGCCCAGTCAAGATACTCACGCGACTAGGGACCATTTAAGGATGTGCTTATGGACTACCCTGCTCCCACACGTATGATCGCAATCACAACGCAGGTAGTCAAGCAAGATCCTACGGGCTTTATCAACATGTAACCGCAATATGTAATAACAAGTATGGCATATGCCATGTTAAGATAAAGACATACCATAATAGTATACTACCGTATCGAGTCTTTATCAATATGTGCAAGCTAGATATAACAACAATAGAAATAAATACACATATCCTGACAAAGACAAGCCAAATAATATACTATAAAACTGAGCAAGATTGTCATGTACATATATATCCCTAACATCCATATGTATATATATACAATACTGGCCTCTAGGGCACATATATCCAACAATCTCCCACTTGCACTAAACGCCAGTGATTGGCGTACCGAATACCCAACGTCTGCACTAAGGCCAGCTACTGGCGTACCGCATACCCAACATCTCAAAAACCCACTCGAACTAAGCTTGAGGGAGGGCCTTTCTAAATGGAACAGCTGTGTTCTTTTTCGTATCCACTCTCCGGACCTCGATCTCCTGGCGATCTACGATCTCCCTGATCAGGTGATACCGCCTTAAGATGTGCCTGGATTTCTGATGGGACCGTGATTCCTTCGCTAAAGCTATAGACCCATTGTTATCGCAATACAAAGGTATTGGGTTAACAATGGACGGAACTACCTCAAGTTCACTAATGAACTTCTTCATCCATACCGCCTCTTTTGCGGCATCGCTTGCAGCAATGTATTCAGCCTCTATCGTCGAGTCTGCGACTGTATCCTGTTTGGAACTCCTCCAACACACCGCCCCTCCATTGAGGGTGAACACAAAACCCGAGATAGACTTGTTGTCATCCTTGTCACTCTGGAAGCTTGAATTGGTAAAGGACTCGACCCTGAGGTCTCCATTACCGTAAACCAGGAACATCTCCTTAGTCCTTCTCAGGTACTTGAGAATGTTCTTTACTGCTGTCCAGTGGTTCTCACCTGGGTCTGACTGATACCGGCTCACCACTCTTAGCGTGTAATCTACATCTGGTCTTGTACATTGCATCACATACATTGTAGATCCTACCGCCGAAGCATAGGGTATAGTGCTCATATGAACCTTCTCCTCGTCAGTCTTGGGAGACATCTTCTTGGAGAGGGTGATTCTGTGCAATGCGGGTATGTTACCGTGCTTGGAATCTTCCATACTAAATCTCTTTAGTACGGTCTCTATGTACCTGGACTGTGAAAGTCCCAATAATCACTTAGATCTATCCCTGTAGATCTTGATCCCCAGAATGTACGAGGCATCACCTAGGTCTTTCATGGAGAACCTTTGTGATAAGAATAGCTTGACCGATTGTAGCATAGGAATGTCATTTCCTATCAAATGAATGTCATCCATGTACAAGACTAGGAATACAACAGTTCGTCTTACAATCTTCTTATAAATGCAAGGCTCATGCTCGTTTTTGATGAAGTCAAATTCCTTGACTGTTTCATCAAAACAGATGTTCCAGCTCCGTGATGCCTGCTTTAATCCATAAATGGATTTGAGCAGCTTGCACACTTTTCCGCTGCTCCCACTGTCTACAAAACCTTCCGGCTGATCCATATAAACGCACTCTTCTAAACTTCCGTTTAGAAAGGCCGTTTTTACGTCCATATGCCAGATCTCATAGTCATGTAAGGCAGCAATGGCAAGCAGGATCCGAATGGATTTGAGCATAGTCACTGGAAAAAAGGCTTCGTCATAGTCCACTCCTGGTCTTTGACGAAAAACTTTTGCAATAAGTCTAGCCTTATAGGTTTCCACCTGCCCATCTACACCAAATTTCTTCTTGTAGATCCATTTGCATCCAACGGGTTTTACCCCAGGTGGAGCAACGTCCAGGGTCCACACTTTATTGGCGTACATGGACCCCATTTCAGATTGCATATAATCCAGCCACTTATCAGAGTCCCTACTGATAATGGCCTGCCTGAAACTATTAGGATCATCTTCTTCCAAGATGCAATCCACTCGATCCCCATCTATAAGAAAACCGTAGTATCTCTCGAGCGGATGAGAAATCCTACTAGATCTGCGGAGTGGCTGAGGTTCGTCGGGTATAACCGAATCCAGCGGTTCCACCAAATCCTCAGATATAGTTTGTGTCTCTGGAATTTCATCCGGTTCTACCGTGCTGCCACCAATACTTTTAACAAGAAATTGTTTTTCCAAAAATGTGGCGTTCCTAGAAACAATAATCTTCTGTTCCTCTGCATGGTAGAATAGATACCCATTAGAATCTTTTGGGTATCCCACAAACTTACACAAAACTGACCGTGCCTAAAGTTTGTCTGTGTTCTGCTTTTTGACAGAAGCTGGGCAACACCAAATCTTAACACGTTTAAGATACAAAATCTTACCACTCCATATTTCGTACGGAGTATTAGGCCTGGATTTGGATGGAACTTGATTCAAAATATGTTCTGCTGTTCGAAGTGCATATCCCCATAATGAAAGAGGTAACTCAGCACTACTCATCATGGAGCGAACCATATCCAATAGGGTACGATTCCTCCCCTCCGATACACCGTTGTTCTGTGGTGTATACGGAGGAGTAAGTTGAGAGAGAATTCCATTCTCTTTAAAGTATTCTAGGAATTCCGTGCTTAAGTACTCCCCTCCTCTATCAGATCGGAGGATCATAATACTTTTTCCAATCTGGTTCTCTACTTCATTTATGAATTCTTTGAATTTCTCAAAAGCTTCAGATTTGTGTTTCATAAGATACACATATCCGAATCTAAAGATATCGTCAGTGAATGTGATGAAATACAAGAACCCACCCCTTGCATGTATAGACATCGGACCACACACATCACTGTGTACGAGTTCTAAGAGCTCCACTGCTCTTTCTCCATGTCCGGTGAACGAAGATTTGGTCATTTTTCCTTTGAGATAAGACTGACAAGTTTCATAAGATGAAAACTCAAACGTATCCAAAAATCCATCCTTATGCAACTTACTCAGTCTTTTCTCTCCGATATGACCAAGTCTACAATGCCACAAGTAGGATTCGTTCATATCTGAACACTTCCTCTTGCGTGTGTTTTGTACATTTAGAACTGTATTCTGATTTAGAACATAGATACCATTACACAGTGTACCTTCTGCAACCAGTAACTTATCAAGGTAAATGTTCATGATATTTCTATCAAGAACAAAGTTATATCTATCTTTATCAAGTAAAGAAACTGATATGATGTTGCAAACCATGGAATGTACATAGTAGCAATTGTTCAAAATTATAGTATTTCCATTTGGCAACACTAGGTGATATTCACCGACAGCTGCAACAGTGACTTGTGCTCCGTTCCCTACCCCGAGGGACATATAGCCAGGTCCAACTATCCTACTTTTTCTCAGTCCCTGCATGTAACGTTTTGAAAATCGTTTCGATGAAATTTCGGAAAATCGGTAAAATAAGGGGGTTTTCTGTAAAAAGTCAAAATACAAATATCTTTATTATAAAATTAAATATAGATATTATATCTATGTAATTGCTAGTATTTGGTGTTTATGGATCCACTGGTGAAATTTCAAATTTTCCCGAAATTAATTATTTTAATATTATTTTAAGCCGTCACTAATACATTTAATTAGGGAAAATTACAAATTGGAATGGGTTGATACAAATTTTATAATTCATGACACACTAAACTGACATGTAAAATATTATTTTTGAAACGAAATGGTTTGCCAAAACGGTTTAGAAAATATCAAAGAAAAAGGGCTTATTTAGTGAATGTTGTGTTAGCGGGAATTGGTGTAATACATTTAACTTTTTCCCTAACCCACACACCCACACCTCACCCTCTCTCCCTCTCCCTATGTGGCCGGCCCCACCTTGACAGGCCTCCCACCTCTCTCTCTCCAATCACCTCACTTTTCAAAAGAAAAGAAATGAAAGAAGTCAATGTGGACTTTGACTTTTCCCCCACTTTCTCCACCTCACTCTCTCTCCTCCCTCACCCCCCCCACACCAACCTGGCCGAAAATCTGCAGCCCCAAAAAGCAGCCCCTCTTCTCTCTTCTCCCCTCATTTTCCCTCAAAAAAATTCATCCATTTCCATCTAAAATCCAAACAAAAATTCAAATCAAAGCCCTACCCATTTCCCTCACCTCTTTTAGCATGAATCTTGGTGCAAGGATTTCAAATTTGAGGTCTAGATCTTGAGTTTGATCTCAAACATGGGAGGTATAATCTCATGCTTTTGTTAAATTTGTTGTCTGGTTGCTTTAATCTAAGTTAACTATGTGATTAATTAGGTTTTAGATGAGTTTAATTGCATGATTATGGAATTCAAGTTAGGGTTTTGTTGTAGAATTGTGTTGTGATCAATTGTGCATGGTTTTGTGATGTGGATTAACATCTTAAGTCTTGTAGAAAGCTAATCTAGTTGTTAATTACAAACCATTGCTTATAAAATGTCTTAATTAAGCTATTTTGCTAACGAGGGATTTTTGAAAATTTTAACCTATTTTATATTATAATTAGTGTTCGTGGATGCACAAATGAGTGTGTATGGGTTTTCTCGATGGTTTGACGTTTGTACATCGACATCGAGGGTTGGTTTGGCTATTCTTGCATGCGTAGGCGATAGGTTTTGACCTATGGGTGATACGCGTGCCGATTTGATTTTCGTATGCCGTTTCGATTTCGAATTTGCTTTTAATGCGATACGGTGCGTTATGATATGTAAGTGCCCCATGTGGACTTCGAGACGACAAGAAAGCGCGTGGCGACGTCGCCACCGGTGAGCGAGGACCAGGTGAGTAGACTTATATCTACGAGGAGAAGTCGGGTGGATGTCATATAGCACCCCTGCAGTTCGTGGTGATGTATACGAATACGTATACACACATATATATTGATTATTTATTGTTGAGGTTATTCATGATAAAGATAGATTTTAGGTGTGATTGGATAGGTCTAGTGTTGCGAAACCCTAGAGTAGTGGTTGCACCACACATACACACACGCACATACTTGCATACATTCTTCTTTCATTTGTGTTTATGCGGGAATATGTAGTTAGGTGTTCACATGGGTATGGGACTATGTGTTCACATACTGGATTTGAGGATAGTATTTGGGATTTGATGTGTCGATGAGATTGATTTGAGACCGTGAGATCGGTGATATAGCAGGATTCGTATTTGAGATACCTCCTGATGTCATAGTGGATCTTGGGACGACGATACATGTGAATAGTGTTATACATTGAATGGTTGACATGTGATCATGATATGAGATAAGATATGTTAAGATATTCATAATAGGTCGCATTAGGCGATGTATACCTCTTTATGACGATATATGATGATGATATCGGTTTGTATGATGCTGTAGATCAGCATTCAGATCATGATTAGATTGATGATATTAGTATCGTACTAGACGTAGATCAGTACCCAGATTATGATCTTGGATAAAGAGGACACGAGATGAATAATATGATATTGACCCGTACCCAGATTTGGGGATGCCATATGACGGATTTACGTACGAGCTATATATTGATGATTGATCCGCACTCTTGACTTGGGATGTCCGATTATAGATATGGTATCGGATATGATATTACTGAGGCGGGATCACCGACTATATATATACAGGTATGTATATGTATCGACTCAGATGTTAGGCGGTTTCCTTACCTGTAGTTCAGCTAGTTAGTTCAGCCGTATAGTTTAGTATAGTTGTTAGACTAGATTAGAATCCTACCTATTTCAAAACTAACGGATCATGGGTATTTTAAAAGACATGTCAAGGGATTCTACGTATATTTCAAAAGGCGTATCTTTTCTTAAAAACACCGTACCCCTTATTTCCAAAACCCCACGATTTTTGTTATTTCAAATGGCACCATACTATGACGCATATATATATTAAATGCAGATTAGTTACCGTTGTGTCTAGTATTTAGCTCCCGCTCATTATTGTTGTTCGCCCCGCATCGCATACTTACATTGCTATTTCATATTGCATTGTTGATATTATGTTGTTAGGACACCAGCACCATTACCGATCACGCGTATGTACCATGTACACTTAATTGCCGGCTCACACACATCATCAACGGTAATTACCATGTCACGAACACTTTAGAAAATACTATTTCATTTGACATATGTTGTTAGCTAATAGTTTAGACATGATATTAGTATACTTGCCTTATATGCTAGTTTAGACATTGTAGGTATTACTTGCTACTTCATGCATACTGTTATTCATTGTTATGCCGCAATCATGGATTCTCATGCATATATTCATGGTTTTACATGCTATTGATGATTTGGATTCAGATTTCCATGAGATTTTCTGGATTTAGGGGAAAACCGCAAAACTTATATAAACTTCTTTTCTCTCCTTTTAAATAAAAAGTGTGGTTTTCCCATGATGTATGAGTCGTCCACCATGAGTTTGCTGATGGATTTCGAGACCCGATTCGAGGAGATAGAGGAACCGTTTCAGGTACATGGTGGACCCGGTGCGGTACCCCGGGGCAAGAGGATCGCAGATGATGGCGTTGAGCCTGGAAGGGGAGCACTACCAACCGGTGATTTTACCCGACGTGTCGGATATCCGGAGGATACCGTCGTGGTCTTGAGATTGATAGTAGGGGCCGGTCTGGACTGACGGCGCCCTAGATAGTGAGATTGAGACATACAGCGATATTTGAGATATTGAGGTACAGAGATTGCGACACAGAGATATCGAGATATTTGGATATTTGCTTTGTGTCGATGCTAGGCACTGTTTATGCCGATTTCATTTATGATACCTCGTTTTTTTTTTAAAAAGATACAGAAATCTCACTAATTTATGAAAGCAATTTTTTTCAGTACATGCATTCTGTTTCATGCATTCATACATCATCCATATGATATATTGCTACCCGAGGCACTTACACAGGCATATGGGATTACACCCGGGTTAGATATTTACCCTAGCCATTATTATAGACTGCATGTTATATATATTTGAGGATATATTATGATCGTTGACCTAGGACTGCGTTGTTCATGTGATTTCTGTTCTTAGATGTTTTTCTACTCACGAGTTGGGAACTCACCCCCGTTGTGCCACAATTCCTTGCAGGTTTTGCCGTACAGGTTTCATTACGGCGTTGCTGGAACTGTTTCTTTTCGGGTGACTTGCTAGTAGGTGAGTTTATTTGTATCGTACCCATCATTATACCTTGTATATTATTATTCTGTTGTATCTAGAAGTTCCATCAACCAAACATGTATTTATTTTTTAGATAGGGACCAATGATGTTATTCTTTCGACCTTAGAGTCGCGCGTTATATTTCTGTGGATTTCTTGTTGTTTTGAGTTTTCTTTTGAGTTTTGATCCTCGCCCTTAGCGTTGTATATTATATTGCTTATGTGGTTGTGACCGTCGTTTGACGAAGAGCTAGCTCCCGCTTGGGGATGCCTTTTATTGATTTCGTATACTATTCATGTTGTATCCCGTTTGGGGGCCAGTATTTACAAATGAGACTCTGCCGAAATTTTCAGTAAATATTTGATGTTTTTAAAAAAACGCATAATTCGGCTTAAGCTATTAAAACTACTTGATTTAAATTGGTTTTCCTTCACTCTACTACTTTTCTTAATTTGGATTTCTGGGTTTTCGGCTTACTTAGATTACATACGCCTCCAGACGTTTCGTAGTTTAAGTGCCGGTCATGTTCCGTACTTTTGGGACGTGACAAAGTTGGTATCAGAGCGTTAGGTTTTACCTTCGGAGCGTAGGATGACCCTTGGTTGATGGAATAGGTGACTAAAGTAGAGTGACGTACCGTGGGTATGTTCCGCGGCATACTTATGATATGCTACTCCACTTAAGGAGCCTTTGGATGTACATTTCTTGTTCAGTGTTATATTCCTTTCTATGATTCAGCCTCATCGGTATCAGTTATGGTTTTGCTGCCACGATTTTGGGAAGGGAGAGCTATGGCTACAGTTGTGGTCAGCACGAGCTCGTTAAGAACGAGGACTAACCAGGGCGTAATTTCGGCGACACACGATTGCAGAGATGTGTCTTT
The DNA here is from genome assembly GCA_030015575.1 of Agapanthus africanus. NCBI lineage: Eukaryota > Viridiplantae > Streptophyta > Magnoliopsida > Asparagales > Amaryllidaceae > Agapanthus > Agapanthus africanus. The sequence continues at coordinate 186,780,554 of JASDDO010000031.1, forward strand.
TTACTGTGTTTTTGTGCCACGAGCGTTTGGCGGATCGCCTTTACGAGATTTCTCCGACGTGCCGATCAGTACCAGAGGATCGAGCCAATGATAGAGGCCAGCCAGATTTTGATGACCGTTGGCGTATTGCTTACTCCTGATGGTTGAGGCACTGTTCAGCGTGCAGACGAGTGAGCCAGACATTGCTGCGAACGAAGAGATATCGTCCCAAATGTTGGAGCTATCACAGTACGAGTTGTACTAAGAGATGATAGAAGGTTGCTAGTCACCAAGGATGAATGACTAAGACATGTGGTTCGTTCGCTACCCCGATGCGAGGTCATCGGATAGATTAATTCCAGCTAGAGACGACTTCACGCGGAGACGTTGAAAGTCGACAGAGACGATCGAATGTCAGAAACCTATTATTCTAAGTTTAAAGTATTCGGAAAGACATACAGGCAATTCTATGGACCCTCTAGAAGAATGAAACCCTAACTCGACTTAATGACCGTGTGAAAGCCTTTGAACCTTAGGATTTGCGGCAGTTCCGCGGCGCTATTAGTGAGGCTTGGGTTTGCTCTTCTACGGCTGGACCATCGATGCTGTGGTATGCACTCGATACTGTTAAATTGTACCCAAGATATTGAGCTCTTGGGGGATTATGAGGTTTTGACAAATCGATCGGATGGTTCGACTTCATTCGGATGCTAGGTGGTGAGATGCATTTCTTGGGAGACTCCAGATACTAGGATAGCCGTTGGAGCTCAGTCCATGCAGCCACGACGAGACGAGTCCGAAGCAGTCGACATTAGAAAAAAGTGGAGTAAAGAGGTCCGTACAAGATCTGTATAAGATGACGTTCGACTCCGCCGGCATCAGAGATGCGAAACGCATGCCGATGCATTGTGCTTGGATATACCTTCCGAAAGGAGTCGCAATGAGTATGCAGCCGTTCCGGAACAAGAAACAGATATAGTAAAGGACGATGACTTTCAGATAGTTCGACAGAGACATGATTTGGGAGAGACCTCGACAGGATCTTTCTGGAATAAATTACGAGAAGACTTGGACCCAGGGGTGGTCATGTTACGCACACCGGCAGGCCAGAGTTCAGGATCGTCGACGAGACATGCTATGAGTGACCACGACAGTTGGCCAGAGATTCATGGAGGATGTGCTTGGGCGGGACTATTCCGCCATACTTGATTTTGGTATTTTGAGCGATATATTCGCATGATTTGGTTTTGATGATTGAGTTTCATGATATCGTTTTCATGCGCCATGGTTGAACCTACTAAGTATTTACGATTTTTGCACAGTTGTTGCACTTGAGATAGTTTTCATGCCTTGGATTTTCGCGCACGTTGAGCGCATATTTTGAGATGCGATTTGGTGCACACCAGATGCACTAAATCGAGATTTTTCGTGCATGTCAGATGCACCTGATTTTGCTGTCAGGCACACACGTTGCCTATGACAGATGCTTCGTGCACACCCGATGCACTTAGATCTTCTTTCTGTGCACTTGTATGGCACGTATATAGATTTTGATTTCCGTGCGCACCAGACGCACGTAGTATTCATATGCGTATTTTGGGATTGATTTCTTATAGAGCAATACGTTTTTATGATAGTTGCTATGTGTTTTCGTACTGAGTAGGACTAGTCAGATGACGGTACCTGAATGTATTTGCATGCATTGATAGCTATCGAAGGGAATCCCAAAAGCGAGCTATAGTCTCAATATTTACCTACGTGTCTGATATGACACGAAACGTTTAAAACAAGGAAACCCTTCTAAATTGTTTCCCAAAACGGCGGAACGTACATCTTAAACAAAAGGTATATATGTATATGGTTATTTTCTTATGATAGACGTTCGCCACTGTGCAGTGTTATGCGCAATGCACAACGACCATAAGAGATTTGGCATGCATTTCCTTCAGATATTTACATATATAGATTTGATATTTACGTGTATAGTTTCGAGTTATATCATATTGGTTTTGTATTAGATTTGACATTTGTGTGTTTACCATGACTCCGATGATTGTGAGATGTTTGACGGAGTTTTGATTTTGAGTTATATGCTCATTTTTCATGCGCATGCACCGCGCTACGATTTATTTTATGTATTTACGATTTCGGAGCCCCGACGACTTGATGGTTTCGCTTAGATATTTTTGTATTTGGGGGGAGTTTTAATTTAAATTCGGGGACAGAATTACTTTAGGGGGGAAGATTGTAATGTTTTGAAAATCGTTTCGGTGAAATTTCGGAAAATCGGTAAAATAAGGGGGTTTTCTGTAAAAAGTCAAAATACAAATATTTTTATTATAAAATTAATTATTTTAATATTATTTTAAGTCGTCACTAATACATTTAATTAGGGAAAATTACAAATTGGAATGGGTTGATACAAATTTTATAATTCATGACACACTAAATTGACCTGTAAAATATTGATTTTGAAACGAAATTAATTATTTTAATATTATTTTAAGTCGTCACTAATACATTTAATTAGGGAAAATTACAAATTGGAATGGGTTGATACAAATTTTATAATTCATGACACACTAAATTGACCTGTAAAATATTGATTTTGAAACGAAATGGTTTGCCAAAACGGTTTAGAAAATATCGAAGAAAAATGGCTTATTTAGTGAATGTTGTGTTAGCGGGAATTGGTGTAATACATTTATCTTTTTTCCTAACCCACACACCCACACCTCACCCTCTCTCCCTCTTCCGATGTGGCCGGACCCACCTTGACAGCCCTCCCCCTCTCTCTCTCTCCAATCACCTTACTTTTCAAAAGAAAAGAAAAGAAATGAAAGAAGTCAATATGGACTGTGACTTTTCCCCCACTTTCTCCACCTCACTCTCTCTCCTCCCTCACCCCCCACACCAACCTGGACGAAAATTTGCAGCCCCAAACAGCAGCCCCTCTTCTCTCTTCTCCCCTCATTTTCCCTCAAAAAAATTCACCCATTTCCATCTAAAATCCAAACAAAAATTCAAATCAAAGCCCTACCCATTTTCCCTCATCTATTTTAGCATGGATCTTGGTGCAAGGATTTAAAATTGGAGGTCTAGATCTTGAGTTTGATCTCAATCATAGGAGGTATAATCTCATGCTTTTGTTAAATTTGTTGTCTAGTTGCTTTAATCTAAGTTAACTATGTGATTAATTAGGTTTTAGATGAGTTTAATTGCATGATTATGGAATTCAAGTTAGAGTTTTGTTGTAGAATTGTGTTATGATCAATTGTGCATGGTTCTGTGATGTGGATTAACATCTTAAGCCTTGTAGAAAGCTAATCTAGTTGTTAATTACAAACCATTGCTTATAAAATGTCCTAATTAAGCTATTTTGCGAACTAGGGTTTTTGGAAAATTTTAACCTATTTTATATTATAATTAGTGTTCATGGATGCGCAAATGAGTGTGTTTGGGTTTTCTTGATGGTTTGTCGTTTGTACATCGACATCGAGGGTTGGGTAGGCTATTCTTGCATGCGTAGGCGATAGGTTTTAACCTATGCGTGATACGCGTGCCGATTTGATTTTTGTATGCCGTTTCGATTTCGAATTCGGTTTTAATGCGATACGGTGCGTTATGATATGTAGGTACCCCATGTGGACTTCGAAACGACAAGCAAGCGCGTAGCGACGTCGCCACTGGCGAGCGAGGACTAGGTGAGTAGATTTATATCTACGGGGAGAAGTCGGGTGGATGGCGTATAGCACCCCCACAGTTCGTGGTGATGTATACGAATACGTATACACACATATATATGTTGGGGTAAAAATTTACATCCCGGTTGACCAAGTCAAAATCAAAGTCAACCCCAAGCCAAGTGGGCCCAAGCCCAGATCCAGTAGGCCCATGCCCGGGTCGAGCCCGAACATGAAGCAGCCGGCCTCCCACCATGCCAAGATAAAATTTTTGTAATAAATAATTTGTTGTATTTATTTTATTTTATTTTATGGATAAATGTAAGAAAAATAGGCATAAAGCCAAATTTTTGTAAAGCCCATGGCTTATGTGCAAAAAGAAATGGCACATGAGCCATGAGATAGGCAAAATGCCATTTTATGAAGTCCAAGGGGCTATGTGTAAAGTGTATAGCCTATAAAGGCAAGGATAATGAAAATATCTAACAACTTTTTTTTCTCTCTCCAAAAAAAATTTAGATCTGAGGTCTTTTCTCCTTCTTCAAGGTTCCAAAACCTTCTTCTTTCTTTTGAATTAAATCAAGAGTTTTACTCTTCATTTTAAAAAACTAAATAGTTTTTCACCACAAAACCCATAAAGGGGAACTAAGATCTTCCATTAGATCTCAAAAAGAAGAGATCTTCAAGATCCAGCAACCAGAGGAGAAAGCAGAAGAACCCCTTTTATCAACCCCAAAACATATTAGGAGTTTAACTCCACTCTGATTTCTCTTTCGAGAATTTCTGGGGCTAAAAGTCTCTTTTTCTCGCCGGCGCCACAGCGCTCCAGCGCCAAGAGCTCCAGCGCCAAACGCCCACGTGCCGACACGTGGCGCGCTAGCGCTCGAGTGCCCACCGCTCAAGCGCAAAGCGCCCACGTGCCGACACGTGGCGCGCCTGCGCTCCAGCGCCGTGCGCTCCAGCGTAAAGCGCCCACGTGTCGACACGTGGCACGCCTGCGCTCCAACGCCCTGCGCTCAAGCGCAAAGCGCCCATGTACCGACACGTGGCGCGCTTAGCGCCCACGCGCCCACGTGCCGACACGTGGCGCGCCTGCGCTCCAGCGCCCTGCGCTTAAGCGCAAAGCACCCATGTGCCGACACGTGGTGCCCTGCGCTCCAGCGCCCTGCGCTCCAGCGCAAAGCGCCCACATGCCGACACGTGGCCCGCTAGCGCCTAAGCGCACAAGCGCTCAAGGCGCTGACCCCACACGTCCTTCGGGCGCTTTTTCCCTTTTTTATGTATGTATACATGTATATATATGTACAGATACACACACACTCCACAACACTGTCCCCCGTAAAACTCTGTGTGGCTTCCGATATATCCAAGCCCCCTCCAAATCAAAACACACATACACTGCACATTGAGTTCGTATGACCAGTTTAACCCGTCAATCGGAGGTTCCCTTGCTCCAAAGGCGAGGGGTAATTAACGGCAACTTAGTCCGCGGCTGCCAGAGATTCGGATCCACACAATCAATAAACCCCGGCCTACCCTAGGCAGGGGGAATCTGTGGTATGCCCGACAAGTGCGCGCGTATTCCCATCTCAATGGGTGACGAAAAACACCCAACAGATTCTGGCACGCCCGGTGGGACCTTTCTCTCCTCCCATATTTCGGGTTAAATGTTCATGCGAACTCAATCAATATACATGTCGATTGCGTATATTGAAATGATGTTTTTTTTCCGTGCAGCAATTAACTTTCGACGACAATGTCTCCCAAGACGAATTCAGCTTCCAACGCGACCCCGATCCCGTACGTGGTCAAGGTCAATGCTCGTGTGGTTCTCCCCGCAAGCCTCGGTCGACAGTGGGAGGAACTGCCCCTCCAGTTTTGCTCCGTCATCGTCTACCCTGCCGGAAGCGCTCTTCTGGCAGAAATCCCGGAAAAACAGGTGGCCAAGCCGGTCTCATGGGGCAAGAGGCCGAATGTTTTGATCGCTAAGGCACCACAACCAAAACTTATGATGGTGTCTGAACGACTCTCTGGCGCTCCAACTGGGGGAAAGGCTTTCGGTACAAAGGGCAACATCAAATCTTGATGACTCCAACAAATGCACAATCGAGCGTATTTCCAAACCCCTCCATCGCCCGGTCTGCGGCGTCTTCCCAAAGAGCCGAAGTATGCCAGGTGCTTAGAACAGAAAAGTTAAGGCAGAAGCGGCTCAGGTATCGAGCCAGCAAGAGGGCCAGGGCTTCGGCCAAATGGAATCTTGTGAAGTTCGAAGTGCAGGGTCACTCCGCGACGACGGCTGAGTCGGACGTAAGAATCAGCAATTCCTTCGAGCCTCTGAAGTGGGTTCAGAAAAATGCCATGACCGCCAGAATCAAGAAGACAGCGATCCGAACAATGCTACAAAGAGACATGTCCCGGCCCCAACAGAAAAAGTATGACACTGTCTCTTCAAGAGTCTATCAGGCGCTCTGTGCCGCACGAAAGCAGCGGGGCAAATCCATAAAAGAAGCGCTAGCACCATTCAAGAATCCGGCGAGGCCATCCGCCTTCAATCGACTGCCCGCTACTGAAACGGGGGGGGGGGGTGTCAAGACAGCGATATGTGAAATCAGCTACCGACAATAAAAAGAGGAATGGATATATATCCATACGGTCTATATGGTGGGCGGGCGCCCCGGCGACAACCTTCGCACCAAAAGCAAAGATGGGGCCACCACATCCCAAGTCCAATCTGGCTTGAATGTGGTTGCCGCTTCCCAAGAACATCCGCCTCCGCCGGATGATGAAAACCCTCTCGATGGGGATGATAGGCAGAAAGACCCCTCGGTCCATGCAGAGTCAAGCTCGGACTGCGAGGAAGAGCCAACTTTCTGCCCCAGGACTGCAGAGCAAGAGCTGCTTCAAGAGCTTCGAAAACAGCTCAGGAGCAAAGATAAAGAGATAGCCAAGCTCTATTCGAAGATTGACGACTTAACGAACGTTGTGATGCAGCTTACGGATCAAATTGCTCGAGCACCTCCCAATCAAGCACAAGTCGCTACTAATCAGCCGGGTGATGACAATCCGAAGCAGCCAATGCCTGCTCCTTTGGGTCCAAGAATGGTCGAGCCACATGAAAGCCTGCCGCATTCCGCTTCTGGGGATGGCTTAAGCCCAGATAGCACTATCCCGCTAACACAAGATCGGATAATGGATTTGGTCACCAGCAAAGTTAAAACATTGGTGGCTAAAGCTGAAGCTCAGAAAGAAATTGGCAGTAGTGGACGGCCATATCCTGCACAGTACGATCTGATCGAGTTCCCGAGCGGCTATGTCATTCCTAAGTTCGGGAGATTTGACGGAACGGGGAATGCAAATCAGCACGTCGCCCACTTCAAAGCATCGTGCGGAAATACAGGGGGCAATGACGCGCTCCTTCTTCGTCAGTTTGTCAACAGCCTGACCGGTGTCGCCTTCGACTGGTACGCGAGTATACCAGACGGGTCCGTAATTACCTTTGCCCAAATGGAGTCTCTGTTCCGGCAAAGGTTCATGAGCGTCAATGATAAAATCTCCATTGCCGACCTTGTGAGGACCAAGCCGGGGAAGAATGAAAGCAACACCGACTTTATCGCTCGATGGCGTAATCTCACACTCAAGTGCGAACCGCCGCTGGAGCAAGACCAGTCCGTTAGCTTTCTCATTGGGAACCTCAGCAATTGGATGGTCCCATTCTTGTGTACAGCGGACCTCAAGACATTTCAGAAGCTAACCAAGAAAGTCCAAATGCCGGAACGCTCGAAGCAAGAGTCCCCGCCGGACTCTCAGAGAGACAAAATTTGGAAAAGCAAGCGGGACGACAACCGTAGAAGCGGGAGTTCCAGCAGTACCAATGTCTTCAATGCATCCGACAATGAAGAAAAGCGAAAGGCGGGCCAATCTAAAACCAACCGGTCTCGAAAGCCATTGTTGGGAGGAGATGGGCCTTCCCTAGAGGAGAAAAAGAACAAGGTTTACTCTTTCAGAAGGGACAAGGTCCGCAAGATATTTAAAGATGCCTTGAACAACGGCCTACAATTGCCGGAGTCAAAAAGACCCCAAGAAGCAAAAATGACTGACAATCCCCTGTATTGCCCGTACCACCAAGTAGTGAGCCATGCGATCGAGGATTGATATATCTTCATGGACTGGGTCGAGAAGTAGTACAAGGCCGAAGAGATCGAGCTGTCCAAAAGTGTGTTGGTGAACAATCAAGTTGCAACCACCAACTTTATACTGACAGAAGTTGAAGCCTTCTGGGAGCAGACAGCTGAACCCGCTGCACTGAGAAATGAAACGGACTCATCGCGGCCTCCGTGGAGTACGCACGTATCTAATAAGATGAAGAAGATGATAAAGCTACTTCAGAAAGAGCCCGGGACGGAATGGGAAGGGCAGAAGAAGCCTACCAGTCCAGCTGCCAATGCGGCTCCATCATGCTCAAAATCCAAGAAGCTCAAGAAGAAGAAAAGTGCAGCTCGGCGCAAAAAGGAATTTGTAGGGAGATCGACCATTCAAAAATATATCGATTCCCTCGAAGAATATGAACAAAAAGAAAGAACTCTGATTCAATTGAAGGAGTTCTTCCCTGTACAAGCGGCTGAAATTCTGGAGGAGTTAGAAGAAGACCCCAATGAAGAGATCCCAGTAGTGACCTGCTACGCCATCCATCTGGGCAGCGACTCTGAGGAAGATCTCTGTTTTCCCGAAGAAGACGAGGAGCTCGCCATAAAGGCCAACCAAGTCCAGCTCAGAAGCGGCAGGGCTCTACCGCCAAACGAGGGAAACACCTCAAAAGGAAAGGAAAAATAGGTAGCTAATGAGGAAGATGACAGAGATCCGGCTAATGAAAACTCAAGTCCTCCCTCAGTGGACTACAATGTCTTGGCCCATCTCCGAAAGATCCCGTCTCTCCTGAGCATCTATGATGCCTTGGTCCTATCTAAAGAGCTTAGAGATGTTCTCATTCATGCTCTCCAAAACCCTGAGCGGTATCAGGCTCGCTTTGCCGAAATTAATATGAAAGAAGCGCAGTACACTTGGCAAGCCGCCGCAGTCACGTTTAAGGATGAAGACTTTCTACTGGGAACGGCTGAGCATAATCGGCCGCTTTACATGACCGGGTACAGCGACGGAGATCGGATTAATCGCATATTGATTGATCCGGGGTCCTCAGTGAACATCATGAACTTGCGAACACTGAAGAGTTTGTCAATGGACGTCCGACACCTGTCAAGGGAAAGGATTGTCATTCAAGGCATCAATCAAAACTGCCAGCAAGTTCTGGGGTCTATAGCTTTGCCAATCAAATTCGGGGATCTGCAAACTGAAGCTAAGATATACATGATCGATGCTGACACGTCTTATAAGATTCTCTTGGGACGGCCGTGGCTCCACGATTACGGCATCGTCCCGTCAACTCTCCATCAATGCATGAAGTATACTAAAAATGGTGAAGAAAAACGCATTGATGGAGACATCCAGCCGTTCAGTGTGCATGAAGTCCGATATGAAGATTCTCAGTACTTTATGAACCACCAAAACGCTAAGCCACAACCGACCGAGGATAGAGCGGCCCCAAGACTCAAAAGCAAATCCGAGCCGGCTGTCACTTTCAAAAGCAAAAACGCCCAAGTGCGCCCGCGTTCGGTAGCGACACTGATGAGTCCGATGCTGGAAATCCGTCCTTCCGTAAAACTCGCCGTCATTTCGGTAGCGATACGGACGAATCTGTTACCGAAGCCCCATCTAGCAGGAATGTCCGCTCTCATCTTGGCAGTGACACTGAAAAGTCGGAGGAAGAGGACCTGCCGTGCAACAGCGGTGCAGATTGGACCCTCATGCAACAAACGAAACTACGAGAGAACTTCGAAATTGTAGAAGGGTCTCTAACTGTCACAAGGGTACCGGAGAAGATGTGCAAAGAGCTCTATGTGTTGTCAGTCTCCACCGTGGACCAGCTGAAAACTTTCTACGTCCCCGGAAGGAAAAGTGGGCAGAAAGGCATCCTGTTTTATTGGTCAAACCCCGTTGTGCACCCGGACGATTTGTCTGTCGCATGCCTTCCATATGAGAGAGGCATAAGAGCCATCCTCAATCCCACATACTATGTGCTCGAGATGCGGGAATACTTTAAAAAGTGCGGATGCCGGTTATATCAAACGGAGTCCGAAGTAAAGTTTTACGAAGGGCTATGGCATCTACCTCACGTCCGAGCACTCATCGATGGATGAATTCCAGATAGGCGGAGCATAGGTTTCATCCATCTTGATTCTAAGGCTTGCTATATGACCTATATTGGGGAAGCCAGCGAAGAGTCAAATGATAAAGACGAGCTAACCGAGCCAGAAGAAGCTCCTCAAGAGCTCGAAGATAGCGGACAAGCAACCTTTGACAAGCTAACCGAGATTGACTTAGGAACGCCCGATGATCCAAGGCCGACATACATCAGCTCACTCTTGTCGGAGGAAATGAAAGAGCAGATAATTGCCCTGCTGCATGAGTTCGTCGACTGCTTCGCGTGGACATACAAAGAAATGCCTGGCCTTTCCCCTGAAGTGGCCGTGCATAAGCTGGCTATATCTCCTGATGCTAAGCCAATCAAACAAGCTCCTCGACGAATGAGAAGGGAACTAGAAGAAAAGGACATCGAGGAAACCAAGAAGCTCATCGATGCCGGCTTCATCAGGGAAGAGAAATATGCAGACTGGATCGCATGCATAGTCCCAGTGAAGAAGAAAAATGGGTAGATCCGAGTTTTTGTCGATTTCAGGGACCTCAACAAGGCATGTCCTAAAGACGACTTTCCGCTACCGGTCATGGAAATGATGGTCGATGACACCTCAAATTATGAGTTGTTCACCTTTATGGATGGCTCGTCTGGATATAATCAGATCAAGATGTCGCCTGAGGATGATAAGCACACAGCATTCCGAACCCCAATCGGAATATACTGCTACAAGGTGACGCCGTTCGGACTGAAGAACGCAGGTGCTACGAAAGGGCAATGACCAATATCTTTAATGACCAAATTCATAAAGTCGTCGAATGTTATGTTGATGATCTGGTCGTGAAGACTAAAACCAAGGCCGATCATATCCAAGATCTTAGGACCGTTCTCACCAGATTGAGGGAATACGATCTGAAGATGAATCCTCTGAAATGCGCTTTTGGCGTGTCATCGGGAAAATTCCTATGCTTCATAGTTCGACATCGATGGATCGAAGTTGACCCATCAAAGATAAAGGCTATCATGGAGATGCCCCCTCCGAAGAGTCTGACGCAGCTAAGATCTTTTCAAGGCAAGCTTGCTTATATACGGAGGTTTATCTCTAATTTATCGGGGAAATGTAGGCCCTTCTCAAAGCTCATGAAGAAAGGAGCTCCTTTTAACTAGGACGTCGAATGTCAAGAAGCGTTCGAAAGAATCAAACAGTACTTGTTGCACCCTCCGGTGTTGGCCGCTCCCATTCCAAATAAACCGCTGATTCTCTACACTGCCGTGCTAGATGAGTCACGCGGTGCGCTCCTTGCCCAGAACAACGAGGAGGGAAAAGAGAATGCCCTCTACTACCTCGGTCAAACTTTAGTCGGGGCGGAACACAACTATTACCCGATCGAAAAGCAATGCCTGGCTCTGATATTTGCTGTGAAGAAGCTGAGGCACTATCTGCTCGCTCATCGGGTTATGTTGATCTCTAGGGTCGACCCGCTCAAACACTTAATGACCAAAGCAAGCCTAGCCGGTAGAATGTCAAGATGGGCTATCATGCTACTTGAGTTTGACATAGTTTATACTCCTCAGAAAGCAGTAAAAGGGCAAGCTCTTGCAGACTTTCTCGCTGCTCATCCCATACCAGAAGGGTCGCCGCTAAATTGTGAGTTACCCGACGAACAAGTGCTGCACCTCGAGGAAGATGAGCCATGATGGGAGCTCTACTTCGATGGAGCCTCATCAATAAGGACCTCCAGCAAATCAAGCGTCCCGGAGATAAAAGCAGGGATATGATTGGTGTTCATCACGCCATCGATGGGAACCCTACGACATTCTGTTGCTCTCACCGAGCCTCGAACAAACAATGAAACTGAGTATGAAGCTCTGATAGCTGGTCTGGAGCTCTCCATAGAAATGGAAATCCTTCGGCTACGGGTTTACGGTGTCTCCCAGCTTGTCGTCAACCAAGTAAGCGGCGATTAGAAGATATACAAAGCCGAATTAGCTCGGTACAGAGGCCTAGTGGTGGAACTCATGAAACGGTTCACTCATATTGAACTAACGAGAATCCCCAGAGCGTTGAACGGAAAAGCCGACATACTCGCTCGCCTAGCCAAGGATCTGGCTGATCCTGACATGGACAAAATTTTGATCACAGTCAGGAGCCGGCAAATTCTACCCCCTGTCTCTCTATGAGAAGAGGAAAGCGCGGAACAGAAGAGTAGTCCCGCCGAAGAAGCTTCGATCGTTCAAGATGAGCCAGATTGGAAAGAACCCTTCATAGAGTACTTCCGATACGGCAAGCTTCCCGAAGGAAGTTCTGCGAGGGTTCAGCTAAAGAAGAGAGCTCCCAGATACATGTTTGTAAATGATACGCTATACCGCAGGTCATATGACAAACTCTGGCTCAGGTGCCTATCATCGGCCGAAGCCCAAAAAGTCATGAAAGAAGTTCACTCAGGCGTTTGCGGTGCTCACCAATCTGGCCCCAAGATGCGACTGCAAATTAAACGGCTTGGGTATTACTGGCTCACCATGATACGGGATTGCAGAGTGCATGCAAAAAAATGTTATATCTGCCAAATTCATGGCAATTTCATTCACAAGCATCCCAATCCGTTGCATCCTACGGTGGCGTCGTGGCCCTTCGAAGTCTGGGGCACCGACATTGTTGGCCCAATTGATCCTCCGTCATCCAAAGGCCACCGGTTCATACTGGCCGCGATAGACTACTTCTCCAGATGGGCTGAAGTTGTCCCGCTAAAAGAAGTCAAGACAAAAGATATTCTGACATTCTTCTAGCATAATATTCTATACCGCTTCGGTACACCAAGAAGAATCATTTCTGACAACGGGCCTTCTTTCAAGAGCTTCAATGTCTCAAGGTTCGCTACTCAGCACAAGATAGACTGGAGATATTCCTCCATCTATAATCCAAGAGCCAATGGGCTAGTCGAAGCCTTCAATAAAACTCTATGCAAGCTCCTGAGGAAAAATGCTTCCGCCGACAAGAGAGACTGGAATCTCAAACTTCATGAGGCGTTGTGGGCATATCGTACCACGCACCGTACTCCAACACAGTCCACTCCATACTCATTGCTCTTTGGAGTGGAGGCGGTCCTCCCCCTCGAAGTCCAAGTTCCAAGCTTAAGAATGGCCGTTCAGCACGAGTTGACGGAAGAGGAAAACATGCTCCTTCGACTTGAAGAGCTCGATGCCTTCGAAAAAAAGAGGCTCGCGGTGCAGCAATATCTGGAGCTATACCGAGCCCAAATGTCACGGGCCTATGACAAGATAACCCGTCTCCACGCTCTCAAGAAAGGTGAATTGGTGTTGGTCCTCAAAAGGCCGATCATACCCAATCGACATTCCAAGGGAAAATTTGAGCCAAACTGGGAAGGACCATACGTCATCGAGAAAGTGTTCGACGGAGGATCCTACCAATTAATAAGTGCCGAGGGAGAAAGGCCCATGCCACCCATCAATGGCCGATATCTCAAGAAATACTACACGTGAATGCTCCAAGTCGCAGGCGAATTGACCTTATCAGCCATACGGTCTGGATCATACATCCTGCAAAACCGTATACAATCCACGGGCGTAAATGACCCCTATCTCTCCCAAATCTTGCCGGTGAGACTACTTTTAAAGTCCCATCAGCGGCAAAAAAAAAGAAAAAGAAAGAAAGAAAAAAGAAAAAAGAAAAAAGGAAAAAAAGGTATGTCCACAAGCAAAACGGGCACGGATGAAAACCCGAAAGGGCTCCGTGAGTAAAAACAGCAGGACTACCGGCGAGTTTGTGAAAACACGAAAGGGCGCAAACTCATGAAAAGAGATGAATACACTCGCAAAGTCCTCTCGACCTTGTGAGGAGAAAACCCCTGCGTGAGATCCTTACGACTCACAAAGGAGCAACACATATAGGAATCCTCACGATTCCTAAGAAGAACATACACCTACGAGATCCTCTCGACTCGTAGGGAGAAAATGCTTTTATGAGACCCTCACGGCTCATAAAATTGAAAAGCCTTAGGTGATAGGGACCCAAAACCTGTCTCCTAAGCCATCGTTCCCCAATGGGCAACGGCAAATGATGAGTCGCTCTTGGCATTTCGCTTCAGTGTTAGCGGTGCTGATGCCGACCAAAAACCCAAATCCCAAGTCCTCCCAAGGTAAATGATGAGTTGCTCCTGGCATTATTCCAGTGCAGCAATGCTGATGCCAAACAAGTTCCAAATCCCAAGTCCCCAAACAGCGAATGATGAGTCGCTCCTGGTACCATATTCCAGTGTAGCGATGCAGACGCCAACCAAAATCCAATTTCTCATAATTCTCCAGTCCTACGGCCAGTCCCCAAATTGACTGCCGTATACAATCCACGGGCTCAAATAATTCTCGTCATACCCATGCCCCACCACAATCTCCAGTTACGCGGCTGGTCTCCACCTTTGGAATTATGCTCCATTGAGAAGACCCACTCATGTGTCCTCACGATACATGAGGAGAACAAACCTTTATGGGATCCTTACGACTCATAAAGGAAAAACACACTTAGGAGTCCTCACGACTCCTAAGGAGAAAATACACCTGCGGGATCCTTACGACTCGTAGGGAGAAAATGCTTTTATGGGACCCTCACGGCCCATAAAATTGAAAAGCCTTAGGTAATAGGGACCTAAACCTGTCTCCTAAGCCATCGCTCCCCCAACAGGAATAGGCAAATGATGAATTGCTCCTGGCACGTATGCTTCAGTTTCAGCAACGCTGATGCCTACCCTAACCCGAAAAATCCCAAACTCCAATCCAATAGACCCCTAAGTCTTTAAACTAGGAACAGATGACCCCTAAGTCATTAAATTGGGAACAGATGACCCCTAAGTCGTTAAACTGGGAACGAGGGAAATTTCCTCATGGAAGATGATAATTCGTTCCTGGTACCATATTCCAGTGCAGCGATGCTGATGCCAAACCAAAACCAAACTCCCCAAATCCTGACAAATGATGATTCGCTCCTGGTACCATATTCCAGCGTAGCGATGCTGATGTCAACCCAAATCACATCAAGTCAGCAAAACAACCAATGACCTCCCTGGAAGAATCAAATTCCACCTCGGAAACAAGTCAACTTTATCCCTAACGCCACAAGAAGTGGGGCAAGTCAAATCCAGAATCGACCGTCCACGTCGCTAAAATGGCAGCACCGACCGTCCACGTCGCTAAAATGGTAGCATCGACCGTCCAAGTCACAAAAAGAGCAGCATCGATCGTCCACGTCGTTAAAATGGCAGCACCGACCGTCCACGTCGCTAAAAGGGCAGCACCGACCGTCCAAGTCACAAAAAGGGCAGAACCGATCGTCCAAGTCGTAAAAATGGAAGCACCGACCATCCACGTCGCTAAAATGGCAGCACCGACCGTCCACGTCGCTAAAATGATAGCATCGACCGTCCACGTCGCTAAAAGGGAAACAACGACCGTCCACGTCTCTAAAAGGGCAGCAACGACCGTCCAAGTCGTAAAAAGGGAAGAATCGACCGTCCACGTCGTTAAAATGGAAGCATCGACCGTTCACATCGCTAAAATGGCAGCACCGACCGTCCAAGTCGCAAAAAGGGCAGCATCGACCGTCCACGTCCCAAAAAGGGCAGCACCGACCGTCCAAGTCGCAAAAAGGGCAGCATCGACCGTCCACGTCGCAAAAAGGGCAGCATCGACCGTCCAAGTCGCTAAAAGAGCAGCATCGACCATCCAAGTCGCAAAAAGGGCAGCATTGACCGTCCATGTCGTAAAAAGGGCAGCACAAGATTCCTACAAAGCGGGAATCAGATCACTCCGGTCCAGGGAAACGTCTATCACAGACACTCCATCTCGGAGACATGTCAAGCAACGACCGTCCATGTCGTAAAAAGGGCAGTGCCAGCTTCCCAAAAAGCGGGAAGCAAATCATGTAGCCTCCAAGTAAAAGAAGATCCATCAATTTCATGCACACGACCCACATATGTGGTGTGCATTTATTGATGGGGGGCAATTTGTTGGGGTAAAAATTTACACCCCGGTTGACCAAGTCAAAATCAAAGTCAACCCAAAGCCAAGTGGGCCCAAGCCCAGATCCAGCGGGCCCATGCCCGGGTCGAGCCCGAACATGAAGCGGCCGGCCTCCCCCCATGCCAAGATAAAAATTTTGTAATAAATAATTTTGTTGTATTTATTTTATGGATAAATGTATGAAAAATAGGCATAAAGCCAAATTTTTGTAAAGCTCATGGCTTATGTGCAAAAAGAAATGGCACATGAGCTATGGGATAGGCAAAATGCCATTTTGTGAAGTCTAAGGGGCTATGTGTAAAGTGTATAGCCTATAAAGGCAAGGATAATGAAAATATCTAACAACTTTTTTTCTCTCTCCAAAAGAAAATTTAGATCTGAGATCTTTTCTCCTTCTTTAAGGTTCCAAAACCTTCTTCTTTCTTTTGAATTCAATCAAGAGTTTTACTCTTCATTTTAAAAAACTAAATAGTTTTTCACTACAAAACCCATAAAGGGGAACTCAGATCTTCCATTAGATCTCAAAAAGAAGAGATTTTTAAAATCTCATATCTCTTGATCTTGAAGATCCAGCAACCAGAGGAGAAAGCAGAAGAACCCCTTTCATCAACCCCAAAACATCTTAGGAGTTTAACTCCACTCTAATTTCTCTTTCGAGAATTTCTGGGGGTAAAAGTCTCTTCTTCTCGCCGGCGCCCAAGCGCTCAAGCGCCCCGCACTCCAGCGCAAAGCGCTCACGTGCCGACACGCGGCGCGCTTGCGCTCCAGCGCCCCGCGCTCAAGCGCAAAGCGCCCACGTACCGACACGTGGCGCGCTTAGCGCTCAAGCGCCCACGTACCGACACGTGGCGCGCCTGCGCTCCAGCGCCCTGCGCTCGAGCGCAAAGCGCCCATGTGCTGACACGTGGCGCGCTTGCGCTCCTGCGCCCAGCGCTCCTGCGCAAAGCGCCCACATGCCGACACGTGGCACTCTAGCGCCTAAGCGCACAACACCTAAGCGCACAAGCGCTCAAGGCGCTGACCCCACGCGTCCTTGGGCGCTTTTTCCCCCTTTTTTTAATGTATGTATACATGTATATATATGTACAGATACACACACACTCCACAACACTGTCCTCCTCAAAAAAAATTTGGGCCGGGGCGCTGCCCCGCACTCCGCAAGGGGGCTGCTAGCCCCTTGACCACCAGCCCGCTATTCGGGTAACGGGACCTCCGTAAAACTCTGTGTGGCTCCCGATCTATCCAAGCCTCCTCCAAAACAAAACACACGTACACTGCACATTGAGTTCGTATGACCAATTTAACCCCTCAATCGGAGGTTCCCTCACTCCAAAGGAGACGGGTAATTAACGGCAGCTTAGTCCGCGGCTGCAGGAGATTCGGATCCTTACAATCAATAAACCCCGGCCTACCCTAGGCAGGAGGAATCTGTAGTATGCTTGACAAGTGCGCGTGTATTCCCATCTCAATGGGGTGACGAAAAACACCCTACAGATTCTGGCACGCCCGGTGGGACCTTTCTCTCCTACCATATTTCGGGTTAAATGTTCATGCGAACTCAATCAATATACATATCGACTGCCTATACTGAAATGATGTTTTTTTCCGTTCAGCAATCAACTTTCGACGACAATGTCTCCCAAGACGAATTTAGCTTCCAACGCGACCCCGATCCCGTACGTGGTCAAGGTCAATGCTCGTGTGGTTCTCCCCGCAAGCCTCGGTCGACAGTAGGAGGAACTGCCCCGCTAGTTTGGCTCCTTCATCGTCTACCCTGCCGGAAGCGCTCATCTGGCAGAAATCCCGGGAAAACAGGTGGCTAAGCCGGTCTCAAGGGGCAAGAGGCCGAACGTTTTGATCGCTAAGGCACCACAACCGAAACTTATGATGGTGTCTGAACGACTCTTTGGCGCTCCTACTGGGGGCAAGACATTCGGTACAAAGGGCAACATCAAATCTTGCGGACGAGCTCAGGCGATGACTCCAACAAATGCACAATCGAGCGTATCTCCAAACCCCTCCATCGCCCGGTCTGCGGGGTCTTCCCAAAGAGCCGAAGTATGCCAGGTGCTTAGAATTGAAAAGTTAAGGTAGAAGCAGCTCAGGTATCAAACCAACAAGAGGGCCAGGGCTTCGGCCAAATGGAATCTTGTGAAGTTCCAAGTGCAGGGTCGCCCGGCGATGACGGCTGAGTCGGACGTAAGAATCAGCAATTCCTTCGAGCCTCTGAAGTGGGTTCAGAAAAATGCCATGACCGCCAGAATCAAGAAGACAGCGGTCCGAACAATGCTACACAGAGACGTGTCCCGACCCCAACAGAAAAAGTATGACACTGTCGCTTCAAGAGACTATCAGGCGCTCTGTGCCGCACGAAAGCATCGGGGCAAATCCAGAAAAGAAGCGCCAGCACCATTCAAGAATCCGGCCAGGCCATCCGCCTTCAATCGACTGCCCGCTACTGAAACGGGTGGGGAAGGGGTCAAGACAACGATCTGTGAAATCAGCTACCGACAATAAAAGGATGGCTGGATATATTATCCATACGGTCTATATAGCTGGCAGGCGCCCCAGCGACAACCTTCGCAGTAAAAGCAAAGATGGGGCTACCACATCCCAAGTCCAATCTGTAAGTCCATGCTACCTCTCCCGGTACTTTCGGGCATGCGGAATTTGGTGAAAAACAATTTTTCTAGAGGTGGTAACATGGACTCAAAACCGGATCTTTGTTAAACATCTAACTAACAACCTAACTAGAAGTTGTTAACTATTCGGTTAGGGGGTTATACCTTTCTTTCTTCTTTGACTCTCGATGGTTGTCCGGATCGGCTTCACTCCGTCGTCTCCTTGCATCGAAGATGGATCCACCTCGAAAGCTTCTACCTTTGGCTTCTTCTTCGGTCTTTGAAGAAACTAGTTCACTTGGTTTGCTAAACCTTGTGAACTAGAGTGAGTAGAGAAGAGTGTGTAGGGATTTTCTCTATGGTTCTTGGTTCTCAACACATGAGACAAGTGAACCATAGACAAAAGAGAGGGAGAGCAAGAGGAAGGAGATGGGAGCTCAAGAACAAGAGAGAGAATGAGAATGATAGAATGCTAGAAGAGAAAAACTTTTCTCTCTTGGCTCTCATAATCCATAACCATCATCACAAAATAGTAATCAAGTATTGTGTAAATGGTTTAAGCTACAATAGCCATATCATTTTATGCACTCATTTCTCACAAGAGAAACAAGCAAGTAAAAAGTCTTTGCCATGAAATGATAGCTATTGTCATCATGATGGTCAACTAGTCCAACCTAGTCAACCGGTCAACAAAGTCAACAAGTCAACGAAGTCAACCCCTCATCAACCATGTCACCACAATACTTAATTAATATTATTGTTAATCATATATCATATTCTCATTAGGGTTGAGCAAAAAGTCAATAGTCAACATTCAACGGTCAACAACCCTAATGAAAATCCTCTGCCTCTGCCTCTCCGTCAACTGTGCATACACACCCGCATCCGCGTTCCGAGGAACACGAATACATACTGGATAAATCCAATCCCAATACGTACACTAGGATCTGGCTTAAACCAAAGCCCACTAGTGTTAACTGTCCGGACACTGTACGTGCATAATTGCACGGATGTGACCGAACCCTGTCGCAAAACCATGCGACCTGTCGCAAAACCATGCGACCTCTACTCTTTTGCCTAAAGGCGAATAACTCTCTGTGTGGGACTCTAAAGACTCGACACTACGCTGGAAGTGGGTTTAACCACAGACCGCAAGCGGCACTAGCTGTACGTAACGGTCCCCTGGTAGATGCCGACAAGAAGACTGACGAGGTGAACCCCTCTGAACTCCTACTGAGCCTGAATATGACAATCTCCGTATAGTCCGGTCTGTTCGTCTGATACATCGCATGGCGGGCCTAGGGGGGCGGTAAACGTCAGTCCCCTAATAGCGGTACAAGTCGTGTCGGAGTGAAGCCCAAATCACCCTGAGATAACACTGGAAGCCTACCAGTATATCTCGATTGCCCTGGCCAGGGACTACTCGTGTAATAGCTCTCCTAGACACAGCGCGATGTCAACCCCCAATATCAGGAGAGACGAATCCTTTCTAACCGTCACTGCCTCCAAGTGCTTCGGGACTGTACCCAACTACTACCTGTTTGCACGACTCCTTTGAGCCGTGGTTGGGTAGTAATCAAAGTACAGTGAGAACACACTCGAGGCGAAGTGACAGTGTTAAGTCAGCGGACTATGTTGTACTCATGTCACCTGGGAACTGATAACTGACGATAGGTATAATACCAACCGGTCAGTTCCCGACGAGTCATGTCCAGTGTACTCGTAACCTAACGAGCACCCGTATACTATCTCCAGTACGACGTACTGATGGCTGTGGGACAGACCATCTCCCACACTGGGATGAGAAGCGCATACGCTAGTCTACTCTGGAGTATCGATGCCCTGTCTCGATAGTCCTGCGACTAGGGACCTGTATAAGGATGTGCTTATAGATTACCCAGCCCCCACTAGTGTGACTGCCATCAGAACGCTGGTAATCAAGCAAAGATCCTAAGGGCTCCACTAATGTGTATAGTTGATATACTAAAATAAACACATGTACACATTGAAGTAGAAACAAACCAAGTAGCATACTACTATATTGAGCAAGATTGTTTATACAAGGTGAATATCCCAAGCTTCCATTAAGTAATATACAAACTAGTATGATACAGTAATGGCCTCTAGGGCATATACACTAACAATCTCCCACTTGCACTAAGGCAATGTACTAGCGTATCGAAGACCTATCATCTCGATCAGCCGCTCGAACTGAGTCTTGGGCAAGGCCTTGGTGAATGGATCTGCAGTGTTATCTTCTGAAGCGACCCTCCGAACCTCGATCTCCTGGCGATCCACGATCTCCCTGATCAGGTGATACCGCCTCAAGATGTGTCTGGATCTCTGATGGGACCTGGGTTCCTTCGCTAAAGCTATAGCCCCGTTGTTGTCGCAATACAGAGGTATTGGATCAACATTGGACTGAACCACCTAAAATTCTTTCATGAACTTCCTTATCCAGATAGCTTCTTTTGCGGCATCAGATGCAGCGATGTATTCCGCTTCCATCGTCGAGTCTGCAACGATTTTCTGTTTGGAACTCTTCCAACACACCGCCCCTCCAGTGAGGGTAAAGACAAAACCCGACATGGACTTGGAATCATCTTTGTCACTCTGGAAGCTGGAGTCAGCAAAGGCCTCGATCTGGAGGTCTTTTCCGCCATACACCAAGAACATCTCCTTAGTTCTTCTCAGGTACTTGAGAATGTTCTTTACCGCTATCCAGTGTTTCTCCTCTTGGTTTGACTGATACCGGCTTATTACACTCAGTGCATAAGCTACATCCGGTCTTGTACACAACATCGCATACATTATAGAGCCTACCGCAGAAGCGTAGGGTATAATAGACATGCGATCCCTTTCCAAATCAGTCTTGGGAGACATCTCTTTGGAGAGGGTGATCCCGTGACAAGCCGGTAGATTACCGCGCTTGGAATCTTCCATACTGAATCTTTTCAGTATGGTGTCGATGTACCTGGACTGTGAAAGTCCTAATATCCTCTTGGATCTATCACGATGGATCCGGATCCCCAGGATGTATGAGGCATCACCCAGGTCTTTCATGGAGAACCTGTGTGACAAGAACCCCTTGACAGATTGTAGCATAGGAATGTCATTTCCTATTAAGAGAATGTCATCCACGTATAAATCGAGGAATACTACAGTTCTCGCTACAAATCTACTATAGATGCATGGTTCATCTGGATTTTTGATAAAGCCAAATTCCTTGACCGTCTCATCAAAACAGATGTTCCAACTCCGCGATGCCTGCTTTAGTCCGTAAATGGACTTAAGCAACTTGCACACCTTTCCGCTGCTCCCACTCTGAATGAAACCCTCTGGCTGGTCCATATAGACACACTCCTCTAAATTTCCATTTAGAAAAGCGGTCTTTACGTCCATCTGCTAAATCTCATAATCGTGGAAGGCAGCAATGGCAAGAAGGATGCGAATGGATATCAGCATGGCTACTGGAGAAAAGGTCTCGTCATAGTCCAAACCAGGTCTTTGACGAAAACCCTTTGCAACCAGTCTAGTTTTATAGGTCTCAACCTGTCCATCTACACCAATCTTCCTTTTGAAGATCCACTTGCATCCTACGGGTTTTACCCCGTCTGGAGCAACGTCCAACGTCCATACTTTGTTGGTGTACATGGACTCCATTTCGGTCCGCATTGCATCCAGCCATTTTACCGAGTCGACACTCTGAACGGCTTGCTGGAAGCTAGTAGGCTCATCATAATCTATGATGCAATCCTCTCTAGCCCCGTCTATGAGAAAACCGCAGTATCTCTCAGGCGAATGAGACTGCCTACTACTTTTGCAGAGCGGCGTAGGAATGTCCTGTTCTTTTGAACCCTCTGGTTCCACTAAGCTTTCAGTAATAGTCTGTGGTTCTGGAATTTCTTCCAGTTCTATTTCGCTCCCACTTGTTTCCCTTTCTAAGAACTGGTGTTCCAGAAAATGGGCATTACGAGAAACAATGATCTTTTGTTCCTCTGCGTAATAGAAGAGATACCCCCTGGAGTTCTTTGGGTATCCCACAAACTTGCACAGTTCTGAGCGTGCCTCGAGTTTGTCCGCATGCTGCTTTTTGACAAAAGCCGGACATCCCCAGATCTTCAGATATTGAAGATAGGGATTCTTCCCACTCCATATTTCATATGGTGTGGTAGGCACGGTCTTAGTCGGAACTCGGTTCAAAAGGTATGCGGCTGATTCTAGCGCATACCCCCAGAATGATCGCGGTAACTTAGCGTTACTCATCATGGACCGTACCATATCCAATAGGGTTCGGTTCCGTCTCTCCGATACACCGTTATGTTGTGGAGTGTATGGAGGAGTAAGCTGAGAGAGAATTCCGTTCTCTTTTAAATAGTCCAGGAACTCGGCACTCAAGTATTCTCCGCCTCGATCCGATCTTAGAATCTTAATACTTTTGCCGGTTTGTTTTTCTACTTCATTCTTATATTCCTGGAACTTTCCAAAGGCTTCGGACTTATGTTTCATCAAGAAGACATAACCGTACCTTGAAAAGTCATCCGTAAAAGTAATGAAGTAAGAATAACCGCTTCGCGCATGTGTAGACATTGGACCGCACACGTCGCTGTGTACGAGTCCAAAGAGCTCGCTCGCTCTTACTCCGTGTCCAGTGAACAGAGTCTTTGTCATCTTTCCTTTGAGACAGGATTGACAAGTGGCATACGATTGATATTCGAACGGATTCAAATATCCTTCTGTATGTAACTTCGTCAACCTTCTCTCATTGATGTGACCCAGTCTACAATGCCATAAGAAAGTCTGATTTATTTCCGGAGACTTTCTTTTGTGCGTATTCTGGACATTGAAAATCTGTGGTTGGTTTAATACGTATATACCATTGCTCAATGTACCTGACCCAATCAGAACTTGATTAAGGTGAATGTTTACAACATTACTTACAAACGCAAATTCATAACCTTCTTTAGAAACTAAAGATACAGAAATGATATTACAAGTTGCGTTGGGTACAAAAAAGCAATTACGTAAAACCAAAACATGTCCATCTGACATTCCCAGGTGATAGTCCCCCACGGCCTTAGCATCCATGCTAGCTCCGTTTGCAACTCTGAGGGTCATGTCACCTGCCTTCAAAACCCTACGGTTTCTCAACGCCTGCGAAGAATTACAGATATGAGATCCTGATCCGGTATCCAATACCTAGGAAGTAGAGTTTATTGAAAGACAGTTTTCAATAACATACACACCTGAAGCTGAAGCCGCAACCTGCTTCAATTCCTGTGTCCTGGCTTTCCAAGCCCTGCAATCATTCTTCCAGTGTCCTTTCTTATGACAATAGAAGCATTCTTCTTTATCCACATGCTGCCCCGCTTTCTTTGTTGCTTTTGCTTTTCCCTTCGTATCCACTTTACCAACACCGCCCCTTGGTTTGGCGGGGGCTTTCTTCTTCTTTCCCTTGGCTTTCGCCTTGGACCTAGAAGAGGAAGATACTCCTACAAACAAAGTGGATGTTTCCCTACCTTTCTGTAGGGTGCCCTCTACACTCCTCAGCATGTTGAGGAGTTCTGAAAGTTCAACTTCTTTTTCTTGTAAGTTCAAGTTCAGTATAAACTGGGCGTAAGTGAAAGGAAAGGACTGGAGAATCAAGTCAGTATAGAGCTCATTCTCCAACGTGGTTCCAAGTTCCGCGAGCTCCTCAATGAAGCCAATCATCTTAAGCACGTGTTTCGCTACCGATGATCCGATGGCCAACCTTGCCGAAAATAACTTCTTCGACACTTCGTATCTTGCGATACGAGATTGCTCTCCATACAGTTCTTTTGTATGGAGAAATATGGATTCAAGGTCCATATTCTCGTGCCTCCTCTGATGTTCGTTGTCCATCGAGGCAAGTACGAGGCACTTGGCCTTCGCGCTATCAATCTCCCAGGTCTTATGGATTTCCTTATCCGCGACGCTGGAGGTGGGACTTGGGACAGGGGGAGCTTTGGTGGTAAGAAGATACCCCAGCTTGTCGTAAGTGATTGCCATTTTGACATTCCTGAGCCAATCTTTGTAGTTTGGCCCTGTCAGTTTGTTTTTATCTAGAAGTAACTTATGTCCAGTCATGTCGATTGGTCGCTGCAATTAGGAGAGAGAAGAAGAAACACTCAGCATGATGCTCTTGCAAGTTTAGAGTGGTTTTTAATTTGTCTAAACAGGATGGCTCCCACTGTTTCTCGAATCGCTCCTCAAACCAAAAAGGAAGAATTAGTCAGGATCAATCTCACCGTACAATACTTGCTTAACCGTTCGGCCAGGCTGGTGTCGGTACTTCGAGGGAGGTTTTCCAACGCTTTCGCGAAGTTCTTTAATTCAAGAACCTCTTTTCCCTGGGAGCGTAGCCCCGCTAACACCTTTCTAGACACCTACTTGGTTTATAGCATTGATCGTTAAGTGATAAATTTCCCGAGGAGTAGCATATACTCACAGTAGGATCGGGATCCAAATATCATCGCGTGACGAAACTGAAGGAATCCTACCAGAATCATCACACTCCAAATGGTATGCAACGCTAGCAAGTTTCAGTACTTATGAAACTCCCGATGTGGATTTTTGCCCCATGCTCTTATGACCTTGGCGTGAGGTCAAAATGTCATAAGTCACATGTCAAGTTCTTCCCATCATTATCCAGGTTAATTTGAACCCACCCGTACATACCCTTGACGTAGGCCAAAATGGCAGTACGACTGTCTCAAACCAACGCATTCTATCTATGCAACAGATCAATATCCGGCAGCTACCAATCACTATGCCTTGGCGTGAGGTCAAAATACATAGCTTGAATACTACCGAATAGTTAACTGAAATGATGGAGGGCTACGGATGGTTTTGGCAAAACCGTGAACGTAGTGAACTTGATATAGTCGATGGAACGAGATAGCTTTTAAAAGGAGTGGCTCAAACTCCGCATTTTAAAAGTTTGTTTTGAAAAGAACCGAGTGGTTTTTCGAAAGTGTTCCAACGACTTTTACATGGTTTATTTTCTTGCATTAGTTCTTTTAATGCGTGATATTCTTGCATTAGTTCTTTTAATGCGTCCCATCATTTAAACTTACCATTGCAGAAAACAACCAAAATATGACGTACGCTTATGCAATTCGCATTCGCCACGGGGCCCCGTCTTTACCCGTTAGGTTACTTAACTAACGACAGAGCGGGGGCTGGGCTAGCGCGGCTGTAAAACATAAGCAACGCCTAAATAATATCATATATAGATATATTGCAATGATAGACATTTCAGATCACAGATGAACACATTGGATATACTAGGAACCTGCAATTCGTACGAGCCTGTAACGAAAAGCAGATTACACGGTCCCGGTGAATAGCCAATACCCCACCCAAGACCCCTACGGGTGCGGCAAACTACCCCCCAAGTACCCGAAGCGAAGCAACCTCCCTCATCCCCGTGAGTAGGCCACTCGGCACTTCAGCATACCCGGTAGTTTGTGCACCCCCTCCATGGGTCTATCCTAGGAGCAAAAACAGTAAAAAGAAATTATACAATGACGGCTACAACCCCGACCCGGTTGTGCGGCCATACAAATAATTATTACATCAATTTACAAATTTACATGAATTGAAAGAAAAGAAAACTCTCGTCTCACAACCCCCGGCTATTCACCCGCGACAATCTAATGAATTCATATACACATTCCATTGACATTACAGATCACAGATTTGTATAACCCCCACTAATCGACATATAGCGATTAGTAGACGTTCAATACAAATATCACATCACAAAAAAACCCGTCAGCTTAAGTCTTTTAGAAGTTCGATCAAAAATACGGATTTATAAGCCCCCGATACAAAATTTTCGTTCTGGAAAATCTGGGCAGAAAATACATATTCCAAAAATCCCAAAACAACCCTATAAGCACTATGCAAGAAGATTTTTCCCCGGCCGAGTTAACTCGTCCGCGGAACCGCGGCGGGAGCATGCTCCCGCCGCGTTTCCGCGACACATTGAACGATTCAGGGGACGAAATTTCTTGGGTGTTCACACAAAAGACTGAGCCGATTTTGAAGATAAAATTTATCAATTTTTGAACAGAAAAAATTTCGGCAGAAACTTGACAGTTTTGAGTTCGTTTTGCGACTTTTCTTTGATCGATCTTCTAGCTACTTTGCTAGCATGTTAGATAGAGTTTAACTAGGCTCTGATACCACTGTAAGTCCATGCTACCTCTCCCGGTACTTTCGGGCATGCAGAATTTGGTGAAAAACAATTTTTCTAGAGGTGGTAACATGGACTCAAAACCGGATCTTTGTTAAACATCTAACTAACAACCTAACTAGGAGTTGTTAACTACTCGGTTAGGGGGTTATACCTTTCTTTCTTGAACTCCTTCTTCTTTGACTCTCGATGGTTGTCCGGATCGGCTTCACTCCGTCGTCTCCTTGCGTCGAATATGGATCCACCTCGAAAGCTTCTACCTTTGGCTTCTTCTTCGGTCTTTGAAGAAACTAGTTCACTTGGTTTGCTAAACCTTGTGAACTAGAGTGTGTAGGGATTTTCTCTATGGTTCTTGGTTCTCAACACATGAGACAAGTGAACCATAGACTAAAGAGAGGGAGAGCAAGAAGAAGGAGATGAGAGCTCAAGAACAAGAGAGAGAATGAGAATGATAGAATGCTAGAAGACTTTTCTCTCTTGGCTCTCATAATCCATAACCATCATCACAAAATAGTAATCAAGTATTGTGTAAATGGTTTAAGCTACAATAGCCATATCATTTCATGCACTCATTTCTCACAAGAGAAACAAGCAAGTAAAAAGTCTTTGCCATGAAATGATAGCTATTGTCATCAGTATGGTCAACTAGTCCAACCTAGTCAACCGATCAACAAAGTCAACAAGTCAACAAAGTCAACCCCTCATCAACCATGTCACCACAATAATTAATTAATATTTTTGTTAATCATATATCATATTCTGTAAGTCTACGCTAGCGCCCCGGCCGTCTACAGACGCCAAATACGGAACAAAAACTTTTAAACTGGTGCTATCGTATACTTTAACCCGGATCTTCCATTATTGCTAAACTAACAAACTGTAAAGTGTGTAGAATGGTTATACCGAACGATCCGAGTCCTTCGTTCTTCAACCATCATCCCACGCTCCGTTGCGGCTGCTCCGATCTCGTCGACCTCCAATCTCCTCGTCGAGGTGGCACCACATGATCGGTTCTTTAAACGGGCTCCCGCCTCTGACTCGAGGCAACTCGATCGTCAAGTTTGCTAAAAGAGACGACAAAGATTGATGTAGAGAATGAGTAGATGACTTTGTCTCACTTCGTCCAAATCCGTGGACGATCGGTTAATGAAGTTGCCGAGGGAATCGGGTGATGGAATGAAATGAGCTGTGAATTCCATACACCCCAAAAATCTATCATAATCTTTTCAAGAATGAAAACTCAAGAGAGAGTGAATGAGAGAGGAGGCCATCCATTCATATATAAAGGAGGAGGGTGAGTGTAGGAGGAGATAAGGAGGTGACCATAAACCACCATCATTATCATAATATGAACACAAACAAATATCTTGCTTAAAGATCTTAAGCAAAACAAGAAAGTAATGAAATCAAAGCATGAGTCACTTAGCCTTGTCACAAATTCTAGAACCTTCTAGAAGCTTCTAGAAGCACGACTCACCTCAACTGAAGAAAAGATAAATCCGTCTTTAACCGAATGTTAAAAGACGGCTGATAGAAAACTGGAAACTGGCAACTTCCAAAAGTGATCCTGAAACGACTTTCAGGACAACCCCGAAACTGTATAAATATACCTGCATTTGTATTACGACCGAATACAAATGCAACTGAGACAAAGATATTATACCTACTCAATATAATACTCGGATCCGGCTTAAACCAAAGCCGACCAGTATCACCTGTCCGAAAATCGACACGTGTGTAAACGCACGTGCATTTTCCGAACCCTGCCATAAAACCATACGGCCTCTACAACGTTTCGCCCGAACTTGGGAAACTGTCTGTGGGGGACTCTAATGACTCGTCAGCACCCTGGCAGTCGTTTTAACCACAAACCGTCAGCGGCACTAGCAATGCGTAACGGCTGCCCATGGACTGACCTCAAGGGATGCCGATGAGCGCACTCATCCGGAAAACCCTACTGAGCCTAACAGTGATAATGTATATACAGTCCGGTCCGTTCGTCAATGAGTATCGCATATCTGCCTAGGGGGCAAGTAACGCCAGACCCCCAATAGCAGTATAAGTCGTGTCGGAGTGAAGCCCAATTACACCCTGAGATACTACTGGAGTACCTACCAGTAAATCTCCTGCCATGGCCATGGACTTTGTGTAATGGCTCTCCTAGACACACCACGACCTCGCCCCCAATACCGGGAGAGACGAATCCCCTGCCGATCCGCTCACGTGCCTCCATATGGCTCGGGACTGTACCCAAAAGCTACCTGTTTGCACGACTCCTTTGAGCCGTGGTAGGGTAGAAATCAAAGCACAGTGGGAACTCACACGAGACAAATGACGACCTCAGGTCGATGAACTAACCTGTACACATGTCACCAGGGAACTGCTATCTGACGATAGGTATAATACCAACTAGCAGGTTCCCGGCGAGTCCTGTCCGGTGAACTCATAACCCAATGAGCACCTGTATACATCTTAGGTGATCCAACTGACACCAGTGGCTTGTGAGACCGGCCACCGCCCCTCGTGTGGGTCTCGACTGTACACACTAGTCTACTCCGGAGTATCGATGCCCTGTCTCGAAACTCCCACGACTAGGGACCACAATTAAGGATATGCATATAAACTACCCAACTCTCACGTATATGATCGCCATCATACTGTTGGAAGTAAAGCAAGATCCTAAGGGCTCTATCAAAGTGTAACATGCAATCAGTCACCTGAACATGTACACGACTGATAAAGGCAAACCAGATAGCATACTATCATCTCGAGTAAGACTGTCCTACCGGGATAGGTCCTCCGCAATCATTGCAATCACGTACCTGCGATCCAATAATTGACTATGAGGGCACTATCTCCAACAATCTCCCACTTGCACTCAAGGCTAATATTGCGATGTCGACTACTCACAGCCCGTGTGAAACCGAACATCCAACTCCTCTACTAATCAGTTTCACAAAGCCCGTTTGTAAAACTATTGTGTTCGAGAAATAGCCTCGGTGAGTGGATCCGCCTAGAAGTTTCTTTCAGTATCTCTCTTAATCTCAAGTTCGCGGAGAAAGCCATCTCCCGAATTGAGTAGTACCTGTCTTAGAATATGTTTGGATATCTGATGGGACCTTAGTTCAAAAATGAATTCCATATCCAAACTTCTTAGACTGAATCGATCACTGAACCTAATCAGTATCGGGCACCATGCCACCCACAGTATCCTCTGGAACCACCTGTCCATAATACTGTCCCTCGTCTGAGGGAAAACTAAAACTCTGACAATCACTCTGTCATCCATGTCACCTTTGAAGCCTGGAATGATAACCGTCTCCCGAAAGAGGCTGCCGTTATCAAATCCGTAGAACATGTACCAATGTTCTAAAACCGCTTCCTTATGTTTCTCCAGGATTGGATTAAAACAAACTTATTACATCTAGTGCAAAACCAACATTTGGTGTGGTACTTGACATCTCATGATTGACTCAATTGCCTAAGCAAGTGATCTGCCAATCATGCACATCCCTCTCCCCTTTAGTCTGTAAGACACCTTTAGAGAGGGTGACTCCATCACCTGCAGGTACACCACCATGCTAGGAGTCAACTATTCCAAAATCCATTAGAATATCTGTCAAAGTGCCCACATTGGGAAACTACCCAAATCCAGATCTAAAACCATAGATCTAGAAACCAGAATGTCAAATATTATATCCATATCCTGTCTGGAGAAACAACTGTGTGACGACCACAGTACAACCGATCGTAGTATAGGAATTTTACTTCCTACTCTGTGTATGTCATCCAGATACCATGACATCACACCCTACTACCTTCTTAACTGTTCCATCCCCTATTCTGATTGAAGTCAAACCCATGACTGTCACATCAAAATTAGATGATCTATCTCCGCTATAACTGCTCTAGTCTATAAATAGACATAAGCATCTTGCCCACTATGCTTCCGTTGCTCCCACTGACTACGACAACCCTCCTACCGGGTCTCATATCCTGGAACAACAGTAGTGTCAATTCTGGGTAGATAAGAACCTCCCTGTCACCGTCCTTGAGCCTACCGAAGTACCTCTCGGGTGTCTGAGGTTACCTACCATACCTGCGGAGTGGCTATTGGAATATCAAACCTGATTGAATGTATAGGTCCTATTAAATTTTCCATAATCGTTTGCGGTTCTGGAATCACTTCCAGTTCTACCATACTCCCACTACTGTTTTCTGAAAAAGATCCATTTTTACTAAAACTGTGGCGAGTCAAGAACAATATTACTATTGATCTTCCAAATGGTAGAATATCAACCCTCGTCATAGCCAGGGTCAACCCACAAACAGCCATTACAGAAACGTGCCCTGAGTTATCCAGAGTCTGGTTTTAAGCAAAAGCTGGACAACTCCCCGTACCTTAATTTCTTTTAAGGTACGAACTATTCTATATCCAATATAGAAACTTTGGCACTTATTTAATTGGAACCATATTCAAATCATGCAGCTGTCTCCAGTGCATATCAACTTAATGGAAAGAGGCTAATCAGCATTACTCAACTTAGGAATCCATCCAACTATGAGTAACCTGAAAGAGAAACACGTTTCTCAAAACCATCACTATCATCTGAATACCAATCACAAGAATCTACATCTTCGATCTCTTTGAAGAATCCCGATACTTGTGATACCTGGTTCTCTACTTTATTCTTATACCCACAACTTCTCAAAACTTAGACCTTGTATTTCTATGAAACACTCGTCTAAATACTAGAGAAGTTATAAGTAAACAGAACAAAGTACGAGGACCTACCCCTTTGTCCTGATGGACACTGGACAACATACAATACTCTGTATAAGTCCGCTGAGTTGAACAACTCATAACCTGTGCGTTGTAGGTGGAAAACTGTACCCTGGCGATTTCCTCAACTATCACCAATTACAACGAATTCCGATATAATGAGGATGATCACCTAATTCCCAATATCTTACTCCCACTCATCATCTGTAAAACCATACGGATATGAGAATGAAACCTGGTAAATACATACCCTTGGAGTAAGTGTCTAATCGGGAAAACAGTTTTTCCTTTAACAATGCACTGAAACATGAAAATGTTTCGTAGGGGTATCCTGGTATTCATAGCAATGCCTCTTCCATAATCCAATTCATGACTTCAACCGTATATTTTATTGCCATCTCTCCAAATCCCTTTATTTGTCTTTAGTCGTTACCTTCTGTACACCATCGTTAGGCTAAATGGTTTTCTTCCTTCCCTACCGTTCGGCACCAGCCTATGGTTTGGAAGAAGACTATCCAGTAAGCATAATAGGTGTACCCTCCTAAACCAAGGAGTACTCGCATCTCGAGAGAAGGTGACGATAAAAGAAAATTGAATAATACCTTATTCTTTTTAAAGGTGAAATAGGAGCGGCGATGAAGTACGCGGTTTTGGTCGTGAATGATATCAGTCGCAATTTACTTTGCCCTCTTTCTAATCCCTTTATTTTGTCTTTACATATTACCTTCTGCACACCCTTCTTAGGCTAATTGGTTTTCTTCATTCCCTACCTTTCGGCACCAGCCTATGGTTTGGAATAAGACTATCCAATAAGCGTAATAGGTGTACTCTCCTAAACCAAGGAGCTATCGCAACCTGAGAGAAGGTGATAATAAAAGACAACTGAATAAACCAATTCTATTTCTCCTGAACCTGGATCCATCCCCGAAGAAGTCCCTTCGAGTTCGTATATAACCATACGATGGATCTATCCAATGGAAGTGGATATCCGTAGTAATACGGGTGTTCTGAGAAATGCAAAGGGTAAAAGAAGGAGTGGCAATGACTTATGCAACTCAGACAATCCAAAAGCCAGTATTTTAAGAAGGTTCGGTCAACCTGGTCACTGAGTCATAGTCTAGGGTCGGTCAAAGGTCCCTGCCAAAGAGAGAGAGAGAAAAGAAACACTCTGCGTGCACTCTAACCTAGATCAGAATGGTCATCATTTTATCTAATCCGGAAACCTCCCACTGTCCTGTCAAATTCTCCTCCAAACCTAAAGAAGAATCAATCGGGATCACCCGAAGAGTAAACCAACTCATCAGTGGGAATCAGGATCCAACTCTCATCGCATGATAACGTGATGGAATGCATCCACGTTACTCATACTCCAGAAGGTATGCGCATACTCGGCAAGTTTCAGTTTCTTTAGAAACTCCTGATATTATTTTTGCCCCATGCTCTTATAACCTTGGCGTTGGTCAAAATGTCATAAGTCACATGCCAAGTTCTACCCGTCACTATCTTTCCAATTTGAACCCACCCGCACATGCCCTTGACGTTGGCCAAAATGGCAGAACGACTGTCCCAAACTAACTCATCTATCTATGCAATAATTGAATACCCAGCAGCTACCAAACACTATGCCTTGGCGTTGGTCAAAATACGTAGCTTGAATACTACTGAATACCCAAAAGAAGTGACGGAGGGCTACGACTGGTTTTTGGCGAAAAACCTTTAGCGTAGTGAACTTGATATCGCTGAAGGAACCTGATAGCTTTTTAAAATATAGTGGCGAAAACCTTTTGCTAAAGAGGTCACTCCCGGTAAAGGGATCTCGGCTCTTTCCTCGTGGAATGAGGTGCAGGATATTCCACTGAATACCGCTATGCAAAGCAACATGTAATCGACTATAGTGAAGTTAATACTCTGACGCAAACTTCTGTCCAAGGGGTCGGTCCCGGTGAAGGGATATCGGCCCTTGCCTCGTCGAATGAGGTGTTGGATATTCCACTGAATACCGCTATGCATAACAAAAGGAAACGTCTTTGCAATAACACTTTTTAAATTGTTCCAACAACTGTATACAGGTTTGTTTTAACTTTGCATTGATCAGAATCAACGCAGTCCCATCATTCAATCACACCAGAAAAGAACGAAAATAAAATGTACGTATATGCCATCCGCATTCGTCACTGGGTCCCGTCATCACCCATTAGGTTACTTAACTAACGACAGAGCGGGGACTGGACTAGCGCGGGTGTAAAACATATACAACATCTAATAGTATATAAACCAATATACATAATCGCTCCAGGCATGATAATATGCAACATTACAGAAAAGTAATAAGCATCACAGAACAATACAGATAATCTGGGATCCCCGAGTTTCACAGAGCCGCTGCTGAAACTCGACGTTCCCCTGTCGTGTGGATAGCCTATTCAATGAAACCTAGACCCCTACGGGTGCGGCAAGTTACCCGCCAAAACCTGAAGCGAGGTAGTCCCCACAGCATAGTGAATGGAACACCCGGCACTTCACGGAATCCGGTAAATTGAGCACCCCTCCTTGGGTCAACCTGTACCCCCTACGAGTGCGGCGAATAGTCTGCCAATTCTGAAGTGGAGCCCCTCTGCCTCTCAAAGCCATGAGATGCGGACCCGTTGCTTTCCCGAACCCGGCTATCCGTGCACTCCGTCGCGGGGTAAAACCTAGTACAGTAATGAAAAATAGTACAATAGGTACATCGACCGCAACCTGGTCGTGCCCCAAAAAGAATATTATACAACAGGCAGTGACGGCAGTCCACAAGTTGGACGCTCGCCCCGCAATATCAAATGTACAAATAAACACAAACTGTACTACCATTGCACACTGCTATCCACCACGACAAATCCGCAACATCACAGCACAACACAGAACATCAACGCGAATGTCACGTTCGCAAACCCGTCTAAAAGAACTATAGCAATCGGACGCGGTTTACCGATCAAATGACATTCCCGGTCGGAGATATAATGTAAGCACTATAAACTAACGTGTTTAAATTTCGATCGACCAAAGACCAAATATCAAAAAGTGGGCCCCACTGCTTACTGGTGAACAGTAACAAAACCTGGGCCAAAAATATATATACCAAAAATCACAAAACCCAACACAGAACCCACTGAGAAAATTTGGGATCACGTGCTCCCCACGTGGCCGCGGTTGCGCGGCCAAACCATGGGTTTGGCCGCCCTTCCGCGGCAGCTTGGAGGGATCAGAGTTCCAAATTTTGTCGTGGTTCTTAGAATTCCCTGCACGGATTTTTAAGACATCCAGAAATAATTTTTGAGACCATTTAAAATCAACAGAAACTGTCGGGCATGGATTTTGTGTTTTTTGATTTTCGGTCGGATCGATATTTTAAACGCGTTAGCACAAGTTAGTATAGCAAAATGGTTAGGCTCTGATACCACTGTAAGTCTACGCTAGCGCCCCGGCCGTCTACAGACGCCAAATGCGGAACAAAAACTTTTAAACAGGCGCTATCGTATACTTTAACCCGGATCTTCCATTATTGCTAAACTAACAAACTGTAAAGAGTGTAGAATGGTTATACCGAACGATCCGAGTCCTTCGTTCTTCAACCATCATCCCACGCTCCGTTGCGGCTGCTCCGATCTCGTCGACCTCCGATCTCCTCGTCGAGGTGGCACCACATGATCGGTTCTTTAAACGGGCTCCCGCCTCTGACTCGAGGCAACTCGATCGTCAAGTTTGCTAAAAGAGACGACAAAGATTGATGTAGAGAATGAGTAGATGAATTTGTCTCACTTCGTCCAAATCCGTGGACGATCGGTTAATGAAGTTGCCGAGGGAATCGGGTGATGGAATGAAATGAGCTGTGAATTCCATACACCCCAAAAATCTATCATAATCTTTTCAAGAATGAAAACTCAAGAGAGAGTGAATGAGAGAGGAGGCCATCCATTCATTTATAAAGGAGGAGGGTGAGTGTAGGAGGAGATAAGGAGGTGACCATAAACCACCATCATTATCATAATATGAACACAAACAAATATCTTGCTTAAAGATCTTAAGCAAAACAAGAAAGTAATAAAATCAAAGCATGAGTCACTTAGCCTTGTCATAAATTCTAGAACCTTCTAGAAGCACGACTCACCTCAACTGAAGAAAAGATAAATCCGTCTTTAACCGAATTTTAAAAGACGGCTGATAGAAAACTGGAAACTGGCAACTTCCAAAAGTGATCCTGAAACGACTTTCAGGACAACCCCGAAACTGTATAAATATACCTGCATTTGTATTACGACCGAATACAAATGCAACTGAGACAAAGATATTATACCTACTCAATATAATACTCGGATCCGGCTTAAACCAAAGCCGACCAGTATCACCTGTCCGAAAATCGACACGTGCGTAAACGCACGTGCATTTTCCGAACCCTGCCATAAAACCATACGGCCTCTACAACGTTTCGCCCGAACTTGGGAAACTGTCTGTGGGGGACTCTAATGACTCGTCAGCACCCTGGCAGTGGGTTTAACCACAAACCGTCAGCGGCACTAGCAATGCGTAACGGCTGCCCATGGACTGACCTCAAGGGATGCCGATGAGCGCACTCATCCGGAAAACCCTACTGAGCCTAACAGTGATAATGTATATACAGTCCGGTCCGTTCGTCAATGAGTATCGCATATCTGCCTAGGGGGCTAGTAACGCCAGACCCCCAATAGCAGTATAAGTCGTGTCGGAGTGAAGCCCAATTACACCCTGAGATACTACTGGAGTACCTACCAGTAAATCTCCTGCCATGGCCATGGACTTTGTGTAATGGCTCTCTTAGACACAGCACGACCTCGCCCCCAATACCGGGAGAGACGAATCCCCTGCCGATCCGCTCACGTGCCTCCATATGGCTCGGGACTGTACCCAAAAGCTACATGTTTACACGACTCCTTTGAGCCGTGGTAGGGTAGAAATCAAAGCACAGTGGGAACTCACACGAGACAAATGACGACCTCAGGTCGATGAACTAACCTGTACACATGTCACCAGGGAACTGCTATTTGACGATAGGTATAATACCAACTAGCAGGTTCCCGGCGAGTCCTGTCCGGTGTACTCATAACCCAATGAGCACCTGTATACATCTTAGGTGATCCAACTGACACCAGTGGCTTGTGAGACCGGCCACCGCCCCTCGTCGGGGTCTCGACTGTACACACTAGTCTACTCCGGAGTATCGATGCCCTGTCTCGAAACTCCCACGACTAGGGACCACAATTAAGGATATGCATATAAACTACCCAACTCTCACGTATATGATCGCCATCATACTGTTGGTAGTAAAGCAAGATCCTAAGGGCTCTATCAAAGTGTAACATGCAATCAGTCACCTGAACATGTACACGACTGATAAAGGCAAACCAGATAGCATACTATCATCTCGAGTAAGACTGTCCTACCGGGATAGGTCCTCCGCAATCATTACAATCACGTACCTGCGATCCAATAATTGACTATGAGGGCACTATCTCCAACATATTCTCATTAGGGTTGAGCAAAAAGTCAATAGTCAACAGTCAACGGTCAACAACCCTAATGAAAATTCTCTGCCTCTGTCTCTCCGTCAACTGTGCATACACACCCGCATCCGTGTTCCAAGGAACACGAATACATACTGGATAAATCCAATCCCAATACGTACACTAGGATCTGGCTTAAACCAAAGCCCGCTAGTGTTAACTGTCCGGACACTGTACGTGCATAAGTGCACGGATGTGACCGAACCCTGTCGCAAAACCATGCGACCTGTCGCAAAACCATGCGACCTCTACTCTTTTGTCTAAAGGCGAATAGCTCTCTGTGTGGGACTCTAAAGACTCGACACTACGCTGGCAGTGGGTTTAACCACAGACTGCAAGCGGCACTAGCTGTGCGTAACAGACCCCAGGTAGATGCCGACAAGAAGACTGACGAGGTGAAACCCATCTGAACTCCTACTGAGCCTGAATGTGACAATCTCCGTACAGTCTGGTCTGTTCGTCTGATACATCGCATGGCGGGCCTAAAGGGGCGGTAAACGTTAGTCCCCTAATAGCGGTACAAGTCGTGTCGGAGTGAAGCCCAAAACACCCTGAGATAACACTGGAAGCCTACCAGTATATCTCGATTGCCCTGGCCAGGGACTACTCGTGTAATGGCTCTTCTAGACACAGCGCGATGTCAACCCCCAATACCGGGAGAGACGAATCCTGTCTAACCGTCACTGCCTCCAAGTGCTTCGGGACTGTACCCAACTACTACCTGTTTGCACGACTCCTTTGAGCCATGGTAGGGTAGTAATCAAAGTACAGTGGGAACACACTCGAGGTGAAGTGACAGTGTCAAGTCAGCGGACTAAGCTGTACTCATGTCACCTGGGAACTGATAACTGACGATAGGTATAATACCAATCGGTCAGTTCCCGACGAGTCCTGTCCAGTGTACTCATAACCTAACGAGCACCCGTATACTATCTTCAGTACGACGTACTGATGGCTGTGGGACAGACCATCTCCCACACTGGGATGAGAAGCGCATACGCTAGTCTACTCCGGAGTATCGATGCCCTGTCTCGATAGTCCTGCGACTAGGGACCTGTATAAGGATGTGCTTATAGATTACCCAGCCCCCACTAGTGTGACTGCCATCACAACGCTGGTAATCAAGCAAAGATCCTAAGGGCTCCACTAATGTGTATAGGTGATATACTAAAATAAACACATGTACACATTGAAGTAGAAACAAACCAAGTAGCATACTACTATATTGAGCAAGATTGTTTATACAAGGTGAATATCCCAAGCTTCCATTAAGTAATATACAAACTAGTATGATACAGTAATGGCCTCTAGGGCATATACACTAACACAATCTGGCTTGAATGTGGTTGCCGCTTCCCAAGAACATCCGCCTCCACTGGATGATGAAAACCCTCTCGATGAGAATGATAGGCAGAAAGTCCCCTCGGTCCATGCAGAGTCAAGCTCGGACTGCGAGGAAGAGCTGACATTCCGCCCCAGGACAGCAGAGCAAGTGCTGCTTCAAGAGCTTCGAAAACAGCTCAGGAGCAAAGATAAAGAGATGGCCAAGCTCTATTCGAAGATAATGGGAGCAGCGGAAAGGTGTGCAAGCTGCTTAAATCCATTTATGGGTTAAAGCAAGTATCGCGGAGTTGGAACATCTGTTTTGATGTTGTAGTCAAAGAGTTTGACTTCATCAAAAATATAGATGAACCTTGTATCTATAAGAAGGTAGCAGAGAGTAAGGTCGTCTTCCTCGTATTGTACGTTGATGACATACTCTTGATAGGAAATGACATTCCTATGCTGCAATCAGTCAAGCTCTTCTTATCACAAAGATTCTCAATGAAAGATCTAGGTGATGCCTCCTGCATATTGGGAATCAAGATCTATAGAGATAGATCTAAACGGATACTGGGATTGTCCCAATCCAGGTACATTGACACCATACTAAAGAGGTTTAGTATGGAAGAAACCATGCGTGGGAACCAACCCACGATCTCTGGACTCACTCTCTCCAAAGAGATGTCTCCCAAGACTGATTTGGAGAGAGCGCATGCAAGGGATACCCTATGCTTCGGCAGTAGGATCTATCATGTATGTGATGTTATGTACCAGACTCGATATAGCATACTCACTAAGTGTAGTGAGTCGGTATCAAGCAGATCCTGGAGAGAGTCACTGGACAGCTGTGAAGAACATTCTCAAGTACTTGCGAAGGACTAGAGATATGTTCTTGGTGTACGGTAACGGAGAACTCCGGGTAGAGTCCTTTACCGATTCCGGCTTCCAAAGTGATAAGGACGACTCTAAGTCGCACTCGGGTTTTGTCTTTACCCTCAATGGAGGGGCGGTATGTTGGAAGAGTTCCAAACAGGATACCGTTGCAGACTCGACGATGGAGGCTGAATACATCGTTGCCAACGATGCTGCCAAACAGGCTGTTTGGATAAAGAAGTTCATTAGTGAACTTGTTGTGGTTCCATCCATTGAACATCCAATACCTCTGTATTGTGATAGCAATGGACCTATGGCTTTGGCCAAGGAACCCAGGTCCCATCAGAAGTCCAGACATATTCTGAGGCGGTATCACCTGATCAGGGAGATAGTTGATCGCCGGGAGATCGAGGTCAGGAGAGTAGATACGAAGGACAACACTACGGATCCACTCACGAATGCCATTCCCCAGATACAGTTTGAGAGATTATTCGGGATGCTAGGTATGAGATACTACAGCAGCTGGCCTTAGTGCAAGTGGGAGATTGATAGTAATGTATATGCCCTAGAGGCCATTGTTGTACATATGATGTATATTATGATGGATGCTTGGATATATATATAAAGGACTTTCTTGCTCGTCATGATAGTATGCTATTTGGTTTCACTTTATCTTAACATGTTGACTTGTACTGGTTTACTGTTTTTCTCTCACATGTTGATAAAGCACTTAAGATATGTACTCGACTTCTGGGACTATGATGAGATCATACTAGTGGGGCCACGGTAGTCAATGAGTACATCCTATAACTGTTCCTAGTCGAGGGTATATCGAGACAGGGTATCGATACACCAGAGTAGACTAGCGTATACGCATCTTGACCCATATGATAGGCGATAGATGATCCCATATCCATCGGTGTTTGACATCAGAGATGGTGTATGGGTGCTCAGTGGAGACTGGGTACACTGGACGGACTTGCCGAGAACTCCCAGATGGTGATATACCACACGTCAGATGGCAGTTCTCCGGTGACACTGGTACAGGGTAGTCTGTAGACCCGAGATCGTCATAGAGTCTTGTGTGATTCCCACTGTGCTTTGATTTCCACCTTACCACGTCCAAGAGGGCGTGCAAAACGGTAGCTTTTGGGTACAATCCCGAATCACATGGAGGCAATGAGCGATAGGAGGGGATTCGTCTCTCCCGGTATAGGGAGTTGATGTTGTGCTGTGTTCGATTGGCTATAACTGGAAGTCCCTGGCCAGGGATGATATAGAGATTTACTGGTAAGTGTTACCAGTAGTTTCTCGACCAGTTATGAGCCACACATCGACACGACTTATCGGTTACTGGGGTTTGACGTATACCACCCCTTGACTTGATATGCGACATATCAGACGAAGAGACCGGACTGTACGGGAGTGTTACTGATTGGATTCACAGGAGAACGTACAAGCTAGCTTGTTGATCTTCTGATCGCTCAATACCTGGGTGGCTGTTACGTTTAGCTAACCGCTTGCAGCTTGTGGGTGTTTGATATGATCATCACCTGCTACCGGCGTATTGATGATTCTTTAGAGTCCTACACAGAGGTTTCTTGGCTCAGGCAAAACGGAGTAGAGGCACATATGTGATATGCGCAAGACCGAGGATAATGCGATATGAGATACCGTATTATATTCTCGTGATATTTAGATATGAACCTGGTCATCGGATCAAGTGTTGATTCGATGAATCGGTACATGATATATTAGTCGGTTATATTCGATATAGCCGGATTGTCGGATCGAGTGTTGATTCGATGATTTAATGTATAATAATATATATGATATATTGTATTACATTATCTAATATTGGCTCACTTTATTATTTCATTTTCTCACCGGATAATACATTGATATATATGTGATATATGTTAATTGTATTATTTTCTTTTGTTACAAATATATAATATATATGTGATATATATTATAGTAACATGATATGATTAATAATGGAACATGTTCGGTAGAGATAAAGCAAGGTTAGGGTTTGATTAGGGTTAGCTCTTTCTTGCACATTCTAGAAAGAATTTCTTTTGTGATGAGAAAGATATTATGTTGATATTTATCCATGACTCACTCTTTAACCTAACCAAACCCTAGCCCTAGTTTATTCTCTATAAAGGTTATCCTTGTCATCCTTGACCATGGTTCCATGATTAATCATATATTCATTTCTATTATTCATCACAAAAGGATTATCTCATTTTTCATCATCTTCTTCTCACTTGAGCTTTGAGAAAGCTTGCTAGATTTTCTTTTTGTGATGATTTCTTGTGAGAATATGATATAAAAAGAAAGTATAAATACTACTCCATCATCCTCATCTAATCTAGCCCATTAGATTAGGGTGTTCACCTCATTAGAGTGAGAGAGCTTGAGTTATAGCAACTTCGACGTAGATCATCGGAGAAATGGAACACTACAAGCTAGCATGGATCGTTCGAGTCGTGGATCCTCTCTTGAGTCCGGGAGATCATGGATCGCGGTAAAGGGACTTCTACTCGGAGCTTATGAAGCGAAGGAGTGGACTACAAAGGTTGTAATCCCTCACACTTAGTAGTAAAGATGTTTACTTGCATGTTAAACCCTAATAATCTAGCAAAGATCCCGGCTTTGGGTTGTTCGGCACGTCTAAAATTTTATTCGGGCATGTTTGATGCCTTATGAACCTTCACAAGAGTGCCTAGGAACCCTACAGTGGTATCAGAGCCTAGCTAGAGCATTAGGCGACGTGTTTACGAAGTTAAAACTCCGAACGTACTCCGAAACGACATTTTAAACCCCTCTGGATATTTTTTCAAAACTGTGATTTTTCAGAACTAAAATTGCTTTAAAACACCAACAGGAATGTAACGTTTTGAAAATCGTTTCGGTGAAATTTCGGAAAAATCGGTAAAATAAAGGGGTTTTCTGTAAAAATTCAAAATACAAATATCTTTATTATAAAATTAAATATACATATTCTAGCTATGAAATTGCTAGTATTTGGTGTTTATTGAGCCACTGATGAAATTTCAAATTTTCCGAAAAAAAATATTTTTAATATTATTTTAAGCCGTCACTAATACATTTAATTAGGAAAAATTACAAACTGGAATGGGTTGAAAAAAATTTTGTGCATCATATTACATTAAGGAAAATTTTAATAGGTGGTTTTTGAATTAAAATGAAGTTTCTAAGCGGTGTTAGAAAATATCGAAGAAAAAGGCTTTTTTTGGTGAAATTAGCGAAAACTTGCAATTTGGTAACTTGAGGGGTTCTTTTTGCATGGAACTTTTTTGTCAATCACTCACTCACATGCTCACCCCTCCTTGGCCGGCCCCACCCCCATCAACAGCCCATATTTTCTTCCCTCTTGTTTGTCTTCATCTCATGTGAAGGAAATGGTTTAAAAATGGTTATATATATATATTATTTTGAGGTAAGGGTATTGTGGTAATTGGGAGGGGCTTTGACTTGGAACTTTTTGGCACCATCCCCTCACCTTTTCCCCTCCTTCCCTTGGCCGAAACCTGCACAGCAGCAGCCCCCATTTCTTCTCCTCTTTTCTCTTCAAAACTCCATCCAAAATGCTTCAAAAAAATCCCACAAAATCAAATTCTAATCCTTATCCATTTCTTCTTGACCTATTCTAGTGTGGATCATGGATCAAGAGAGAAAATTGGAGGCCAAGATTTTTGTGTTAGATCTCTAATTTTGTGAGGTATAATCTTAGCATTTTGCATAAGTTTTTGTTTGATTACTTGAATCTAGCTATTATGTGTTTAATTAGGAGTTAATTGTGGTTTTGATATTAAAGATTTAAATTTCAAGAAAGGGTTTTGAATGCAACTTAGGGTTTTATGATGTGAGATTATGGTTGTGTGATGCTTTTGACATATTAATGTTATGCTAAATCAAATCTAGTTTTTAGTTGAATTTTTGTTAATTTAAATTGTGTTAATTACGCTAATTTGCTAACTAGGTTTTTTATAATTGGTTAAATAATTAAGAGAAAAATGTGATTAGGGTATTCATAACATTATTAACATTATAAAATGTATTTTAATGCTTTAGTTCATGAAAATCCAATCTAAATTGTTGTTTGTGTATTTTTGCTATAAAATTGTTAAAATTGGGTACATTGTAAACTAGAATTTTTTGGTTAATGAAATTTAATAAGATTAAATTGTGGAAATTGTTTTTATGACTTAATTAAGATGTTTAGTAAGCTTTGTGGCCATTAGTTTTGTTAAAACGTCAAGTTTCGAATTAAAAACGGTAATTAAGTGTTTTCTAGGTTTTGTGAAATAAACCGATTTGATCAATTTATTGTTTTTGATGAATTGAATAGTATTTAATACATTTTTAGTGAGTTGTAAAACCGTGATTGGTACGTTTGTTGTTTTTCTCGATGGTGTGACGTTTGTACATCGACATCGAGGGTACTTTGGCTATTCTTGCATGCGTAGGCGATAGGTTTTGACCTATGCATGATGCGCGTGCCGATTTGGTTTTCGTATGCCGTTTCGATTTCGAATTGGGTTTTAATACGATACGGTGCATTATGATATGTAGGTACCCCCATGTGGACTTCGAGACGACAAGCAAGCGTGTGGCGACGTCGGCACCGCCGAGCGAGGACCAGGTGAGTAGATTTATATCTACGGGGAGAAGTCGGGTGGATGGCGTATAGCACCCCCGCAGTCCGTAGTATAGTTCATATATATATATATGTTTATATAGGTGTTTTATGATACAAGAATGCTTATTCATGATATGATTATGTGTTCATGGATTAGCTTTGGGTTAGTTGTGAAACTCTAGAGTAGTTGTTATACCCACATACGCATACACAGACTTGCATACATTACTTTCTTGTGCGTAGATAGGATGTGTATATATGTATATATGCTTGGGTATGGGTCTATGCATATATACATTAGTATACACATGCATGGATGATGATGATGATAGTACTTGGGATTTAAGAAGAGTCGATGAGATTTGATTTGAGGCCGTGAGATCGGTGATATGACAGGGTTCGTATTTGAGATATGACATGTCGTTGTAGCGGGTCCTTGACGTAGTGTTTCACACACGTGCATGCATACTTAGGCGGTGTCAGTATTGTACTAGACGTAGATCAGTACCCCGATCATGATATTTGATAAAGAGGATACCAGATGAATAGTATGATGAATGTGATATTGACCCGTACCCAGATTTGGGATGCCGTACGACGGATTTACGTACGAGCTATATATTGATGATTGATCCGCACTCTTGACTTGGGATGTCTGATTATAGATATGGTATAGGATATGAAATTATTGAGGCGGGATCACCGACTATACATATACAGGTATGTATATGTATCGACTCAGATGATAGGCGGTGTCCTTACCTGTAGATCAGCTTGTTAGTTCAGCCGTATAGTTTAGTGTAGTTGTTAGATTAGATTAGACTCCTTCCTATT
Organism: Agapanthus africanus; assembly: GCA_030015575.1. Taxonomy (NCBI): domain Eukaryota; kingdom Viridiplantae; phylum Streptophyta; class Magnoliopsida; order Asparagales; family Amaryllidaceae; genus Agapanthus; species Agapanthus africanus. The sequence goes on from JASDDO010000031.1 coordinate 186,825,396, forward strand.
TCAAAACTAGCGGATCGTGGGTATTTTAAAAGACAGGTCAAGGGATCTACGGATATTTCAAAAGACGTATCTTTTCTTAAAACCACCGTAGCCCTTATTTTCAAAACTCCACGATTCGTGTTATTTTAAATGGCACCATTGTTTAATATTTAGCTCCCGCTCATTTGGTTTCTCGCTCCGCATCGCATACTTACATTGTTATTTCATATTGCATTGTTGACATTATGCTGTTAGGACTCCAGCACCATTACCGATGATGCGTACATACCACATACACTTACTTGCCGGCTCACACACGTCTTCATCGGTAATTGCCATGTCACGTATACCTTATAAAATATTATTGCTTAACTTAGCTTGATAGCTAGTAGTTTGACATAATATTAATGTACTTACCTTATATGCCAGCTTTGATATTGTAGTTATTACTTGTCACTTCATGCATACTGTTATTCATTGTTATGTCGTATTCATGGATTCTCATGCCTGTATTCATGGGTTTACATGCTATTGATGATTTGGATTCGGATTTCCATGAGATTTTCTGGATTTGAGGGAAAACCGCAAAACTTGTATAAGCTTCTTTCCTCTCTTTTAAATAAAAAGTGCGGTTTTCCCATGATGTATGAGTCGTCCACCATGAGTTTGCTGATGGATTTCTAGACCCGATTCGAGGAGATGGATGAACCGTTTCGGGTACATGGTGGGCCCGGTGCGGTAACCCGGGGCAAGAAGATCGTGTTGTTGACGTTGAGCCTGTGCAGGGGAGCACGACCGACCGGTGATTTTACCTGACGCGTCGGATATCCGGAGGATACCGTCGTGGTCATGAAATGGATGGTAGGGGCCGGTATGGACTCACGGTGCCCTAGATATTGTGATTGAGATTTTGAGATATTGAGGTACAGAGATTGTGATACAGAGATATCGTGATATTTGGACACTTGTTTTGTGTCGATGCTGGGCACTGTTTTATGCTGATTTCATTTATGGTACCTCATTTTTAAAATACAGAAATCTCACTGATTTATGAAAGCAGTTTTCTGCAGTACATTCATTCTGTTTCATGCATTCATACATCATCCATATGTCACGACCCGCAGGGTACGGAACGTGACTGGCACTTAAGTTACGAAACGTCTTAAGACATCCATAAAATAAGTAAGCCAAAGCCCAAAAACCAAAACCAAATAAGCAAAAGAATGAAGGAAAACCAATCAATTGAAAGCGAGTTTATCAAATGAGTCACATCAAGCCCTTTTTTTTAAAACAATATCAATTTTTCCGAAAATTTCGGCAGAGCCTCCTTTGTAAATACTGGCCCCCAAAATGGGTACAACAAGAATATATATAAATCCAACAAATATGGCATCCCCCAGCGGGAGCTAGCTCTTCGCCACAAGGCGGTCATAAATCCCACGCAATATAAAACAATAACATGCAAAATAATCATAATGAAGCATGAGAAAAACAGCATGTCGACTCAAGTGAGCTCGACCCCAAAATACAGCATAAAAGTCCACAAATCTCACATTCTCATCTCTAGGTCAATATACAATAATACTGGTAGATACAGTAGATGGATTACACTATATACAAAGAATATACAAGGTGGTACAAAAATAATAATATAACCCACCTAAGAGCAAAACCTCGAGTCCAGGCAAAAGAGGCAAAAGAAGCAAGTGCGCCCGCCGCTACTGTACTGACGGAGTGGACCTGCAAAAGGCTGTGGCACAACGGGGGTGAGTTGCCAACTTGTGAGTAATAAATAACATCTACACAGGCTATCGAAAGCATGCACACAAGCATCCTAGCATCTAAAATACAGGTAAGGCAGGACATAATAACAGGTATGTATGCAATATGAATATACTAGAAGGTATGAATGCAATGCGAATCAACTCATGATCTGAATGTGTAAGTATAAGAATCATGTTTTTACCATAGGAATCTCTTTTGAAATACCAGCACAATACCAATAGAATCAACAAGAACCTGTGTCCAGTAACGACAACTTAAAACTATCACAAATCTCATATATCCATGTCATAGTATCTCTGGCCTCAGCCATCCGGCTGACCCATCTCAATTTCAATATCTCATCATCTCGCGGCCACGGTCGGTATCCTCTGGATATCCGCCGTCCCAAACAGTCACCGGTAGGTAATCCGTCCCCTGCCAGGCTCATCGTCAGCAACACGAGCTTCTTGCCCCGGGGTACCTTACCGGGCCCACCATGTACCCGAGAGAGTTCATCCAACTCCTCGAAATGGGTCTCGAAAACCACAGAAAACTCATGTTGGACGACACTTACATCACTAGAAAACAGCAATTTACATATTTAAAAAAAATATATACTAAGTTTAGAAATTTTGCGGCTTTCCCCCGAAATCCAGAATATCATAAAATCTCAAGAAATCCTCGTACGTGCATATGTCAATGATAATGAATGCATAGGGTATCAATAATCAAGTTGCGATGTGTGATTAATAGACTAGGAATGAACAAATAATATGATGAGGTACATGCACATGAATAGCAATCCTACGATTTCATTTTAAGGAATTAAAGGCAATAGCACAAGTTTAAGTATCAATTATAGTAAAAGGTTTCAATTTAAAGGTTATATAGTGTGGTGGCATGGCAATTACCAGAGTGTGTGTGTAAGCATGAATAGTGCTCGTGCTATATATAAAAACCCTGGCAATGGTGCTGGTGTCCTATAGAATGGGTTCGCATATGTATGTCAATATAAGTCATGAATGTAGCAAACAATCATACAAGTATTACACCCCTAATTACTAACAATACTAAGAATCTTTTTAAGCTACTAAAACTATCGGGCGACTTGCGCCATCCAACGATAGTCCACCGTAGATGTTACATCTACTCACTGGAATCCCGAGCTAGTCACGTCCAATCACCGCTTTCCCCTTTCGTGCCGCGTCTGACGTCTCCGCGACCGAACCTGGAATTTACATCAATACAAAACATAAGGTTACACATCAAGAACGATGCAAATCCCAAACGAAAATACTAACGTTCACAAGCTAGGTACAACGTGCACAAGGTGCGCGGAACACACGCGAAAATCGCAAAAACTAACTAAATCGTCGATTTGGTCGCCCGGAAAAACTAAAACCCGAACACTCAAAACTCCGCACTCACACATCCCAAATGTCATAGGATATGCCAAAAATATCATCAATATATCAAAATTATTCATCACAATATTTTTATAACAAAACTAGTAAGCTAGAAATTTGCAATTTGGTGCAAACATCGACAATTAGCGATAAAGTTAACACAATCCAACACAAACATCCAACCACACAACTAGTTAGCCACAATAACACAATTTTAACTCATTTACCATGCTACAAAACCTATTATCCAAACACAACCCTTTCTTGAATTTTGGTAATTAGCAATCTTAATCCAACTACACATGTAAAACCCTAAATTAACACTAGGTTTTAGCTCAATTAGCAAGTTAACCACTTAGATTAAGTTAACAAAATAACTAGATAACAAAATAGATTTAATTAACCTACTAAAGATTTCTAAAACCCTAGTTTAATTTCAGCCCATAAACTTTTTTAAAAAACTAGTATGCAAATAGCACTAAAATTAACACTAAAACAACTAAATTAAAGGAATTAACCATAAGTATTTAAATGGGTAAGGATTATACCCCAATTTCTATGGATCTAGCAAGAACAAGACGCCTCCAAAGATGGCTTCATAGCACCATGATCCAAGCAAGAAGGGCCAAGGAGAATGGGATGAAGGATGGGGTTTAATTTGTGAGGTTTAAATTGCAATTTTGGAGCAAACTTGATGAATTTTTGAAGAAGATGAAGAGAAAAATGATGAAAAGGGGAGGGGCTGCAGATTTCGGCCTGCACAAGGGAGAGGGGAATGGTGTGGGGTGTGGGAAAGTCATGGTCAACCCATACCAAACAAGTAAAGACCCATAACCAATTAAAAATTCAAAACCCTTTAGAAAAAACACCTCTTTTCTACACAAGAATAAAAGTCAAAGAGGCAAGCATTTTTTTCTTGGGTTGCTGGAAATGTGCCGGCCTAGGGGTGATGGAAAAGAGAGAGGGGTTTTACAAAAGAATTTTTATGCAAAAAGACCCCCTACAAGTCCAAAATTGCAAGTTTAAGCTTAAATTCAATAAATTTCGTTTTCCATAATAAAAATTAGTTAAAACATGAAATAAAATACTAAAAATTTATATTACAACTAGATTTTAATTAACATGATTTTAAAGCTTAAATTTAGCCCATTTAAATTTGTATTTATCGCTAATTTAATGTATTTTCTTACCGGCTTAAAATAATATTAAAAAAATTGAAAAATTAGGGAAAATTTTTAAACGACCAGAATTTCATAAGTAACTCATTTGCTACTAAAAACTAGCAATTACCTATCCAAATTAGGTATAATTAGTCATAAACTGCAAAATAACAAAAAAGACGGTTTACGGAAAAATACAGAATTTTCATCGATTTTCAGGAAAACACCAAAACGACTTTTCAAGGCGCTACAATCTTCCCCCCTTAAAGAAATTCGGTCCCCGAATTTAAAAATATAACTACGCGTACCTTCAAAGAGATGGGGATATTTCTTCCTCATCTCGCCCTCGGTCTCCCAGGTGACCTCCTCGCTGCTCGGGCCACGCCAAAGGACCTTGACGGTCGGTATAACTTTCGATCTCAACTTCTTCACCTGCTGATTCAGAATGGCCACCGGCTGCTCTGCAAAAGAAAGGTCGCGCTCTAGCTGGACTGTCGGGTGCTGAATCGCATGCGAAGGGTCGTGAAGCTACTTGCGGAGCATCGAAACATGGAAGACGGGGTGAACATCAGGAAAGCTGGGTGGAAGAGCCAAACGATATGCAACAGCGCCGACACGCTCGAGGATCTCGAAGGGACCCACAAACCTGGGACTAAGCTTTCCTTTTCGCCCAAATCGCACCACGCCCTTCATCGAAGAGACCCTCAGAAAAACATGATCGCCAACTGCGAACTCTAGCCTGCGACGGCGCCTGTCTGCATACGATTTTTGCCTGCTCTGAGCCGCTCTCATCCGGTCTCGGATCAACTGTATCTTCGCTGTCGTCTCCTCAACAAGCTGCGGCCCCAAAATACTGCTCTCGCTGAGCTCTGTCCAACAGACGGGCGATCTGCATCTCCTCCTATACAATGCCTCGAAAGGTGCCATCTGAATAGTATCCTGAAAGCTGTTGTTGTAGGAGAACTCCACTAGAGGTAAATGACGATCCCAACTACCGCCGAAGTCTAAAATGCACGCTCTGAGCATGTCCTCGTGTGTCTGAATGGTCCGCTCTGACTGTCCGTCGGTCTGCGGATGAAACGCTGTGCTGAAGCTCAAACGAGTGCCCAAAGCCTCCTGATGTCTCTGCCAAAGTCGGCTGGTGAACTGGGTGCCTCGATCTGACACGATACAAGTCGGTATGCCATCCAGCCGCACGATCTCGTCGATGTAAAGCTGGGCATACTGAGCGAAGCTGAAAGTGGTCTTCACTGGAAGGAAGTGGGCCGCTTTCGTCAATCGATCTACGATCACCCAGATGGAGTCATACCCTCGACTGGTCCTGGATAGAACCACAACGAAATCCATCGAAATCTGCTCCCATTTCCACTCCGGAATGGGTAATGGCTGTACCTCTCCTGCGAGCCTCTGGTGCTCGGCCTTGACTTGCTGACAAGTCAGGCATCTCGATACAAACTCTGCAATGTCCCTCTTCATCCCATCCCAACAGTAGGTCTCTCTCATATCATGGTACATCTTAGTGGAACCGGGGTGGACACTATACACTGATCGGTCTGCCTCCTCAAGAATGTCGTGCCGCAATCCATCAGCATCTGGTACGCACAGTCTAGATCCATATCGTAAAATCCCCCGATCGTCAATCACGAACTCGGAAAATCTGCCATGTCCCATCTGTGCCATGATCTCTGAGCAACGGTCGTCACTGTGCTGTGCCTCATATATACGGTCAAGCAACTGTGGGCGTGCACGAACATGCGCGAGCTGTCCTCCTGTCTGAGTGAACTCGAACTCAACTCGGCTGTCGCATAACATCTGCCAATCTGCTGATGACTGCCTCTGCACTGCGCTCTCACTCCTCTGTCCAAACGAAAGGAACTCCCTTCCGGGTCAAACCGGTCAAAGGTGCAGCTATACGGGAGAAGTCCTGAAAAAAACACCTGTAGTAGCCCTCCAGGCCTAGAAAACTACAGATCTCAGTAACCGATGTAGGTCGGGGCCACTGCTGAACAGCCTCAATCTTCTTCGGGTCCACACATATGACGTCTCTCGTAATCACGTGACCCAAGAATCCGACGCTGTCCAGCCAGAATGCACACTTGGAGAACTTTGCGAACAGCTGGTGCTCCCTCAGAGTCTGTAACGTAATCCGCAAGTGCTGCTCGTGCTCCTCTCTGCTCCGGGAGTACACCAAGATATCATCGATAAACACGATGATGAACAAGTCAAGATATGGCCTGAATGTACGGTTCATCAAATCCATGAATGCTGCTGTGGCGTTGGTGAGTCCGAACGACATCACCAAAAACTCGTAGTGGCCGTAGGGCGTGCGGAAAGCTGTCCTCGGTATATCCTCCTGTCGAACTCGCAGCTGATGGTATCCTGATCGCAAGTCGATCCTCGAAAAATACCCCGCACCGTGAAGCTGGTCGAACAAATCATCAATGCGTAGCAACAGATATCTTTTCCGAACGGTAACTTTGTTCAGCTGGCGGTAGTCGATACATAAGCGTAAACTTCCATCCTTCTTCTTGACAAACAGGACCGGAGCACCCTACGGAGAAACACTAGGTCAAATAAGCCCCTTCTCTAACAAATCCTGAAACTGATCATTCAGCTCTCGAAGCTCTGCCGGGGCCATCCGATAAGGCGGTATAGAAATAGGCCCCGAGCCGGGAATCAAATCGATGCAGAACTCAACGTCGCGCTCAGGTGGTAGCCCAGGTAGCTCATCAGGGAAAACATCAGGGAACTCACAAACAACCGGGACACGGTCCAACGGAACCTCTGCAGCTCGAGTATCACAAATATACGCTAAGAATCCCTAACATCCCTTCCGCAAGAGCTGACCAGCGCGAAGAGACGAAATCAAGCTGGGAAGGGTGACGCTGCGGTCTCCCTGAATAACAAGGACTGGCTCTCCCGGAAAGCTAAATATGACCGCCTTCTAACGGGAGTCCACCGAAGCATAACAAGTGGCTAGCCAATCCATGCTCAGAAGCACATCAAAGTCCAACATATCGAGGAGAATCAAATCAACCGATGAATCCCTCTCCCCGATACGAACGGAACACAATCGAAATACAAAACGAGCGACAAACGACTCACCCACCGGGGTAACAACAACAAGCGGAAGATCTAACGACAACGACTCACGGCCCAACATCGGTGCAAAGTGTGTAGAGACGTACGAATGTGTGGAACCAGTGTCGAATAATACCCGTGCGTCGAAAGAACAAACTGGCAAGGTACCTGCCACAACGGCATTGGATGCCTGCGCATCCTACGGTGTCAAAGCAAATACTCGGGCCTTTCCTCCACCGATAGCGGGCTGACCTCGACCTCGGCCGCTGCCTCCTCGTCCTCTCTGAATAGGACCGCCGCGTCCACGGCCTCTGGGTGCACCTAACTGGCGTGGAGCATCGCCTGTGGTAGGAAGTAGGGCTCTCTGAGGAGGGGTGGTGATGGTGGTAGGGTCACATGCGGAACTGTCGCTGCTCCCTGTCGTCTCGTCGGACTGTCTCTGACAAGATGGTGCGGACTCCCGCACCCAAAACACCCTGGCGACGGCTGCTGTCCCGGGGGATAAGAACCATATAACTGTCCCCGTCCAAATCCTCTGCCAGGCCTATCTCTCAGAAAGAATCTGGCGCGCTGCCTCTGAGACGGTACATCGGTGCGAATCCTCTTCGACCCAGAAACGGCCGAAGTCTGTGATATACGTGCCTCCATCCGTAATGCCGTATCCATAGCAGCTGAATAAGTGTCGTAGTGCTGGGCGCCAATGGCAAGATATAGCTGGGCATCAAGTCCCTGTACGAACCTCTTCACCATCTTCTCTTCGGTATCCACCAAATACAGAGCATATCGGGATAACTGTGTAAACCGGATGTCATACTCAGACACCGTCATCCCAGGTGTCTTGACTAAGGCCTCAAAGCTACGAGCTCTGGCGTCACGAACGCTCTCTGGGAGGAAACGAGCTAGAAAGACCGCTGTAAACTCGGCCCAAGTCATAGGCGGTAGACCTGCAACTCGACCTCTCAAGACTGACTCCCACCATGTCTGCGCGAGACCCTCTAGTCGAAAACTCGCAAGCTCTACCCATCGATCATCCGAACACCTCAGCGAACGGCAGATCCTGGCTAAACTGTCAAGGAACGTCTGTGGGTCCTCCGCTGCCTCGGTGCCGGTGAAAACTGGAGGTCTCAGCCTCATGAAATCCTGTAGTGAAACCGGGATGGTCACGGCGGTAGTTGTAGGAGCAGGTATCATAGCAGTCTGGGATGTAGTAGGTGCGTCATCCGGCCTCGGTGTACGACTGGATGCAACTAGGGATCCTACCATCTGACGTAGCTCCTGCATGCCCCCCATCATCTGTCGCAACTCCTCCATACCAGTCTCGAGCCTATCTATACGGCCTGGGGAAGGTGGATCGGTCTATCCCTGCGGCATAGGCATACCACCCTGCTCAGTCCTAGTCTCGGACGAGCCAGCTCGAATCTCGTCTCGGGCGGTAGCCCTCTGTGCCCTCGTAGCCTTCGGCGGCATAGTGGCTGTTACCGGAAAACGGATAATAAGAACAGTGCAATAGGATCATAGGATACACGGAATTGAAGAAGGAATTTCAAGCAAGTATATCCTAAAGTCACTTAGGCGGAGTACCGTATCGCAAGTATGCCGCGGACATACACACGCTACGTTACCCTACTTAAGTCGCTTACTCCATCTTCCAAGGGTCATCCTACACTCAAAAAGGTAAAACCTATCGCTATGATACCAACTTTGTCATGACCCGCAGGGTACGGAACGTGACTGGCACTTAAGTTACGAAACGTCTCAAGACATCCGTAAAATAAGAAAGCCAAAGCCCAGAAACCAAAACCAAATAAGCAAAAGAATGAAGGAAAACCAATCAATTGAAAGCGAGTTTATCAAATGAGTCACATCAAGTCTTTTTTTTTAAAACAATATCAATTTTTCCGAAAATTTCGGCAGAGTCTCCTTTGAAAATAATGGCCCACAAAATGGGTACAACAAGAATATATATAAATCCAACAAATATGGCATCCCTAAGCGGGAGTTAGCTCTTCGCCACAAGGCGGTCACAAATCCCATGCAATATAAAACAATAACATGCAAAATAATCATAATGAAGCATGAGAAAAACAGCATGTTGACTCAAGTGAGCTCGACCCCAAAATACAGCATAAAAGTCCACAAATCTCACATTCTCATCTCTAGGTCAATATACAATAATACTGGTAGACACAGTAGATGGAGTACACTAGATACAAAGAATATACAAGGTGGTACAAAAATAATAATATAACCCACCTAAGAGCAAAACCTCGAGTCCAGGCAAAAGAGGCAAAAGAAGCAAGTGCGCCCGCCGCTACTGTACTAACGGAGCGGACCTGCAAAAGGCTGTGGCACAACGGGAGTGAGTTGCCAACTCGTGAGTAATAAATAACATCTACACAGGCTATCGAAAGCATGCACACAAGCATCCTAGCATCTAAAATACAGGTAAGGCAGGACATAATAGCAGGTATTTATGCAATATGAATATACTAGCAGGTATGAATGCAATGCGAATCAACTCATGATCTGAATGTGTACGTATAAGAAACATGTTTTTCCCTTAGGAATCTCTTTTGAAATACCAGCACAATACCAATAGAATCAATAAGAACCTGTGTCCAGCAACGACACCTCAAAACTATCACAAATCTCATATATCCATGTCATAGTATCTCTGGCCTCAGCCATCCGGCTGACCCATCTCAATATCAATATCTCATCATCTCGCGGCCACGGTCGGTATCCTCTGGATATCCGCCGTCCTAAACAGTCACCGGTAGGTAATCCGTCCCCTGCCAGGCTCATCGTCAGCAACACGAGCTTCTTGCCCCGGGGTACCTTACCGGGCCCACCATGTACCCGAGACGGTTCATCCAACTCCTCGAAACGGGTCTCGAAAACCACAGCAAACTCATGGTGGACGACACTTACATCACTAGAAAACCGCAATTTACATATTTAAAAAAATATATTCTAAGTTTAGAAATTTTGCGGCTTTCCCCCGAAATCCAGAATATCATAAAATCTCAAGAAATCCTCGTAAGTGCAAATGTCAATGATAATGAATGCATATGGTATCAATAATCAAGTTGCGATGTGTGATTAATAGACTAGGCATGAACAAATAATATGATGAGGTACATGCACATGAATAGCAATCCTACGATTTCATTTTAAGGAATTAAAGGCAATAGCACAAGTTTAAGTATCAATTATAGTAAAAGGTTTCAATTTCAAGGTTATCTAGTGTGGTGGCATGGAAATTACCAGGGCGTATGTGTAAGCATGAATAGTTCTCGTGCTGCATATAAAAACCCTGGCAATGGTGCAGGTGTTCTATAGAATGGGTTCGCATATGTATGTCAATATAAGGCATGAATGTAGCAAACAATCATACAAGTATTAGACCCCTAATTACTAACATTACTAAAAATCTTTGTAAGATACTAAAACTATCGGACGACTTGCGCCATCCAACGATAGTCCCCCGTAGATGTTACATCTACTCACTGGAATCCCTAGCTAGTCACGTCCAATCACCGCTTTCCCCTTTCGTGCCGCGTCTGACGTCTCCGCGACCGAACCTGGAATTTACATCAATACCAAACATAAGGTTACACATCAAGAACGACGCAAATCCCAAACGAAAATACTAACGTTCACAAGCTAGGTACAACGTGCACAATGTGCGCGGAACACACGCGAAAATCGCAAAAACTAACTAAATCGTCGATTTGGTCGCCCGGAAAAACTAAAACCCGAACACTCAAAACTCCGCACTCACACATCCCAAATGTCATAGGATATGCCAAAAATATCATCAAGATATCAAAATAATTCATCACAATATTTTTATAACAAAACTAGTAAGCTAGAAATTTGCAATTTGGTGCAAACATCGACAATTAGCGATAAAGTTAACACAATCCAACACAAACATCCAACCACACAACTAGTTAGCCACAATAACACAATTTTAACTCATTTACCATGCTACAAAACCCATTATCCAAACACAACCCTTTCTTGAATTTTGGTAATTAGCAATCTTATTCCAACTATACATGTAAAACCCTAAATTAACACTAGGTTTTAGCCCAATTAGCAAGTTAACCACTCAGATTAAGCTAACAAAATAACTAGATAACAAAATAGATTTATTTAACCTACAAAAGATTTCTAAAACCCTAGTTTAATTTTAACCCATAAACTTTTTAAAAAAACTAGTATGCAAATAGCACTAAAATTAACACTAAAACAACTAAATTAAAGGAATTAACCATAAGTATTTAAATGGGTAAGGATTATACCCCAATTTCTATAGATCTAGCAAGAACAAGACGCCTCCAAAGATGGCTTCATAGCATCATGATCCAAGCAAGAAGGGCCAAGGAGAATGGGATGAAGGATGGGGTTTAATTTGTGAGGTTTAAATTGCAATTTTGGAGCAAACTTGATGAATTTTGGAAGAAGATGAAGAGAAAAATGATGAAAAGGGGAGGGGCTGCAGATTTCGGCCTGCACAAGGGAGAGGGTAATGGTGTGGGGTGTGGGAAAGTTATGGTCAACCCATACCAAACAAGTAAAGACCCATACCCAATTAAAAATTCAAAACCCTTTAAAAAAAACACCTCTTTTCTACACTAGAATAAAAGTCAAAGAGGCAAGCAATTTTTTCTTGGGTTGCTGGAAATGGGCCGGCCTAGGGGTGAGGTAAGAGAGAGAGGGGTTTTACAAAAGAAATTTTATGCAAAAAGACCCCCTACAAGTCCAAAATTGCAAGTTTAACCTTAAATTCAATAAATTTCGTTAACCATAATAAAAATTTGTTAAAACTTGAAATAAAATACTAAAAATTTATATTACAACTAGATTTTAATTAACATGATTTTAAAGCTTAAATTTAGCCCATTTGAATTTGTATTTATCGCTAATTTAATGTATTTTCTTACCGGCTTAATATAATATTAAAAAAATTGAAAATTAGGGAAAATTTTTAAACGACCAGAATTTCATAAGTAACTCATTTGCTACTAAAAACTAGCAATTACCTATCCAAATTAGGTATAATTAGTCATAAACTGCAAAATAACAAAAAAGACGGTTTACGGAAAATTACCGAATTTTCACCGATTTTCAGGAAAACACCAAAACGACTTTTCAAGGCGCTACACCATATGATACATTGCTATCTGAGGCACTGACACGCGCACATAGGATTACACTAGGGTTAGATATTTGCCCTAGCCATGGTTATGTGTTGCTGGTTATATATTTGAGGATTTTATATTTTGATCGTATGACCTAGGATTGCGTCATACATGAGATTTCTATTCGTAGATGTCTTTCTATTCACGAGTTGGCAACTCACCCCCATTGTGCCCCAGTTTCTTGCAGGTTTGCCGTACAGGTTTTATTACGGCTTTGTGGGCACAGTTTCGTTCGGGTGACTTGCTAGTAGGTGGGTTTATTTGTATCGTACCCATCATTATACATTGTATATTATTATTCAGTTGTATCTAGAATTCCATCAACCAAACATGTATTTATTTTTGAGATAGAGACCAGTGATGCTATTCTTTCGACCTTAGAGTCGCACGTTGTATTTCTGTGGATTTCTTGTTGTTTTGAGTTCCTTTTGAGTTTTGATCCTCGCCCTTGGCTTTGCATATTATATTGCTTGTATGGTTGTGACCGTCGATTGAGGAAGAGCTAGCTCCCTCTTGGGGACGCCTTTTATTGATTTCGTATACTATTCATGTTGTATCCCGTTTGGGAGCCAGTATTTACAAAGGAGACTCTGCCGAAATTTTCAGGAAATATTTGATGTTTTTTAAAACTGCATAATTCGGTTTATGCTATTAAAACTACTTGATTTTAAATTTGTTTTCCTTCACTCTTCTACTTTTCTTGGTTTGGATTTCTGGGTTTTCGGCTTACTTAGATTACGTACGCCTCGAGACGTTTCGTAGTTTAAGTGCCGGTCATGTTCCGTACTCTCGGGACGTGACAAAGTTGGTATCAAAGCATTAGGTTTTACCTTTGGAGCGTAGGATGACCCTTGGTTGATGGAATAGGTGACTAATGTAGAGTGACGTGCCGTGGGTATGTTCCGCGGCATACTTACGATACGCTACTCCACTTAAGGAGCCTTAGGATATAAATTTCTTTGCTCGGTATCATATTCATTCCTGATCTAGCCTCATCGGTACCAGTTATGGTTTTGCTGCCACGATTACGGGCAGGGAGAGCTACGGCTAGAGTTGCGGTCAGCATGAGCTCGTCACAAATGAGGACTGACCAGGGCGTAATTCCGGCGACACACGATTGCTGAGATGTGTCTTTTTACTGTGTTTTCGCGCCACGAGCGTTTGGCAGATCGCCTTTATGAGATTTCTCGGTCGTGCCGATCAGTACCAGAGGATTGGGCCACCGACAGAGGCCAGCCAGATTTTTTATGACCGTTGGCGCATTGCTTATTCATGATAATTGAGGCACTGTTCAGCGTGTAGACGAGTGAGCCAGTTATTGCTGCGAACGACGAGACATCGCCCCAGATGTTGGAGCTATTGCAGTATGAGTTATACTAAGAGATGATAAAAGGTAGCTAGACACCCGGGGATGAATGACTAGGACATGCGGTTCGTTCGCTACCCCGATGCGAGGTCATCAGATAGATTGATTCCAGCTAGAGATGACTTCACGCAGAGACGTTGAGGGTCGACAGAGACGATCGAATGTAAGAAACCTATTATTCCAAGTTTAAAGTATTCGGAAGGACATGCAGGCAATTCTATGGACCCTTTAGAAGAATGAAACCTTAACTCGACTTAATGACCGTTTGAAAGCCTTTGAACCTTAGGGTTTGCGGCAGTTCCGCGGCGCCATTAGTAAGGCTTGGGTTTGCCCTTCTACGGCTGGACCATCGATGTTGTGGTACGTACTCGATGCTGTTAAACTGTGCCCAAGATATTGAGCTCTTGGGGGATTATGAGGTTTTGACAAATCGATTGGATGGTTCTACTTCATTCGGATGCCAGGTGGTGAGATGCATTTCTTAGGAGACTCCAAACACGAGGATAGCCGTAGGAGCTCGGTCCATGCAGCCACGACGAGACGAGTCCGAAGCAGTCGACATTAGAGAAAGTGGAGTAAGAGGTTCGTACGAGATCTTGATGAGACGACGTTCCACTCCGCCGACATCAGAGATGCGATACGCATGCCGAGGCATTGTACTTGGATATACCTTCCAGAAGGAGTCATGATGAGTATGCAGCCGTTCCGGAACGAGAACAGATCTAGTAAGGGACGATGACTTCCAGACAGTTCGGCAGAGACGAGATTTGGGAGAGATCTCGACAGGACCTTTCTGGGATGAATTACACGAAGACTTGGACCCAGGAGTGGTCATGTTACGCACACCGGCAGGCCAGAGTTCAGGATCGTCAACGAGACATGCTATGAGCGACCATGACAGTTGGCCAGAGGTTCTTGGAGGATGTGCTCGAGTGGGACTATTCCGCCATACTTGATTTCGGTATTTTGGGCGATCTATTCGCATGACTTATTTTGATGATTGAGTTTCAGGATATTTGTTTTCATGCACCATGGTTGCACCTGCTGAGTATTTATGATTTCTGCACAGTGTTGCACTTGATATCGTTTTCGTGCCTTGGTTTCTCATGTTTATGATTTTATGGGTATTATACAGTTGAGTTGATTTTGTGCGTATGTACGCACACAATTTGGTTTTTGCACTCGGTATAGTTCATATATGCTTGCAGTGCAGTGATGCGTATTTTGTGCACTTAGATGCACTAGACTTCGATTTCGATTGTGATACTTGATATTTGTTTTGTGCACCTTGTGCACCTGATTTGATTTTGCGCATGTTCGGCGCTTGATATTGGATTTCATGATTTTGTGCATAATGGATTCACCTGGTTTTCATTTTCGTGCATGTTGAGCGCGTGTTTTGAGAAGCGATTTCGGTGCACACCAGATGCACTAAATCGAGATTTTTCGTGCGTGTCAGACGCACCTGTCCTTGCTGTCAGGCCCACACGTTGCCTATGACCGATGTTGTGTGCACACCCGATGCACTTAGATGTTGTTTCTGTGCGCATGTATAGCACATATGTGGATTTTGATTTCCGTGCGCACCAGACGCACGTAGTATTCATATGCATATTTTGGGATTGATTTCTTATAGAGCATTACGTTTTTATGATATTTACTATGTGTTTTCGTACTGAGCAGGACTAGTCAGAGGAAAGTGCCTGAATGTATTTTGCATGCATTGATAGCTATCGAAGGGAATTCCAAAAAGCGAGCTATAGTCTCAGTATTTACCTACGTGTCTGATACGACACGAAACATTTAAAACAAGGAAACCGTTCTAAATTGTTTCCCAAAACGGCGGAACGTACATTTCAAACAAAAGATATATATGTATACGGTTATTTTCTTATGAGAGACATCCGCCACTGTGAAGTGTTATGCGCATTGCACAACGACTTTAAGAGTTTTGGCATGCATTTCCTTCAGAGAATTACATATATAGATTTGATATTTACGAGTATAGTTTCGAGTTATATCATATTGGTTTTTTATTGCGATTGACATTTGTGTCTTTACCAGGACTCCGATGATTGCGAGATACTTGACGGAGTTTTGATATTGAGTTATATGCTCATTTTTCATGCACATGCGCTGCGCTACGATTTGTTTTATGTATTTACGATTTCGGAGCCCCGACGACTTGATGGTTTTGGCTTAAATGTTTTAGTATTTGGGGGAGTTTTAATTTAAATTCGGGGACCGAATTTCTTTAAGGGGGGAAGATTGTAACGTTTTGAAAATCGTTTCGGTGAAATTTCGGAAAAATCGGTAAAATAAAAGGGTTTCTTTAAAAAGTCAAAATACAAATATCTTTATTATAAAATTAAATATACATATTCTAGCTATGAAATTTCTATTATTTGGTGTTCATTGAGCCACTGGTGAAATTTCAAATTTTCCGAAAAAAAATTATTTTTAATATTATTTTAAGCCGTCACTAATACATTTAATTAGGGAAAATTACAAACTGGAATGGGTTGAAACAAATTTTGTGCATCATATTACATTAAGGAAAATTTTAATATGTGGTTTTTGAATTAAAATGAATTTTCTAAGCGGTGTTAGAAAATATCGAAGAAAAAGGCCTTTTTTTGGTGAAATTAGCGAAAACTTGCAATTTGGTAACTTGAGGGGTTCTTTTTGCTTGGAACTTTTTTTGTCAATCACTCACTCACATGATCACCCCTCCTTGTCCGGCCCCACACCCATCAACAGCCCATATTTTCTTCCCTCTTGTTTGTCTTCATCTCATGTGAAGGAAATGGTTTAAAAAGGGTTATATATATATTATTTTGAGGTAAGGGTATTGTGGTAATTGGGAGGGACTTTGACTTGGAACTTTTTGGCACCATCCCCTCACCTTTTCCCCTCCTTCCCTTGGCCGAAACCTGCACAGCAGCATCCCCCATTTCTTCTCCTCTTTTCTCTTCAAAACTCCATCCAAATTGCTTCAAAAAAATCCCACAAAATCAAATTCTAATCCCTATCCATTTCTTCTTGACCTATTCTAGTGTGGGACATGGATCAAGAGAGCAAATTGGAGGCCAAGATTTTGGTGTTAGATCTCTAATTTTGTGAGGTATAATCTTAGCATTTTGCATAAGTTTTTGTTTGATTACTTGAATCTAGCTATTACGTGTTTAATTAGGAGTTAATTGTGGTTTTGATATTAAAGATTTAACTTTCAAGAAAGGGTTTTGAATGCAACTTAGGGTTTTATGATGTGAGATTATGGTTGTGTGATGCTTTTGACATATTAATGTTATGCTAAATCAAATCTAGTTGTTAGTTGAATTTTTGTTAATTTAAATTGTGTTAATTACGCTAATTTGCTAACTAGGTTTTTTATAATTGGTTAAATAATTAAGAGAAAAATGTGATTAGGGTATTCATAACATTATTAACATTATAAAATGTAGTTTAATGCTTTAGTTCATGAAAATCCAATCTAAATTGTTGTTTGTGCATTTTTGCTATAAAATTGTTAAAATTGGGTATATTGTAAACTAGAATTTTGGGGTTAATTAAATTTAATAAGATTAAATTGTGGAAATTGTTTTTATGACTTAATTAAGATGTTTAGTAACCTTTGTGGCCATTAGTTTTGTTAAAACGTCAATTTTCGAATTAAAACGGTAATTAAGTGTTTTCTAAGTTTTGTGAAATAAACCGATTTGATCAATTTATTGGTTTTGATGAATTGCATAGTATTTAATATATTTTTAGTGAGTTGTAAAACCGTGATTGGTACGTTTGTTGTTTTTCTCGATGGTGTGACGTTTGTACATCGACATCGAGGGTACTTTGGCTATTCTTGCATGCGTAGGCGATAGGTTTTGACCTATGCGTGATGCGCGTGCCGATTTGGTTTTCGTATGCCGTTTCGATTTCGAATTGGGTTTTAATACGATACGGTGCATTATGATATATAGGTACCCCCATATGGAATTCGAGACGACAAGCAAGCGTGTGGCGACGTCGGCACCGCCGAGCGAGGACCAGGTGAGTAGATTTATATCTACGGGACGAAGTCGGGTGGATGGCATATAGCACCCCCGCAGTCCGTAGTATAGTTCATATATATATGTTTATATAGGTGTTTTATGATACGAGAATGCTTATTCATGATATGATTATGTGTTCATGGATTATCTTTGGGTTAGTTGCGAAACCCTAGAGTAGTTGTTATACCCACATACGCACACACAGACTTGCATACATTACTTTCTTGTGCGTAGATGGGATGTGTATATATGTATATATGCGTGGGTATGGGACTATTCATATATACATTCATATACACATGCATGGATGATGAGGATAGTACTTGGGATTTAAGATGACTCGATGAGATTTGATTTGAGGCCGTAAGATCGGTGATATGGCAGGGTTCGTATTTGAGATATGACATGTCGTTGTAGTGGGTCCTTGACGTAGTGTTTCACACATGTGCATGCATACTTAGGTGGTATCAGTATTGTACTAGACGTAGATCAGTACCCCGATTATGATATTTGATAAAGAGGATACCGGATGAATAGTATGATGAATGTGATATTGACCCGTACCCAGATTTGGGATGCCGTACGACGGATTTACGTACGAGTTATATATTGATGATTGATACGCACTCTTGAGTTGGGATATCTGATTATAGATATGGTATCGGATATGACATTATTGAGGCGGGATCACCGACTATACATATACAGGTATGTATATGTATCGACTCAGATGATAGGCGGTGTCCTTACCTGTAGATCAGCTTGTTAGTTCAGCCGTATAGTTTAGTGTAGTTGTTAGATTAGATTAGACTCCTACCTATTTCAAAACTAGCGGATCATGGGTATTTTAAAAGACAGGTCAAGGGATCTACGGATATTTCAAAAGACGTATTCTTTCTTAAAACCACCGTAGCCCATATTTTCAAAACTCCACGATTCGTGTTATTTTAAATGGCACCATTGTTTAATATTTAGCTCCCGCTCATTTGGTTTCTCGCTCCGCATCGCATACTTACATTGTTATTTCATATTGCATTATTGACATTATGTTATTAGGACTCCAGCACCATTACCGATGATGCGTATGTACCACGTACACTTACTTGCCGGCTCACACACGTCTTCATCGGTAATTGCCATGTCACGTACACCTTAGAAAATATTATTGCTTAACTTAGCTTGATAGCTAGTAGTTTGGCATAATATTAATATACTTACCTTATATGCCAGCTTAGATATTGTAGTTATTACTTGTCACTTCATGCATACTGTTATTCATTGTTATGTCGTATTCATGGATTCTCATGCCTGTATTCATGGGTTTACATGCTATTGATGATTTGGATTCGGATTTCCATGAGATTTTCTGGATTTGAGGGAAAACTGCAAAACTTGTATAAGCTTCTTTCCTCTCTTTTAAATAAAAAGTGCGGTTTTCCCATGATGTATGAGTCGTCCACCATGAGTTTGCTGATGGATTTCGAGACCCGATTCAAGGAGATGGATGGACCGTTTCGGGTACATGGTGGGCCCGGTGCGGTACCCCGGGGCAAGAAGATCGTGTTGTTGACGTTGAGCCTGTGCAGGGGAGCACGACCGACCGGTGATTTTACCCGACGCGTTGGATATCCGGAGGATACCGTCGTGGTCATGAGATGGATGGTAGGGGCCGGTATGGACTCACGGCGCCCTAGATATTGTGATTGAGACATTGAGATTTTGAGATATTGAGGTACAGAGATTGTGATACAGAGATATCGAGATATTTGGACACTTGTTTTGTGTCGATGCTGGGCACTGTTTTATACTGATTTCATTTATAGTACCTCATTTTTAAAATACAGAAATCTCACTAATTTATGAAAGCAGTTTTCTGCAGTACATGCATTCTGTTTCATGCATTCATACATCATCCATATGATACATTACTACCTGAGGTACTGACACGGGCACAAAGGATTACACTTGCGTTAGATATTTGCCCTAGCCATGGTTATGTATTGCTGGTTATATATTTGAGGATTTTATATTTTGATCGTATGACCTAGGATTGCGTCATACATGAGATTTCTATTCGTAGATGTCTTTCTATTAACGAGTTGGCAACTCACCCCCGTTGTGCCCCAGTTTCTTGCAGGTTTGCCGTACAGGTTTCATTACGGCTTTATGGGTACAGTTTCGTTCGGGTGACTTGCTAGTAGGTGGGTTTATTTGTATCGTACTCATCGTTATACATTGTATATTATTATTCAGTTGTATCTAGAAGTTCCATCAACCAAACATGTATTTATTTTTGAGATAGAGACCAGTGATGTTATTATTTCGACCTTAGAGTCGCGCGTTGTATTTCTGTGGATTTCTTGTTGTTTTGAGTTCCTTTTGAGTTTTGATCCTCGCCCTTGGCGTGGTATATTATATTGCTTGTATGGTTGTGACCGTCGATTGATGTAGAGCTAGCTCCCGCTTGGGGATGCCTTTTATTGATTTCGTATTCTATTCATGTTGTATCCCGTTTGGGAGCCAGTATTTACAATGGAGACTCTGCCAAAATTTTCAAGAAATATTTGATGTTTTTTAAAACCGCATAATTCGGCTTATGCTATTAAAACTACTTGATTTTAAATTTCTTTTTCTTCACTCTACTACTTTTCTTGGTTTGTATTTCTGGGTTTTTGGCTTACTTAGATTACGTACGCCTTGAGACGTTTCGTAGTTTAAGTGCCGGTCATGTTCCGTACTCTCGGGACGTGACAAGGAAAATATAAGAATCACTGTGAAACATGTGTCAATGATCCGTACAATCCGCCGTGGAACCGCGGCAATACCTTGCTCCTACCATGGATCCGCGGCCGTACAGGCATGTTGTTGACTTATTTTTCCAGGGTTATATCCGTAGGTGTTTATGTATTTTTCTGGGTACTTTTAATCTAACTCAGGTGTTGAGTGTTCTGGGGTTTATTTTTTAATCGTTGATTCGATCGGAATATTTAATTTTGTTCTGTTTTCCGGATATTTAGAAACTATTAAAATGTTCGAACGGATATCATTAAACTCACTTTTTCCCGGCACGAAAAACTTTCAAGTATTGAATTTTTATCGGGTTTAAATTTTTCGGAAAAACGAACAAGTAACTCGGCGGTCCCTCTAGAAGAACACAAACCTTAACTCGATTATGTGACCATCTGAACCGCCTCTAAACCTTAGGGTTTTGGGCAGTACGGCGTGCCACATGTGAGGCTTTGGCTTGACCCTTCTACGGCTGGATCATCGGTACTGTGGCAGATTCTGGGATTATTTGAACTCCGCTCAAGTGTTGAGCAATTTAGGAAATTTTGGGTATTTGATTATCTGTTCGGAAAGTTTAATACTGTCTATTTATCTGGAATGTGATACAATATGTGGAATTCATATAGTTAGGCATGAAATGCGAAGTATGTGATATTTCAGATTTATGATGTCTAAAGTGATTGTGGATTCCAAATATTGTAGTTTTACAATTTCTTTTCTATTACCGTAAGTGTAGTATGTAGTTGTATTGCCGGTCTTCGTTGATTTACATCTACGACGATCGGTGTATGCATACTTACTTACGTTGATGATATGAGATATTATGTGTTGTTGTGATATGTTATATTGGATCGTCGTGTTCTGAATAGCCGGGGGTTTTATGTGAGATGAGTTTTTTTTCATTAATGTAAAATTCATTTGTATGTAATATTCTTTTATTGGGGCACTTCCGGGATGAGGTTGATGTCACCAGTGTATATTATTTACTTTTCCGTATTAGGTAGACCCAAGGAGGGGAGCACAAGTAACCGGGTTCTAGGGTCCAGTGGGTGGCCATCTCGAGGAGTCGAGACCGGGTCTCCTAACCCTAGAATTGGCAGTGTTACTTGCCGCTCTCGTAGGGGTCTAGGGATGTGGGCTTGGCCATTCATCGCGACCGTGGAATCCGTGTTTTATACCGGCTCGTATTAAAAACACGGACATCCTAGTATATCCAATATTTCATATATGTTCTTCTGCTACAATGTTCTGTGATGAGATCATATTACTGCCTGAGACGAATGCTTATACTATATATATATATATATGCTGATATATAAATATTACTGCTTTCGTTTCTTCTGCGATGCTTAGGAAGCATAAGCTGATGGGATTTATTAATGTGATTAATAAAAAGAAAAGAAACCTAAAAGATGTTGTAGAATCAAAACTTTATAAAAAGGGTAGCTATAGTTTTGCTTTGCATAGCGGTATATATGATATATCCTGCACCTTATTCTATAAGGAAAGAGCTGAGATCCCTTCACCGGGAGTGACCTCTTTAGCGAAACTGGCAGATGCTACAACTCGCAGTTTAGATTTTGACAGCTTATATAGTTTTTGCTTTGCACATCGGTATATATGATATACCCTGCACCTTATTCTATGGGGAAAGAGCCGAGATCCCTTCACCGGGAGTGACCTCATTAGCAAAACTAGAAGCCTTAAAAACACTCCTTTTCAAAATCAAATGATTCTACGACGATATCAAGTTCATTACGCTCAATGTTTTTTGAAAAACCTGCGTAGTCCTCCGTCATTTCAGATAAAGACTAGTTAGTATTCGTGCTACGTTTGTTGACTATGTTAAGGCGTAGTGTGCGGTAGCTAATTAGTACTTATCTGTTAAAACATGAGATGTGATTGGATTATGGTAGTTGTACGACTTTGTTGACTATGTTAAGGGTCGTACAGGTGGGTTTAATTCAATCGGGAAATGACGGGTTGAACTTGGCTAGCAATTATGATTTGTTGACTATGTTAAAGTCATAAGTTGCTAGGGGCAAAATATTATAGGGAATTTCAAGTGTTGAAATTTGCAATGAGATTGCATACCTCCTATGAGATAGTTGGATCCTGATACCCACTGCGAGTAAGTGTTACTCTTGGGAGAGTTTTACACAGGACAATTAGCCGATCAAGTAGGTGTCTAGAAAAGTGTTAACGAGGTTACGGCTTTGGGAAAATGAGCTTTACTTTAATTAGGCCCGTGCGAAAGCACGGGGAACCTCCCTCAAGTACCGACACTGATCTGGCTGAAAGATTGACAAAATTGTAGGGTGTAATTAATCCCCGCTAATCTTACCTTTTAGGGTTTGAAGGAAGATTTGATAAAAACAGTGGGAGACATCCTGATTAGATAAGATAATAACCAATCTAATCTTGCAAGAGCATACGCTAAAGTGTTTTCTTCTCTCTCTCTCCAGGTAGCGACCATGTCAGGCCATAATCAAGATAATAATATGGATGTATTGACTGAACCCGCTTATTATACTGAGCAGGGGAACTTTGGTCCCGTTCATTCTTATAAGAGTTATAAGACTGAACAGGAAACAGGAGAATATCTGGATTCTCACGCCGCCCAAACGAAGAACATGCATGTTGATGCACCTTCTTCAGGTGTGTTTGTTATTGAGAACTGTTTCTCAGTTCACCCTACGTCCTGGGTATTAGATACCGGATCAGGATCCCACATATGTAAATTGTTACATGGGCTACGGAAAGGTAGAGAACTGGGAAAAGGTGATCATTCCGTTCAAGTAGGGAATGGGGCAAGTAATGCAGCCAAAGCAGTTGGCGAATATCACCTAGTATTACCAAGTCGTAATACACTGATTCTAAATGAGTGCTATTATATACCGAACATGATGTGCAACATTATATCAGTTTCTTTATTAAGTAAAGAAGGATATAATTTTGTAGTACAGGATAATGTTATGAACATCTTCCTAAATCAAAAGTTGATTGCATCAGGCTCGTTAAATAATGGCATATTCATTCTTAATCAAAATACAGTCCTCAATATACAAAACACACACAAGAGGAAAAGTTCAGAAATGAACGAATCCTACTTGTGGCATTGTAGACTTGGTCATATCTATGCAACACGACTGGCTAAGTTACATAAGCATGGATATTTGAATCCGTTGCAATTATCATCTTATGATACTTTCCATTCATGTCTCAAAGGAAAAATGACCAAAGCTCCGTTTAGTGGACACGGAGAAAGAGTTACGGAACTCTTAGGACCGGTACATAGTGATGTATGCGGTCCCATATCTACGCATGCCAGGAACAGTTCTTCCTACTTTATTACATTCACTGACAATCTCTCAAGATTCGGACATGTGTTCCTGATAAAACACAAGTCTGAAACTTTTGAGAAATTCAGAGAATATAAGCACGAAGTAGAGAACCAAACGGGCAAAAGTATTAAGATCCTTCGATCTGATCGAGGAGGAGAATGCATAAGCAATGAGTTCCTAGATTATCTAAAAGAGAATGGGATTCTCTCTCAACTTACTCCTCCTTATACACCATAGCACAACGGTGTATCGGAACGGAGGAATCGCACCCTATTAGATATGGTGCGCTCTATGATGAGCACTGCTGAGTTGCCTATTTCCTTCTGGGGGTTATGCACTTGAGACAGCAGCATACCTATTGAATCATGTTCTGTATAAATCTGTACCTACCACACCATATGAGATATGGAGCGGGAAGAGACCATATTTTAAACGAGTTAAGATATGGGGTTGTCCGACCTATGTCAAAAGGCAAAATCCAGACAAACTCGAGGCACGATCAGTTCTTTGCAAGTTTGTGGGATATCCTAAGAATTCCCAAGGATACTTTTTCTACCACGGTGAAGAACAAAAAGTTTTTGTTTCTCAATATGCCACCTTTTTGGAAAAGAAATTTCTTGCAAAAGAAATTAGTTGCAAAGAGATAGAGCTGGAGGAGGTTCCAGCAACACAAACTGCAACTGAAGATTTAGTACAACCAGAGGATTCAGTAGTACCCGACGAACCCCGGCCTCTCCACCGATTATCTACTTCTACTACCCCGTGCGGGTATACAGACCGCACAACAAAAGGTCCCTTCCATCGAGATCGGAGCTTACCCGCGTGAAGGTGTAATCGTGAATCATAGAGAAGGACTTATTGACTAGGTGAAAATGTTTTCCTCAAAATGTTTTTATCGTGAAAAACCTTAGTCCTATTCTTTACAATTAAAACGTTATCATAAGCTTCATCGCGGAGTTCGCTTAGCTCATTAAGTTGCAGCTTCCGAAAGCTGCAAGCTTCTTTCAGGTCAAAATTAATTTCCTTAATAGCCCACAATGCTTTATGCTCTATCTCGACAGGTAAGTGACATGCTTTTCCAAACACTATCCTATATGGAGACATCCCTAGGTTGGTCTTATATGCAGTTCGGAATTCCCAAAGAGCATCCGTCAGTTTGGTCGACCAGTCTTTTCTATTTTTAGCAACAGTCTTCTCCAGGATAAGTTTGATTTGTTTGTTTGAGATTTCATCCTGCCCGCTTGTTTGGGGATGATAGGGTGTACAAAGTCGGTGGTTGATTGAGTATTTCCACATCAAAGTCTCAAAAGACCTGTTGCAGAAATGTATCCCATTATCTCTAATAATAGCGCGTGGGTGTCCAAATCGCGAGAAGACATTCTCTTTTTAGAACTTAATGACAACTTTATTGTCATTAGTGCGACATGGAATGGCTTCTACCCACTTTGAGACATAATCAACCGGCAGCAGTATGTACAGATTCCCAAAGGAGCTGGGAAAAGGACTCATAAAATCAATGCCCCAAACATCGAATATTTCAACAACCAGAATGGGTTGCTGAGGCATTTCATTCCTCTGGGAGATTCTACCCGTGTACTGACATTGTGTACAGGTTTTGCAATAGTCAAATGCGTCCTTGAATAAGGTCGGCCAATAAAATCCACATTGCAAAACCTTCTCCGCCGTCTTTCTAGGACCAAAATGATCCCCCACAGGCCTGATCATGACAAAAAGAAAGAACACTCTTGAACTCTTCTTTCGGGACACACCGGCGGATGATCTGATCAGGACAATACTTAAACAAGTATGGATCGTCCCAGTAAAAGTGTTTTACTTGGGAAAGAAAACGGTTTTTGTCCTGTTTTGACCAATCGCTCGGTATAAGTCCCGTGACAAGATAGTTCACAATATCCCTGAACCATGGTTCATTGGATACGCTCAAGAGCTGTTCGTCAGGGAACGAATCATTGATCGGCAGGGTCACAGGGGAAGAAGAGATGTATGAAAGATGGTCAGCTACTACGTTTTCACATCCTTTCTTATCTTTGATAACAAAATCGAATTCTTGTAACAGAAGGATCCAACGTATTAGTCGACCTTTTGCATCTTTCTTCGCCAGAAGATGTTTTAAGGCGGAATGGTCCGTGTACACAACTATAGGTGAGCCAATTAAGTAAGGTCTGAATTTTTCTAATGCAAATACAACCGCTAAAAGTTCCTTTTCGGTGGTTGTATAATTGATTTGAGCATCATTCAGGGTCTTACTTGCATAGTATATCACGTGTGGCATCTTTTCGATGTGCTGTCATAAGACTGCACCTACTGCAAAGTCGGATGCGTCACACATCAGCTCAAAGGGGTAGTCCTAGTTTGGTGATGATAAAACGGGGGCTGAAGTGAGTGAGTGTTTAAGTGAGTCGAAAGCTGTCTCGCAGTCCGAGTCAAAATGGAAGGTCATATCCTTGGCCAGGAGAAGAGTTAAAGGTCTAGCAATTTTGCTAAAGTCCTTAATGAATCTTCTATAAAAGCCCGCATGGCCAAGGAAAGATCGAATATCTTTGACGCTTTTGGGATGAGGGAGGTTTTGAATGACATCTATCTTAGCTCTGTCAACCTCAATGCCTTTCTGTGAAATAACATGTCCAAGAACAATTCCTTCTTGGACCATAAAATGGCATTTTTACCAGTTCAAAGTCAAGTTCTTCTCTTTGCAACGAGTAAGAACAACGTCAAGATTCGCTAGGCAATCGGAAAAAGAGTCTCCAAAAATCGAGAAATCGTCCATAAAGATCTCCAGAAAATTCTCTACCATAACAGAGAATATCCCCATCATACACCGCTGAAAGGTAGAGGGAGCACTGCATAGCCCAAAGGGCATGCGACTGTAAGCAAAAGTACCAAAAGGACAAGTAAAAGTGGTTTTATCTTGATCCTTTTTGGCGATGGGGACCTGATTATAACCTGAGTATCCGTCCATAAAACAATAATACTCTCGTCCCGCTAAGCGTTCCAGCATTTGATCAATGAATGGTAGAGGAAAGTGGTCTTTCTTCGTGGCAGCATTGAGTTTTCTATAATCGATACATACATGCCACCAAGTTTGGGTGCGTGTCTGAATCAACTCATTTGCCTCATTGGTTATAACAGTGATGCCGGATTTCTTAGGAACGACATGTATAGGACTTACCCATTGGCTATCGGAGATGGGGTATATAATACCATTATCTAGGCATTGGACGATCTCTTTCATTATCTCTTCCTTCATGACGGGATTCAACCGTCTCTGTGGTTCTCGGGTTGGTCTGGCATCATCCATCATATGTATATGATGTTCAACTATCAAGGGACTAATCCCTTTGATGTCCGCCATACTCCAACCAAACGCTTCTTCGTTAGATCTCAATACCGATAAAAGTGCATTCTCTTGCTCTAATGCTAGAGAAGCGGAAATTATAACCGGTAAAGACTCCTTCTCACCTAAATAAGCATATTTTAGATGAGACGGTAAAATTTTGAGATCTAATTCGGGCGGAGAAATGATAGAAGGAGGGATCATTGAGTGATTTTTGGAATTACAAAGAAGCTCAGAGCCTGTGAAAGATACAGACTCAGGTTGAGAAAAGTCAGGAGTGCAGGACTCAAGTGTAGGTAAAGTGTTCTCACTAAGATCTTGTGTGAAATCAAACAGAGATGTGGTAATGTCGTCGAGATCAGTAAAGCAAAGTTCATCAGCTCCACAACTATCGGGAGCGATCTCATGGACAGAGCACACATCTAAAATATGAGCAGAGGGTTCTGATGGCTGACTTCCAACTTTGTAGATATTTAGTTCAGTGGTCATATTTCCAAATGATAAGTTCATTGAACCGTTTCTACAATTTATAACAACGTTGAAAGTGTCAAGGAAAGGACGACCTAAAATCACCGGAATTTGGCCCCGGGAGTTTGCTACAGGCTGTTTGTCGAGCACAATGAAGTCTACAGGGAAAACAAATTCCCCGACCTTTATCAACACATCCTCTAATTCACCCCTTGGTTTGGTGATTGAACGGTCTGCCATTTGTAGAGTGCAGTGAGAAGGTTTCAGCTCTCCAATCCCTAATTGCTCATAGACAGAATATGGAAGAAGGTTAACACTTGTGCCAAGGTCTAAAAAAGCACGGTTTATGTTTTTACCCCCAATAGAAATCGATATTGTAGGACATCCCGGGTCCTTTCGTTTCTTTGGTAGCTGGGGAATAAAAGCAGTGCTGATATTATTAGACATAAAGACCTTCTTTGGCACTTGAGTCTTCCTCTTCCTAGTGCACAAGTCCTTAAGAATTTTCGCATAAGCGGGGACTTGTTGAATCGCATTTAGGAGAGGGATATTGATGTTAACCTGTTTGAACATTTCCATAATTTTCTCCATATGAGGACTCGTTCTATTACCCCTTAACCGATTCGGGTAAGGAGCTTTCGCAATAAGCACCGGGTCCATCATAGGAGAAGGAAGAAGGGGTAGCTGAGATCCCAAAAGAGGCGTGGGGACCGTCTGTGGAGAACTATAAGGGTTGGGTTGAGGTGTTGAGCCTAGTGGGAAATGGAGAATAGGCTCTCGAGAAGGTGGTGTGGTAGAAGAAGAAGGATCAGAAGGAGAAGTGTGTGTGGAAGGAAGGGTCTCGGCCGGGGTGTTAATGATAGGATTTTCAATATCATCAATACCTTCCCCGACATGATTGTTCAGCACTCTTCCCGATCTCAACGTTGTGACGGCATTTACATTGTAATGCCCAGGATTCTGTAGGGGTTGAGAGGGGAAGTTTTCCTTTTTCTCTCGCACTCATTTCTGCTTTAAGGCGTGCGATTTCACCTTCCATCGATCTGATATTCTCAGCTTGAGACGCTGAGCTTTTCTTTATCTCACTGACGGAAGATCTAACCTCAGTCAAAACCTCTATGAAATTTGATAAAAGTGATTTCATGGTTTGAGTGAATTGAGAGAATTCGTCAGAACAGGATAACTGCATAGGATTAGACTGTGCAGGAGTGTTGACCTGGTTTTGGAAATTTTGTGACTAGTAGGGGTGCTGAGTGAGTTGAAGGGGTTGCTGTTGTGGTGGAGGAAGAGCCCTTTGAAAATTATTCGTGTTTGGAACCGTGTTTTGAGATTGGTTTTGGTTCCAAGCGAAATTCGGGTGATTCCTCCAACCCTGATTGTACATGGAAGAATATGGATCGTTTCTAGGTCATTGAAATGCGGCATTTGTATGCTCGTGTCCTTAAAACGCAGAGTTTAATGGACATTCTTCCGTTAAATGAGACGGATCAGAACAACACCCACAAACAGTTTTGGGGAGCGACATTGGGTTTAGGGAGGCTGCAGAAAATTTGTGTTCCATAGCGTCGAGCTTCTTTTGCATTGCTGCCATCTCAGCTCGAATACCTATGGACACATCTATTTGGTGTACGCCACCCCTATTCAATGGTTGGGTTCCACTCTCCCACTGTAGTGATTTTTCAGCGAACTCTTCTAAATACTTCCACGCTTCCCCATCATCCTTGGTCATAAAAGTACCTTGATACATATTTTCAAGGCTCTGTTTAGTATTTGGGTTAATGCCATCATAAATGATTCGGCAAAGCTCCCATCTCGGGATGCCGTGATGAGGACACTGAACTAAAAGATCCTTGAAACGTTCAAAGCATTTAGTGAATGGTTCAGCAGGGAGCTGGGCAAATTGATTCAGTTCGCTACGGATTCGAGCTGTCTTTTGTATCGGGTAAAATTTCTTAAGGAATGCAGCGACGAATTCTTCCCAATTCGTAATAGAGTGTGCGGTAGTGTTATATGGCCACTTCTCGGCTATATCGCACAATGTAAATGGAAGAAGTCGTAGACGCATCGCATCCTCTGAAAGTTGTGACGTACCCATCATTGCGCATACGTTTTCAAATTTGGTAATGAAAACGTAAGCGTCCTAAGTCTCGAGTCCGTGGAATTTAGGTAAAAGGTTGATGTATTAGGGTTTAATCTCAAAGTTATCCCCGTTGGCTGGTGGTGTGGATAAGCAGGTCGAAAGAAGACCTCGAATAGGGTAGCACCTCTCCTGGAGAGAGATGCGGAGTGGATTCTGCACACCAACGGACGACGGCAGATTAGGGTTAAAGAAGTTTGATGGAGGTGGATCCATCGGTGTGGGTGTGGAAGTAGGTAAAGTAAAGGTAAATGGAGAATTATCGACTTCGGAGTCGATAAAGGGTACGCGGACTAAATGGGCACTAGAATCCCGTGTCCAGCCTATTTTGTACTAAAAAGGGTTAGTACAAGTGGCAGCATTGACTTATAATTAGGGGTAAATGAATGAATGCGGTGTTTGCTTTGAAAAAGGGAGGATTTTTAAAAAAAAAATGATGCGACACAACAAATGCAGCACACAAAACCCTAGAATCTAGTGGTCACCTAGGTCCGGCTCTAGACCGCTCCTAACTGCCAAAAGACATGTCGCAGGATAGAATCCTCCACTGCCTCTTTATTCCCCTGTGGCCAGGTAAGTGCCAGGTAAGTGGGAAGGTACTCCACTACGTAAGTAGTGGGCCTAATTAATAACCACTAGCCTTCGACACACTTGCCTTAGACACCACAAGAAAACGCAGATAAGCAATGAATTACCCACGGCCTTCTCTTGTCCTAAGTGAGCGCGACGGTCCTTAGAGTCATCTCTTGATTTCTTTTAATTAATGTGGGTCAATGCGGATGCAAGTTTTGCGATTTTCGGGGCCTAGGAAGGGTAATGAACCCCCCACCTAATTTGGATTTGGTCGTGCCCCTTAATATCCGTATTTAGAATGCAAACAACCAAGAAACAAAAACATGCACAAATTTAATTTTGCAATTTGCGAGCTGCGATTATTTGCAAAGAATCCTGCACAAACTGTTAATTGGAGCTAAAAAGAGGAGAGAGGAGAAGGTAAAGAGTCACCTGAGGAATTTTTGCACAGAGATGAGTCCAAGGTGCCGCGGTTCTGTCGCCAATGATGGCTAATGCCGCGCTTCCGCGGTCAGTTAGTAGGATCTCTTCACCAAAATTTTTCAGAGAGTCTCTGTAGACCCCCTCTGCTCTCTGGTATATTCCAAAAAAATTTCCAATTTCCCAGCATGCTCCAGATCTCCTTACAATGAACCACAACAAATTGTTTAGGGTTTGCACGAATTTTGATTACAAAAATTACAATGGAATAAATCTTTCAATTCAAACTTTAATATGAAACGAATTAGCGCGTAATCCCCGGCAATGGCGCCATTTGATTGATGATAAAATTCAAGACTGTGTAAATCACATCAAATGATCCCCGGCAACGGCGCTATTTGATTGATGATAAAATTCAAGACTGTGTAAATCACATCAAATGATCCCCGGCAACGGCGCCATTTGATTGATCATTTCTTTGTGTGTCGGTTTATGAAAATTGTAAAGAATCACAATCAAAGAATTATATTTGACCGCAATCAATTACGGTGGCAGTTGTAGATCGTAAGCGAGTGCGGATCGTCTACAGTGATTGTGCGATTCGTTTTTATATTTGATTTGTTTGAATTGAAAAGTTAATCGAAAAGAAAAGAAAACATGATTCAAGATTTTATCGATTGATTCAGGTGTCACTAGTCTAATCGAGAATCAAGAAAATGATAAATAATCGAGAATCGGGTTTCAATGATATTTCCAACCAAAATGTCAAGAATCTAAATGAGGCTCGTAGGAATCGATCGGATCTATAGACGTGATGTAATCTCAAGATATCGTGTTCTTGTCCTTCGAAGAATTGATACTAGATCGATGATGATCGACGAGAGTTAGGGCTTCTTCGTGAAACTAGGGATTCATCATTTAACCCTTGTTCTTTCGTCGATATCATTCACATTCTAGCCCCAAGTAATTTCAAGAAACGATCGTAACTCCCAAATTTCGAGCGATATCAATCAAGAAAGCATCGCAACGAAATGGGTCGTCGGTTCTTGAACTTGCTAGGGTTTACAAAACTCGTAGGAATCAAGAATCGTTTTCAGATATATTACATCATCATTCTATTGATCGTCTCGACTCCTCGATGAGCGGAGTATTACTCAAACATCACAACAAGAACTACAACTAGAAATTGAGATCGAATCATGATGCAAGAATTTAAAGAAGACAAGATAAAAGAATATCACCTTTTATTTATATCAACAATTTGATTACAGTCGCTTAAGAACTACAAGAGGAAGAACTAAATTTTCGATCTGGCGTTGCTTTTCTCCGTGAGTCGTGGATCGGCTTGGACCACTTGCTCTGTTGAAGATCGGCTCCGCTCATAAAAGGTTGCAAGGCTTCTTGCTTGATGGGGTACTCTGGATCTTGGCTTTTGATTGGAATTAGGGTTAGGGTTTCACACAAGCCTTGTCACTAGACTTGTGGAAGAAGAAGATGAAGAAAGAGAGTGAATGGATCAATCAATTTCAATGAATGAATAATGGATCCTTTTACAAGTGAGCCTAGGGTCTTATTTATAGATTTCCCAAACCCTAGGCCTTGAGTTTGAAATAGAAGTTCCCTCCAAAAGTTTGTTGAAAGACTTCTAGAAGTAGTTAGTTAAGCTTAGCTTAGGGTTAAAGCTAGGGTTTAGGGAGAAGTTTCTAGAATACAAGGCTAGTTTAGTGTTGATCCCAAAGCTTGCTGATCTAGCAGAAGGTTCTAGAGTTTTCTGGAATTTCACATGTCTTGCTGAACTGTGGGCCCTGAGAGAAGCATTTAGCACCAAAAATTTAGGGCTGATGTGGCATAACTGCCGCGGTTCCGCGGCAATGGATGGCTTAGGCCGCGGAACCGCGGCCATTTAGCTGAGTTGTGACTTCATCTCTCTTGTGTTGGCTTCTTATGTCTTCAAATATCTTTTGGGATATATTGAATTCCTGAATGCCTTTTAGATCAATACCAGATTCCAATTCCTTGAGTTGGCGTATCTTTTAGCAGTGTAAATTTGAGCAAGCTTCTGATTTTCCTGCACGGACTTCGAAACACGGGTTGCAATATATAGAAATGATGCCATGCTATGAAATGTAGTCAATTTCCCTAGAAATGTCGGTTTTAAGGTCTAACACATGTAATCTGATATTTTGCGACAGATTTGCTAATATGTGAAATATGAATGCCGAACACTTCTATATGAATGCAAATGATGAGGAAATTGCCAGCTAAAAGATGCAATATTTTCGACTAATTACCAGCCCCTAGCATAGCGATCTGGTCCGTCGAAGGTGGAACAGTCTGCTCTGGTACAACGGGTGTACTGTCCGGGTAAGTCCTCGTCTCAGACGAGTCAACTCTAATCTCGGCTCTCGCGACCGCTATTTGCGCCCTCATAGTCTTCGGCGGCATAATGGCTGGAAATAAAACAAGATTCGATAAGAATACGGAAATCGAATCACAAGAATGTATATAATCGTGAAGGAATTTCAACCAATAAGTCGTAAGGTCACTTAGACAAAGTACCGTGTCATGAGTATGCCGTGGAACATACACACGCCACGCCACTCTGCTTCAGCTACCTACTCCATCATACCAAGGTCAACCTATGCTCCGAAAGGTAAAACCTACGCTCTGATACCAACTTTGTCACGACCCAAAGTTCGGCCCGTGACCGGCACTTAACCACGTGGCGTCTACAGGCGTAACACGACTAAGTAAGCCGAAACCCAGAAATCAAAACCATTAAAAGTAGTGAGTGATGAAAACATTAGTTTAAAATATTTAGAAAGCCTTGAGTAAAAACCTTTAAAGTTTAAGTTATTTTCTTAAAAATTTTGTCAACACCTCCTTTGTAAAAACTAGCCCCGAAATGGGTACAACACATGATATAAGTAAAATGACTGATAACAAGAATAAAGCATTCCCAAACGGGAGCAATCATGCTCAACGGCAGAAATAACCACCACAAGAATAATATACGATGTTGTAGCGAAGAAATGAACAATGTAAGAGAAAACATCATGAAAAGTAAAACTGCATAAATAAAGCAGGCTCACACGAGCTCGACATCCAGAATACAAAATAATATACATCGTCCTCACAACTGGTCTCTAAGTCAATACATGAACTGGTAGATGGAGAGTACTAGATACAATAGAGTGTACAAATGGAAAATAAACGGATACCGCAAAAACCCACCTATAAGCAAACAACTTACACGCCAACTGCAGTGGTATCCGTAGCAAAAAGATACAAGGAAGTAGCCCTGCCACAACTACTCTGAGGGGCGACCTGCAAACACTGTGGCACAACGGGGGTGAATTGCCAACCCGTGAATAGTAAATAACATATAAAGGTAATCACGAGTATGCACGTACTACGATGCTCTAACATGTGCGATCTGATAACATCAATATGGTAATCTGAGTATGCAATAATCATGCAAGGTACACTATCAGGTACTATAACTACATGATGCAATGCATACCTACGAATGCTGAGCATGGGATAAAATATCATCTGCACGAATCATCATCGTGGAAAAATACCCGGTTTCCACCCAATACACCCCGAATCCCAGTAAAACTCAGGTGCCGTCAATCTAATCGGCCCTCATATCCTGTAAATCTCATGGAAAACATGAGTGCCTAACATTGGCACTCGAGAACAGGCACGGGTTTTTGCTTTGACGCACCAGGACGCGCAGGCGTCCAATGCAGTGGTCTTAGATACACTTTCAGTATGTTCTGTTGACGCACACGTGTTGTTTGATCCGGGGTCTACACACTCGTACGTTTCCACACACTTTGTGCCGAGTTTGGGCAGAGAGTCGGGTTTGCTTAACCAGCCGCTTGTTGTGACCACTCCCGTTGGCGAGTCGTTTGTTTCGAAGCACGTATTCCGGTCATGTGTTGTTCGTATAGATGAGAGAGTCATCCGTCGACTTGATCCTTCTTGAGATGTTGGACTTCGAAGTTCTCCTGGGCATGAACTGGTTAGCCACGTGCTATGCGTCGGTGGACTGCCGCGAGAAGACAGTTAGGTTTTGTTTTCCCAGCAAGTCGGTTTTTGTTGTGCAGGGGGACAGTGGTGTCGCCCCTCACATTTTGATTTCATCTCTTCGCGCTAGACAGCTTTTGATAAGGGTATGTCATGGATTTCTAGCCTACGTTTGCGATACTAGAGCCCCAGAGGTTCCTTTGGACCAGATCCCGATTGTTAGTGAGTTCCCTAAAGTTTTCCCAGACGATCTGCTTGGGTTACCGCCTGAGCGCGATATTGATTTCTGCATTGACTTGATTCCCGGCACGGGGCCTATTTCCATACCGCCTTATCGGATGGCCCCGGCAGAACTTAGAGAGTTGAAAGGTCAGTTGAAAGATTTGCTGGATAAATGGCTTATTCGACCTAGTGTGTCTCCTTAGGGTGCTCCTGTCCTGTTTGTCAAGAAGAAGGATTGCAGTTTGCGCTTGTGTATTGATTACCGCCAGCTGAACAAGGTTACCGTACGGAACAAATATCCCTTACCACGTATCGATGACCTGTTCGACTAGCTTCAGGGTGCGGGATACTTTTTGAGGATTGACTTGCGACCAGGCTACCATCAGTTGCGGGTTCGGCAGGAGGATATTCCGTGGACGTCTTTTCACACGCATTACGGCCACTATGAGTTTTTGGTGATGTCGTTCGGACTCACCTACGCCCCAGCAGCGTTTATGGATTTGATGAACTGCATCTTCAGACCGTATCTTAATCAGTTCAACATCGTATTCATCGACGATATCTTAGTGTACTCCCGGAGCCGAGAGGAGCACGAGCAGCACTTGTGTATTACGTTGCAGACCTTGAGGGAGCACCAGCTGTTCATGAAATTCTCCAAGTGCGCATTCTGGCTCGACAGTGTATATTTCTTGGGTCACGTGATTACGTGAGATGGTATATGTGTGGAACCGAAGAAGATCGAGGCCGTTCAGCATTGGCCTAGACCAGCATCAGTTACGGAGGTCCGCAGCTTCCTAGGACTGGCCGGCTACTACCGACGATTTATTCAGGACTTCTCCCGTATTGCTGCACTATTGACCGGGTTGACCCGGAAAGGAGTTCCTTTTGTT
Organism: Agapanthus africanus; assembly: GCA_030015575.1. Taxonomy (NCBI): domain Eukaryota; kingdom Viridiplantae; phylum Streptophyta; class Magnoliopsida; order Asparagales; family Amaryllidaceae; genus Agapanthus; species Agapanthus africanus. The sequence goes on from JASDDO010000031.1 coordinate 186,861,639, forward strand.
TGGACGGAGGCGTGTGAGCATAGCTTTCAGCAGTTGCAGACCCGTTTGACTACGGCATCGGTGTTATCATTGCCTTCGGGATCTGTCGGATTTGTGGTCTATTGTGACGCTTCTCGAGTGGGGCTAGGGTGCGTATTGATGCAGCACGACCGGGTTATCGCTTACGCTTCTCGGCAGCTGAAGAAACATGAATAGAACTACCCCACTCACGATTTGGAGATGGCTGCAGTGGTGTTTTCACCCAAGATCTGGAGATATTACCTTTACGGCGAGGCGTGCCAGATATTCACGGACCACAAGAGCTTGAAGTATGTATTTCAGCAGCGAAACCTGAATCTGAGACAGCGCCGTTGGATGGAGCTAGTGAAGGACTACGATTGCGAGATCCTTTATCATCCGGGAAAGGAGAATGTAGTGGCGGATTCTTTGAGTCGGAGGCCCGGAGGTAGTCTATCTTGTTTGAGCGCAGTGCAGAGGCAGCCGTCGATAGATTGGCAGACTTTATGCGACAGCCGAGTGCAGTTCGAGTTTACTCTGACCGGGGGACAGCTTGCTCATATCCGTGCACGTCCAAAGTTTGTTGACCGTATCCGTGGGGCGCAGCCCTGTAATGATCGTCTTTCAGAGATCAGGGAGCAAATTAGACAGGGCAAAGACTCCGAGTTTGTGATCGATGATCAGGGGGTACTACGATTTGGGACTCGACTATGCGTACCATATTCTGAGGGACTAAGGCGTGAGATTCTCGAGGAGGCGCATCGATCGATGTACATCGTTCATCCAGGTTCCACCTAGATGTACCATGATCTGAGAGATGTTTATTGGTAGGAAGGGATGAAGAGGGACGTCACGGACTTCATATCGAGATGCCCGACTTGTCAGCAAGTCAAGGCCGAGCACCAGAGGCCCGTGGGAGAGCTACAGCCGTTGCCCATTCCGGAGTGGAAATGGGAGCAGATTTCTATGGACTTCATTGTTGGTCTACACAGGACCAGTCGAGGGTACGACGACATTTGGGTTATCGTGGATCGATTGATGAAAGCGGCTCACTTTCTGCCGGTGAAGACCACTTTTAGATTTTCTCAGTATGCTCAGATTTACATCGATGAGATCGTACGGTTGCATGGAGTCCCGACTTGTATCGTGTACGACCGAGGCACCCAGTTCACCAGCCAAATATGGAAGAGACTTCAGGAGGCTTTGGGCACCCGCTTGAGTTTCAGCACAGCGTTCCATCCGCAGACTGACGAACAGTCAGAGCGGACTATTCAGACACTTGAGGACATGCTTCAAGCTTGTATTCTAGATTTCAGTGGCAACTGGGACCGTCATTTTCCCTTGATAGAGTTATCCTACAATAATAGCTTCTAGGATACGATTCAGATGGCACCTTTCGAGGCTTTATATGGGAGGAGATGCCGATCACCCGTCTGTTGGACAGACCTCAACGAGAGCAGTATTTTGGGGCCACAGATCGTACAGGAGAGACCGAGAAGATACAGTTGATTCGAGACAGGATGAGGACAGCTCAGAGTAGGCAGAAATCGTATGCTGACAGACGCCGTCGCAGACTTGAGTTCGTAGTTGGCGATCATGTTTTTCTAAGGGTCTCTCCTATGAAGGGCGTGATGAGGTTTGGGCGGAAATGGAAGCTTAGCCCCAGATTTATAGGTCCCTTTGAGATCCTCGAGCGTGTGGGCGCAGTTGCATATTGTTTGGCTCTTCCACTCGACTTTTCGGATGTTCACCCCGTATTCCACGTGTCGATGCTTCGCAGAGACCTTTATGACCCTTCTCACAAGATGCAGCACCAGACCGTTCAGCTTGAGCGCGATCTTTCGTTCACCGAGCAGCCAGTAGAGATATTGGACCGGCAGGTGAAGAAACTTAGATCGAAGGTCTTGCCATCTGTGAAGGTTCTTTGGCGCTGCCCAAATGATGAGGAGATCACTTGGGAGGCCGAGGGCGAGATGCGGAAGAAATTCCCTCATCTCTTTGATGGTACACCTAGTAAAATTTTTAAATTCGGGGACGAATTTCTTTAAGGGGGAAGATTGTAACACTTTATAATGTGATTAGTGGTTAATTAAGCGAAAATATGGTTTCTAGTAAAAAGTTTACCAAAACGGTTTTCAAATATTTTATAAAAATTAACGAATATTTTATTAGAATTTAATTGGGCTTGCACACACATGTGCATGTTAACCTAGGGCTAAATTGGGGTTAAACCATACTTAGTAGCCATGGTGTCTTAACCATTTCTTTAGATAAATAGGTATTTAAATTAAGTGTTTTAATTCAAAAAAAAATACTTTTAAACTTCCTTTTGGGGTTGACTTAGAGAAGGAGGAAGAGAGAGAGAGAGAGGAGACAAAGCATGCATGGCATTTAATGAGGAGAGTGAATGAGCCATGCTTTGTCCCCTAAACCCCTATCTCACTCTCTCTCTATTCTTTTGAATCTATTTTCTTTCCCTCAAAATTTTTAGCTCATTTCTCTTTCATGGCTGAACACTTCAGCTGTAGCGTTTTGAAAATCGTTTCGGTGAAATTTCGGAAAATCGGAAAAATGAGGGGGTTTTCTGTAAAAAGTCAAAATACAAATATCTTATTATAAAAATTAAATATACATATTCTATCTATGTAATTGCTATTATTTGGTGTTTATTGAGCCGCTGGTGAAATTTCAAATTTTCTGAAAAAAATATTATTTTATTATTATTTTAAGCCGTCACTAATACATTTAATTAGGGAAAATTACAAATTGGAATGAGTTGAAACAAATTTTGTGCATCATAAAACATTAAATAAAAAATTTATCATGTGGTTTTTGGAACGAAATCATTTGCCAAAACGGTTTAGAAATTATTGAAGAAAAAAGGCTTTTTTTTAGCGTAAATGGATGTTTGGGGTATTGTATTTATCATTTTTCATCACCCCACACCCGTGCCCACACCCACACACCCCCACTTACCCCTCCCCTTAGCCAAATTCAGCAGCCCTCACTTTTTCCCCACTTGGTTTGCAAAGGAAAAAGAAATGAAAAGAAATAAAAGAAAAGATTAGAAAATGGATAAAGTAGTTAGACTTTTGACTTGCTTTGACCTTGACTTTGCCCTCCCCCCCATTTTCCTCACCTCCCTCTCTCTCCCCCACCCACTTTTCTGGCCGAGCCTTCCCCTAGCTTCAGCCCAAAAAAATCCCACCTCATTTCACCTCAAAATTTCATCAATTTTGCATCAAAATCTATCAAAAACATCACTAATCCCAAATCCAACTCCTACCCATTATTTCTTGCCTATCTAGCATGGATCTAGGAGCATGGAAGCTACTTTTGGAGGCTAGGATTTGCATGCTAGAACTCAATTGGGAGGTATAAATTTTAACCCTTTAGTGAAATTGTTGTTTAATTGCTTTATGTTAGCTTATTAAGTGTTTAATTAGGTTTTAGATTGGTTCTAATTGCATGTTTGAAAAATTCAAGAATGAGGTTGATTTCAAGTTAGGGTTTTGAGTAATGGGATTATGGTTGTGTGATGTATTTAACCACTTAAGACATGTTAAAACCTAATCTAGTTGCTAGTTGCAAATAGTTAACTTAAAATTGTAATAATTAAGCTATATTGCAAACTAGGTTTTAAAATTAAATCAAATTGTAAGATTAAAAATCTAATTAGGTTCTTCATGATATCATTAATTTTATAAGTTGTAGTTTACCACCTTAGTTCATGCAAAACCTAGTCAAGTTGATGATTTGTGAATTGTTATTTTGAAAATTGTTAAAAAGGGGTATTTTGTAAACTAGAATATTAGGGTTTTTGGAATTTAATGAGATTAAATTCCGGAAATTTTTTTCTATGACTTATTTAAGATATTTAATAAATATATTGGCCGCTACATTCATTTAAACACCCTGTTTTGTACAAAAACGGCGAATTGTGCTTGCTAGATTTTCGGAAAAATGACTTTTTAAGTGAAATTGGCGTTTTTGTAAGTTTTAACCTAGTTTATATTAAAATTAGTGTTCGTGAATGTGAAAATGAGTGTGATTGGATTTTCTCGATGGTTTGACGTTCGTACATCGACATCGAGGGTTGGTTTGACTATTCCTGCATGCTTGGGCGATAGGTTTGGACCTATGCGTGATACGCGTGCCGATTTGATTTTCGTATGCCGTTTCGATTTCGAATTTAGTTTTAATGCGATATGGTACGTTATGATATGTAGGTACCCCCATGTGGACTTCGAGACGACAAGCAAGCGCGTGGCGACGTCGGCACCGGCTAGCGAGGACCAGGTGAGTAGATTTATATCTACGGGGAGAAGTCGGGTGGATGGCGTATAGCACCCCCGCAGTCCGTGGTGGTGTATACGGATGCGTATACACACCAACAATTTTTATTTGTTATTTGGGATTAATAACGATGCTTAGGATGGATATTGGTGTGTTGGATTACTTTAGTGTTGCGAACCCTAGGGTAGTGTTACACACACATACACACATACATACTTGCATACATTCCTATTGATATGTGCTCATGGGCTTCTTTATAGTTATGTGTTCACATGGCTATGGGACTATGTGTTCACATACGGATTGAGGATGATACTTGAGGTTGAGCTGAGTCGATGAGATTGGATCGAGGCCGTGAGATCGGTGATATAGCAGGGTTCGTATCTTAGATACGACATGACGTTGTAGCGGGTCCTTGACGTAGTGTTTCACACACGTCCATGCATACGTAGGCGGTATCAGTATGGTACTAGACGTAGATCAGTACCCCGATCATCATATTTGATAAAGAGGATACCAGGTGAATAGTATGATGAATGTGATATTGACCCGTACCCAGATTGGGATGCCGTACGACGGATTTACGTACGAGCTATATTGATGATTGATCCGCACTCTTGACTTGGGATACCTGATTATAGATATGGTATCGGATATGATATTATTGAGGCGGGATCACCGACTATACATATACAGGTATGTATATGTATCGACTCAGATGATAGGCGGTTTCCTTACCTGTAGTTCAGCTTGTTAGTTCAGCCGTATAGTTTAGTGTAGTTGTTTGATTAGATTAGACTTCTTACCTTTTTCAAAAACTAACGAATCGTGGGCATTTTTAAGGACAGCTCAAGGAAATCTATGGATATTTCAAAAACGACGTATCTTTTCATAAAAACACCGTAGCCCCTATTTTCAAAACCCCATGATTCGTGTTATTTCAAAAGGCACCATTCGTAGGACTTATATTAGATTATTGTAGATTAGTTATCGTTGTGTTTAGTATTCAGCTCCCGCACATTATTGCTGTTCGCGCTGCCTCGCATATTTATTTTGCTGCATATTCCATTATTGATATCATGCTGTTAGGACACCAGCACCATTACCGATGATGCGTATGTACCACGTACACCTACTTGCCGGCTCACACACATCTTCATCGGTAATTGCCATGTCACGTACACTTTAGAGAATATAATTGCTTGACTTAGATTGTTAGCTGGTAGTTTTGACACGATATTAGTGTACTTCCCTTATATGCCATATTAGACATTGTAGTTATTACCTACCACTTCATGCATACTGTTATTCAGTTGTTCATGCCTAGTTCATTATCATTGACATATGCACTTGTGATGATTTCTTGAGATTTATGATATTTCTGGATTTCGGGGAAAGCCGCAAAATTTACAACTTATGATCTTTTAAAATATAAAATGTTGCGGTTTTCTGGTGATGTAAAGTGTCGTCGACCATGAGTTTGCTGTGGTTTTGGAGATCCGTGTCGAGGAGTGGAGGAACCGTCACGGGTACATGGTGGGCCCGGTATGGTACCCCGGGGCAAGAGGAATGTGGTGTTGACGTTGAGCCTGGCTGGGGAGCACTACCTACCGGTGATATTACCCGACGAGTCGTATATCCGGAGGATACCGTCGTGGTCTTGAGATGGATGGTAGGGGCCGGTCCGGACTGACGGCGCCCTAGATATTGAGCTTGAGACATTGATATTTCGAGACAGTGAGATTTATGTTTTGTGTCGATGCTAGACACTGTTGATACTGATTTCATTATGATACCTCAGTTTAAAAATAAGAAGGAAATCTCACTAATTTATGAAAAAAGTTTCTTCATTTACATGTATTCTGTTTCATGCATTCAAACCTCATTCATATGATATATTGCTACCTGAGGCACTGACACGGGCACATGAAATTATACTCGGGTTAGATATTACCCTAGACATTGTCATAGGCTGCCTGTTATACATATATTTGAGGATATATTATGATCATTGACCTAGGTTGCGTTATTTATGCGATTTCTGTGCGTAGATGTTTTTCTTTTCACGAGTTGGCAACTCATCCCCATTGTGCCCCAGTTTCTTGCAGATTTGCCGTACAGGTTTCTTTACGTCTTGCGGGCTCAGTTTCATTCGGGTGATTTGCTAGTAGGTGGGCTTACTTGTATCATACCCCCATTATATATCTTGTATATCATTATTCTGTGGTATCTAGAAGTTCTATCAACCAAACATGTATCTATTGAGATAGAGACCAGTGTTGTTTATTCTTTCGACCTTAGAGTCGCTCGTTATATTTCTGGTGGTTTTGAGTTCCCTTTTGAGTTTTTGATCCTCGCCGTTGGCGTTGTATATTTATTGCTTGTGTGGTTGTGACCATCGATTGACGAAGAGCTAGCTCCCGCTTGGGGATGCCTTTTTTCTTGATTTCGTATACTATTCATGTTTTATCCCGTTTGGGGGCCAGTATTTACAAAGGAGACTCTGCCGAAATTTTCAGTAAATTTTTTTGATGTTTTAAAAACCGTATAATTCGGCTTATGCTATTGAAATTACTTGCTTTAAATTGGTTTTTCCTGCACTCTACTACTTTTCTTGGTTTGGATTTCTGGGTTTTCGGTTTACTTAGATTACGTACGCCTCGAGACGTTCGTAGTTTAAGTGCCGGTCATGTTCCGTACTTTCGGGGCGTGACAAAGTTGGTATCAGAGCGTTAGGTTTAAACCTTCGGAGCGTAGGATGACCCTTGGTTGATGGAATAGGTGACTAAAGTAGAGTGACGTACCGTTGGTATGTTCCGCGGCATATTTACGACACGCCACTCCACTTATGAAGCCTTAGGATGTACATTTCCTTGTTCAGTATTATATTCCTTCCTGATCTAGCCTCATCGGTATCAGTTTGGTTTTGCTGCTACGGTTACCGGCAGGGAGAGCTACGGCTAGAGTTGCGGTCAGCACAAGCTCGTCACGAACGAGGACTGACCAAGGCGAAATTCCGGAGACACACGATTGCAGAGATGTGTCTTTTTACTGTGTTTCCGCGCCGCGAGCGTTTGGCGGATCACCTTTATGAGGTTACTCGGATGTGCCGATCGACACTAGAGGATTGAGCCACTGACAAAGGCCAGCCAGATTTTGATGACCGTTGGTGTGTTGCTTACTCCTGATGATTGAGGCACTGTTCAGCGTGCAGACGAGCGAGCCAGTTGTTGCTGCGAGCGACGAGATATCGCCCCATATGTTGGAACTATGGCGGGGTGAGTTGTACGAATAGATGATAGAAGGTCGCTAGTCACCCGATGATGAATGACTAGGACAGGTGGTTCGTTCGCTTACCCCGATGCGAGGTCATCAGATAGATTGATTCCAGCTAGAGACGACTTCACGCGGAGGCGTTGGGAGTCGACAGAGACGATCGAATGTCAGAAACCTATTTATCCAAGTTTAAAGTAGTCGGAAAGACATGCAGGCAATTCTATGGTCCATCTAGAAGAATGAAACCCTAACTCGACTTAATGACCGTGTGAAAGCCTTTGAACCTTCGGGTTTGCGGCAGTTCTACGGCGCCATTAGTGAGGCTTGGGTTTGCCCTTCTACGGCTGGACCACCGATGCTGTGGTATGTACTCGATACTATTAAACTGTGCCCAAGATGTTGAGCTCTTGGGGGATTATGAGGTTTTGACAATCGATTGGATGGTTCGACTTAATTCGGATGCTAGGTGGTGAGATGCATTTCTTGGGAGACTCCCGATACGAAGATAGCCGTTGGAGCTCAGTCCATGCAGCCGTGACGAGATGAGTCCAAAGCAGACGACATTAGAGAAAAGTGGTGTAAGTGGTTCGCACCAGATCTAGATGAGTATGAAGTCGTTCCAGAGCAAGATGCAGATATAGGAAAGGACAACGACTTCCGAACAGTTGGCAGAGACGAGACATGGAAGAGACCGTGAGCAGGATTCCTTCCAGGACACTGCTGCAATGATACTTGCACCCAGGATCAGAGGTGTGATGTACATTCAAAGAGCCAGAGGCCGACGCCAGTGATATGCTGTCTTACGAGTGGTCGCGATGATTGACCAAGAGATGACCAGAGGAGTGCCAGAACGGAATCGTCCCCGTTAGCACACCTGACAGGGCCGATGAGCCGATGGACTGAAAGATTGGTAATTCACAGTGAAGACCTTGACCCAGGAGTGGTCATGGTTACGCACGCCAGCAGGACAGAGTTCATGATCATCGACGAGACGTCCCACTAGTGACCGCGACAGTTGGCCGAGATTCTTAGAGGATGCACTTGAGCGGTACTATTCCGCCATTATTGATTTCGATGTTTTGGGTGATTTATTCACATGATTTGATTTTGATGATTGGGGATTTACGATCTTTGCACAGTGTTGCACTTGATATCGCCTTTGTGCTTTGGTTTCACATGTTTGTGATTTTACGGTTTTAGACATTCGAGTTGATTTTGTGCGTATGCACGCACACGATTTGGTTCCTGCACTCTGTATAGTTTATATATGCTTGCAGTGCAGTGATACGCCTTTTGTGCACTTAGATGCACTGGACTTCGATTTCGATTGTGATACTCGATATTTGTTTTGTGCACCTTGTGCACCTGATTTGATTTTGCGCATGTTCGGCGCTTGATATTGGATTTCATGATTTCGTGCATGATAGATGCGCCTGCCTTGGATTTTCGTGCATGTTGAGCGCATGTTTTGAGATGTGATTTTGGTGCACACCAGATGCACTAAATCAAGATTTTTCGTGCATGTCAGATGCACCTGATTTTGCTGTCAGGCACACACGTTGCCTACGACAGATGCTTTGTGCACACCCGATGCACTTAGATCTTGTTTCTGTGCATATGTATGGCACATATATGGATTTTTATTTCCGTGCGCACCAGACGCACGTAGTATTCATGTGCATATTTTGGGATTGATTTCTTATAGAGCAGTACGTTTTTATGATATTGCTATGTGTTTTCGTACTGAGCAGGACTAGTCAGAGGACAGTACCTGAATACATTTTGCATGCATTGATAGTTATTGAAGGGATTTCCAAAAAGCGAGCTATAGCCTCAGTATTTACTTACGTGTCTGATATGACACGAAATGTTTAAAACAAGGAGACCCTTCTAAATTGTTTCCAAAACGGCGGAACGTACATTTCAAACAAAAGTATATATGTATAAAGTTATTTTCTTATGGTAGACGTCCGCCACTGTGCAGTGTTATACGCGTTGCACAGCGACTTAAAGAGATTTGGCATGCATTTCCTTCAGATACTTACAGATATAGATTCGATATTTACATTTATAGTTTTGAGTTATATCATATTGGTTTTGATTTGGATTTGGCATTGATGTCTTTTCCACGACTCCGATGCGCGGGATGCTTGGAGGAGTTTTGATTTGAGTTATATACTCATTTTTCAAGCTCATGCGCTGCGCTACGATTTGTTTTATGTATTTACAATTTCGGAGCCCCGACGACTTGATGGTTTTTCTTAGATGTTTTAGTAATTGGGGGAGTTTGAATTTAAATTCGGGGACCGAATTTCTTTAAGGGGGGAAGATTGTAGCGTTTTGAAAATCGTTTCGGTGAAATTTCGGAAAATCGGTAAAATGAGGGGGTTTTCTGTAAAAAGTCAAAATACAAATATCTTATTATAAAAATTAAATATACATATTCTAGCTATGTAATTGCTATTATTTGGTGTTTATTGAGCCGCTGGTGAAATTTCAAATTTTCTGAAAAAAAATATTATTTTATTATTATTTTAAGTCGTCACTAATACATTTAATTAGGGAAAATTACAAATTGGAATGAGTTGAAACAAATTTTGTGCATCATAAAACATTAAATAAAAAATTTGTCATGTGGTTTTTGGAACGAAATCATTTGCCAAAACGGTTTAGAAATTATTGAAGAAAAAAGGCTTTTTTTTAGCGTAAATGGATGTTTGGGGTATTGTATTTATCATTTTTCATCACCCAACACCCGTGCCCACACCCACACACCCCCACTTACCCCTCCCCTTAGCCAAATTCAGCAGCCCTCACTTTTTCCCCACTTGGTTTGCAAAGGAAAAAGAAATGAAAAGAAATAAAAGAAAAGATTAGAAAATGGATAAAGTAGTTAGACTTTTGACTTGCTTTGACCTTGACTTTGCCCCCCCCATTTTCCTCACCTCCCTCTCTCTCCCCCACCCACTTTTCTGGCCGAGCCTTCCCCTAGCTTCAGCCCAAAAAAATCCCACCTCATTTCACCTCCAAATTTCATCAATTTTGCATCAAAATCCATCAAAAACATCACTAATCCCAAATCCAACTCCTACCCATTATTTCTTGCCTATCTAGCATGGATCTAGGAGCATAGAAGCTACTTTTGGAGGCTAGGATTTGCATTCTAGAACTCAATTGGGAGGTATAAATTTTAACCCTTTAGTGAAATTTTTGTTTAATTGCTTTATGTTAGCTTATTAAGTGTTTAATTAGGTTTTAGATTGGTTCTAATTGCATGTTTGAAAAATTCAAGAATGAGGTTGATTTCAAGTTAGGGTTTTGAGTAATGGGATTATGGTTGTGTGATGTATTTAACCACTTAAGACATGTTAAAACCTAATCTAGTTGCTAGTTGCAAATTGTTAACTTAAAATTGTAATAATTAAGCTATATTGCAAACTAGGTTTTAAAATTAAATCAAATTGTAAGATTAAAAATCTAATTAGGTTCTTCATGATATCATTAATTTTATAAGTTGTAGTTTACCACCTTAGTTCATGCAAAACCTAGTCAAGTTGATGATTTGTGAATTGTTATTTTGAAAATTGTTAAAAAGGGGTATTTTGTAAACTAGAATATTAGGGTTTTTGGAATTTAATGAGATTAAATTTCGGAATTTTTTTTCTATGACTTATTTAAGATATTTAATAAATATATCGGCCGCTACATTCATTTAAACATCCAGTTTTGTACAAAAACGGCGAATTGTGCTTGCTACATTTTCGGAAAAATGACTTTTTAAGTGAAATTGGCGTTTTGGTAAGTTTTAACCTAGTTTATATTAAAATTAGTGTTCGTGAATGTGCAAATGAGTGTGATTGGATTTTGTCGATGGTTTGACGTTCGTACATCGACATCGAGGGTTGGTTTGACTATTCCTGCATGCGTGGGCGATAGGTTTGGACCTTTGCGTGATACGCGTGCCGATTTGATTTTCGTATGCCGTTTCGATTTCGAATTTAGTTTTAATGCGATATGGTACGTTATGATATGTAGGTACCCCCATGTGGACTTCGAGACGACAAGCAAGCGCGTGGCGACGTCGGCACCGGCGAGCGAGGACCAGGTGAGTAGATTTATATCTACGGGGAGAAGTCGGGTGGATGGCGTATAGCACCCCCGCAGTCCGTGGTGGTGTATACGGATGCGTATACACACCAACAATTTTTATTTGTTATTTGGGATTAATAACGATGCTTAGGATGGATATTGGTGTGTTGGATTACTTTAGTGTTGCGAACCCTAGGGTAGTGTTACACACACATACACACATACATACTTGCATACATTCCTATTGATATGTGCTCATGGGCTTCTTTATAGTTATGTGTTCACATGTCTATGGGACTATGTGTTCACATACGGATTGAGGATGATACTTGGGGTTGAGCTGAGTCGATGAGATTGGATCGAGGCCGTGAGATCGGTGATATAGCAGGGTTCGTATCTTAGATACGACATGACGTTGTAGCGGGTCCTTGACGTAGTGTTTCACACACGTCCATGCATACGTAGGCCGTATCAGTATGGTACTAGACATAGATCAGTACCCCGATCAAGATATTTGATAAAGAGGATACCAGGTGAATAGTATGATGAATGTGATATTGACCCGTACCCAGATTGGGATGCCGTACGACGGATTTACGTACGAGCTATATTGATGATTGATCCGCACTCTTGACTTGGGATACCTGATTATAGATATGGTATCGGGTATGATATTATTGAGGCGGGATCACCGACTATACATATACAGGTATGTATATGTATCGACTCAGATGATAGGCGGTTTCCTTACCTGTAGTTCAGCTTGTTAGTTCAGCCGTATAGTTTAGTGTAGTTGTTAGATTAGATTAGACTTCTTACCTATTTCAAAAACTAACGAATCGTAGGCATTTTTAAGGACAGCTCAAGGAAATCTACGGATATTTCAAAAACGACGTATCTTTTCATAAAAACACCGTATCCCCTATTTTCAAAACCCCATGATTCGTGTTATTTCAAAAGGCACCATTCGTAGGACTTATATTAGATTATTGTAGATTAGTTATCGTTGTGTTTAGTATTCAGCTCCCGCACATTATTGCTGTTCGCTCTGCCTCGCATATTTATTTTGCTGCATATTCCATTATTGATATCATGCTGTTAGGACACCAGCACCATTACCGATGATGCGTATGTACCGCGTACACCTACTTGCCGGCTCACACACATCTTCATCGGTAATTGCCATGTCACGTACACTTTAGAGAATATAATTGCTTGACTTAGATTGTTAGCTGGTAGTTTTGACACGACATTAGTGTACTTCCCTTATATGCCATATTAGACATTGTAGTTATTACCTACCACTTCATGCATACTGTTATTCAGTTGTTCATGCCTAGTTCATTATCATTGACATATGCACTTGTGATGATTTCTTGAGATTTATGATATTTCTGGATTTCGGGGAAAGCCGCAAAATTTACAACTTATGATCTTTTAAAATATAAAATGTTGCGGTTTTCTAGTGATGTAAAGTGTCGTCCACCATGAGTTTGCTGTGGTTTTGGAGATCCGTGTCGAGGAGTGGAGGAACCGTCACGGGTACATGGTGGGCCCGGTATGGTACCCCGTAGCAAGAGGAATGTGGTGTTGACGTTGAGCCTGGCTGGGGAGCACTACCTACCGGTGATATTACCCGACGCGTCGGATATCCGGAGGATACCGTCGTGGTCTTGAGATGGATGGTAGGGGCCGGTCCGGACTGACGGCGCCCTAGATATTGAGCTTGAGACATTGATATTTCGAGACAGTGAGATTTATGTTTTGTGTCGATGCTAGACACTGTTGATACTGATTTCATTATGATACCTCAGTTTAAAAATACGAAGGAAATCTCACTAATTTATGAAAACAGTTTCTTCATTTACATGTATTCTGTTTCATGCATTCATACCTCATTCATATGATATATTGCTACCTGAGGCACTGACACGGGAACATGAAATTATACTCGGGTTAGATATTACCCTAGACATTGTCATAGGCTGCCTGTTATACATATATTTGAGGATATATTATGATCATTGACCTAGATTGCGTTATTTATGCGATTTCTGTGCGTAGATGTTTTTCTTTTCACGAGTTGGCAACTCACCCCCGTTGTGCCCCAGTTTCTTGCAGATTTGCCGTACAGGTTTCTTTACGGCTTGCGGGCTCAGTTTCATTCGGGTGATTTGCTAGTAAGTGGGTTTACTTGTATCATACCCCCATTATATATCTTGAATATCATTATTCTGTGGTATCTAGAAGTTCCATCAACCAAACATGTATCTATTGAGATAGAGACCAGTGTTTATTCTTTCGACCTTAGAGTCGCTCGTTATATTTCTGGTGGTTTTGAGTTCCCTTTTGAGTTTTTGATCCTCGCCGATGGCGTTGTATATTTATTGCTTGTGTGGTTGTGACCGTCGATTGACGAAGAGCTAGCTCCCGCTTGGGGATGCCTTTTTTCTTGATTTCGTATACTATTCATGTTTTATCCCGTTTGGGGGCCAGTATTTACAAAGGAGACTCTGCCGAAATTTTCAGTAAATTTTTTGATGTTTTAAAAACCGCATAATTCGGCTTATGCTATTGAAATTACTTGCTTTAAATTGGTTTTTCCTGCAATCTACTACTTTTCTTGGTTTGGATTTCTGGGTTTTCGGTTTACTTAGATTACGTACGCCTCGAGACGTTAGTAGTTTAAGTGCCGGTCATGTTCCGTACTTTCGGGGCGTGACATCAGCCCTCTCTACAAACCTCACCCCGAATATCCAAGATCCCCACTAACCCTCTTCAAAATTCACACTACACCCTTCTCAAAACATAAGCCAAAGCCCATGGAGACAACTTGGAGCTAGGAAAGTAGGAGTTTTGAGCAAGTTTGGGAAGATAGTCTTCTTCTTAATGTTAATTAGTTAGTTGACAAGTTGTTGTTTCTTATAATTCTTGTTTGAACCTTAAATGTAACGTTTTAAAAATAATTAAATAAATAATTAAATAAATAAAATTGTTTAAGTGAATTTTATGATTTTCGGTAAAGCAAAATGTATTTTTCGTAAAACCAAACCGTGATTGTTTTTCATTATAATTTCAAAAATACCTATTTTAATTTGTAATTACTAGTAAATGGTGTTTATTTAGCCACTTATAAATTTTTAGTTTAATTAAATATTTTTCCTAAATTAATTATTTTAAATATTAACATAAGCTTTATTTTTACACTAAATTAGTGTAAATTACAAATTTGAATGGTATTAATTTGTAAAAATGAACCATGGCATATTAGAATTTAGTGTGTATCATGCAAAATTTATTTGCAAATTTTTCCATTTTTCTAGAGTTTTCTTGAGTTGCTATAGTAAAGAAATAAAAGAAAATAAAGAAATTCATGAAAAGACATAAAGAGGTGATATTTTGGGGTGAAGTTTCTACACTTTTCTCAACTTTTCTCACTCTCCTCTCCCTCATCCTCACCTGGCCGGCCTCCTCCCTATGGCAGCCCCCCCATTTCCACTTCATTTTTTGTTCAAAATTCATCAAAAATCCATCAAAAATTCAATTAAAAATCCACAAAATCCTATTTATTTCCTACCCTTTATTCTCTACTCTTCTTTACATGGATTTTTGAGTGGGAAAGCATGCATTTTTTAGGCTCATTTTCATGTTTGGACTTGAGGTTGTGGAGGTATAAATCTTTCTCTTTTGTTTTATTTCTATTCGATGTTTCTTTTAAAGCATAATTATATTTATTAGATTAATTCTAGTTGCAAATTCTAAAATTCAAGTTAGGTTTGTAAATTCAAGTTGTGGTTTTTATTAATTAAATAAGGTTATAATATCTAGTTTAACATCTTTTAGAGTGGAAAATTCTTGCATGGTTGTGGTATAATAATTTGTTAATCCAAAATTTATTTAATTATGCTATTTAGCTAACTAGTTTTTTATAAATGTATATGTGGGTGAGATAAAATTCTAATTAATGTTTTTATCATTATATTATGGTTTTAATAGGGATATTAGCATGTCAGTGGAATGCAAAACCTAATCTAGTTATTAGTTTCAATTGTTAGTTAATAAAGTGTGATAAATATGCTAATTATGCTAGTTTTTGCAAACTAGATTTTGGAAATTCCTAAATAAATGAGATTAAAAATATAATTATGGTTTCATTATATCATTATCATCATGAATTGTAGTTTAGTACATTAATTCATGCAAAATCATGTTTTGTGGTGGAAATGTGGTATTTTGCTTGAAAAATGTTGAAAATTGTTAAAGGTTGCAAACTAGAAATTTCAAATTAATACAAATTTGTGTAATAAAAATATAGTAATGGTTTGTATAGTCTAGTTATGCTTTTTAATGAGTTTTATGACCATTGGTTTCATTTAAATGTCAAGTTTTGAAGAAAAACGGTAAATTGGCATTTTCGGGTTTTACGAAATCGGGCGATTTGATGGATTTTAGGCTTTCGATGGATTTAATCATGTTATATATTATAAGTAATGAGTTTTAAAACTATGAGTTATTTGTTGATGTTATCTCGATCCATCGGAGTTTGTACACCGATATCGAGCGATATTTGGTGCTTTTGCGTGTACGGGACATAGGTTTTAACCTATGCTTGTTCCTTGCGTCGTTTTGACTTTTGTATGTGATTTAGTTTACGATGCTATTTATATGTTTGCGTTTAGGTACCCCTCACGTGGACTGCGGGCGATGAAGAGGAGGATGGCGACACCGTCTTCGGCAGACATGGACCAGGTGAGTAGATGCATATCTACGGGGGGAAGTCGGGTGGATGGCGTTTAGCACCCCCGCAACGTAGAATAGGAATAGTACTTATTGTCATTAGGAAACCAGATATGACCTAGATTCTAAATGAGTAGGACCCTAGTAATGACCCTTGGCTGGACTAGACTGATTTAGGAAAACCATACCAGAGGATGAATACCTTGGAGGAGGTTCGTAGGTTTCAGATAGAAACACACACACGCACACACTGAAACTCGACATGGTGTGTACGTGCATGTATATATACATATAGGACTAGGACTAGGTATATATATATATATACAACACGTGTATGGGATACATTAATGTGATATGATATCCGAGGTATGATGAAACAGTATAACTGGGCTTGATGCGTGATTCTTGGCTATACAATCGTATTAAGTGTTAGCGGATCATTAGAGAATGAGATAATGAACATGTATACATAAATTATAATGGATGGTGATGATATTGAGGTACATGGGACTCTAAAATGGTACCCGGACTGTAACTTGTGACTGAGCACGATATGATATATGTATGACTTGATTACGACATCATATAGGTGTGACCTGACGTCGATATCATATAGGTGTGACTTGATGACAATATGATATCAGTATGACTTAAGCACAATATGATACATATGACATGATATTTCTGAGGATAAACTAATGATGCATATTATGATGGCAATGATATATGATTGATCTATGCGATTACAGTTTAGCACCTTGATCATGAGATGTGTCGATGATGACATTATACGAATGATGAGACACCTAGGAGATACTTGACCCGTACCCCGATATTGGAATGCCGTATGATGGATTTTACCGTACGAGGCATAGATATGATGATTGATCCGCACTCTTGATTCGAGGAAGCCGTACTACGTACGTGACGCTATTGAGGCTGGATCGCCGACTCTTAGAGATATTGATTCAGACCTTAGGTAGACTTTTGTTTCTTTGACTAGTTTCTTAGGTTTAGTTCCTTAGGAGGTTAGATAGACACTAGTTTAGGTTCGATTCATATAGTGGTAGTTGTACTCGTATATCGCAGGGGAGTGGATAATGCACATCTTTCTTCACATTCATACTGTAATCATAATGTTGCATGTTCATACAAATATTTCTGTAATTAGTATAAAACTCTGCCTGTTAGGACACCAGCACCATTACCGATGATGCGCATATTCCACGCACACTTATTTGCCGGCTCATACACATCATCATCGGTAATTGCTATGTCACGTACACTTAGATCATAATATCTTTTATTGATACATTCAGCTAAAAGCTAGACCGATATAGCATTATGATTACTCTCAGATGTTAGTCTAGACATGGCATTGATTACTTAGACATTTCATGCATTCATATTTCCATGTTATCATGCAGTATTATAGGCATATGCCGACACTTATCATATACTTACTCATGATTTTGGGATTTTGGTTTTCTACGAGATTTCTGGATTTTGGGGAAAACAGCAAGGATATATAAAAACTTCTCTCTCTCCTCCTCTCTTTTTAAAACATAAGATGCGGTTTTCTCGTGATGTATGTGTCGTCCACCATGAGATTTCATGTTTTCTGTTGGATTTCGAGACCCGATTCGAGGAGTGGATGAACCGTCTCGGGTACATGGTGGGCCCGGTATGGTACCCCGGGGCAAGAAGATCGAGTTGTAGACGATGAGCCTGGCAGGGGAAGGCTACCTACCGGTGATGTCTGGCGCGGCGGATATCCGGAGGATACAGACCGTTGTCATGAGATTTGATGATATGGGCCGATCCGGACTGACGGAGCCCGAGGTATTGAGACTATGAGACTTGAGATTTACATGTTTGTGTCGATGCTTGACACGGATTTCCATGGATTTCATTGTTGAGATTTCAGATTCCTATACACATTTTACTATGATAACAGTTAAAGATTTCTTATACAGATATATCTGGATTTCAGGATTGATTATTTTATATTCATGGTGCATGCATATCCATTCATATGACATAGTATTATATGAGGCACTGACACGAGCACGGAGTATCTGCATTTATACGTAGTATTACCCTGCTATTACTAGATGATTGGGACATAGTAGTGTATTATTATGACCTAGAATAGCGTCGTGCATTCGATTTCTTTTCGTAGTTGTCTTCTACTCACGAGTTGGCAACTCACCCCCGTTGTGCCAAATTTTATTACAGGTTCGATGTATAGGTTTCCCTGGCAGTTGCTGGCACATCATTTCATTCAGGGTGATTTGCACGGTAGGTTGGTTCACTTGTATCTGAACCACCATTATACTTTTATTCTTTCATTTGTATCTAGTAAGCTCCATCAACCATACTTGTATTACTTGATAAGTTTATTGGACCAGTTATTTATTTTGACCTTAGAGTCGTGCATGTATTATTCTGATCTGGTGGTTTTGTTTTCTTTTGAGTTTTGAGCCTCGCCCTTTGGCGTTGTATACTATTGTGTATTGTTGTGGTTGTTTCCGCCTGTTGGCGTTGAGCTAGCTCCCGTTTGGGGATGCTTTTTATTGTTCATGTATATTATACTAGTTGTACCCGTTTGGGGCCAGTTTTTACAGAGGAGGCTGCCGAAATTTTTGGGAAATTTGCTGATACTTTTAAACTTGTTTTTCTTCATGTTTTCTTTTCTTCTTCTTCTTTTATATGGTATAGATTTCTGGGCTTCGGCTTACTTAGGTTATGTTGCGCCTCTAGACGTTTCGTAATCTAAGTGTCGGTCACGTTCCATACTTTCGGGTCGTGACAAAGTTGGTATCAGAGCTCTAGGTTTAACCTTGTATAAGTCTAGGTGACCCTTGGTTGATGGAGTAGGAGACTTAGGTTGAGTAACGTACCGTGGGTATCGTCCGCGGCATACTTATGATACGCTACTCTGCTTAAGGAGCCCTAGGATGTACATTGTTTGCACCGTATTTAATTCGTTCCTTTGATCTATCTTCATCGATGTCGGAGGGTGATTCTGTTACCATGGGCGCACTGGCAGAGGGAGCCGCGGCTCGAATGCGATAACCATTAGTGTTAGTGTATATGCCCTATGGGCCATTATTGTATCATACTAGTTTGTATATTACTTAATGGAAGCTTGGGATATTCACATGTATATAACAGTCTTGCTAAATATAGTAGTATGCTACTTGGTTTTTCTATCTTAATATGTGAGTATACGTATTGATAGAGCTCTTAGGATCTTGCTTGACTACCAGCGTTGTGATGGCATACACTAGTGGGGGCCAGGTAGTCTACAAGCACATCCTTATTCAGGTCCCTAGTCGTTGGATTATCGAGACAGAGCATCGATACTCCGGAGTAGACTAGTGTGTACGCTTCTCATCCCAGTTGGGGAGATGGTCTGTCCCACAGCCGTCAGTACGTCGTACTGGAGATAGTATGCAGGTGCTCGTTAGGTTACGGGTACACCGGACAGGACTCACAGGGAACTGTTGTTTGGTTTTATACCAGTCGTCAGTGAACAGTTCCCAGGTGACATGAGTACAGCATAGTCCGCAGACTTGACACTGCTACTTCGCCTCGAGTGTGTCCCACTGTTCTTAGATTGCTACCCTACCACGACTCAAAGGAGTCGTGCAAACAGGTAGCAGTTGGGTGCAGTCCCGAGCACTTGGAGGCAGTGGCGGTTAGACAGGATTCGTCTCTCCCGGTATTTGGGGTTGATATCGCGCTGTGTCAGAGAGCCATTACGCAAAGTCCCTGGCCACGGCAAGCGAGATTTACTGGTAGGTTCCAGTAGTTTCTCAGGGTGTAATGGGCTACGCTCCGACACGACTTATACCGCTATTAGGGGACTGACGCTTGCCGCCCCCTAGGCCCGATATGCGATAGTCTTGGACGAACGGACCGGACTGTATGGAGATTGTCATATCAGACTCAGTAGGAGTTCGGATGGGTTTCCTCATCGGCCTTCTTATCGACATCTACCTGGGGACCGCTACGTACAGCTAGTGCCGCTTGCGGTCTGTGGTTAAACCCACTGCCAGCGTAGTAGTCGAGTCTCTAGAGTCCCACACAGAGAGTTTCCCTACTCCAGGAGAAACGATATAGAGGTCATATGGTTTTACGACAAGGGTTCGGACGCATACGTGTGTTTACGCACGTACGACTTTCGGACAGTTTTTACCAATCGGCTTTGGTTTAAGCCAGTTACTGGTATCCGGTTATTGGATTTATACAGTCTGAAGTTTTTCCGTATTTTTGCGGAAAGGAGGGGCGTTCTCGTAATTGTGCGAGAAGCTTCTAGAAGGTGGTGACTAAGGAGGTTAAGGTGGCATATACAATGATTGTGATTAGTGAGTCACCTAGATGATTCATGTAGGGTGTTTTTCGTCACCCCATTGAGATGGGAATACGCGCGCGCTTGTCAGGCGTACTACAGATTCCCCCTGCCTAGGGTAGGCCGGGGTTTAATGATTGTAGGGATCCGAATCTCCGGCAGCCGCGGACTAAGCTGCCATTAATTACCCCTCGCCTTTAGAGCGAGGGAACCTCCGATTGACGGGTTAAACTGGTCATGCGAACTCAATGTGCAGTGCGCGTGTGTTGTGTTTTGAAAGGGGGGTTTTGGATATATTGGGAGCCACGCAGAGTTTTTACGGGGGTCCCGCTACCTGGATAGCGGGCTGGGAGTCAAGGGAGCTAGCAGCCCCCTTACGGGGTGCGGGGCAGCGCCCCGTTAGGAATTTTTTTCTAACAGGGACAGTGTCGCGGAGTATGTGTGTGTGTAAATATGTATACATATGTGTGTATATATATGTATATATGTATGTATATATATATATATATAAGAAAGAGGGGAAAGGCATCCAAAGGATGCGTGGGGGCCAGCGCCTTGAGTGCTGTGCGCACAGGGGCTGTGCGCTCAGGCGCAAGCGCGCCACGTGTCGGCACATGGGCGTTTTGCGCTTTAGCACAGTGTGCCTGAGCGCAAGCGCGCCACGTGTCGGCACGTGGGCGCTTTGCGCTCGAGCGCAGTGCGCCTGAGCGCAAGCGCGCCACGTGTCGGCACGTGGGCGCTTTGCGCTCGAGCGCAGTGCGCCTGAGCGCAAGCGCGCCACGTGTCGGCACAGGGGCGCTTTGCGGTCGAGCGCAGTGGGCCGGAGCGTAAGTGCGCCACGTGTCGGCACGTGGGCGTTTTGCGCTCGAGCGCTGGGCGCTAGCGAGACAAAAGGACTTTTAGTCCCAAACCAGAAGCTTTGCTTCAGAAAGGAAATATTTAATATATATATATATATATATATATAAATATGTAAATATATGGAGTTAAACACCTAAAATGTTTTGGTTGATGAAAGGGATTCTTCCTCTTCCTCCTCTATTGGCTGGATCTTGATGATCAAGAGATGTGAGATCTCAAAATCTCTCCTTTTTGAGATCTGATGGGAGATCTGAGTTCCCCTTTACGGGTTTTGTGGTGGAAAACTACTTAGTTTTGGAAAAGAAAGAGTGAAACTCTTGATTTAATTCAAAAGAAATGAGAAGGTTAAGAACCTTGGAGAAGGAGCAGGAGGCATAAGGAACCCTAGTTTTTGGGGGAATGAAAAGCGTTGTTCTTTATTCACCATCATGTTGCCTTATATAGGCTTACATATTTGCATATAGCCCCTTGGGCTTTACAAAAATGGAATTTTGGCCATCCCATGGCTCATGTGCCATTTCATTTTTGCACATAAGCCATGGGCTTACAAAATATTGGCTTTATGCCCATTTTGTTTACATTCATGCATAAACAATTACATAAAAATTATTTATTACATGATTTTGTTATTGGCACGGCGAGGCTGGCCGCGGGCTCGACTTGGACATGGGCCCACATGACCTGGGCTTGGGCCCACCTAGCTTGGGGGTTGACCTTGACTTTGACTCGGTCAACCGGGGTGTAAATTTTTACCCCAACAAATTGCCCCCATCAATAAATGCACAACGCACATGTGGGTCGTGTGCATGAAATTGATAGATCTTCTTTCACGTGGAGGCGACTTGCTTTGGTTCCCACTTTTTGGGATGTACTGCCCTTTTTACGACGTGGACGGTCGACGCTTGACGCATCTCCGAGACAGAGTGTTCGTGGTAGACGTTTCCCTTGCCCGGAGTGATTCGGTTCCTGCTTTGTAGGAAGCCTGCACTGCCCTTTTTGCGACATGTATGGTCGACGCTCTGTTATGAAGCGATTTAGGTTCCTAATTTGCGGGAGCCTGCACTGCCCTTTTTGCGACACAGACGGTCGACGCTCTGATCCGGAGCGATTTAAGTTCCCAATTTGCGGGAGCCTGCACTGCCCTTTTTGCGACACAGACGGTCGACGCTCTGATCCAGAGCGATTTGGGTTCCCAATTTGCGGGAGCCTGCACTGCCCTTTTTGCGACATAGACGGTCGACGCTCTGATCCGGAGGGATTTAGTTTCCCAATTTGCGGGAGCCTGCACTGCCCTTTTTGCGACATAGACGGTCGACGCTCTGATCCGGAGCGATTTGGGTTCCCAATTTGCGGGAGCCTGCACTGCCCTTTTTGCGACATAGACGGTCGACGCTCTAATTCGAAGCGATTTGGTAGACGTGCCCCCGGCACGGAGTGTCGCTGGTCGACGTTTCCCGAGGCGGAGTGTCTGTGTTGGACGTTTCCCCGATGCAGAGTGTCGCTAGTTGACGTGTCCCCGGCACGGAGCGTCGCTGATCGACTTTTCCCCGACACGGAGTGTCGCTGATGGACATTTCCCCGGCGCGGAGTGTCGGTGGTTGACTTTTCCCCATCACGGAGTGTCTCTGACGGACTTTTCCCCGGCGCGGAGTGTCGGGTTGACTTTTCCCCGGCACGGAGTGTCGCAGATCGAATTTTGCCCGGCGCGGAGTGTCGGGTTGACTTTTCCCCGGCACGGAGTGTCACTGATCGACTTTTCCCCGGCGCGGAGTGTCGGGTTGACTTTTCCCCGGCACGGAGTGTCGCTGATCGACTTTTCCCCGGCGCGGAGTGTCGGGTTGACTTTTTCCCGGCGCGGAGTGTCGCTGATGGACTTTTCCCCGGCGCGGGGTGCCGGGTTGACTTTTCCTCGGCACGGAGTGTCGCTGATGGACTCTTCCCAGGCGCGGAGTGTCGCTGATGGACTTTTCCCCGGCGCGGAGTGTCGGGTTGACTTTTCCCCGGCACGGAGTGTCGCTGATCGACTTTTCCCCGGCGCGGAGTGTCGGGTTGACTTTTCCCCGGCACGGAGTGTCGCTGATCGACTTTTCCCCGGCGCGGAGTGTCGCTGATCGACTTTTCCTCGGCGCGGAGTGTCGGGTTGACTTTTCCCCGGCGCGGAGTGTCGCTGATCGATTTTTCCCCGTCGCGGAGTGTCGGGTTGACTTTTCCCCGGCGCGGAGTGTCGCTGATGGACTTTTCCCCGGCGCGGGGTGCCGGTTTGACTTTTCCCCGGCGCGGAGTGTCGCTGATGGACTTTTCCCCGGTGCGGAGTGTCGCTGATCGACTTTTCCCCGGCGCGGAGTGTCGCTGATCGACTTTTCCCCGACGCGGAGTGTCGGGTGGACTTTTCCCCGGCGCGGAGTGTCGCTGATCGACTTTTCCCCGGCGCGGAGTGTCGGGTTGACTTTTCCCCGGCGCGGAGTGTCGCTGATCGACTTTTCCCCGACGCGGAGTATCGCGTTGACTTTTCCCCGGCACGGAGTGTCGCTGATCGACTTTTCCCCGGCACGGAGTGTCGCTGATCGACTTTTCCCCGGCGCGGAGTGTCTGGTTGACTTTTCCCCGGCGCGGAGTGTCGCTGATCGACTTTTCCCCGGCGCGGAGTGTCGGGTTGACTTTTCCCCGGCGCGGAGTGTCGCTGATGGACTTTTCCCCGGCGCGGGGTGCCGGGTTGACTTTTTTCCGAGAAGAAGCATAATTTCGACAGGGAAGACAGGTACATCGAGGCGAAGCATCATTTCGACAAAATTGCCAGGTGAATTCTGTGACGAAGCATAATTCCGACGGAGAGCTTGCTGGTTGATTTGATTCCGAGGCGGAGCATAATTCCGGCAGGGAGAGTAGATATTCCGAGGCGAAGCATGATTTCGACACGGGGTAAATTTTGGGACGGAGCATCATTCCGCCGTAGAGGTTGTTGGTTTGATTTGATTTAGGTTGACATCAGCATCGCTACACTGGAATATGGTACCAGGAGCGAATCATTATTTGTCATGAGAGGATTTGGAAATTGTTTTTTTTTTGTTTGGCATCTTCATTTCTGCACTGGAATAATGTCTGGAGCAACTCATCATTTGCCCCGGGAGGATTTGGATTTGTTTTTTTTGTTTGGCATCAGCATTGCTGCACTGGAATAATGCCAGGAGCAACTCATCATGTGCCACGGAAGGATTTGGATTTGTTTTTTTGTTTGGCATCTGCATTGCTGCACTGGAATAATGCCAGGAGCAACTCATCATTTGCCCCGGGAGGATTTGGGAATCTTGGTTTTGGTCGGCATCTGCATTGCTGCACTGGGATAATGCCAGGAGCAACTCATCATTTGCCCCGGGAGGATTTGGGAATTGGTGGCTTAGGAGACAGGTTTAGATCCCTATCACCTAAGGCCTTTCAATTTTATGAGCCGTAAGGGTCTCACAAAGCATTTTCTCCCTACGGGTCGTAAGGATCCCGTAGGTGTGTTTTCTCCTTAAGAGTCGTGAGGACCCCCAAGTGTGTTGCTCCTTTGTGAGTCGTAAGGATCTCACGCGGGAATTTTCTCCTCACAAAGTCGAGAGGACTTTGCGAGTGCATTTCATCTCTTTTTTGTTTTTACGAGTTTGCGCCCTTTCGGGTTTTCATAAACTCGCCGGCAGTCCTGCTGTTTTTACTCACGTAGCCCTTTCGGGTTTTCATCCATGCCCATTTTGCTTGTGGACATACCGTTCTTCTTTTTTTCTTTTTTTCTTTTTTTTTGGAGAGATCGGGATTGTTTTACGCCCGTGGATTGTATACGGTTTTGCAGGATGTATGATCCAGACCGTAGGGCCGGAAAAATTTTGGGACATTGTTGGCGTCTGCATCGCTGCACTAGAATATGGTACCAGGAGCGACTCATCATTCGCCATTTTGGGGTATGGGATTTGGAATTTGGTTAGCGTCTGCATCGCTGCACTGGAATATGGTACCAGGAGCGACTCATCATTCGCCGTTTGGGGATTGGGGAGCGATGGCTTAGGAGACAGGTTTAGATCCCTATCGCCTAAGGCTTTTCAATTTTATGGGCCGTGAGGGTCCCATAAAGGTATTTTCTCCCTGCGAGTCGTAAGGATCCTGCAGGTGTATTTTCTCCTTAGGAGCCGTGAGGACTCCTAAGTGTGTTTTTCCTTTATGGGTCGTAAGGATCCCACAAAGGTTTGTTCTCCTCATGTATCGTGAGGACACATGAGTGGATTTCCCTTCGTCCCCAGTTTAATGACTTAGGGGTCATCTGTTTCCAGTTTAGCGACTTAGAGGTCATCTGTTTCCAGTTTAAAGACTTAGTGGTCGTCTATTTCCAGTTAACGACGTGGTAGTCATCTGTTTCCAGTTTAAAGACTTGGTTGTTATCTGTTTCGAGTTTAACGACGTAGAGGTCATCTTTTTCCAGTTTAACGACTTGGTGGTCGTGTGTTTCCAGTTTAACGACGTAGAGGTCATCTGTTTCCAGTTTAACGACTTGGTGGTCGTCTGTTTCCAGTTTAATGACGTAGAGGTCATTTGTTTCCAGTTTAACGACTTAGAGGTCATCTGTTTCCAGTTTAACGACGTGGTGGTCATCTGTTTCCAGCTTAACGACTTGGTGGTCGTCTGTCTCCAGTTTAATGACTTGGAGGTCATCTGCTTCCAGTTTTAAAGACGTGGAGGTCTATTGGATTGATTTGGAATTTTGGGATAGGGGCCGGCATCAGCGTTGTTAACACTAAAGCACATGGGCCAGGACACATGAGTGGGTCTTCCCAATGGAGCATAATTCCAAAGGCGGAGACCAGCCGCGTAGCTGGTGGTTGCGGAGGGGCATGGACGTGATGAGAATTATTTGAGCCCGTGGATTGTATACGGCAGTCAATTTGGGGACTGGCCGTAGGGCCGGAAGAATTTTGGGAAACTGGATTTTGGTTGGCGTCTGCATCGCTACACTGGAATATGGTACCAGGAGCGACTCATCATTCGCCGCCGTTTTTTTTGTTTTTTTTTGTTTTACCGCGATTGCTCTATCATTTCAGCTTTTCTTATCGCGAAGGTCACGATTTCCCTATCATTTCGGCTATTTATTCGCGGTTGCCCCATCATTTCGGCTTTTTATTTATTTATTTATTATTTTTTGCACATTCATTTTTTTTATTTACATTTTAAATTTTTTTTTTTACATTCCTAGTTTAACGACTTAGAGGTCGACTGTTCCCAGTTTAAGGACGTGGTGGTCGACTGTTCCCAGTTTAACGACGTGGTGGTCCTCTTTGCTTATCCCAGCTCCTTGAACTTTGATCTTGGCGGGGCTGTGTTGATGACCTAGCTCTGTAGCTTGCCGATACATCCGAGGATTGTGAGGTTTTTCCAAGCTTATATTGGTCCTCTGCCCAATCTTTGAAAATATAGCAGTCTTCGATGGTATGACCCACCACTCTATGATATGGGCAGTATACGGGATTGCCGGTCATGTTCATTTCCTGTGGCCTCTTTGGAACAGGCAGTTGCAGACCGCTGTTCAGGGCGTCCATGAATATTTTGCGGACTTCATCCCTCCTGAAGGAGTATACCTTCTTCTTTCCCTCCATTGGAGTAGGTGCCTCTACTGATGCCGGTCCTCGAGGCCCATATCTGGGAGGATTAGGTTCCCGAAAGGTTTCGGTTTCCATTTGCGTGAAATCGGCGATCGTAGCTTGACTGTTTGATAACACGCCTTTAGACAGTTCTATCTCTGCCATCTTGTATTGCCTTTCGACCCAATCTTTGAAGACAAAGCAGTCCTCAATGGCAAGACCTACCACTCTGTGATAGGGGCAATATTCTGGGTCGTCGGTCATATTCTCTTCTTGCGATCTCTTTGATTCCGGCAGTTGTAGACCGTTTCTTAGGGCGTCCCTGAATATCTTGTGGACTTTTTCCCTCTTGAAGGAATAGACCTTTTCCAGCTTCTCTTTCAGAGGCGATTCCCCCCCCGGTGTATGTATCGGAGGGACTAGAGGCTGATTGCGCCCGTTTTTCGCGAAGGCTCTCCGCTTTTAGGTTGAAAGGGATATCAGTTGGCTGCCCCCGGGTATCAATCCCTGTCTCATGAGCCAAAATTTGATTCTGCTGTAATTGCAATCGGGCGACTTGGGTCGCGAGATCTGCCACGACGTTTGCCAGCTCGTCGACTTTAGAATAGACCTCGGCCATCTTCTCATCCCTGTCCTGAAATTGCCTTTGAAGCCAGTGGAATAACGCTTGTTCTGTAGTTCCGGCTATGACAACCGGGTAATCATTATTGCCTGAGCTCAATTCCACAGGAACCACGGGCTCCTCTGGCTTATCGGCCTGAGCGGGCTCTTCATCATTTAGATCGAGCCGATGCTGGGTGGCGGCAACCATATCTTCACCATGGCTGTGAAGAAGAGCAGGGTTCATTTCATCATGTCCGGCCATGTAGACAGTGTGGATAACACACTCAGCCATTCTTTCATCACTGGCAGCTGGTTTCGCGGAGAAGTCCGGGCTTTGGAAATTCATAAATTTTAACATGGCCAGAGCCCTAGCCCTTTTGTTGGCTCTATATCTGAGCCGCTTCTGCATCATCTTCTCTGCCTTAAGCGCTTGGCAGGCTTCTGCTCTTCGGGGAGCCGCCATAGGCTGAGTGATGGGGAGGCTTGAGGAGACACCCAATCGAGCAGTTGTCGGAGGCGCCGCTGGAGATTGCTCAAGACGCGTTGTAGCTTTGTTGGTGTTGATGGCCTTGCCCCCAGTTGGGGCCAAGGAAAGTCGTTCAGATACCGACTTGCGTTTGGGTTGGGGCGCCCTCGAGATCACCACATTTGGTCTCCTGCCTTTCGAGACCGGTTTGTCTGCCACCGGGGCTTGAGGAGCTGGGATGGTGCCAACTGGCATGAACATAATAGAGCCGAATGGTTGCAGCGGCTCCTCCCATTGTCGCCCAAGACTGGCCGGAAGGACCGTCCTAGAGTCTATCCTCATCGTGTAGGAGACGGGAGCTGAGTTCATCATCGAAGACATCGTCGGAAGGTGATTGCTTGAAAATCTGCACGAAAAAGTATTATTTTAGTATAAGTATACACATGTAAATTGATTGAGTTCGCATGAACGTTTAACCCGAGATATGAAAGGAGAGATTGGTCCCACCGGGCGTGCCAGAATCTGTATGGTGTTTTTCGTCACCCCATTGAGATGGGAATACGCGCGCGCTTGTCAGGCGTACTACAGATTCCCCCTGTCTAGGGTAGGCCGGGGTTTAATGATTGTAGAGATCCGAATCTCCGGCAGCCGCGGACTAAGCTGCCGTTAATTACCCCTCGCCTTTGGAGCGAGGGAATCTCCAATTGACGGGTTAAACTGGTCATGCGAATTCAATGTGTAGTGCGCGTGTGTTGTATTTTGAAAGGGGGGTTTTCGATGTATTGGGAGCCACGCAGAGTTTTCACGGCGGTCCCGCTACCCGGATAGCGGGCTGGGGGTCAAGGGGGCTAGCAGCCCCTTGCAGGGTGCGGGGCAGCGCCCCGTTAGAAATTTTTTTCTAACAGGGACAGTGTCGCGGAGTATGTGTATGTGTAAATATGTATATATATGTGTATATATATATATGTATATATGTATGTATATATATATATATATATATATATAAAAGAAAGAGGGGGGAAAGGCATCCAAAGGATGCGTGGGGGCCAGCGCCTTGAGCGCTGTGCTCACAGGGGCTGTGCGCTCAGGCGCAAGCGCGCCACGTGTCGGCACATGGGCGTTTTGCGCTTGAGCGCAGTGCGCCTGAGCGCAAGCGCGCCACGTGTCGGCACGTGGGCGCTTTGCCCTCGAGCACAGTGCACCTGAGCGCAGCACGCCACGTGTCGGCACGTGGGCGCTTTGCGCTCGAGCGCAGTGCGCCTGAGCGCAAGAGCGCCACGTGTCGGCACGTGGGCGCTTTGCGCTCGAGCGCAGTGCGCCTGAGCGCAAGCGCGCCACGTGTCGGCACGTGGGCGTTTTGCGCTCGAGCGCTGGGCGCTGGCGAGGCAAAGGGACTTTTAGTCCCAAACCAGAAGCTTTGCTTCAGAAAGGAAATATTTAATATATATATATATATATGTAAATATATGGAGTTAAACTCCTAAAATGTTTTGGTTGATGAAAGGGATTCTTCCTCTTCCTCCTCTATTGGCTGGATCTTGATGATCACGAGATGTGAGATCTCAAAATCTCTCCTTTTTGAGATCTGATGGGAGATCTGAGTTCCCCTTTACGGGTTTTGTGGTGGAAAACTACTTAGTTTTGGAAAAGAAAGAGTGAAACTCTTGATTTAATTCAAAAGAAATGAGAAGGTTTAGAACCTTGGAGAAGGAGCAGGAGGCACAAAGAACCCTAGTTTTTAGGGGAATGAAAAGCGTTGTTTTTTATTCACCATCATGTTGCCTTATATAGGCTTACATATTTGCATATAGCCCCTTGGGCTTTACAAAAATGGCATTTTAGCCAGGCCATGGCTCATGTGCCATTTTATTTTTGCACATAAGCCATGGGCTTACAAAATATTGGCTTTATGCCCATTTTGTTTACATTCATGCATAAACAATTACATAAAAATTATTTATTACATGATTTTGTTATTGGCACGGGGCGGCTGGCCGCGGGCTCGACTTGGACATGGGCCGACTTGACCTGGGCTTGGGCCCACCTAGCTTGGGGGTTGACCTTGACTTTGACTCGGTCAACCGGGGTGTAAATTTTTACCCCAACAATTCATACATGTCTTTTGTCCATGGAGATGAATCATCACTAGATATTATCAAGCATGGTTGTTAAATTGATATATTTTCTTTTCTTGATAAAAAGAAATGCTTGATATATATTATGATATCTCACTATTCTCATTTCATTATCATTATCATCTTCTCTCCATCAAGCTCTCCCTCTTCAAACACTAATCCTCCCCTCTCATGTATTGAGTACAAGGATTAGTTAGACTAACTAAATCATAACCCTCACTCTATATCACCTAGCTTCTTTGATTAGCACTTAAAGAAGGTTAGTTGCCTCAAGTTTAGAGGCTAAGCTTGGAGTAAAGCTCCCGGGTGGATCGTCTACTACTTCGAGAAGGCCGAGGAGGAGGAGGAGTTCACAAAGACGAAGGACACGATTCGTTAGGTATATCCCTTAACACAGTAGTATAGAACTTCTATGTTTCATGTTAGTTATCGTTTAGCTTCGATTCATGCGGTTAGTCGATGTTTAAGCAAAGAACAAGATCGTTTTTTAAATTTCCGCCTCCCCGCAAGTCGTGGGGTGTTCTACATCGACTTACAGTGGTATCAGAGCCTCGCTAAACAATAATTAACTTACTTGCAAATTTGTATGAATTTCGAACGGAAAAAACGAAACCGGAAAAGCCCGAAAACTTCAGTTTCTGTCGATTTTTAAATGAAGTCCAAAAATTTTTCAGGGATGTTCAGAAAGCTTAAAATAACAGTATAAGAACACACAAGAAATTTGGGCCCATGAATCATCTACAGTGCCGCGGAACCGCGGCGGATCCCACCGATCCGCCGCGCTTCTGCCGCCGAGTTGGCGATTCAGGAACCCAAATTTACTGTGTTGGTTCTCTGGAATATTTGGTATTTTCTGGAATTTTTTATTTTTGCTCAGGTTTAAGATTTACAGAGAAGTATTGGAGCAAAATTAAAAGTGTTGAATCGATCGAAATTATACAGTATTTGCTTGTTGGATTATATCTGTGTTTTGTATAATGTGTTCGTAAACCTCCCCTAACTGCTAGTATGTCGGTTGGCAGGGGGTTGCACATTTCTGTAATGGATTTTATCTGTTTGTGCATATGAACTGTGTTGGACTGTTGTGATGTATAGCCGGGGTTATGTGATGGGTTATTATTTAATTCATTTGATGTAAATGTAATTTGCTGTAATATTATTTTGCGGGGCACATCCAGGTTGTGGTTGTAGCCACCGTTGTATTATTTCATTTTACTGTTTTTGCTCCTAGGACAAACCCAAGGAGGGGTGCACAAACTGCCGGGCGGGTAGTTTGCCGCACCAGAAGGGGGTCTTGGGTTGGGTAATGGCTATTCATCACAACTGTGTAATCCGTCTTTTGTTGCAGGCTCAAAACAAACACGGATTGCTTGCAAATCCAATTAAGTTCATCTGTGGTCTGGAATGTATATCATTGCGTCAGACGAATGTAAAATATCTATATGTATGATAGCTATTTAGACGTCACTTATGTTTTACACCCGCGCTAGCCCAGCCCTCGTTCTGTCGTTAGTTAAGTAACCTAACGGGTAACGACGGGACCCCGTGGCGAATGCGGATGGCATAAGAGGACGTTGAATTTTCGTTGTTTTCTGCAATGATAGGTTAATGATGGGACGCATTATCTATAATGCAAAGAAAATAAACCAAAGTTTTAATCGTTGGAACAATTTAAAAGAAACCACTCGGTTAATTTTAAAAACAGATATTTTAAATGCGGAACTTTAACCACTCCTTTTAAAAGCTATAAGGTTCCTTCGGTTATATCAAGTTCACTACGTTCACGGTTTCGCCAAAACCATTCGTAGCCCTCCGTCATTTCATCTGGGTATTCAGTAGTATTCAAGCTATGTATTTTGACCTAACGCCAAGGCATAGTGTTTGGTAGCTACTGGGTATTCATTTGTTGCATAGATAGATGAGTTAGTTTGGGACAGTCGTATTATCATTTTGGCCGAACGTCAAGGATATATACGGATGGGTTCAAATTGACAAGATAATGATGGGTAGAACTTGACATGTGACTTATGAAATTTTGACCTAACACCAAGGTCATAAGAGCATGGGGCAAAAATTTATATCGGGAATTTCTAAAGAAACTGAAATTTGCAAAGAGATGCGTACCATTTGGAGTTTGATGAATGTTGGTAGCATTCCTTCAACATTATCATACGATGATATTTGGATCCCGATCCTACTGTGAGTATATGCTACTTATCAGGATATTCGTCACTTAACGATCAATGCTATAAACCTAGTAGGTGTCCAGAAAAGTGTCAGCGGGGTTACGCCCCCAGAGAAAAGAGGTTATTTAAATAAGGAACTTCGCGAAAGCATTGGAAAACCTCCCTCGAAGTATCGACACTAGCCTGGCTGAACGGTTAAGCAAGTATTGTACGGTGAGAATTGTCCTGGCTAATTTTTATTTTATGGTCTGAGGAAGGATTCGAGAAACAGTGGGAGCCATCCAGTTTAGATAAACTAAAAACCACTCTAAACTTGCAAGAGCATCATGCTAAAGAGTTTTCTTCTCTCTCTCCTAATTGCAGCGACCCTGAAAATGACTGGCCTTTTAAGTTACTTTTAGAGAAAAATATACTGACAGGGCCAAACTATAAAGATTGGCTGCGGAATGTCAAAATGGCTTTGACCTATGACAAATTGGGGTACGTCCTCACCGCTACGGCACCTGCTGTCCATGGTCCCAAATCCAGTAATGCGGATAAGGAAATCCGCAAAACCTGGGATTTAGATTGCGCGAAAGCCAAGTGCATCGTGCTTGCCTCGATGAACAATGAACATCAGAGGAAGCACGAGGATATGGACCTTGATGGCATATTTCTCCATACAAAGGAACTTTATGGAGAGCAATCTCGTATAGCAAGATACGAGACCTCTAAGAACTTGTTTCGAGCGAGGTTGGCTGTCGAGTCATCTGTAGGAGAACATGTCCTAAATATGAACGGCTATATTGAAGAGCTCGCAGTCCTTGGGACGACTTTGGATAATGAGCTCTATACAGATCTTATTCTCCAGTCCCTTTCTCACACCTACGCCCAGTTTATCCTGAACTTCAACATTCAAAGAAAAGAAGTTGAACTTCCGGAACTCCTGAACATGTTAAGGAGTGCAGAGGGCACCTTGCAGAAGACAAGGGAAACACCCGCTATGTTTGTTGGCGGTACATCTTCTTCCGGGTCCAAGGCAAGGGCCAAAGGAAGGAAGAAGAAGGCCGCACCCAGACCTAGAGGAGGTGTAAGTAAGGTGGGAGGGAAGGGAAAGAAAAAGTTTGCGGTACCGGTAGTTGGCCGGGATGAGTGCTTCCATTGTCATAGGAAAGGGCACTGGAAGAAGGATTGCAAGGCGTGGAACGCCAAGAACCAGGAACCGAAGCAAGCTGTGGCTTCGACTTCAGGTGTGTTTGTAATTGAGAATTGTCTGTCGATCAACTCTACTTCCTGGGTATTGGATACCGGATCAGGATCTCATATTTGCAATTCATTGCAGGCACTGAGAAACCGTAGAGTGCTGAAGGAAGGTGATATGACCCTAAAGGTTGCTAACGGAGCTAGCGTGGGAGCTGCGTCCGTCGAGGATTATCACCTAGGATTGACGAGTGGACACATTTTGGTTTTACATAACTGTTTTTTTGTGCCGAGCTTAACGTGTAATATCATATCAGTTTCCTTGTTATCAAATAAAGGTTATGATTTCACGTTTGTAAGAGATGTTGTTAACATCCACCTTAATCATGGTTTGATTGGGTCCGGTACACTAAATAACGGTATATATGTTTTAAACCAATTCCAAATTTTCAATGTCCAGAACACACTAAAAAGAAAGTCTCCAGATTTAAATAAAGTTTTCTTATGGCATTGTAGACTGGGTGACATCAATGAGAGAAGGTTGACTAAGTTGCATAGAGAAGGATATTTGGACTCGTTCGAATATCAATCTTATGACACTTGTCAATCTTGTCTCAAAGGAAAGATGACAAAGACTCCATTCACTGGACAAGGAGTAAGAGCGAGCGAGCTCTTAGGACTCATACACAGCGATGTATGTGGTCCAATGTCTACACATGCAAGAGGTGGTTTTTCCTATTTCATTACTTTCACGGATGATTACTCAAGATACGGATTCATTTATCTGATGAAACATAAATCCGAGGCTTTTGAGAAATTCCAAGAGTATAAGAATGAAGTAGAAAACCAAACCGGCAAAAGTATCAAGACACTTAGATCTGATCGAGGTGGTGAATACTTGAGTGCCGAGTTCCTAGGTTACCTAAAAGAGAATGGAATTCTCTCTCAGCTTACTCTTCCATACACTCCACAGCATAACGGTGTATCGGAGAGGCGGAATCGAACCCTGTTGGATATGGTACGATCCATGATGAGTAATGCTGAGTTACCACGATCTTTCTGGGGTTATGCGCTAGAATCAGCGGCATATCTTTTGAACATGGTACCTACCAAGACTGTGCCTACCACTCCATATCAGATGTGGAGCGGGAAGAAACCCCATCTACAGTATATAAAGATTTGGGGATGTCCAGCTTTTGTTAAAAAGCAGCATGTGGACAAGCTCGAGGCACGATCAGTAAAGTGTAAGTTTGTGGGATATCCAAAGAACTCCAGGGGATATCTATTCTATTACGCAGAGGAACAAAAGGTCTTTGTTTCTCGTAATGCCCATTTTCTAGAACATCAGTTTTTAGAAAAGGAAATAAGTGGGAGCGAAATAGAACTGGAAGAAATTCCAGAACCACAAACTGCCACTGAAAGTTTGGTAGAACCGGAAGTTCAAGAAGAACAGGACATTCCCGCACCCCTCCGCAGGAGTAGTAGGCCGTCTCATCCGTCTGAGAGATACTACGGTTTTCTCATAGATGGGGATAGAGAGGATTGCATCATAGATGATGACGAACCTACTGACTTCCAGCAGGCCATCCAGAGCGGCGACTCGGTACGATGGCTAGATGCAATGAGGACCGAAATGGAGTCCATGTACACCAACAAAGTATGGACTTTGGACTTTGCTCCAGATGGGGTAAAACCCATAGGATGCAAATGGATCTTCAAGAAAAAAATTGGTGTAGATGGACAGGTGGAAACCTATAAGGCTAAACTTGTTGCAAAGGGTTTTCGTCAAAGACCTGGTTTGGACTATGACGAAACTTTTTCTCC
Source organism: Agapanthus africanus (assembly GCA_030015575.1). Lineage (NCBI taxonomy): Eukaryota > Viridiplantae > Streptophyta > Magnoliopsida > Asparagales > Amaryllidaceae > Agapanthus > Agapanthus africanus. Next base: position 186,897,248 of record JASDDO010000031.1, read on the forward strand.
AGTGGCTATGCTCAAATCCATTCGGGTCCTTCTTGCTATTGCTGCCTTCCATGATTATGAAATCTGGCAGATGGACGTAAAGACGGATTTTCTGAATGGAAATTTAGAATAGTGCGTCTATATGGATCAGCCAGAGGGTTTCAATCAGAGTGGGAGCAGCGGGAAAGTATGCAAGCTGCTTAAGTCCATTTATGGACTAAAGCAGGCATCGCGAAGTTGGAACATCTGTTTTGATGAGACAGTCAAAGAATATGACTTTATCAAAAATCCAGATGAACCATGCATATATAGTAAAGTTGTAGCTAAAAGTGTCGTATTCCTCGTCTTGTACGTGGATGACATTCTATTGATAGGAAATGACATTCCTATGCTACAATCTGTCAAAGGATTCTTGTCACACAGGTTCTCCATGAAAGTCCTGGGTGATGCCTCTTACATTCTGGGGATCCGGATCTATCGTGATAGATCCAAGAGGATGTTGGGACTTTCGCAGTCCAGGTATATCGACACTGTACTGAAAAGATTCAGTATAGAAGATTCTAAGCGCGGTAATCTACCGGCTTGTCACGGAATCACCCTCTCCAAAGAGATGTCTTCCAAGACTGATTTGGAAAGGGAACGCATGTCTATTATACCCTACGCTTCTGCGGTAGGCTCTATAATGTATGCGATGTTGTGTACCAGACCAGATGTAGCTTATGCACTGAGCGTGGTAAGCCGGTATCAGTCAGACCCAGGGGAGAAGCACTGGATAGCAGTAAAGAACATTCTCAAGTACCTGAGAAGGACTAAGGAGATGTTCTTGGTTTACGGCGGAAAAGACCTCAGGTTGGAGGCCTTTGCTGATTCCGGCTTCCAAAGTGATAAGGACGATTCCAAGTCCATGTCGGGTTATGTCTTTACCCTCAATGGAGGGGCGGTGTGCTGGAAGAGCTTCAAGCAGGACACCGTTGCTGACTCGACGATGGAAGCGGAGTATATAGCTGCTTGCGATTCCGCAAAAGAAGCAGTCTGGATGAAGAAGTTCCTAACAGAACTTCAGGTGGTTCCTACCATAGTTGATCCAATACCTCTGTATTGCAACAACAACGGAGCTATAGCTTTAGCGAAGGAACCAAGGTCCCATCAGAAGTCCAGACACATCTTAAGGCGGTATCACCTGATCAGGGAGATCATTGATCGTCAGGAGATCGAGGTTCGGAGAGTTGCTTCTGAAGAGAACATTGCTGATCCATTCACAAAGGCCCTACCTCAGATTCAGTTCGAGAGGCTACCCGAGATCATCGGTCTTCGATATGCCAGTACACGGCCCTAGTGCAAGTGGGAGATTGTTAGTGTATATGCCCTAGGGGCCATTATTGTATCATACTAGTTTGTATATTACTTAATGGAAGCTTGGGATATTCACATGTATATAACAGTCTTGCTAAATATAGTAGTATGCTACTTGGTTTTTCTATCTTAATATGTGAGTATACGTATTGATAGAGCTCTTAGGATCTTGCTTGACTACCAGCGTTGTGATGGCAGTCACACTAGTGGGGGCCGGGTAGTCTACAAGCATATCCTTATTCAGGTCCCTAGTCGTTGGATTATCGAGACAGAGCATCGATACTCCGGAGTAGACTAGTGTGTACGCTTCTCATCCCAGTTGGGGAGATGGTTTGTCCCACAGCCGTCAGTACGTCGTACTGGAGATAGTATGCAGGTGCTCGTTAGGTTACGGGTACACCGGACAGGACTCACAGGGAACTGTTGGTTGGTTTTATACCAGTCGTCAGTGAACAGTTCCCAGATGACATGAGTACAGCATAGTCCGCAGACTTGACACTGCTACTTCGCCTCGAGTGTGTCCCACTGTTCTTAGATTTCTACCCTACCACGACTCAAAGGAGTCGTGCAAACAGGTAGCAGTTGGGTGCAGTCCCGAGTACTTGGAGGCAGTGGCGGTTAGACAGGATTCATCTCTCCTGGTATTGGGGGTTGATATCGCGCTGTGTCAGAGAGCCATTACGAAAAGTCCCTGGCCAGGGCAAGGGAAATTTACTGGTAGGTTCCAGTAGTTTCTCAGGGTGTAATGGGCTACGCTCTGACACGACTTATACCGCTATTAGGGGACCGACGCTTGCCGCCCCCTAGGCCCGATATGCGATAGTCTTGGACGAACGGACCGGACTGTATGGGGATTGTCACATCAGACTCAGTAGGAGTTCAGATGGGTTTCCTCATTGGCCTTCTTATCGACATCTACCTGGGGACCGTTACGTACAGCTAGTGCCGCTTGCGGTCTGTGGTTAAACCCACTGCCAGCGTAGTAGTCGAGTCTCTAGAGTCCCACACAGAGAGTTTCCCTACTCCAGGCGAAACGATATAGAGGTCGTATGGTTTTACGACAATGGTTCGGACGCATACGTGTGTTTACACACGTACAACTTTCGGACAGTTTTTCCAGTCGGCTTTGGTTTAAGCAAGTTACTGGTATCCGGTTATTGGATTTATACAGTATAAAGTTTTTCCGTATTTTTGCGGAAAGGAGGGACGTTCTCGTAATTGTGCGAGAAGCTTCTAGAAGGTGGTGACTAAGGAGGTTAAGGTGGCATATACAATGATTGTGATTAGTGAGTCACCTAGATGATTCATACATGTCTTTTTGTCCATGGAGATGAATCATCACTAGATATTATCAAGCATGGTTGTTAAATTGATATGTTTTCTTTTCTTGATAAAAAGAAATGCTTGATATATATTATGATATCTCACTATTCTCATTTCATTATCATTATCATCTTCTCTCTCCTCAAGCTCTCCCTCTTCAAACACTAATCCTCCCCTCTCATGTGTTGAGTACAAGGATTAGTTAGACTAACTAAATCATAACCCTCACTCTATATCACCTAGCTTCTTTGATTAGCACTTAAAGAAGGTTAGTTGCCTCAAGTTTAGAGGCTAAGCTTGGAGTAAAGCTCTCGGGTGGATCGTCAACTACTTCGAGAAGGCCGAGGAGGAGGAGGAGTTCACAAAGACGAAGGACACGATTCGTTAGGTATAATCCCTTAACATAGTAGTATAGAACTTCTATGTTTCATGTTAGTTATCGTTTAGCTTCGATTCATGCGGTTAGTCGATGCTTAAGCAAAGAACAAGATCGTTTTTTAAATTTCCGCCTCCCCGCAAGTCGTGGGGTGTTCTACATCGACTTACAATTAGAGTATTGGTTATTCTTGAGGATTGAAGCATTGTTTAGCGTGCGGATGAAGGGTTTTCACATGCCGTCCGGATGAAGTTAAAGGGTTCGAACGATTATCAGAAAACCATTTTTCCAAGTTTAAGGTATTCGGAAGAACATGCAGGTATTTCGATGGACCCTCTAGAAGAATGAAACCCTAACTCGACATAATGACCACGAGAACGCCCTTGAACCTTAGGGTTTACGGCAGTTCCGCGGTGCCATTAGTGAGGCTTGGGTTTGCCCTTCTACGGCTGGATCATCGATGCTGGGGTATGTACCGGATATTTTAAGCTGTACTTGAGTGTTGAGCTCTCGGGGAATTATGGGATTTTGATGGATCGATCGAAAAGTTTAATGTAGTCCGGATATCAAGTGAATGGATCGACTACGTGGGAGACTCTAGATATGAGTATTGCCGTTGGTAGCGCAGTCAGCACACCTATGAAAGGACAAGTTTGAAGCAGCCGACATCAGAGGAAAGAGGCGCACATTGACGATAGTGTTTACGATTGTAATTTAGTGATTTGAATTTCATATTTTTGTTGATTGGATTTTGGCTTTTTGAGGACTTTATTCTGCGATTGGTATTTCATGTGTGTACCTTCATTACATTCTATTTGTGTTTCATATATCACTTGTATTGATGTTGTTTAGTACACACCCAGTACACTTGATTTTGTTTTATATATTTTGAGATTTTTTATTTGATTTCGTGCATAGGGGTTACACATGATTTTGACATATGTTTCGACCGAGTTTTCATGCATTTTTGTGCTGTGAATTCGATTTTGATATCCGATGTATGTTTTCGTGCACCATGTGCACCTTCTTAGGATTCTTGCGTATACTTGGCGCACTTGATGCGATTTTGTGCACACCAGATGCACTAAATCGGGATTTTGTGCAGATTAGATGCACCTGATATTGAGTCGTGCACGCCCATTGTACTTGACAGATGTTTTTGGTGCACACCTGTAGCACTTAGTTTTGTTGTTGTGTGTATTCGTGGTATTTGTATTTAGTTTCAATTTCAGTACGCACCGGACGCACATGATATTTTATTGATGTGATTGGGATTGATTTCAGGTTGAGCAGTATGTTTTCATATTCATTATTATTTGATTTAGTAACCAGGCGGGACGTGTATGTTAAATAAAAGATATATATATATATAGCTATTTTTTTAAATAAACGTCCGCTACTTATCCCGTGACACGTGCATCACACGGCGATTTTCAAAAAGGGGTGTTTGCATATTTCCTTATCCAGATATTTGGACGGTTTTACGATGATGCGCACTATATATAAGTTATAGATTGATGTATATTATGATGGTTTTCATATTGTGTTTTGATATTTTATTCTCGCCATAACTCCGATGATTGCGTTATGCTTGACGGAGTTGAGTTTTGTTATGTATTGATGATTTCGGAGCTCCGACGATTTGAGTGTTTTGCTAAATGTTTTAGTATTTGGAGGGGGGATTTTAATTTAAATTCGGGGACCGAATTTCTTAAAGGGGGGAAGATTGTAACGTTTTAAAAATAATTAATTAAATAATTAAATTAATAAAATTGCTTAAGTGAATTTTATGATTTTCGGTAAAGCAAAATGTATTTTTCGTAAAACCAAACCGTGATTATTTTTCATTATAATTTCAAAAATACCTATTTTATTTATGTAATTACTAGTAAATGGTGTTTATTTAGCCACTTATAAATTTTTAGTTTAATTAAATATTTTTCCTAAATTAATTATTTTAAATATTAACATAAGCTTTATTTTTACAATAAATTAGTGTAAATTACAAATTTGAATGGTATTAATTTGTAAAAATGAACCATGGCATATTAGAATTTAGTGTGTATTATGCAAAATTTATTTGCAAATTTTTCCATTTTTCTAGAGTTTTCTTGAGTTGCTATAGTAAAGAAATAAAAGAAAATAAAGAAATTCATGAAAAGACATAAAGAGGTGATATTTTGGGGTGAAGTTTCTACACTTTTCTCAACTTTTCTCACTCTCCTCTCCCTCACCCTCACATGGCCGGCCTCCTCCCTAGGCATCCCCCCCATTTCCACTTCATTTTTTGTTCAAAATTCATCCAAAATCCATTAAAAATTCAATTAAAAATCCACAAAATCCTATTTATTTCCTACCCTTTATTCTCTACTCTTCTTTACATGGATTTTTGAGTGGGAAAGCATGCATTTTTAGGCTCATTTTCATGTTTGGACTTCAGGTTGTGGATGTATAAATCTTTCTCTTTTGTTTTATTTCTATTAGATGTTTCTTTTAAAGCATAATTAGATTTATTAGATTAATTCTAGTTGCAAATTCTAAAATTCAAGTTAGGTTTGTAAATTCAAGTTGTGGTTTTTATTAATTAAATAAGGTTATAATAGCTAGTTTAACATCTTTTAGAGTGGAAAATTCTTGCATGGTTGTGGTATAATAATTTGTTAATCCAAAATTTATTTAATTATGCTATTTAGCTAACAAGTTTTTTATAAATGTATATGTGGGTGAGATAAAATTCTAATTAATGTTTTTATCATTATATTATGGTTTTAATAGGGATATTAAAATGTTAGTGGAATGCAAAACCTAATCTAGTTATTAGTTTCAATTGTTAGTTAATAAAGTGTGATAAATATGCTAATTATGCTAGTTTTTGCAAACTAGATTTTGGAAATTCCTAAATAAATGAGATTAAAAATATAATTTTGGTTTCATTATATCATTATCATCATGAATTGTAGTTTAGTACATTAATTCATGCATAATCATGTTTTGTGGTGGAATTGTGGTATTTTGTTTGAAAAATGTTGAAAATTGTTAAAGGTTGCAAATTAGAAATTTCAAATTAATACAAATTTGTGTAATAAAAATATAGTAATGGTTTGTATAGTGTAGTTATGCTTTTTAATGAGTTTTATGACCATTGGTTTCATTTAAATGTCAAGTTTTGAAGAAAAACGGTAAATTGGCATTTTCGGGTTTTACGAAATCGGGAGATTTGATGGATTTTAGGGTTTCGATGGATTTAATCATGTTATATATTATAAGTAACGAGTTTTAAAATTATGAGTTATTTGTTGATGTTATCTCGATCCATCGGAGTTTGTACGCCGATATCGAGCGATATTTGGTGCTTTTGCGTGGACGGGACATAGGTTTTAACCTATGCTTGTTCCTTGCGTCGTTTTGACTTTTGTATGTGATTTAGTTTACGATGCTATTTATATGTTTGCGTTTAGGTACCCCTCACGTGGACTGCGGGCGATGAAGAGGAGGATGGCGACACCGTCTTCGGCAGACATGGACCATGTGAGTAGATGCATATCTACGAAGGGAAGTCGGGTGGATGGCGTTTAGCACCCCCGCAATGTAGAATAGGAATAGTACTTATTGTCATTAGGAAACCAGATGTGACCAAGATTCTTAATGAGTAGGACCCTAGTAATGACCCTAGGCTGGACTAGACTGATTTAGGAAAACCATACCAGATGATGAATACCTTGGAGGAGGTTCGTAGGTTTCAGATAGAAACACACACACGCACACACTGAAACTCGACATGGTGTGTACGTGCATATATATATACATATAGGATGAGGTATAGGTATATATATATACAACACGCGTATGGGATACATTGATGTGATATGATATCCGAGGTATGATGAAACAGTATAACTGGGCTTGATGCCGTGATTCTTGGCTATACAATCGTATTAAGTGTTAGCGGATCATTAGAGAATGAGATAATGAACATGTATACATAAATTATAATGGGTGGTGATGATATTGAGGTACATGGAACTCTAAAACAGTACTCGGACTGTAACTTGTGACTGATCACGATATGATATATGTATGACTTGATTACGACATCATATAGGTGTGACCTGACGTCGATATCATATAGGTGTGACTTGATGACAATATGATATCAGTATGACTTAAGCACAATATGATACATATGACAAGATATTTCTGAGGATAAACTAATGATGCATATTATGATGGCAATGATATATGATTGATGTATGCGATTGCAGTTTAGCACCTTGATCATGAGATGTGTCGATGATGACATTATACGAATGATGAGACACCTAGGAGATATTTGACCCGTACCCCGATATTGGAATGCCGTATGATGGATTTTACCGTACGAGGCACAGATATGATGATTGATCCGCACTCTTGATTCGAGGAAGCCGTGCTACGTACGTGACGCTATTGAGGCTGGATCGCCGACTATTAGAGATATTGATTCAGACCTTAGGTAGAATTTTGTTTCTTTGACTAGTTTCTTAGGTTTAGTTCCTTAGGAGGTTAGATGGACACTAGTTTAGGTTCGATTCATATAGTGGTAGTTGTACTCGTATATCGCAGGGGAGTGGATAATGCACATCTGTCTTCACATTCATTCTGTAATCATAATGTTGCATGTTCATACATATATTTCTGTAATCAGTATAAAACTCTACCTGTTAGGACACCAGCACCATTACTGATGATGCGCATATTCCACGCACACTTATTTGCCGGCTCATACACATCATCATCGGTAATTGCTATGTCACGTACACTTAGATCATAATATCTTTTATTGATACATTCAGCTAAAAGCTAGACCGATATAGCATTATGATTACTCTCAGATGTTAGTCTAGACACGACATTGATTACTTAGACATTTCATGCACTCATATTTCCATGTTATCATGCAGTATTATGGGCATATGCCGACACTTATCATATACTTACTCATGATTTTGGGATTTTGGTTTTCTACGAGATTTCTGGATTTTGGGGAAAACCACAAGGATATATAAAAACTTCTCTCTCTCTCCTCCTCTCTTTTTAAAACATAAGATGCAGTTTTCTCATGATGTATGTGTCATCCACCATGAGATTTCATGTTTTCTGTTGGATTTCGAGACCCGATTCGAGGAGTGGATGAAGCGTCTTGGGTACATGGTGGGCCCGGTATGGTACCCCGGGGCAAGAAGATCGAGTTGTAGACGATGAGCCTGGCAGGGGAAGGCTACCTACCGGTGATGTCTGGCGCTGCGGATATCCGGAGGATACCGACCGTTGTCATGAGATTTGATGATATGGGCCGATCCGGACTGACGGAGCCCGAGGTATTGAGACTATGAGACTTGAGATTTACATGTTTGTGTCGATGCTTGACACGGATTTCCATGGATTTCATTGTTGAGATTTCAGATTCCTATACACATTTTACTATGATAACAGTTAAAGATTTCTTATACAGATATATCTGGATTTCAGGATTGATTATTTTATATTCATGGTGCATATCCATTCATATGACATAGTATTATATGAGGCACTGACACGAGCACGGAGTATCTGCATTTACACGTAGTATTACCCTGCTATTACTAGATGATTGGGACTTAGTAGTGTATTATTATGACCTAGAATAGCGTCGTGCATTCGATTTCGTTTCGTAGATATTTTCTACTCACGAGTTGGCAACTCACCCCCGTTGTGCCAAATTTTATTACAGGTTCGATGTACAGGTTTCCCTAGCAGTTGCTGGCACATCATTTCATTCAGGGTGATTTGCACGGTAGGTTGGTTCACTTGTATCTGAACCACCATTGTACTTTTAGTCTTTCATTTGTATCTAGTAAGCTCCATCAACCATACTTGTATTACTTGATAAGTTTATTGGACCAGTTATTTATTTCGACCTTAGAGTCGCGCATGTATTATTCTGATCTGGTGGTTTTGTTTTCTTTTGAGTTTTGAGCCTCGCCCTTTGGCGTTGTATACTATTTTGTATTGTTGTGGTTGTTTCCGCCTGTTGGCGTTGTGCTAGCTCCCGTTTGGGGATGCTTTTTATTGTTTATGTATATTATACTTGTTGTACCCGTTTGGGGCCAGTTTTTACAGAGGAGACTCTGCCGAAATTTTTGGGAAATTTGCTGATACTTTTAAACTTGTTTTTCTTCATGTTTTCTTTTCTTCTTCTTCTTTTATATGGTTTAGATTTCTGGGCTTCGGCTTACTTAGGATACGTTAAGCCTCTAGACGTTTCGTAATCTAAGTGCCGGTCACGTTTCGTACTTTCGGGTCGTGACATTAAAGTTCCAGTTTTTGCTCTAATATCATATTTTTGTGTCGTGTTTTGGATACTTGTAATCTGCTGTGACCCCGAGACTTTTTGCTTAACCCAAACAATGTAGAAGTGTAGACTTAGCTACCCTGAGTGTGTACCTAGAGTTTGGGATCTACCTGGGCGGTTTTGGCCGGCGGTTAGGGGGAGGAATCCGGCGACCTCAGCCTAGGGAGGGGCTGGGGACTTGAACTTTTTACTGTGGCTATCTGCTATGGTTTAGGGGTTTTTGGTACTATTAGATTTTGTAGTAATGGCTGTGAGAAAAATCTAGGATAGTATAGCTAGTTTAGTGTGTTGTGAGCTAGATGATGAATTGGTGGTTTGGATGGAGTTAAAGTTAAGCTAGGGTTTTTAGGGTTAGATTAACTATTTTACATATTGTTTGTACCACTTAATCAAAGTATTTTCACCTGCTTACGTAAGTATACCTAATTGTTGCAGTTTAGTGTTGTTTAAAATTTTTTTAAAGCCAAGTGATAGGATACTATATATCTGCTATATCTGCAGTGATTTTCTTTTGTATCAAACATATACTGAGTGATGTGCAGGCTTTTTAGAACTTTGTGTACGATTTTTAGCCCGTTTCCCTACCCCAAATCCGGCGACTCCATATATATTCCGATCTCGCCAGCCTCCTGTAGGAGTTTGGGTTTGGTTCTTTGCATAAGGGTGCCTGCAGGTTTTTCTTGGTGTTTGGTGTTGCTAGTTTGATTAGTTTTTGTTTCAAGTGAAATCTGGGACCAACTACCTAAATTTGTGTTTTGTGACTTACGCGACACATACGTTACGAGATGGTTTTGGTGTTCCTGTGCATCACAGTGTGTTGCTGTGTGTCACAGCATATCGGGGAGGTCTTTGGCGTATGTATACACGTTTTGGCGTATCGAGTACACACACGTTTAGCTTGCGACGCTAGTTTCTCGTTTGGTCTTAATATTGCGTTTTTGCAGGATTTTAGCTTATGTGTATTACTTTGTGTAATTTCTAAGTTCACAGGCGGGTACTTCGGACACCACAAAGAAGGGGAAGCCGGTAGTCGGCTATACCTAGCACGAGATCATGGTGAGTAGATTTAACATCTGCGGGGAATTGCCCGTATGGCGTTATGCGTCAGGGCTTGATAGGATGTTTAGCCACATGTTATATTCGTATAATTATAAGTTGTGCATGTACCATAGTTGCATACCCCTCTCTTGTTGCATATGGACATAGTAGTTATGAGACACCGCACTGTTACTAACGGTTCATGCTGCACAAGCACAAATTGTATGTTACACACACACCGTTAGTAATTTCCATGACACTCGCACTATAGAATTGTTATGAACCACACATCGTTTAGCTTACCTCATCCTTGATGATTAGACATGATTCAGTTCCTATTGATGCACATACATATAATACCATCATTCTTGCTTATATACCCACGTGTACATCCATATTGGCACATATGCATAATATACAATCATACTTGCGTATGTTTACCTTGTGCATTCATACATACATATTTCACATACATAGATGATGCTTGCTTGATTTCTAAAGAAATGGGGACCACATGAAATATTTTCAAAACTGGATCCATTTTAAAGAGCGTTTTTCCCTTTTTACTTGTAGTACGATTTTACGCGGCATACGACACTTTGCATGGATTTACGCATTGAGTTTTGGATTCATGTGATTTCCGGATTTGAGAACCGTAGTATTATTTTAAGAAAGTATGCACTGTTTTGAAAAAAAACAGTTTCTCTTGATATGATATTTCAGTGCGTCCACCATGCGTTTTCTCGGTTCTGAGACGTGTGGCATGTGAACCCGACTCGAGGAGATGGATGAGGCCGATTGCAGGTACATGGTGCACCTGGTATAGCACCCCGGGGAAAGAAAGGGATGCTGTGTATACAGACGGTGAGCCTGGCAGAGGGACTACTACCTACCGGTGATTGGTTAGACCTGGCGGTTTTCCGGAGGATACTGACCAGAGTCGAGAGATGGATATGGGCCGACCCGTACTGCCGGGGCCGAGGGCCGATTCCGCAGATGGAGCCCGTGGGCCGATCCGGACTGACGGAGCCCGATATATGAGAATTTGCGTGTCGATGCTGGACACGAGTATTTCATGATATTCTCGAGTGCCAATGTTGGGAACTCATGTTTTCCATGAAATTTACAGGATATGAAGGCCGATTAGATTGACGGCGCCTGGGTTTTACTGGGATTCGGGGTGTATTGGGTGGACACCGGGTGTTTCTCTACGATGATGATTCGTGCAGATGATATTTTATCCCATGCTCAGCATTCGTAGATATGCATTGCATCATATAGTTATAGTACCTGATAGTGTACCTTGCATGATTATTGCATACTCAGATTACTATATTGATGTTATCAGATCGCACATGTTAGAGCATCGCAGTACGTGCATACTCGCGATTACCTTTATATGTTATTTACTATTCACGAGTTGGCAACTCACCCCCGTTGTGCCACGGTGTTTGCAGGTTGACCCTCAGAGTAGTTGCGGCATGGCTACTTCCTTGTATCTTTTTTCTACGGATACCACTGCAGTTGGCGTGTGAGCCGTTTGCTTATAGGTGGGTTTTTGCGGTATCCGTTTATTTTCCATTTGTACACTCTATTTATCTAGTACTCTCCATCTACTATTTCATGTATTGACTTAGATACCAGTTGTGAGGATGATGTATATTATTTTGTGTCCTGGATGTCGAGCTCGTGTGAGCCGACTTTATTTATGCAGTTTTACTTTTCATGCTGTTTTTCTCTTACATTGTTCATTTCTTCGCTACGGCGTCGTATATTATTCTTGAGGTGGTTATTTCCGCCGTTGGGCGTGATTGCTCCCATTTAGGAATGCTTTATTCTTGTTATCAATCATTTTACTTATATCATGTGTTGTACCCATTTCGGGGCTAGCTTTTACCAAGGAGGTGCTGCCGAAATTTTTAAGAAAATAACTTAAACTTTAAAGATTTTTACTCAAGATTTTCTAAATGCTTTAAATTAATGTTTTCATCACTCACTTCTTTTAATGGTTTTGATTTCTGGGTTTCGGCATACTTAGTCGCGTTACGCCTGTAGACGTCACGTGGTTATGTGCCGATCACAGGCTGAACTTTGGGTCATGACACAGCATCACAGAATCACAGCCAATAATACAGAATGGTGGATAATCATGGAGCCCCGGGTTTCATTTGAGCCGCAAATAAAACCCGACGTTTCCGTTCGTGTGGATAGCCTGTGCAATGAAAACCTGTACCCCCTACGAGCGCGGCGAATAGCCCGCCAATTCTAGAATGAAGCCCCCTCCGTCTCAACACAATGAGATGTGGGCTTGTTTCCTTCTAGAACCTGGCTATTCGAGCACTCCACTGTGGGGCAATCCTAGAACAGAAAAAGAAAATAATATGTACAAATGGTGACATCGACCTCAACCCGGTCGTGCCCCAAAATAATATACAACCTGAAAAAGACGGCAATCCACATGTCGGACGCTCGCCCCGCAATAACAAATGTACAAATGAATATAAAATGTACTTCTAACATTACACCATATGCTATCCACCACGACAATCCAACCACAATCTCAGCACAATCACAGAAACATCAACGTAATTGTCACGTTCGCAAATCCGTTTAAAAGAACATATAGCAGATGGTGTAGGGTTACTAGGCACTCTAACAAGGGTTAAGGAAGCATCAAACATGCCCGTTTAAAATTTTAGCCGTGCCGAATACCCTAAGCAAGATCGTTACTAGAAAATTAGGGTTTCAATGCAAGTAAACTATGTTTACAATTAAGTGAATACGATATACAACCTTTGTAGATCGGTCCTTCACTTTTATTGCTCCTTGTTGAAGTCCCTTCGCTGCGATCATGGTTCTCCTGGACCCTTGCATGGCTTCACTAGGAGAAAGACGCGTCTTTGCTTGAAGTCTCCGAGGCCGAAGATGATCTACGTCGAGGGGATGCCAACTCAAGCTTCTACTTCACTAACTTGAGAATTAGTGAAGCAAACACCCTAAACTAAAGTGCTAGTCTAGTAGAGGATGGAGAAATAGGAAGTGGGTTCTCTTTAGAATTTTATTTCTCACAAGCTTTCTCACTTTTGATCAAACCCTAGCAAGCTTTTTTCTTTTAACAAAAGAAGAAGAAGATGAACTAAAGAAAGAGAAGAGGATAAAGATCAAGTAAGAAGGCTAACCATGGTGAGTGAGTATCATATACTAACTCTTGTAGAGCCATAACCATAGCTAATTGATTATGGTTGGGTTAAGAAATATCCATGGTAAAAACAAATTTAGTGGAATTAGTCAATGCATCCACAAGCTTCTACAAGCTTCATGCATTGTGCTAATCCTCCACTAATTTTGTAATTACTTAAAATATATAAACCCAACATAATTTATGGCATGGTGTAAGTCTCATACACCCAAGTCATGTGTATTATCAACCATGATACAATATTAAAACACAATTTTAATATATATCATATATACATTAAAGTTGTGCTCATGTGAGAAAAACCCTAAAGTGAACAAGTGTTAGTAAATGTAAACTAGTATATCTAATATACAATTATACAATTAATTATTAAATCAACACTTGACTTAATAATCTAGTCATATCTCATATAACCGACTAACATCCATTGTATCGACTTATCGAATCAACACTTGATTCGATAACCCGGTTATATCATATATAACCGGCCCATACAAAAAGTTGCGAGAATAGAATATGGTATCACATACATGCATTATTCTCGGTCCCGCACATATCACATACCTGCTCCTATTTCGTTTTGCCTGAGCCAGTAAAACCTCTATGTAGGACTTTAAAGACTAGTCAATACGCCGGCAGTAGGTGATGATCACATCAAGCACCCACAAGCCGTCAGCGGTATTAGCTGGACGTAACGGCTACCCGGGTATTGAGCGATCAGAAGATCAGCAAGCAAGCCCGCTCCAACTCCTGTAAAATCCTACCGGTAACACTACACGTACAGTCCGATCTCCTCGTCTGATATGTCTCATATCAAGTCTAGGGGTGGTAAACGTCAGACCCCAATAACCGATAAGTCGTGCCGATGTGAGGCTTATAACGGGTCAAAAAACTACTGGTAACACTTACCAGTAAATCTCTGAATCAGCCCTGGCCAGGGACTTCCCTGTTACGGCCAATCGAGCACAGCGCAACATCAACCCCCAATACCGGGAGAGACGAAACCCCTCGTATCGCGCATTGCCTCCATGTGATTCAGGACTGTACCCAAAAACCACCGTTTTGCACGCCCTCATGGACGTGGTAAGGTGGAAATCAAAGCACAGTGGGAATCACACAAGACTCTATAACGATCTCGGGTTTACAGACTAACCTGCACAACTGTCACCAGAGAACTGCCATCTGACGTGAGGTATAATACCATCTGGGAGTTCTCGGCGAGTCCTTCTAGTGTACCCAGTCTCCACTGAGCACCCGTATACCATCTCTGATGTCAAACACCAATGGATATGGGATCATCCATCGCCCATCTCATAGGTCGAGAAGCGTATACGCTAGTCTACACTGGTATATCCCCGTCTCGATACACCCACGACTAGAGACCTTGAAGGATGTACTTATGGACTACCATGTCCCCACCAGTATGATCCGCATTATAGTCCAGGTAGTCAAGTACACATCCTAAGGGCTTTACCAACATGTAACGATAAGACAGTATAAAGAGACAAGTATACATGTTAAAGTAAAGAGCAACCAGATAGAATACTATCATATCGAGCAAGAAAGTCATCTCTATATATATGTCCAAGCATCCAATATAATATACATCATCTGTACAATACTGGCCTCTAGGGCATACATACAACTAACAATCTCCCACTTGCACTAGGGCCAGCTGCTGTAGTATCGCATACCGAGCATCCCGAAGAGTCTCTAAAACTGTATCTGGGGAATGGCCTTCGTGAGTGGATCCACTGTGTTGTTCTTCGTGTCAACCCTCCTGACCTCGATCTCCCGGCGATCAACAATTTCCCGGATCAGGTGATACCGCCTCAGAATATGCCTGGATCGCTGATGGGACCTAGGTTCCTTGGCCAAAGCCACCGCTCCATTGTTATCGCAATATAAAGGTATTGGATGCTCAATAGATGGAACCACTCCATGTTCAGTAATGAACTTCTTGATCCAGAAAGCCTCTTTGGCAGCATCGTTGGCAGCGATGTATTCAGCCTCCATCGTCGAGTCTGCCACGGTTTCCTGCTTGGAACTCTTTCGGCTAACCGCCCCTCCATAAAGGGTAAAGACAAATCCCGACTGCGACTTAGAGTCGTCCTTATCACTCTGGAACATCGAATCGGTAAAGGACTCCACTTGGAGTTCTCCGTTACCATACACCAAGAGCATCTCTTTAGTCCTTCGTAAGTACTTGAGAATGCTCTTCACAGCTGTCCAGTGACTCTCTCCAGGATCATCTTGATACCGACTCACTACACTTAGCGAGTATGCTACATCGGGTCTGGTACATAGCATCGCGTACATGATAGAGTCTACACCCGAAGCGTAGGGTATCCCTTGCATGCGAGCTCTCTCCAAATCAGTTTTGGGAGACATCTCTTTGGAGAGAGTGAGCCCTGAGATCGTGGGTAAAAACCCATGTTTGGACTCTTCCATATTAAATCTCTTTAGTATGGTGCCAATGTACCTGGATTGGGACAATCCCAATATCCTTTTAGATCTATCTCTATAGATCATAATTCCCAATATGCAGGAGGCATCACCAAGATCTTTCATTGAGAATCTTTGTGATAAGAAGAGCTTGACCGATTGCAGCATAGGAATGTCATTTCCTATCAAGAGTATGTCGTCTATGTACAATACGAGGAAGACAACCTTACTCTCTGCCACCTTCTTGTAGATACAAGGTTCATCTACGTTTTTGACGAAATCAAATTCTTTGATAACGACGTCAAAGCAGATGTTCCAACTCCGCGATGCTTGCTTTAATCCATAAATGGATTTAAGCAGCTTGCACACCTTCCCGCTCCTCTCACCATCTACGAAGCCCTCTGGCTGAGTCATGTACACGCACTCTTCTAAATCACCGTTTAGAAAGGCGGTCTTAACATCCATTTGCCAGATTTCATAGTCATGATATGCAGCGATGGCAAGCATGATCCAGATGGATTTAAGCATAGCCACTGGAGAAAAGGTTTCGTCATTGTCCACATCTGGTCTTTGACGAAAGCCTTTTGCAACAAGTCAAGCATTGAAAGTCTCCACTTTCCCATCTACACCAAGTTTTTTCTTGAAGATCCACTTGCTCCCAATGGGTTTTACCCCTTCAGGAGCAACTTCCAAAGTCCACACTTTGTTGGTGTACATGGATTCCATCTCGAACCGCATTGCATCCAGCCATTTCACTGAGTCCCCACTCGTGATGGCCTGCTCGAAGCTAGTTGGGTCATCATCAACCATGATGCAATCCTTGCTTCTCATCCTTGAGAAAACCATAGTATCTCTCTGGTGGGTGAGGAACCCTACTAGATCGGCGGAGAGGCTGAGGTTCGTTGGGAACTACTGAATCCTCCGATTCCACTAAATCTTCAGTTTGAGTTTGTGTAGCCGGAATTTCTTCCAGTTCTACCTCATTGCCACTAATTTCTTTTGCAAGAAATTCCTTTTCTAAAAAGGTGGCATGTCGAGAAACAAACACTTTTTGTTCCTCAGTATGGTAGAAAAGATATACATGTGAATGTTTGGGATATCCCACAAACTTACATAGAACTGACCGTGCCTCGAGTTTGTCCGGATTTTGCCTTTTGACATAGGCCGGACAACCCCATATCTTAACTCGTTTAAGACATGGTCTCTTCCCACTCCATATCTCATATGGTGTGGTAGGTACAGATTTAGATGGAACTTGATTCAATAGGTATGCTGCTGTCTCCAGCGCATAACCCCAGAAGGAAATAGGTAACTCAGCTGTGCTCATCATAGAGCGCACCATATCTAATATGGTGCGGTTCCTCCGTTCAGATACACCGTTGTGCTGTGGTGTATATGGAGGAGTTAGTTGATAGAGAATCCCATTCTCTTTTAGGAAGTCCAGGAATTCATTGCTCAAGTATTCACCTCCTCGATCAGATCGAAGGATTTTAATACTTTTCCCGGTTTGGTTCTCGACTTCTTGTTCATATTCTCTAAATTTCTCAAAAGCTTCTGATTTGTGTTTCATCAGGAACACATATCCGAATCTAGAGAGATCGTCTGTGAATGTAATGAAGTACGAAGAACCATCCCTGGAATGTGTAGACATGGGACCACATACATCACTATGTATCAGTCCTAAGAGTTCGGTAACTCTTTCTCCGTGTCCCGTAAACGGAGTTTTGGTCATCTTGCCTTTGAGACATGACTGGAAAGTGTTATAAGATGAAATTTCAAACGGATTTAAATATCCATCCTTATGCAACTTAGCTAGTCGTGTCACATTGATGTGACCCAGTCTACAATGCCACAAGAAGGATTCGTTCATTTCTGAACTCTTCCTTTTGTGTGTGTTTGTTATGCTCAGAACTGTTGATTGATTTAGAACATAAATGCCATTGCACAACGTGCCTGATCCAACCAACTTTTGGTTAAGGAAAATGTTCATAACATTATCCTGTAATACAAAATTATATCCCTCTTTACTTAACAAAGAAACCGATATAATGTTGCATATCAGGTTCGGCTTGTAATAGCATTCGTTCAGAATCAATGTATTACCAGTTGGCAAAACAAGGTGATATTCCCCGACGGTTTTAGCTGCAACAATTGCACCATTTCCAACCCTTATTTATTTATCACCTTCTCCAAGTCCTCTACCTTTCCTAAGCCCATGTAAATGATTACATATATGGGATCCTGACCCGGTATCTAATACCCAGGACGTAGAGCAAATGGAGAAACAGTTCTCTGTAACGAACACACCTGAAGAAAATGCATCAACATGTACTTTCTTCAATCGGGTGGCATGGGAATCCTGGTATTCCCCTAAATCCTTTTCATTCTTATAACTCTTATAAGAAAGAACGGAACCAACGTTCCCCAGCACATTATAACATGCGGGTTCGGTCAATACATCCATATTATTATCTTGATTAAGGCATGATATGGTCGCTACCTGGAGAGAGAGAGAGAAGAAAACACTTTAGCGTATGCTCTTGCAAGATCAGATTGGTTATTATTTTATCAAATCAGGATGTCTCCCACTGTTTTTATCCAATCTTCCTTCAAACCTTAAAAGGAAAGACTAGCCGGGATTAATTACACCCTACAACTTCGCCAATCTTTCAGCCATTCCAGTGTCGGTACTTTGAGGGAGGTTCCCCGTGCTTTCGCACGGACCTAATTAAAGTAAACCTCGTTTTCCCAGAGGCGTAACCCCGTTGACACATTTCTAGACACCTACTTGATCGGCTAATTGTCCTGAGTAAAACTCTCCCGGGAGTAACAATTACTCGCAGTCGGTATCGGGATCCAACTATCTCATAGAAGGTATGCAATCTCATTGCAAATTTCAACACATGAAATTCCCAATAATATTTTTCCCCTAACCCCTATGACCTTGACAAAGGCCAAAAAATCATAGGATGTTAGTCAAGTTCAACCCGTCATTTCTTGATTGAATCAAACCCACCTGCACAACCCTTGACAAAAGCCAACAAGGTCGTACGACTACCCCAAAACAATTTGCATCATATGCATAAGAAGATAAGCACCATTCAGCTACCGCACACTACGCCTTGAAAAAGGCCAACAAACGCAGCACGAATACTAAATAGTTCTTATCTGAAGTGACGGAGGGCTACGACAGGCTTTTCTGAAAACCTATTGCGTAATGAACTTGATATCGTTGTAGAATCAAGTGAATTTTGAAATGGAGTGATTTTAAGGCTTTCATTAGTTTTGCTAAAGAGGTCACTCCAGGTGAAGGGATCTCGGCTCTTTCCTTATGGAATAAGGTGCAGGATATATCATATACATCACTATGCAATGCAAAACTCCAAAAGCAATCAAAAACAAACTGAGTGTTGTAGCCTCTTCCTGTTTTTCTAAAGAGGTCACTGATCGCACGCTTTTGGCGTGTCGGATGTTCAAAGTTCTAAAGTTTACCGCGATCAGGACGGTGTCGCTATGCAGCTAGCCGGTTGAGCATGGGTCGATCCACAGGGAGATGGTTGTATGTCCTTTCTTGTTTTAGACGAGTCAATAAAGAATTTGTATGAGTTTGTTCGATTCTAACCTATGTGTATTATTTGCAAGTATAAAGTTGTTAAGGAAAAGATACGAGATTGTAAGCTAAGAAATCCGTACTCAAAACCTTTGAGCCGAGTCTTGACCAATTGAAGCTAGAGCAATCGGCACAACGTGGATTAGGGGATTTAAGCGCGGTATTCGTGGAATCCGGCTTATTTACCCTTGTCCTTCCGTTCTTGTCTCTTGCTTTCGCCTCCGGCCAAACCGAACGCAACCGGTCGCGGTTAGGAATCACCGTTACCTTGTCAGGGTAGGGTGCCTAACGGAGCGCTTGCGTAACATTTGGGCGGAGTTCAAATGAAAAATAACGGGAAAAGGAAATGAGGAAAGAAGTGTTAACTTACAATACCGTATTAATTCTTAACAACGACGGTAATTACAACATTCACAAAATGAACAACAAAGAGCAAAAGAAAAGAACAAAGAAAAGAAAAGATTACAAGTAATTAAGTGCATGAATATAAATTGCAAGAAAGTAAAGCAAGGTAATAAAAAACAAGTAATAAATAAGCAATAAAAAGAACAAGAACTAGGACTCAAGACAAGCATGTGATCAATAGCCAACCCTTAATCTTGCAAGCTTAATCAAGAGGTTGCAAGATCAAGAGAAGGGTAAAGAACGCATGTGAAATGAAGCGCTAATTCCATAAGAAAATACGAAATGATACAACCCCTTGAGACCAATGACCAAAGCTTAAACTTGCAAGCTCACTTAAGAGGTTGCAAGATCAAGTTATGGTAGAGAGCTCAAGGGGGAAGCTAAGAAACAAGAATGATACAAAAACCTTCATCTTTATTCACATCCACTCAATGCACTCACTACATTTTCATGGAGGAAGAATGAAGAAGAAGAAGAAGAACTACACTAAAACCTACAAAAAGAATACAAGATTATGGACTAAGAATTGGGCCCTTGGGTTGGCTCAGATCTGCTGTATTTATAGGCAGGGAAATGAAACCCTAGGGGCAAATTCTGACATAAAATGAAGTTCCCAAATTGCCCATGAAAAACGACAGAATGAAGACCCCACATGGCCGCGGATCCGCGGCCAATACCCCCTATTGGCCGCGGATCCGCGGCCCTTTAGTGGTGTTGGGCTGTGGGCTTTGGTCGGGGTCCCTGGTTTGTTGTCCTCTTCAGTGTGGTATATGACTTTTCTCAGAATCTCTTCACAATATTTCCAGAATTCTAGCACAACAAAAAGGTGATGTGATGTGGATCTTTTGCCATGATTGTCTCGAGCTCCGCGTAGATTTCTTGGATCTTGTGTTGCCATTGAGCCTTGTGCATGAAAATGACATTGATTTGCCATTTTTGTCTTCTTAAACCGGTATGTGGCAACACACGGATAGAGAGCGGAGACCGTGTTTATCAGTTGTTGGCAGTAATCCGGAATTTGTCGTACTTTTCATGGATATTCACTGTTCAGAGCCGAGAACCTGTATTCTGCAATTATGTAGCAAACACTGATCAAAAGCACCTACCTATAAACACATGAGCGTAAGAATGGGTGGTATAAAATGCAATATTCTGGTATGAACAAATACCCCCAAACTTAACTTTTGCTCGTCCCGAGCAAAACCAATTATTCACAAAAATATAATGATAACCGCACTTTCGCAGGGAACGCGATTGCACTGAGCATGTGCAACATGCCGTTAAACCTCTAGGTGTCCCTAGTAGGAGGAGTGTTGTCTCCTGAGGGTTTTCGGCGGATTACACCCACAAAATCCCGTCAAGCTAGTGTCATAAGTTAACATAGATTCTACTCCTACAGTTCAGTATTTACGTTAGAAACTCTATTATCCTAAGTTAGAAATATCCAATCCTAATGCTTCACACCTTCTATCTATTTAACTTTAGATCATATACGTTCCAAAAAAAGTTTAGAGAGATGTTGGTTCTCTTGAGTTTTCCTTCTAAAGTGTGGCCTCAAATCAGGGATTTTTATCAACTTTACAAAAAACACAAGTCTTATTCTTTATTTCTATCTTTTATTCAAACATCGATTGTATACCCCTACGTGTGTGTATATTTGCACCCCTACACTCAAGAATCCAATTCAAGCTATAATACCCTTGCCCTAATACCTAATACTACTTCTTTTCATTAAGGATGGACGGATTTGCTCACACACCTTTCATGCGACTATTAATGCTTCTTGAGGCACTAACGACCGATTACTGAATGTGTGAACTTAAAAGCGTAAATAGCAGTCTCCAGGTCTTGATTTTATTCAATTTTTTTCTTTTTCTTTTTTCTTTTTTCAAGACCGGATATATTTTTCAATATGCTCTTTTGGTGTTTAGCTTTAAATACCGTTTTTTCTTTCATACTAGGCTTTCAGGCAAGAGTATTTCTAGGTATCCTCTACTATCCCAAGTTTCAAGGTGCGTGTATGTGCAGTTTGTAGGGTATATACTTTCTAAATTTGAACTCAAGAAAAGAAACTATTTTTCAGACTTATCCTTCAGTAGAGCATCAATACTTTCCCTTCATCTTGAATTTAACTAAAGAACTGAACTCAAGATTACCTATTTCTCAAAAAACTATAAGGACGTATACTTACCAAGTTTAAACAGAATGAGGGTTATTTTTAGGGTTTTCAATTCCTAAGCCTAGAATTTAGTTATTTCTATCATATCAACTAAACTTTCGGAATAAAGATCTAAGTTACCCTATTAGCTAACTTGACGACAAAGTTTTTATATTTTTTGGAAATTTTTTTATTTTTGTGGGTTTTTAATAAGGTATGCAAATGCAAAATATACAAATGAATGCGAAGGAAGAAAGCTTACCGAGCACACCCCCAAACTTAAACTTGACAGTGCCCTCACTGTCA
The DNA here is from genome assembly GCA_030015575.1 of Agapanthus africanus. Taxonomy (NCBI): domain Eukaryota; kingdom Viridiplantae; phylum Streptophyta; class Magnoliopsida; order Asparagales; family Amaryllidaceae; genus Agapanthus; species Agapanthus africanus. The sequence goes on from JASDDO010000031.1 coordinate 186,919,810, forward strand.
GGCTATACCAAGAGGGTCAAAATTGTCGGCGCTCCCCCTAAAAACAAATTATATACAAAAAGGAAAACAAAAAATATATACAAAAAAGGTGTCCCCCCCAAACTTAAGTAAAACAGTGTTTCCACTGTTAAGTGCTGAAGTTCAGGATTAGGGGGGAAAGAACAGTATCAAGCTATGCAAGGCCTTACACAGGCCAAAAGTGAGTACCAACAATTCAAAGATTTTGTCTCTATAATGTGCTGGTTGGGGAAAGAAGGCGTAGAGAAAAGAGATGGACAATACGCGAGACCGTATGCGAAGAGAAGCGGGATACGGTCTCGGTATATGAGAGGAAGAAGAATGGTGGAAGGGAAAAAGAAGTGGAATACGAACTTGAGGGTGCAAATGGAATAAATAGATTAGCACAATATGTGACGACCGATGTGTGAGAAGCGAATGTGCTAATATATTTACCCGTCGAGAAATGGGATCAAATCCCTCAATATTCGTGAGAAACCATGGGTACGCCGAACTTGGTAAACCAGACACAGGAAGTGAAAATGATACGGGTTCTTGCAAGGTCGGAACGATGGAAATGATCGAGGAAAGTGGTTGAGGAAGGGTATCGGTTAAGGGTTCTGGAGGGTGTACACAGTCAGTGAAAGGAACATGATGAATTGGAAAATCCGACTCATCATCTAGAACTGTTTCATCCTCAAAAATATCCTCAAAATTCTCCTCAAAGTTAAGCTCATCCATGCATATTTCATCAAAGTCTAGACGCATATGGGGTTCGGGAAAAACATTTAATGACTCGGGATGATGATTTGAAGAGACAAACTCAGCCAAATCTACGTGTTCATCATCCAAAATATTCCCAGCGTCAATATCCTTAATCAAGTGAAAATCAAAATTCTCTGACACCTCAACCAAAGCATGGATATTAATCAATTCAGGTTCTAAGATGGAGGTGTAGAGGTCAAAAGGATTGGGTGTGGTTTCACTTGGCAAGGTCCCTTCACAATCGGGCAAATCAAACACTACAAAGTCGCACAACTCATTAAACATTCTATCTTCAACTGATAATTCATTTGGGACACTTGATAGACTTTCAACACAGGAGTTGTGGGATTCAATTTGAGACGGGTAGGTTTGATTTGGAAGGGGGTATATCTCACTCTCTCCACTCAAATTCACAGCCTGTCCTGCTGCCTCATCATACATTGAAAAAGTTGGAGCTAGTTAGAAACTAGCTATCGGGTCAGTAGGTTGTATGAGAGCGGCCATGGACGCATTCAAATCCATCATCTGTTGGCTTGACGCTACCCTAAAGTCTTCCAAGGACTGTTCTAGACTAGACATTGGTTGTGAAGGGGTTTCAGTAAAAGATTCAAAGTTGTTTGGATACTGAAAACTCCCAAATGGCGGTTCTGAAGTAATGTCTATGGAAGGTGCAAAAGTAGGGTAGGACTGGTAGGAATTGAATGGCTGGACAGGTGCAGGATCAACATTTGGATAAGAAGGTGAATGGAATTGTTGATCCCAAGAATATGAAGTGGTGAAAGGAGTGAAAGATCGGCTACGGGATCGCTCAATATGTTCAGCGATGGACAAAGGACGACTTGCGAAAGTGGTATCAACATAAGTGGGTGCGGGAGGTTGAAAAGGTTGATACAAAGTGGAATGAGGAGTGCAAGTGTTTGTCCTAGACGCTGCTATGCGATCTTTCAGTGATACTTTGGGCATGGAGGGGTCGTTTGAAGTTCGACCAAAACAAGAACCGTATGAAGTAATGTCTGGTTGGGGGTACCAAAGTTCGGCAAGAGTTTTGCGAGGTGGAGTACCCATGATATGAAGAGAGAAAGAAAGAAAGACAGAGAAAAGGAGGGGAAAAAGAATGTGATAATTTTTTTTTGGTTAAATATTAACAAAAGAATGAAGTATACACAAAAAGAATATGAACAAAAACAGTCACGACACAAAAATACCACACACCTAATCGTTCTAGGGTTCACCTAGATCTACTAGACCTGCTCGAGAACTTGATTATCGAAGTAAAACTGTTTCGAGAAACGGGCTCAAGATACACTGATCACGAGGCCAGGTAAGTGCAGAGATAAGGGGAGGTTTTCCAACGCTTTCGCGAAGTTCCTTAATTAAATAACCCTTTCTCTTTTGGCGGTTGCGCCGTTAACACTTTCCTAGACACCCCGTAAACAATATACCGTTAAGCGAGGTTCTAAACAAAGTTAACTTCTCCTAGTGAGCGTGAAGTCCTTAAGGCTTAAAGTCTAGTTTCTTTTAAAATTTGTGCGGGTAAACGTTATGCTCAAGTTCGTGATTTGTGGGCCACGGAAAAGGTGATGAAATCCTTTACCGTATGTTGTGGGGTTCGCTTGCCCTTAAGTCCGTATTAATGTATGCAATGCGCAATTCAATAAAAATTCTATAAAGAATCAAACAATTGTTTTTTAGTTTAAGCACGGCACTGCAACAAATACGGGTTAGTAAATTTTTAGCGTTTGCTAGCGAACTTGCAAAGAATCCTGCAAAGAATAGTATATTGGATGCGTCGGATTTGAGAAGAAGGTGTTAGGAAAGTACATAACGTTAAGTTTTTGGGTTAGGAAACCCCCGTTGAATCAAATCCGGTAAGCTTGAAAGGTTCGCTTGCGCGGGTCAAACTACCCGGATCTTTGGCACTGTACTTCGTAATCACCTTTGCCTTGAATGTACACTTTGCTCCCCACAATCGCAGTTTGCAAATACGCAAAAATCTGCACACTTGCCCACAAAAATGATCAAAAAAACAAAAAGATTTTTTTTTATGAATATATACAAAAAGAATATTAACCCGAATAACAAGAAAGAAAATACGCTACCGTCTCCCCGGCAACGGCGCCATTTGATCGCACGCTTTTGGCGTGTCGGATGTTCAAAGTTCTAAAGTTTGCCGCGATCAGGACGGTGTCGCTATGCAGCTAGCCGGTTGAGCACGGGTCGATCCACAGGGAGATGGTTGTATGTCCTTTCTTGTTTTAGACGAGTCAATAAAGAATTTGTATGAGTTTGTTCGATTCTAACCTATGTGTATTATTTGCAAGTATAAAGTTGTTAAGGAAAAGATACGGGATTGTAAGCTAAGAAATCCGTACTCAAAACCTTTGAGCCGAGTCTTGACCAATTGAAGCTAGAGCAATCGGCAACAACGTGGATTAGGGGATTTAAGCGCGGTATTCGTGGAATCCGGCTTATTTACCCTTGTCCTTCCGTTCTTGTCTCTTGCTTTCGCCTCCGGCCAAACCGAACGCAACCGGTCGCGGTTAGGAATCACCGTTACCTTGTCAGGGTAGGGTACCTAACGGAGCGCTTGCGTAACGTTTGGGCGGAGTTCAAATGAAAAATAACGGGAAAAGGAAATGAGGAAAGAAGTGTTAACTTACAATACCGTATTAATTCTTAACAATGACGGTAATTACAACATTCACAAAATGAACAACAAAGAGCAAAAGAAAAGAACAAAGAAAAGAAAAGATTACAAGTAATTAAGTGCATGAATATAAATTGCAAGAAAGTAAAAGCAAGGTAATAAAAAGCAAGTAATAAATAAGCAATAAAAAGAACAAGAACTAGGACTCAAGACAAGCATGTGATCAATAGCCAACCCTTAATCTTGTAAGCTTAATCAAGAGGTTGCAAGATCAAGAGAAGGGTAAAGAACGCATGTGAAATGAAGCGCTAATTCCATAAGAAAATACGAAATGATACAACCCCTTGAGACCAATGACCAAAGCTTAAACTTGCAAGCTCACTTAAGAGGTTGCAAGATCAAGTTAAGGTAGAGAGCTCAAGGGGGAAGCTAAGAAACAAGAATGATACAAAAACCTTCATCTTTATTCACATCCACTCAATGCTCTCACTACATTTTCATGGAGGAAGAATGAAGAAGAAGAAGAAGAACTACACTAAAACCTACAAAAGGAATACAAGATTATGGACTAAGAATTGGGCCCTTGGCTCGTCTTAGATCTGCTGTATTTATTGGCAGGGAAATGAAACCCTAGGGGCAAATTCTGACATAAAATGAAGTACCCAAAGTGCCCATGAAAAACGACAGAATGAAGACCCCACATGGCCGCGGATCCGCGGCCAATACCCCCTATTGGCCGCGGATCCGCGGCCTTTTAGTGGTGTTGGGCTGTGGGCTTTGGTCGGGGTCCCTGGTTTGTTGTCCTCTTCAGTGTGGTATATGACTTTTCTCAGAATCTCTTCACAATATTTCCAGAATTCTAGCACAACAAAAAGGTGATGTGATGTGGATCTTTTGCCATGATTGTCTCGAGCTCCGCGTACATTTCTTGGATCTTGTGTTGCCATTGAGCCTTGTGCATGAAAATGACATTGATTTGCCATTTTTGTCTTCTTAAACCGGTATGTGGTAACACACGGATAGAGAGCGGAGACCGTGTTTATCAGTTGTTGGCAGTAATCCGGAATTTGTCGTACTTTTCATGGATATTCACTGTTCAGAGCCGAGAACCTGTATTCTGCAATTATGTAGCAAACACTGATCAAAAGCACCTACCTATAAACACACGAGCGTAAGAATGGGTGGTATAAAATGCAATATTCTTTTATGAACATGAGGTCAAAATGTCATAAGTCACATGTCAAGTTCTTCCCATCATTATCCAGATTAATTTGAACCCACCCGTACATACCCTTGACGTAGGCCAAAATGGAAGTACGACTGTCTCAAACCAACGCATTCTATCTATGCAACAGATAAATATCCGGCAGCTACCAATCACTATGCCTTGGCGTGAGGTCAAAATACACAGCTTGAATACTACCGAGTATTTAACTGAAATGATGGAAGGCTACGGATGGTTTTGGCAAAACAGTGAACGTAGTGAATTTGATATGATCGATGGAACGAGATAGCTTTTAAAAGGAGTGGCTCAAGCTCCGCATTTAAAAGTTAGTTTTGAAAAGAACCGAGTGGTTTTTCGAAAGTGTTCCAACGACTTTTACTTGGTTTATTTTCTTGCATTAGTTCTTTTAATGCGTGATATTCTTGCATTAGTTCTTTTAATGCGTCCCATCATTCAATCCTACCATTGCAGAAAACAACCAAAATATGACGTACGCTTATGCCATTCGCATTCGCCATGGGGCCCCGTCATTACCCGTTAGGTTAGTTAACTAACGACAGAGCGGGGGCTGGGCTAGCGCGACTGTAAAACATAAGCAACGCCTAAATAATATTATATATAGATATATTGCAATGATAGACATTTCAGATCACATATGAACACATTGGATATACTAGGAACCCGCAATTCGTACGGGCCTGTAACGAAAAGCAGATTACACGGTCGCGGTGAATAGCCAATACCCCACCCAAGACACCTACGGGTGCGGCAAACTACCCGCCAAGTACCCGAAGCGAAGCAACCTCTCTCTTCTCCGTGAGTAGGCCACTCGGCACTTCGGCATACCCGGTAGTTTGTGCATCCCCTCCATGGGTCTATCCTAGGAGCAAAAACAGTAAAAAGAAATTATACAATGATGGCTACAACCCCGACCCGGTTGTGCGGCCATACAAATAATTATTACATCAATTTACAAATTTACATGAATTGAAAGAAAAGAAAACTCTCATCTCACAACCCCCGGCTATTCACTCGCGACAATCCAATGAATTCATATACACAAACCAATAACATTACAGATCACAGATTTGTATAACCCCCACTAATCGACATATAGCGATTAGCAGATGTTCAATACAAATATCACATCACAGAAAAACCCGTCAGTTTAAGTCTTTTAGAAGTTCGATCAAAAATACGGATTTATAGGCCCCAAACACAAAATTTTCATTCTGGAAAATCTGGGCAGAAAATACATATTCCAAAAAACCCAAAATACCCCACTGAATACACTTTAGCAAAGAAAATCCAGAGAGGAGCCAATACGGCCGCGGAACCGCGGCAATAGCAAGATATTGCCGCGTTTCCGCGGCGCTTTGATGAGATCAGAGGACCGTCTTTCTACAGTATACTCTAAAAACCCTGAGTCGATTTTTGAAGCATGATTTATTACATTTACAGTACTTTGAAAATCGACAGCAAGCATGAATTTTTGGTGTATTTCGTGACTTTTTCTCCGATCGAATTTCTAATTACTTTGCAAACATGTTAGATAGAGTTTAACTAGGCTCTGATACCACTGTAAGTCCATGCTACCTCTCCCGGTACTTTCGGGCATGCGGAATTTGGTGAAAAACAATTTTCTAGAGGTGGTAACATGGACTCAAAACCGGATCTTTGTTAAACATCTAACTAACAACCTAACTAGGAGTTGTTAACTACTCGGTTAGGGGGTTATACCTTTCTTTCTTGAACTCCTTCGTCTACAAGCCTCGATGGTTGTCCGGATCGGCTTCACCCCGTCGTCTCCTTGCGCCGAAGATCGATCCACCTGAAAGCTTCTACCTTTGTCTTCTTCTTCGGTCTTTGAAGAAACTAGTTCACTTGGTTTGCCAAACCTTATGAACTAGAGTGAGTAGAGAAGAGTGTGTTAGGATTTTCTCTATGGTTCTTGGTTCTCAACACATGAGACAAGTGAACCATAGACTAAGAGAGGGAGAGCAAGAGGAAGGAGATGAGAGCTCAAGAACACAAGAGAGAGAATGAAAATGATAGAATGAGAAAGACTTTACTCTCTTGGCTCTCATAATCCAAAACCATCATCACAAAGATAGTAATCAAGTATTGTGTAAATGGTTTAAGTCAAAATGGCTATATCAATTCATGCACTCATATTGCACAAGAGAACAAGCAAGTGAAAAGTCTTTGCCATGAAATGATAGTCATTGTCATCATGATGGTCAACTAGTCCAACCTAGTCAACCGGTCAACAAAGTCAACAAGTCAACAAAGTCAACCCCTCAACAACCATTTCACCACAATACTTAATTAATATTATTGTTAATCATATATCATATTCTCATTAGGGTTGAGCAAAAGGTCAATAGTCAACGGTCAACGGTCAACAACCCTAATGAGAATCCTCTGCCTCTACCTCTCCGTCAACTGTGCATACACACCCGCATCCGCGTTCCGAGGAACACGAATACATACTGGATAAAACTAATCCAAAAAAGTACACTAGGATCTGGCTTAAACCAAAGCCTGCTAGTGTTAAATGTCCGGACACTGTACGTGCATAAGTGCACGGATGTGACCGAACCCTGCCGCAAAACCATGCGACCTGTCGCAAAACCATGCGACCTCTATTCTTTTGCCTAAAGGCGAATAGCTTTCTATGTGGGACTCTAAAAACTCGACACTACGCTGGCAGTGGGTTTAACCACAGACCGCAAGCGGCACTAGCTGTGCGTAACGGTCCCCACGTAGATGCCGACAAGAAGACTGACGAGGTGAAACCCATCTGAACTCCTACTGAGCCTGAATGTGACAGTCTCCGTACAGTCCGGTCTGTTCGTCTGATACATCGCATGGCGGGCCTAGGGGGCGGTAAACGCCAGTACCCTAATAGCGGTACAAGTCGTGTCGGAGTGAAGCCAAAAACACCCTAAGATAACACTGGAAGCCTACCAGTATATCTCGATTGCCCTGGCCAGGGACTACTCATGTAATGGCTCTCCTAGACACAGCGCGATGTCAACCCCCAATACCGGGAGAGACGAATCCTGTCTAACCGTCACTGCCTCCAAGTGCTTCGGGACTGCACCCAACTACTACCTGTTTGCACGACTTCTTTGAGCCGTGGTAGGGTAGTAATCAAAATACAGTGGGAACACACTCGAGGCGAAGTGACAGTGTCAAGTCAGCGGACTAAGCTGTACTCATGTCACCTGGGAACTGATAACTGACTATAGGTATAGTACCAACCGGTCAGTTCCTGACGAGTCCTGTCCAGTGTACTCGTAACCTAACGAGCACCCGCATACTATCTCCAGTACGACGTACTGATGGCTGTGGGACAGACCATCTCCTACTCTGGGATGAGAAGCGCATGCGCTAGTCTACTACGGAGTATCGATGCCCTGTCTCGATAGTCCTGCGACTAGGGACCTGTATAAGGATGTGCTTATAGATTACCCAGCCCCATTAGTGTGACTGCCATCACAACGCTGGTAATCAAGCAAAGATCCTAAGGGCTCCACTAATGTGTATAGGCGATATACAAAAATAAACACATGTACACATTGAAGTAGAAACAAACCAAGTAGCATACTATTATATTGAGCAAGATTGTTTATACAAGGTGAATATCCCAAGCTTCCATTAAGTAATATACAAATTAGTATGATACAGTAATGGCCTCTAGGGCATATATACTAACATATATACCTATCTGTAATGGTACAATAGCATATAGGTATATGGATAACTAGAATGTAAGCATGTCAAGGCATATGTGTAAGCATGTAGGTATACAGGTATACTATATGTCATATGCACAAGGAAAATAAGGATCATGTATCGATGTCCTTAAGAAATACATTATCAAATATGTATAGTTGTTCTGCGTGTCATGGCAATTATCGAAGGTGTGTGTGTTGCATACAATTAGTGCTCGTGAAACATGAACAGTCAATAATTGTGTTGTGTCATATTAATACTAAGTCCATCCACAATAGGAAATGAGATATGCAACAAAGGTACACATGCACAATCAATATCCGTATATTTCTAACTAATAGTCATATCATTTAATCTTGCCCAGACGCATAACGCCATGCGGGCGATTCCCCTGTAGATGTTAAATCTACTCACTACAATCCTGGAAAAGTAAAGCCAACCACTCGCTTTTCCTTCTTCGCGGCGCCCGAAGTCCCCGCCTGCGATCCTGAAAGCATATAACAATATAACAAGTGTATATTAGCAATCAACCAATAACACGTACAAACTACGTTGACCGACGCACCAACTCCAAACATGCTCTCAAGTGCCCGTCTAGTGGCTAACGTGCGTAGTGACACTACGAAACCAACTCAAGAGCAAACGCTACACAAAGACATGAACGACATTAGCACAACCCTAGCTAGGAACACTAAACGACACAACCATCAAGCCTAGACCCTGATTGTATCGATCGAGCATTCACAACACAATAAACAACATGGAATCTAATATAAATAACGTCGCAACGTCAAAAAAAAAATCACGCCTAAACTATCCGGAAATCTACTATGCAACATATATCATTTTAGCTCAAAACTAAAAGTTTTACAAAAACTAAAAATCACAAACTTCACAATATAGCAAGATTAAACCATTCATACATTTACTAGAATCCTAATCTTACCTAATTAGGATTTACTAAAAGCTTAGTTTTCTAATTAGCTTAATTATACAATTAGGAAAATATCATATAACAAATCTAGCAACAACGTTAAGTTTTCATTTGTCAAAACTTCATACTTAACCATTCACTAAACAAAACCTTAACTAAATCTTCACAAACCCTTTTCTAGAAATTCTAAACATGAAATTAAAAGCTTTAAATTAACAAATAATAAGCTAATTAAAGTATTAAAACAACATATAGAGATTAGGGTTAGGGTTTTATACCTTCAAGGATTCACACAACAAAGAACCAAGATCATCAAAATGATGACTTCTATGAAGATTCAAGCTTGATTTGTGTAGAAGAATAATGGGTTTTGATTTAAAAATGAGTTTGTGTGAATTATTTATAATTTTTGATGATTTATTATGGCTTTGGAATGATGAAATTAGGTGAAGAATACAAGAGGGCAGCGGGGGGGGGGGGAGGAGTGCTCGGCCATGGGGAAAGAAATGGGCGGTTTTGTGATTAAGTGTGGAAAATCTAGAAGAAAAACAATTAAAGCTCATAAATGCAAAATGCCACCTCTTAATAAATTCTTTTTCTAATTAAAACCTTTTTTTAAATCACACAAATATCTAGATATTTTGGTGAGAAAGGTTTGAAGATTAATCTAGTGATTTACTTAGCATAGATCCCCATTAGTTGTAATTAACCCAATTGAAATTGTAATTACCACTAATAATGTGCATAAATAAAAGCTTAAAATAATATTTTAATTAGGGAAAATATGAAAATGCACTAAAATTACAACTGGCTTACAAAAACCCGCAAACTAGCAATAATCTAGTAAAACTAGGTGCAGTGAATTTTATACTGCAAAAAGATCGCTTTTAGGTTTTTACGGAAAATACAATTTATTTGACCAAAAAACGAAAAATCGCCTAAACGATTTCCAAAACGTTACACTCATATCCGTAGCATATACTTAAAATCAGATTTTCCGGATACAGGGAATTCATATGCCTCGTATTGGCACTTACATACGAATCACTTAGTATAGTGACCCTACAGTGGCATGGAAGTACCAATGAGGTGTATTGTAACATATACGTCTGTGCTTGTGCAATATAGTACTCATTGGTAGTTGTGCAGTGTTCTATCATTGTGTTCATATAACGGAAACGTATATCATCGATAAGTGTATCGCGAACATGTAACGTAAATCTATGCGTTTAGCATAAATATTAAACGTAACTACTTGCTATGAGCTATACCATTATCTTTGAAAATGGAATGAAACGTTGGTTTTGAAATAAGAAAGATGTCTTAAGTTAAAATTGATATTCATTTTGGAAATTAGCATCGCATCCTTGTCATTTATCATTTAAAAGGGAAACGAATCGTTGGTTTTTAAAAGAGTATAGCTCATTCAAATATAGCATCCTAAATCGGGGTAATCATGACTTCTCAAGTCCAAAGGAAACTTAGCCGTATTCTGTACACTAAATTCATCATCACAAGTACGGTATGATTCCTCGTACAAGATCCACAAAAACCATATCCATATCGTACGGACCTATCGTCACGTACGTATGTGGCCAAAACCATTTATAAAAATATATGCACATGAAAAGCATATTATATGCAAAATAACATCACTACCACTAGTTAAGCTATCTAACATATCATTAACAACTAACAAGATAGTATAACTATCCTACTTAACTGGTTGCGGGGGTGCTATACGCCATCTGTTGGCTATAGTTCCCTCAAGTTAATTTTTAGATCGCAGGCACATGATTGCAATGATTGAGGGAGGACCTATACCGGTAGAAAAGTCTTACTCGAGATGATAGTATGCTATCTGGTTTGTCTTTATCATCGTGTACATGCTTAAGGTGACATTACAAATCACTAGTACATGTTAATAGTGCCCATAAGATTCATGCTTGACTACGAGCAGTATGATGGCGATCATATACATAATAGTTGGGTAGTCTATAAGCACATCCTTCAAGTGTCCCTAGTCGTAGGAGTTTCGAGATTGGGCATCGATACTCTAAGAGTAGACTAGTGTATACGGATCGAGACCCCGACGAGGGGCGGTGGACGGTCTCATAAGCCATTGGTGTCAGTTGGTTCACCTAAGATGTATACAGGTGCTCATTAGGTTATGAGTACACCGGACGGACTCGCCGGGAACATGCTAGTTGGTATTATACCTATTGTCAGATAGCAGTTCCCAGGTGACATGTGTACAGGTTAGTCTATTGACGTGAGATCATCATTTGTCTCGTGTGAGTTTCCTCTATGCTTTGATTACTACCCTACCACGACTCAAAGGAGTCGTGCAAACAAGTTTTAGTTAGGTACAGTCCCGAGCCACATGGAGGCAGTGAGCGGATCGTCAGGGGATTCGTCTCTCCCGGTATATTGGGGGTTGATGTTGAGGTGTGCACGGGTGGCCATCACCAGAAATACTCGGCCGGGGTAGACGAGAATTACTGATTCGTATCAGTAGTTTCTCAGTTGGTGATAGGCTTCATACCGACACTAAATGTCACGTTATTAGGGGTCTGACTTTATCCACCCCACTAGACTCGATATGCGATACTCAGAGACGAACGGACCGGACTGTATGGATATTGTCACTATCAGGCTCAGTATGGTTTCAGGATGAGTTCGCTCGTCGGCCTCCCTTTCGCTCAATACCTAGGCAGCCGTTACGTACAACTTGTGCCACTGACGTTCTTATGGTTAAACCCACTGCCAACATATTGATGATTCTTTAGAGTCCAAAACAGAGGGTTTCCCTGGTTCGGGCGAAATGTTGTATAGGCCGTATGGTTTTCTGGCAGGGTTCGATCATGTACGTGCACTTATGCACGGATCATGATCGGACGGATAATACTAGTGGGCTTTAGTTTAAGACGGACCCTAGTATTATATTGTTGGATTATTTTCATCTCGTTGTATTCGTATTCAGTCAGAATACGGATTCGGGTATGTATATACAGATGAGGGGTATTCTTGTAATCCGTTACAAGATTACTTTTGAAGATGCCATTTCTTTTTCTTGTATTAAACATTTAGGGTTTTATAAATGTTTAATATAATGTTGAGGTGTAAAGTGTGAGGTTAAGTCTTGGCATGGTGCATTTATTGTGGCATGGACCATGCTTGATATTTTATTGGTTTTGTGAGATATTTGTGATAGAAAGAGATTAGATATTTTGGTGAGATGATTTTTCTTTTATGGCTACACACAAATACCTCACAATATCATCACAAGAAAAAGGGGGCAGCCACTTTACTTTTCTTGAGTTGCCTTTTCTTTTGGTGCTAAGTCTTGAGCTCACACTTCACACATATGGCTTCTTCTTCACCTCCATCCATACCCTTTCATGAGTTGAGAATCCATGGTTGTTGAGACAAATTGATCACACGCTCTTTCTACTTCATCTTGTGCATCTAGGCTAGAAAACTGGATGCCCGAGTTGCTTCGGTTTTGAAGCGGGAGCCCGTATTAAGAATCCTCGATGTAGATCGTCTTCGACGAGGGAGACTGGAGAGCGAACTTGTTCGAGGCAGCCACGACGAGCCTAAGAAAAAGGTTGAAGACCGAAGGACACAGATCGATCGGTATAACCTATCTAAACACTTTACAATTAAATAGTATAAGGTTGATGGTTCGATCCGGGAATCGGGTTCCGTTACCGCCGGGTTCTAAAAGTTTTTTGTTCCGTGTTTGGCCACGGATTGATGGCTTGGGCGCTGTCGTAACCTTACATGGTATCAGAGCCAACCCATTAACCGTATACTAGTTGTTTAGACGATGTTAAAATATCGAAACCGAAACAACCCTGAAACAATACCAACGATATTCCATTCTCTGTCGAAATTTTATTGGTCTTCTAAAATTATTTTAACAACTGCAGAAGACTATTTAATTGACAACTTGAAGACACACCAAACACGAGCCCCAAATTCCACTACTTGGATGGCGAGACTTGATGAAAATCCGGCCATGCCGGTTTTTTAGTTGAGTTGGGACTTGATTTCTGGCATGGCATCTAGTCTCTGGAATATTAGTTCAGTGGTATTGCCTCTTTAGCTCGGTTTGGATATAGTTTTATCTAGTTGTTTGGGGCTATTCGGGGCTATTTCTAAGTCGATATTTCTAACATTGTTTAAAGTTTACAGTATTTACATTAATATCTGTGACCGTGAATGTCATTAGAGCGGTACATCTTATCTATTTGCGAACGTGACATTCACGATGTTCTGTGGTGTGCTGTGTTGTTGAGGATTTGTCGTGGTGGATAGCATGGATGCAATGATAGTGCAGTTTAGTTTTATTTGTACATTTGATATCGCGGGGCGAGCGTCCTACATGTGGATTGCCGTCACTGCCTGCTTGTATATTATTTGTTTGGGGCAATACCTGATTGAGGTCGATGTCACATTTGTATATATTTTCTTTTCTGTACTAGGATTACCCCGCGATGGAGTGCATGGATACCCGGGTTCTGGAAGGCAACAGGTCCGCATCTCATGGCGTTGAGAAAGAGGGGGCCTCACACTAGAATTGGCAAGCTATTCTCCGCACTCGTAGGGAGTACAGGTTGACCCAAGGAGGGGTGCTCAAGTTACCGGATTCCGTGAAGTGCTGGGTGGCCCATTCACTTTGATGAAGGGGGCTGCCTCGCTTCTGGTTTTGGCGGATAACTTGTCGTGCTCGTAGGGGTCTAGGTTTTCATTGCACAGGCTATCCACACGACCAGGGGAACGTCGGGTTTCACTTGCGGCTCAAAGGAAACCTGGGGCTCCCAGATTATCTGTATTGTTCTGCGATGCTTATTGCTTTTCGGTGATGTTGCATTTATTATGCCTGGAGCGATTATTATATATTGTTATATATATACTAGTAGATGTTGTATATTTTTTTCACCCGCGCTATTCCAGTCCCCGATCTGTCGTTAGTTAAGTAACCTAACGGGTGATGACGGGACAAAGTGGCGAATGCGGATGGCATATAGGTACATCATATTTTCGTTCTTTTCTGGTGTGATTAATTGATGGGACTGCGTTGATTCAGATCAATGCTAGGAAAAAAGACCTATTCGATGTTGTTGGAACAATTTTCAAAAGCTGTTATTAGAAGGGTATTTTCATTTGTTTTGCAGAGCGGTATTAGGTTATGAATATCTAGCACCTCACTCGACGAAGCAAGGGCTGAGATCCCTTTACCGGGAGTGACCCCTTGGGCAGAAGTTTGCGTCAGGATAATAACTTCACTATAGTCGATTACTTTTTGCTTTGCGTCATGGTATTCAGTGAGAATATCCTGCACCTCATTCTACGAGGGAAGAGACGAGATCCCTTCACCGGGAGTGACCTCAATGGTTTTCGCCACTATATATTTGTAAAAAGCAATCTGGTTCTTTCAACGATATCAAATTCATTACGTTAAAGGTTTTTCGCCAAAAACCATTCGTAGCCCTTCGTCATTTTAGACGGGTAGCATTTAGTATTCATGCTATGTATGTTGGCCTTCATCAAGGCATATTGTATGGTAGCTGTTTGTTACTTTTTTGTTGCATAGATAGATGCGTTAGTTTGGGACAGTCGTACTACTATTTTGCCTTCGTCAAGGGTATGTACGGGTAGGTTCAAATTAACCTGGATAATGACGGGTAGAACTTGACATGTGACTTATGATATGTTGGCCTTCGTTAGGGTCATAAGGGTATGGGGTAGAAATCACATCGGGAGTTTCAAATATACAGGAAACTTCCCAGGCATGCGCATACCTTCTGTTGGGATTCCTTGGCACCTAACCTAGGGTTTGCAAGCATCACAAACACAAGAAAAATTCAAGGGGGTGCTAAGCAATCAAACTAAGAATCGTACTATAAAACTAGGGTAACCAAACATGTAATCTATCATCACAAAGAGAAGTGAACAAAATTACAACCTTTGTAGATCCGGTCCTTCCCTTCTAAAGCTCCGTGTTTACGTCCCTTCACTGCGATCATCGTTGTTCTGAACTCTAGAATGGATTTACCCGGAGAAATGAACAAGCTTGCTCGTAGACTTCGAGGCCGAAGATGATCTACTTCGAGGTGACTCAAACTCAAGCTAACCCTTCACTAGGTCAAGAACTTTATGAAGAGAACACCCTAAACTAAATGGCAAGTAGTAGAGGATGATGATATAGGAAGTGGGCTCACTTTAGATTTTATTTTCTCACTAGGATTCTTCATATCTCAAAACCCTATAAAGCTTTTGAGCTTATGAAGAAGATGAACATTGAGAATGAATGAAATGAAAATGAGAATGAGGTTATAAAATAAACCATGGGTTAGTATTTGTCATCATAAACCATTGTAGAGAATAAAGCATGAGTTAAGAGAATGGTTGGGTTAATAAATATCTAGGATAATACAAAAATGGGTAGAAAAAGTCAAGGAAACTACAAGCTTCATTATGCTTCCAAATCCTTGTCATTCTCCACTTGATTTTGCATTTTATCCTTAATAATTAATTACCCCCATTATCTTAAATATGGTATAATTCTAATACACCCATGTTTGATGTATAACCAAGCATGATATAATATATATCACATATATATCATTCATGCACAAGTGAGAAAAGAAATGGTCAAGTGAGCTAAATATTAGTTAATGTATAAAATAATATATCAAATATATAATTATACATTAAATCACTAAATCAACACTTGATTTAATGATCCGGTCATATCTCATATAACCGACTAATATCATGTGTATCATTTTGTCGAATCAACACTTGATTCGATAACCCGGCTATATCGCATATAACTGACCGATTATACAAATCGCAAGAATAGAATACAGTATCACATACTGGTATTATTCTCGGTCCCGCACATATCACATACGTGCTCCTATTTCATTTTGCATGAGCCAGAAAACCTCTGTATAGGACTCTAAAGACACGTCAATACGCCTGCAGTAGATGGTGATCATATTAGTCACCCACAAGCCGCAAGCGGTCTTCTAAACGTAACGGCCATTCGGGTATTGAGCGATCAAAAGATCAACGAGCAAGCCTGCTCACACTCCTGGGAATACGATCAGTAACACTTACTACACAGTCCGGTCTGTTCGTCTAATATATCGCATATCTCACCTAGGGGTGGTAAAAGTCAGACCCCAGTAGCTTGATAAGTTATGCCGATGTAAAGTCCATAAAGAGCGTGAAACTACTGATAACACTTACCAGTAAATCACATTAACCCTGGCCAGGGATTACCAGTTATGGCTGTTAGGTTAGCAAAGCACCTTGTGAAGGTTTTGGCAAGCATCAATCATGCTACTTTAAAATTTTTGGGGTGCTAAACAAACCCTAACCAAGATCTTAACTAGAGAATTAAGGTTAACATGCATGTAAACAACTTTACATCTAAGAGAGAGGGATTACAACATTTGTAGTCTGTTCCTTCACTTCATGAGCTCCGAGTAGTAGTCCCTTCTGCGCGATCCATGAACTTCCGGACTCTAGAGAGGCTACATAAGTCGAGTGATCCATGCTTGCTAGAAGTCTTCCTTTTCGAAGATGATCTACCTTGAAGAGTCTTAAACTCAAGCTCTCACTTCTCTAATCAAGTATTAGTGAAGTGAACACCCTAATCTAAATGGCTAGAATAGATGAGGATGATGAAGTAGAAAGTTTGCTCTCTTTTATTTTCAATTTCTCACTTTTAATCATCACAACACAAAAGGTTAGAAAGCTTTTTCAAGGAGGAGGAAGAAGAAAAAAGCTTTTGTGATGAATAATGAATTATTGTTATGGTTACAACTACAACCATGAGTTAATAAAATGAAGGGTTTAACTCATGTAGAGAATAAACTAGAGTTAAGGGTTTGGGTTGGCTTAACAAATATCTACACAAAATATCAAAGCAAAATGACAAAAGGAAAGCTTCATGAAGCTTCATGAAAAGGCTAACCCAAAAGCTAACTCAAATCCAAAACCTAACTTTGTTTAAACTTAACAACCGTGTTGCATTTGTAACCCTAACTTGTTACAATTATATATATCACATATACAATATATTTTGTAACAAAAGAAAATAATACAATTAACATATATCGCATATACATCAATGTATAATCCTGTGAGAAAATGAATCAATAAAGCGAGCTTATATTAGTTAACATAATGTAATATATCACATATATAATTATACATTAAATTATCGAATCAAATCTTGATCCGACAATCCGGCTATATTGCATATAACCGACTAATATAACATGTACCAATTCATCGAATCAAAACTTGATCCGATGACCCGGCTATATCACATATACCCGCCCGATATCTCATATCGCGAGAATATAATACGGCATCTCATATCGTATTATTCTCGGTCCCGTACATATCACATAGGGGCTCCTACTCCGTTTTGCCTGAGCCAGGAAACCTCTTTGTAGGACTCTAAAGAATCGTCAATACGCCGGCAGTAGGTGATGATCATATCAAACACCCACAAGCTGCAAGCGGTCAGCTAAACGTAACAGCCACTCAGGTATTGAACGATCAGAAGATCAACAAGCAAGCTTGTATATTCTCCTCAGAATCCAATCAGTAACACAACCATATAGTCCGGTCTCTTCATCTGATATGTTGCATATCTAGTCTAGGGGTAGTTAACGTCAGACCGCAGTAACCGATAAGCCGTGTCGATGTAAGGCTCATAATGGGTCTAGAAACTACTGATAACTCTTACCAGTAAATCTCCATATCAGTCCTGGCCAGGGACTTCCAGTTATAGCCAATCGAACACAGCACAACATCAAGTCCCTATACCGAGTGAGACGAAACCTCTCGTATCGCTCATTGCCTCCATGTGATTCGGGACTGTACCCAAAAGCCACCGTTTTTCTCGGCCTTTTGGACGTGGTAAGGTGGAAATCAAAGCACAGTGGGAATCACACAAGACTCTATGACGATTTAGGAAGATGTTCATAACGTTATCATGTAATACAAAATTATATCCTTATTTACTTAATAAAGAAACTGATATAATGTTGCATATCATGTTCGGTATATAATAGCATTCGTTCAGAATCAATGTATTACCACTTGGTAATACAAGGTGATATTCGCCAACTGCTTTGGCTGCAACATTTGCACCATTCCCTACTCTTACGGAATGATCACCCATTCCCAGTTCTCTACCTTTCTTTAGCCCATGCAATATATTGCATATGTGGGATCCTGATTCTATATCTAATGCGCGGGACGTAGAGTGAACTGAGAAACAATTCTCGGTAACTAACACATCCGAAGAAGATACATCAACATGTTTTTTCTTCGTTTGGGCGGCATGTGAATTTTGGTATTCCCCTATTTCCTATTCAGTCTTATAACAATTATTGGAACGAACGGAACCAACGTTCCCCTGCTCAGTATAACAAGCGGGTTCGGTCAATACATCCATATTATTATCTTGATTAAGGCCTGACATGGTCGCTACCTAGAGAGAGAGAGAAAAAAACACTTTAGCGTGCGCTCTTACTATTATCTTATCTAATCAGGATGGCTCCGACTGTTTTAATCAAATCTTCCTTCAAACCCTAAAAGGTTAGATTAGCCGGGATTAATTACACCCTACAAGTTCGCCAATCTTTCAGCCAGATCAGTGTTGGTACTTTGAGGGAGGTTCCCCGTGCTTTCGCAGGGACCTAATTAAAATAAACCTCATTTTCCCAGAGGCATAACCCCGTTAACACCTTTCTAGACACCTACTTGTTCGGCTAATTGTCATGTGTAAAACTCTCCCAGGAGTAACTCTTACTCGTAGTGGGTATCGGGATCCAACTATTTCATAGAAGGTATACAATCTCATTGCAAATTTCAACACTTGAAATTCCCGATAATATCTTTTACACCTAGCATCCTATGACCTTGACGGAGGTCAACAAACCATAGGCTACTAGTCAAGTTCAACCCGTCATTTCCTGATTGAATTAAACTCACCCGCACGAATCTTGACGGAGCTCAAAAAGGTCGTATGACTACCCTAAAACAATCGCATCATATGCTGCAGATAAATACTAGTCAGCTACCGCACACTACGCCTTGACGGAGGTCAACAAACGTAGCACGAATACTAAGTAGGACTTATCTGAAATGACGGAGGGCTACTGTTCAGACCATAATATTGCATTTATCATTCCCCTATTCTTACCCTTTTTATAAATAAACAGGTACTCTTGACGCACGTTTGTTGCATATTACAGGTTACAGGTTTCTGGAGCAAATACAGTGAAAAAGACACAAAACAACAGAAAAGGGGACTTTTGACCAACAAGTAGACGGATCCTAGTCAAGCCTAGTCGAAGAACAGTGCAAGGTCCAAAAAGTCAAGTGAAACGGTTAAAAAGCCCAATACAAGTCTTCACTAAAAATCTGGAGAAGATCCAGAAGTCCAACAGAGAAAAGAAGAGTAAAAACAGAAGCCCAAAGAGCCAAGGAAAAAGCCCACAAAAGCTCAGAGCCCAATTCCCTTAATTGGCCGTGGAACCGCGGCCAAACCCTACCTGGCGCCGCGGATCCGCGGCCATATAAGGCCCATGTCGGTGGATTATTCTTCTGTTGCTGCGACGATTAAATTGTTGGGATTTTTCGTGGTCAAATCTGTAATTGCGCGTGTGCGAGAGTCTGTAACCCTAGGTTTCCTATTTTCCTATAAATTGTAATTTTAGATCTAAAAATTGTATGCCTCTTTTCAATAAATAAAATTCAGAAATTCTGGAAGTGACATTCAGATCTGTTCTTTATCGCTTGGAGGGAGCCATCACCATTAGTAAGTTTTTTTAATTCTTTTAATTATAATGTCTTCTCATCCCCTAATGAGCGAGTAGTCTCCTCGCTTGTTGAGGGGATGAAAAAAGACATGATTTTATTAAAGAGAGAAAACATCGATTGCATGTTAATAAAAGCTAAACTAAATTAAACTAAGGCGAGAAAATAATTTACCTAGAGCAGATATGAAAAACTACAACTACTGCAAGGAAAATAACCTACTTACTGATGCATCTCTCCAATCATCAACGCAGGTTTGTCAGATCTGAATTCATGAATTGAAAAGAAACACCGATGCTCTCCAAAAGAATTCTAAAATTTATTAATGAAGGGAGGCATAAGAAATTACAATGATTAGAGTTCCTATTTATAGAGAATTGGAAACCCTAGGTTACATTTGATTCGCACATCTGCATTTACAAAATTGCCCTCTAAGAAAAGACCAAGTCAAAGATCCGCGCCGCCTCTGCATTATAGTAAAAATTAATTCTCCTTTGGGCTTCTTAAGGCCGCGGAACCGCGGCGGGAGTAGGGGTGGGGCCGCGGTTCCGCGGCCCAATAAGAGGCTTGACTGCTAAAAATTTCTAGTCATTCTCTGGGCTTCCCGGGCTTCTATATTCTTCAATATTTTTCTCAATTGGGCTTCTACATTGGTTCCAGATCCTCAGTGAACATTTGTACTGGATTTTTAACCGTTGCTTTGTGTTGACGTCTTGAACCTTGCTTTGTGAACTGTTTCTTATGTAGGCTTGATCAAGATCTTCTGTTCATTGGTTAAAATTCACTTTTTCATCGTCTTTACCTCGTTTTCACTGTTTTCTATCCAAGAACCTGTAACCTGTAACATGTAGCAGACATGGGTCAAAAGCACCTGTTTTCATTGTAAAATGCATAAGAATGGGGAATAGAAAATGCAATATTATGGTATGAACAGCTACGCAGGTTTTTCTGAAAACCATGAGCGTAATGAACTTGATATCATTTGTAGAAACAAGTGATTTTGAAAAGGAGTGTTTTTGAGGCTTTTCTAGTTTCGCTAAAGAGGTGACTCCCGGTGAAGGGATCTCAGCTCTTTCTGTTAGTTATATGTATGCCCTAGAGGCCATTACTGTACATTGGATGTATATTGTAGTGGATGCTAGGACATATATAGGGAGGACTTTCTTGCTCGACATGATAGTATGCTATCTGGTTGCTCTTTGCCTTAACGTGTATACTGATTGTCTCTCTGTTACATGTTGGTAAAGCCCTTAGGATGTGTACTTGACTACCTGGACTATGATGCGGATCATACTAGTGGGGACATGGTAGTCCATAAGTACATCCTTCAAAGTCCCTAGTCGTGGGTGTATCGAGACGGGGCATCGATATACCAGAGTAGACTAGCGTGTACCTTCTCGACCCATACAGATGGGCGATGGATGATCCCATATCCATTGGTGTTTGACATCAGAGGAGATATACGGGTGCTCAGTAGAGACTGGGTACACTGGACGGACTCGCCGAGAACTCCCAGATGGTATTATACCTTACGTCAGATGGCAGTTCTCTGGTGACACTGGTATAGGGTAGTCTGTTGACCCGAGATCGTCATAGAGTCTTGTGTGGTTCCCACTATGCTTTGATTTCCATCTTACCACGTCCAAGAGGGCGTGCAAAACGGTGGTTTTTGGGTACAGTCCCGAATCACATGGAGGCAATGAGCGATAGGAGGGGATTCGTCTCTGCCGGTATAGGGAGTTGATGTTGCGCTGTGTTCAATGGGCTATAACAGGAAATCCCTGGCCAGGGTTGCTGAGATTTACTGGTAAGTGTTACCAGTAGTTTCTCGAATTGTTATAGGCCTCATATCGACACGACTTATCGAGTTATTGGGGTCTGACGTTTACCACCCCTAGGCGAGATATGCGACATATCAGACGACGAGACCAGACTGTATGGTAAGTGTTACTGGTTGGATTCACAGGAGTGTGAGCGGGCTTGCTCGTCGATCTTCTGATCGCTCAATACCCGGGTGGCCATTAAGTTTGGCAAACTGCTTGCGGCTTGTGGATGTTTGATATGATCATCACCTGCTGCCGGCGTATTGACAAGTCTTTAGACTCCTACACAGAGGTTTCCTGGCTAAAGCGAAACGAAATATGAGCGCATATGAGATATGTGCGGGACCGAGAATAATGCGTGTATGTGATATCGTATTTCATTCTCGCGATGAATGTGTCGAATGGTTGTATTCGATATAACCTAGTTATCGAATCAAGGATTGATTCGATAAATCGATACATTGTATACTAGTCGGTTGTGTGCGACATGACCGGATCATTGAATCAAGTGTTGATTTAATGATTTAATGCATACTTATATATTTGATATATTACTTTGCATTAACTAGTATTGGTTCACTTTAAATGGATTTTCTCACTTGGATTGTGCACATTGTATATGTGATATACTTTTGTACACAAGTTTGTATCATGTTTGATGATACATGCTCACTTGTGTATGTGTAAAGATTAAACCGTGGTTGTGTAATGGTTAGGGTTTTCTTTTAATTATCTATTTATTTATTCTTTATTCTTTTTGCAAAATAATTTGCATAAAGAGAAAAATGGTGGCTTTCTTTGTTTGTATTATGAAGCTTCATGAAGCTTTGACTAAGTTACCATTTTGTCTCATGCTTAACCCTAACCATTCTACTTAACCCTAGTTTATTCTCTATACTTGACCATGGTTGGATTATGATAAGTGTTCATTTTATTTTCTTTTGGAATTAACTTATCATAAGATTATCATCTTCTTCATCTTCTTCTTCAAGAAGAAAACCTAGACTTCATCAATGGTGACTTGATGAAATGAGTGAGAAATCCAATTCTAAAGTGAACCCACTTCCTATTTCTTCATCCTCTACCTCTTTCCAAGTAGTAGAGTGTGTTTTCTTCACAAGTTTCATGACTTGGTGAAGTGGGAGCTTGATCTTGTGATGCCTCGACGTAGATCATCTTCGGCACGAAGCCGACGACCTTGCCCGCCCATTTCTCCGATGAAGTCGACGCTAGAGCCCGGGTTTCCATTTGGACAGCGAGGAGACTTCATTGTGGAGCTATGGAGGTGGAGGACCGGATCTACAAAGGTTGAATTTCCGTTCTTTATTAGTAAAGTAGTTTACTAGTTCTTTTATCGCCTAAACTTCTAGCCAACGATCCGTATTAGGGTTTCTCGGCACCGTAATTTTTGAAATTGGCATGGTTGATGCCTTGTAAGACCTCTTGAGAGTGTCTAGGAACTTTTCATTGGTATCAGAGCCTAGCTAGAGCCTTAGGCAAAGTCTAGACGATGTTTGAAACCCGATCGAACCCGAAACCCTAACTTTTTGATGCTCTCTAGACTTTTTCTAAAAACTGGGATTTTTCCACATTAAAAATGCTTAAAAAATTCATCAGGGAATTATAAGAATTACGGTGCAAAATTTGACTCATGAACAGTGCAAACGGCGGCGGAACCGCGGTAGAAGCCAGGCTTCTGCGGCGGTTCCGCGGCGAGGTGATGACGTCACCTTCCCATTGTTGCACAGTAATTCCTATTTCATTATGCTGGATTTTCTAGGAATTTTTAATATTTATTCAAGAGTTGAATTTTCTAGGGTTGTTTTCCGGATTCGATTATTCTATCGGATTGTCAAACTTTGTCTATATGTTTTTCCGGATAATTATTGAATATGTTAAAAAGTTCGACCGGATATAAATACCCAATTTTTCCCCTGTCGGGAAATTTCCAAGTGTTGGATATTTCCGTGGTTTAAAGACGTTCTAAGTAGTGCAAGTAACTCGATGGACCCTCTAGAAGACAACAAACCTTAACTCGATTATGTGACCATCTTGAACTGCCCATTAAACCTTCGGGTTTGGGGCAGTACGGCGTGCCACATGTGAGGCGTTGGTTTGACCCTTCTACGGCTGGACCGTTGGTACTGAGGCACGAACTGAATGTTTTTAGACTTGTTTCCTGTGTTGACCTGTATCGGGAAAACTTGGGTGTTTGAATGTTCGATCGGAAAGTTTAACATTTTCTAATTATCTGGAATGGGATACAATAATTGGAATTCACAATAAGTTATGAGATAACTAAATGAATGTTATAAACATAGCAGTTTAGTCTCACTTGACCGGTTGCCACGGAATTTTGATGTGATCAAAAGTCCGTCGCAATCACGTAGTGTACGCGGATACTCGCCGGGTAAACTTAATAGACAGCCTCACCCCATAGCCCCGACCAAGTGACTGTAGGAGAACCCCGTCGCCGAAAGCATCCGTTCGGGTGCTCCCGGTAGCGGTGTTCCGCCTTGGTGCACTTCGTCGACGGTATCGGGGGTGCGACCGTCTACTGAAGTTTGCGACGAGCATACGATCAGGATGTCGGGAATCTTGTTGAATTGCCCTACTTGATATTGAAAAGTGTTTTCGATAATGAGACTGAAATGCGGGGTTTATAATTGTTAGGCATGCGATGTCTAAGTAATTCATTTGGTCAGGCATGCGATGTCTGAGGTGGTTGCGGATTCCAACTGTTGTAGTTTTACACTTTCTTTTCTGTGACCGTAAGTGTAATATGTGATATCGCCGGTTTCGTTGCTATATGTCAACGACAATTGGGATGCGCATATTTGTTGGAGATAGTGCCCTCAGAGTCAATTATTAGATCACAGGCACGTGATTGCAATGATTGAGGGAGGACCTATCCCGGTAGGACAGTCTTACTCGAGATGATAGTATGCTATCTGGTTTACCTTTATCATCGTGTACTGCTTCAGGTGACCTTACAGGTCACTATTACACGCTGATAGAGCCCCTAGGATTCTTGCTTGACTGCCAGCAGTATGAGGGCGATCATATACGTGAGAGCTGGTGGTCTATAAGCACATCCTTAAAAGGTCCCAAGTTGTAGGAGTTTCGAGACAGGGCATCGATTCTCCAGAGTAGACTAGTGTATACAGTCGAGACCCCGACGAGGGGCGGTGGCCGGTCTCACAAGCCACTGGTGTCAGTTGGTTCACCTAAGATGTATACAGGTGCTCATTGGGTTATGAGTACACCGGACAGGACTCGCCGGGAACATGCTAGTTGGTCTTATACCTGACGTCAGATAGCAGTTCCCTGGTGACATGTGTACAGGTTAGTTCATCGACCTGGGGATCGTCATTTGTCTCATGTGAGTTCCCACTGTACTTTGATTACTACCCTACCACGGCTCAAAGGAGTCGTGCAAATAGGTTTTAGTTGGGCACAGTCCTGAGCCACATGGAGGCAAGGAGCGGATCTTCAGGGGTTCGTCTCTCCCGGTATTGGGGGTGAGGTCGCGCTGTGTCTAGGAGAGCCATTACACAAAGCGCTCGGCCGAGTCAGGAGATTTACTGGTAGGTATTCCAGTAGTATCTCAGGGTGTTCTGGGCTACACTCCGACACGACTTGGACCGCTTTTGGGGGTCTGACTTTTACCAACCCCCTAGGCCCGCCATGCGATACTCATAGACGAACGAACCGGACTGTACGGATATTGTCACTGACAGGCTCAGTAGGGTGTCAGGATGAGTTCGCTCATCGACGTCCCTTTTGGTCAATAGCTGGTGGCCCGTCACGTATTGGCTAATACCTCTGACGTGCTGGTGGTTAAATCCACAGCCATAGTATTGACGAGTCTTTAGAGTCCACCACACTTACAGTTACTCAAGCTTTCGGGCGAAACGCTGTAGAGGCCGTATGGAGATATGGCAGGGTCCGATCAGATACGTGCGGTATTGCACGGATCAGGATCGGACGGTTTGTACTAGTGGCCGTATGGATATATGGCAGGGTTCGATCAGATACGTGCGGTATTGCACGGATCAGGATCGAACGGATATTACTAGTCGGTTTTGGTTTAAGCCGGATCCTAGTTTAGTACAGTGTAGATTTTGTCTCATTGCATTTGTATCCGGTCGGAATACAGATGCGGGTGTGTATGCACAATATCGGGGTTTTCCTGTAATTTATTACGGGACCAGTTTTCTGGAGTTGCCAGTTTGCATTCCGTTCCGGCCGGTTTTCCTTTGTTCTTTCCCGGCCGGACTTTTCCAATGGAGGGGGTTATTTGCAAGTTTGCAAATAACATTTGTGGAGGGGGTTTCTTGAACTTAAGGCATTATGAAAGATTAAACATCTTTGCTTTTCATGATGGCTTGCTTTTTGAGATTAGAAGTGATTAGAATGTGATTTGAGTGGTTGATGTGAGATTTTCTTTTGGGATGTGGTCACCCATTCACTTTTACTACACTCACCTCCCTTATACATGTTGCTTTCCCTCCACCATTTCCTAGAGAGCATGGCCGGCCACATTTTTGATGAAGGGAGAAAAAAGAGAGGAGTTCATTTTGTATGAGGAGAATTATTCACCTCTCATTTTTCTTGCTACACTATTTCTATCTCTCTTCAATGTTCTTCATCCCTCCATCACCATGGCAACTACTACTCCAAAGAGACATAGACTCTACACTACTTCTACAGCAAATCTTGGACGCGTCGGCCAGCCAACTTCGCGCCCGAGTTGCCTCGGTATTGAGGTGGGATCCCGTAAAAGATGCAGACGATGTGGTGCCCTTCCGGCAAGGATGCGACGACTGGAGTTTCCGCGGGAGATCGGGACGACGACGAGAAGACCGGAGGACTCGGATCACTCGGTATATCTCTCACCCTTTCTGTTGT
Organism: Agapanthus africanus; assembly: GCA_030015575.1. NCBI lineage: Eukaryota > Viridiplantae > Streptophyta > Magnoliopsida > Asparagales > Amaryllidaceae > Agapanthus > Agapanthus africanus. The sequence continues at coordinate 186,946,713 of JASDDO010000031.1, forward strand.
TAGCTAGTATCGGTTAATGGTTACAATCCGGGTATATTGTCCGCGGTAGCGCCAGTTTGATAGTTAAGAAAAATTTTGATTCCGCATTTTGGCCTCGGATAGACGGCCGGGGCGCTGCCGTGGCGCAACATGGTATCAGAGCCATGCCATTAACCTTGCCTAGCTTGTTCTAGTGTGTTTTACTTTTCCGATCGAACAAAAATTCCAAAACCTCGTTTTCTTCACATCAGTTTTCTGTCGATTTTTTCCGGGCTCTAAAAAATTTTCAGGTTGTAGAAAACTGATGTACATGAAATTCTAAGAAAACTGCAAAAATTTGGTAAGCTGTGTTAGTGTTTATGCCCTAGAAGGCCATTACTGTATCATACTAGCTTGTATATTACTTAATGGAAGCTTGGGATATTCACATGTATATAACAGTCTTGCTAAACATGGTAGTATGCTACTTGGTTTTTCTATCTTAATATGTGAGTATACGTATTGATAGAGCTCTTAGGATCTTGCTTGGCTACCAGCGTTGTGATGGCAGTCACACTAGTGGGGGCTGGGTAGTCTACAAGCACATCCTTATTCAGGTCCCTGGTCGTTGGATTATCGAGACAGAGCATCGATACTCCGGAGTAGACTAGTGTGTACGCTTCTCATCCCAGTTGGGGAGATGGTCTGTCCCACAGCCATCAGTACGTCGTACTGGAGATAGTATACAGGTGCTCGTTAGGTTACGGGTACACCGGACATGACTCACAGGGAACTGTTGGTTGGTTTGATACCAGTCGTCAGTGAACAGTTCCCAGGTGACATGAGTACAGCGTAGTCCGCAGACTTGACACTGCTACTTCGCCTCAAGTGTGTCCCACTGTTCTTAGATTGCTACCCTACCACGGCTCAAAGGAGTCGTGCAAACAGGTAGCAGTTGGGTGCAGTCCCGAGCACTTGGAGGCAGTGGCGGTTAGACAGGATTCGTCCCTCCCGGTATTGGGAGTAGATATCGTGCTGTGTCAGAGAGCCATTACGCAAAGTCCCTGGCCAGGGCAAGCGAGATTTGCTGGTAGGTTCCAGCAGTTTCTCAGGGTGTAATGGGCTTCACTCCGACACGACTTATACCGCTATTAGGGGACTGACGCTTGCCGCCCCCCTAGGCCCGATATGCGATAGTCATGGACGAACGGACCGGACTGTATGGAGATTGTCACATCTGACTCAGTAGGAGTTCGGATGGGTTTACTCATCGGCCTTCTTATCGACAACTACCTGGGGACCGTTACGTACAGCTAGTGCCGCTTGCGGTCTGTGGTTAAACCCACTGCCAGCGTAGTAGTCGAGTCTCTAGAGTCCCACACAGAGAGTTTCCTACTCCAGGCGAAACGATATAGAGGTTGCATGGTTTTGCGACAAAGGGTTCGGACACATACGTGCGTTTACGCGCGTACGACTTTCGGACAGATTTTACCAGTCGGCTTTGGTTTAAGCCAGTTACTGGTATCCGGTTATTGGATTTTTACAGTCTAAAGTTTTTCCGTATTTTTACGGATCGGAGGGGCGTTCTCGTAATTACTCGAGAAGCTTCTAGAAGATGTGACTAAGGAGGTTTGTTTTGGAAAGAGAGTGAGTCATAGTGGTGATTCATTCACTTCATTAATGCACATTTATTGCTTAATGACTCATGTTAATGAATCATCACAAGATATTTTGTGAAGCATGCTTATTCATTTCCTTTATTGATTTATTGAAAATAAGAATGCTTCATAATATTATGATACACTCTCTCTCTTCTCTCATTATCATATCACACATTCTCTCTCCTCAAGCTCTCATCTTCAAGATACTAACCTTAATCCTCATGTGTTGAGAACAAAGGTTTAGTTAGACTAAACAATCCATAACCTACACTCTTTATCATTCTCTCATCTTTGATTAGCAATCAAAGTTGATTAGTTACCTCAAGTTAGAGGTTTAGCTTGGAGTTTTGCTCTCGGGTGGATCGTCTACTACCTAGAGAAGGCCGAGGAGAACCAAGGAGGACATAAAGAAGAAGGACCGGTTCATTAGGTATAATCCCTAATCACTTTTATGAAAAGAAACTCATAGGATACGGTTATTTAGAGTTTAGCTTCGATTCAAGCGGTTAGTCGATGTTCGTTGTTTAAACTTGATAAGTTTTTGTAAATTCCGCCTCCCCATAAGTACTGGGGTGTACTACATCGACTTACAGTGGTATCAGAGCCTCGCTAAACACTAAATAACTTAATCGCAAATTTGTACGAATTTCGAACGAAAAAACGAACCCGGAAAACCCTAGTTCTGTTAAGTTTCTGTCGAAGTGAAAATGAAGTCCTAAAATTTTTCTGGTGTGTTCAGAGAGCTTGACATGAGTACAGGAGAACACCCAAGAAATTCGAGCCCATGAATCGGCAACTCGGCCGCGGAACCGCGGCGGATCGGTGGGATCTGCCGCGCTTCCGCGGCGCTTTGGCCGAGTCATGGACTCGTCTTTCTTGTGTGGGTCCCCTGTGACATTTGGGGTTTTCTGGAATATTTAATTATTGCTCAGGTTACTGTTTAACAGAGCAGATTTTGGAGCAATATTGAAGTTGTTTATTCGATCGAAAAATACAGTATTTGCGTATTGGATTATATCTGTGATTGTTTGATGTGTTCGTAAACCTCCCCCAACTGCTAGTATGTCGGTTGGCAGGGGGTTGCACATTTCTGAATTGGTTATATCTGTTTGTGCATATAAACTGTATTGGACTGTTGTGGTGTATAGCCGGGGTTAACAATGGTTTATTGATTTATTCATTTGTTGTAAATGTAATTTGTTGTAATATTATTTTCGCGGGGCACTTCCAGGTTGCGGTTGTAGCCACCGATGTATTATTTCATTTTACTGTTTTTGCTCCTAGGACTGACCCAAGGTGGGGTACACAGACTGCCGGGTGGGTAGTTTGCCGTACCCGTAGGGGTCGAGGGTGGGGTAAACGGCTATTCATCACAACTGTGTAATCTGTCTTTTCTTGCAGGCTCAAAAGAAATACAGATTGCTTGCAAATCCAATATTGTTTATCTGAGTTCTGGAATGAATATCATTGCGTCAGACGAATGTAAAATATCTATATTATGATAGCTATTTAGACGTCACTTATGTTTTACACCCGCGCTAGCCCAGCCCCCGCTCTGTCGTTAGTTAAGTAACCTAACGAGTGATGACGGGACCCCGTGGCGAATGCGGATGGCATAAGAGGACGTTATATTTTCGTTGTTTTCTGCAATGATAGGTTAATGATGGGACGCATTATCTATAATGCAAAGTAAAACAAACCAAAGTTTAAATCGTTGGAACAATTTAAAAGAAACCACTCGGTTATTTTTAAAACAGATAATTTTAAATGCGGAGATTTAACCACTCCTTTTAAAAAGCTATCAAGTTCCTTCGGTTATATCAAGTTCACTACGTTCACGGTTTCGCCAAAACCAGTCGTAGCCCTCCGTCATTTCTTATGGATAGTCAGTAGTATTCAAGCTATGTTTGTTGGCTTTCGTCAAGACATAGTGTTTGGTAGCTGCTGGGGTATTCATTTGTTACATAGATAGATGTGTTGGTTTGGGACAGTCGCATTACCTTGTTGGCTTTCGTCAAGGGTATATACGGGTGGGTTCAAATTAACAAGATAATGATGGGCAGAACTTGACATGTGACTTATGATTTGTTGGCTTTCGTCAAGGTCATAAGAGCATGGGGTAAAAACTTATATCGGGAATTTCTAAAGAAACTGAAATTTGCAAAGAGATGCATACCATTTGGAGTTTGATGAATGTTGGTAGGATTCCTTCAACATTATCATACGATGATATTTGGATCCCGATCCTACTGTGAGTATATGCTACTTATCAGGATATTCGTCGCTTAACGATCAATGCTATAAACCTAGTAGGTGTCCAGAAAAGTGTCAGCGGGGTTACGCCCCCAGAGAAAAGAGGTTCTTTAATTAAGGAACTTCGCGAAAGCGTTGGAAAACCTCCCTCGAAGTATCGACACCGGCCTGGCTGAACGGTTAAGCAAGTATTGTACGGTGAGAATAGTCTTGGCTAATTCTTCTTTTATGGTTTGAGGAAGGATTCGAGAAACAGTGGGAGCCATCCAGTTTAGATAAACTAAAAACCACTCTAAACTTGCAAGAGCATCATGCTAAAGAGTTTTCTTCTCTCTCTCCTAATTGCAGCGACCCTGAAAATGACTGGACTTAAGTTACTTTTAGAGAAAAATATACTGACGGGGCCAAACTATAAAGATTGGCTGCGGAATGTCAAGATGGCTTTGACCTATGACAAACTGGGGTACGTCCTCACCGCTACGGCACCTGCTGTCCCTGGTCCCAAATCCAGCAATGCGGATAAGGAAATCCGCAAAACCTGGGATTTAGATTGCGCGAGAGCCAAGTGCATCGTGCTTGCCTCGATGAACAATGAACATCAGAGGAGGCACGAGGATATGTCCCTAGATGGCATATTTCTCCATACAAAGGAACTTTATGGAGAGCAATCTCGTATAGCAAGATACGAGACCTCTAAGAAATTATTTCGAGCGAGGTTGGCTGTCGGATCATCGGTAGGTGAACATGTCCTACAGATGATTGGCTATATAGAAGAGCTCGCAGACCTTGGGACGACTTTGGATAATGAGCTCTATACAGACCTTGTTCTCCAGTCCCTTCCTCCCACCTACGCCCAGTTTATCCTCAACTTCAATCTTCAAGGAAAAGAAGTTGAACTTGCGGAACTCCTGAACATGTTAAGGAGTGCAGAGGGCACCTTGCAGAAGGCAAGGGAAACACCCGCTATGTTTGTTGGCGGTTCATCTTCTTCCGGGTCCAAGGCTAGGGCCAAAGGAAGGAAGAAGAAGGCCGCACCCAGACCTAGAGGAGGTGTTAGTAAGGTGGGAGGGAAGGGAAAGAAAAAGAAAGCAGCACCGATAGTTGGCCTGGATGAGTGCTTCCATTGTCACAGGAAAGGGCACTGGAAGAAGGATTGCAAGGCGTGGAACGCCAAGAACCAGGAACCGAAGCAAGCTGTGGCTTCGACTTCAGGTGTGTTTGTAATTGAGAATTGTCTGTCGATCAACTCTACTTCCTGGGTATTGGATACCGGATCAGGATCTCATATTTGCAATTCATTGCAGGCACTGAGAAACCGTAGAGTGCTGAAGGAAGGTGATATGATCCTCAGGGTTGCTAACGGAGCTAGCGTGGGAGCTGCGTCCGTCGGGGATTATCACCTAGGATTGACGAGTGGACACATTTTGGTTTTACATAACTGTTATTTTGTACCCAGCTTAACGTGTAATATCATATCAGTTTCCTTGTTATCAAATAAAGGTTATGATTTCACGTTTGTAAGAGATGTTGTCAACATCCACCTTAATCATGGTTTGATTGGGTCAGGTACTCTAAATAACGGCATATATGTGTTAAACCAACTCCAAATTTTCAATGTCCAGAACACACTAAAAAGAAAGTCTCCAGATTTAAATAAAGCTTTCTTATGGCATTGTAGACTGGGTCACATCAATGAGAGAAGGTTGACTAAGTTGCATAGAGAAGGATATTTGGACACGTTCGAATATCAAACTTATGACACTTGTCAATCTTGTCTCAAAGGAAAGATGACAAAGACTCCATTCACTGGACAAGGAGTAAGAGCGAGCGAGCTCTTAGGACTCATACACAGCGATGTATGCGGGCCAATGTCTACACATGCGAGAGGTGGTTATTCCTATTTCATTACTTTCACGGATGATTACTCAAGATACGGATTCATTTATCTGATGAAACATAAATCCGAGGCTTTTGAGAAATTCCAAGAGTATAAGAATGAAGTAGAAAACCAAACCGGCAAAAGTATAAAAACACTTAGATCTGATCGAGGTGGTGAATACTTGAGTGCCGAGTTCCTAGGTTACCTAAAAGAGAAAGGAATTCTCTCTCAGCTTACTCCTCCATACACTCCACAGCATAACGGTGTATCGGAGAGACGGAATCGAACCCTATTGGATATGGTACGATCCATGATGAGTAATGCTGAGTTACCGCGATCTTTCTGGGGTTATGCGCTAGAATCGGCGGCATATCTTTTGAACAAAGTTCCAACCAAAACTGTGCCTACCACACCATATCAGATATGGAGTGGGAAGAAACCCTGTCTTCAGTACCTGAAAACATGGGGATGTCCAGCTTTTGTTAAAAAGCAGCATGTGGACAAGCTCGAGGCACGCTCAGTAGAGTGTAAGTTTGTGGGATATCCAAAGAACTCTATGGGATATTATTTCTATTACGCAGAGGAACAAAAGGTTTTTGTTTCTCGTCATGCCCGCTTCTTAGAAACTGAATTTTTGGAAAATCAGAAGAGTGGGAGCGTAGTAGAACTGGAAGAAATTCCAGAACCACAAACTGCTACTGAAAGTTTGGTAGAACCAGAGGTTCAAGAAGAACAGAACATTCCCGCACCCCTCCGCAGGAGTAGTAGGCCGTCTCGTCCGCCTGAGAGATACTACGGTTTTCTCATAGATGGGGATAGAGAGGATTGCATCATAGATGATGATGAACCTACTGACTTCAGGCAGGCCATCCAGAGCGGCGACTCGGTACGATGGCTAGATGCAATGCGGACCGAAATGGAGTCCATGTACACCAACAAAGTATGGACTTTGGACTTTGCTCCAGATGGGGTAAAACCCATAGGATGCAAATGGATCTTCAAGAAAAAGATTGGTGTAGATGGACAGGTGGAAACCTATAAGGCTAGACTTGTTGCAAAGGGTTTTCGTCAAAGACCTGGTTTGGACTATGACGAAACTTTTTCTCCAGTGGCTATGCTCAAATCCATTCGGGTCCTTCTTGCTATTGCTGCCTTCCATGATTATGAAATCTGGCAGATGGACGTAAAGACGGCTTTTCTGAATGGAAATTTAGAAGAGAGCGTCTATATGGATCAGCCAGAGGGTTTCAATCAGAGTGGGAGCAGCGGGAAAGTATGCAAGCTGCTTAAGTCCATTTATGGACTAAAGCAGGCATCGCGGAGTTGGAACATCTGTTTTGATGAGACAGTCAAAGAATATGACTTTATCAAAAATCCAGATGAACCGTGCATATATAGTAAAGTTGTGGCCAGAAGTGTCGTATTCCTCGTCTTGTACGTGGATGACATTCTATTGATAGGAAATGACATTCCTATGCTACAATCTGTCAAAGGATTCTTGTCACACAGGTTCTCCATGAAAGACCTGGGTGATGCTTCTTACATTCTGGGGATCCGGATCTATCGTGATAGATCCAAGAGGATGTTGGGACTTTCGCAGTCCAGGTATATCGACACTGTACTGAAAAGATTCAGTATGGAAGATTCTAAGCGCGGTAATCTACCGGCTTGTCACGGAATCACCCTCTCCAAAGAGATGTCTCCCAAGACTGATTTGGAAAGGGAACGCATGTCTATTATACCCTACGCTTCTGCGGTAGGCTCTATAATGTATGCGATGTTGTGTACCAGACCAGATGTAGCTTACGCACTGAGCGTGGTAAGCCGGTATCAGTCAGACCCAGGGGAGAAACACTGGATAGCAGTAAAGAACATTCTCAAGTACCTGAGGAGGACTAAGGAGATGTTCTTGGTTTACGGCGGAAAAGACCTCAGGTTGGAGGCCTTTGCTGATTCCGGCTTCCAGAGTGATAAGGACGATTCCAAGTCCATGTCGGGTTATGTCTTTACCCTCAATGGAGGGGCGGTGTGCTGGAAGAGCTCCAAGCAGGACACCGTTGCTGACTCGACGATGGAAGCGGAGTATATAGCTGCTTGCGATGCCGCAAAAGAAGCAGTCTGGATGAAGAAGTTCCTAACAGAACTTCAGGTGGTTCCTACCATAGTTGATCCAATACCTCTGTATTGCGACAACAACGGAGCTATAGCTTTAGCGAAGGAACCAAGGTCCCATCAGAAGTCCAGACACATCTTAAGGCGGTATCACCTGATCAGGGAGATCATTGATCGTCAGGAGATCGAGGTTCGGAGAGTTGCTTCAGAAGAGAACATTGCTGATCCATTCACGAAGGCCCTTCCTCAGATTCAGTTCGAGAGGCTACTCGAGATCATTGGTCTGCGATATGCCAGTACATGGCCCTAGTGCAAGTGGGAGATTGTTAGTGTTTATGCCCTAGAAGGCCATTACTGTATCATACTAGCTTGTATATTACTTAATGGAAGCTTGGGATATTCACATGTATATAACAGTCTTGCTAAACATGGTAGTATGCTACTTGGTTTTTCTATCTTAATATGTGAGTATACGTATTGATAGAGCTCTTAGGATCTTGCTTGGCTACCAGCGTTGTGATGGCAGTCACACTAGTGGGGGCTGGGTAGTCTACAAGCACATCCTTATTCAGGTCCCTGGTCGTTGGATTATCGAGACAGAGCATCGATACTCCGGAGTAGACTAGTGTGTACGCTTCTCATCCCAGTTGGGGAGATGGTCTGTCCCACAGCCATCAGTACGTCGTACTGGAGATAGTATACAGGTGCTCGTTAGGTTACGGGTACACCGGACAGGACTCACAGGGAACTGTTGGTTGGTTTGATACCAGTCGTCAGTGAACAGTTCCCAGGTGACATGAGTACAGCGTAGTCCGCAGACTTGACACTGCTACTTCGCCTCAAGTGTGTCCCACTGTTCTTAGATTGCTACCCTACCACGGCTCAAAGGAGTCGTGCAAACAGGTAGCAGTTGGGTGCAGTCCCGAGCACTTGGAGGCAGTGGCGGTTAGACAGGATTCGTCCCTCCCGGTATTGGGAGTAGATATCGTGCTGTGTCAGAGAGCCATTACGCAAAGTCCCTGGCCAGGGCAAGCGAGATTTGCTGGTAGGTTCCAGCAGTTTCTCAGGGTGTAATGGGCTTCACTCCGACACGACTTATACCGCTATTAGGGGACTGACGCTTGCCGCCCCCCTAGGCCCGATATGCGATAGTCATGGACGAACGGACCGGACTGTATGGAGATTGTCACATCTGACTCAGTAGGAGTTCGGATGGGTTTACTCATCGGCCTTCTTATCGACAACTACCTGGGGACCGTTACGTACAGCTAGTGCCGCTTGCGGTCTGTGGTTAAACCCACTGCCAGCGTAGTAGTCGAGTCTCTAGAGTCCCACACAGAGAGTTTCCTACTCCAGGCGAAACGATATAGAGGTTGCATGGTTTTGCGACAAAGGGTTCGGACACATACGTGCGTTTACGCGCGTACGACTTTCGGACAGATTTTACCAGTCGGCTTTGGTTTAAGCCAGTTACTGGTATCCGGTTATTGGATTTTTACAGTCTAAAGTTTTTCCGTATTTTTACGGATCGGAGGGGCGTTCTCGTAATTACTCGAGAAGCTTCTAGAAGATGTGACTAAGGAGGTTTGTTTTGGAAAGAGAGTGAGTCATAGTGGTGATTCATTCACTTCATTAATGCACATTTATTGCTTAATGACTCATGTTAATGAATCATCACAAGATATTTTGTGAAGCATGCTTATTCATTTCCTTTATTGATTTATTGAAAATAAGAATGCTTCATAATATTATGATACACTCTCTCTCTTCTCTCATTATCATATCACACATTCTCTCTCCTCAAGCTCTCATCTTCAAGATACTAACCTTAATCCTCATGTGTTGAGAACAAAGGTTTAGTTAGACTAAACAATCCATAACCTACACTCTTTATCATTCTCTCATCTTTGATTAGCAATCAAAGTTGATTAGTTACCTCAAGTTAGAGGTTTAGCTTGGAGTTTTGCTCTCGGGTGGATCGTCTACTACCTAGAGAAGGCCGAGGAGAACCAAGGAGGACATAAAGAAGAAGGACCGGTTCATTAGGTATAATCCCTAATCACTTTTATGAAAAGAAACTCATAGGATACGGTTATTTAGAGTTTAGCTTCGATTCAAGCGGTTAGTCGATGTTCGTTGTTTAAACTTGATAAGTTTTTGTAAATTCCGCCTCCCCATAAGTACTGGGGTGTACTACATCGACTTACAAGCTGATCCTTCCAGAGGACCGCGGAACCGCGGCAATGACCCCTCTTTTGCCGCGGTTCCGCCGCAGGATGTTCGCTTCATTTTACCATTTCTTTGCAGTGGGCTTTTAGGCTGAAAATAGGGGTTTTGGTATACTTTGTTTGGGCCCAGAATTTCTGTGACTGCTACAGTATTGTTTGGGGGGCCTACTTGGTAAAATTTATTCGATCGGATATTTTGAACACATTGGTTCACAGTATTTACATTATATCTTCGACCGTGAATGTCACTTGATCGGTAAATCCTGTCTAACTGCTATAGCCCGGTTAGACGGATTTGCGAACGTGACATTCACGTTGATGTTCTATGTATTGCTGTGATGTTGTGGATCGGTCGTGGGGGATAGCCTGGATGCAATGTTAGTACAGTTTTGTTTTATATGTACATTTGATATTGCGGGGCGAGCATCCGACATGTGGACTGCCGTCACTGCCTGTTTGTATTATTCTTTTGGGGCACGACCTGGTTGCGGTCGATGTACCCGTTGTATGTATATTTTACTTTTTGTACTAGGATTACCCCGCGGAGGGGTGCACGGATAGCCGGGTTCTAGAGGGCAACGGGCCCGCATCTCATGGCATTGAGACGGAGGGGGCTTCACTTTAGGATTGGCAGGCTATTCGCCGCACTCGTAGGGGGTACAGGTTGACCCAGGAGGGGTGCCCAAGTTACCGGATTCCATGAAGTGCTGGGTGGTCCATTCACGGTGCTGACGGGGGCTGCCTCGCTTCAGGTTTTTGCGGGTGACTTGCCGCGCCCGTAGGGGTCTAGGTTTTCATTGCACAGGCTATCCACACGACCAGGGGAACGTCGGGTTTCAGCAGCGGCACTGTGAAACTCGGGGCTTCCAGATATCTGTATTGTTCTGTGATGCTGTATATTTCTGTGATGTTGCATTTTATCACGCCTTGAGCGAATATAATATATTGGTATATATATTGGTAGATGTTGTATATGTTTTACATCCGCGCTAGTCCAGTCCCCGCTCTGTCGTTAGTTAGCTAACCTAACGGGTAATGACGGGACCCAGTGGCGAATGCGGATGGCATATACGTACATCAGTATATTTTCGTTTTTTGTGGTGTGATCAATTGATGGGACTGCGTTGATTCGGATCAATGCAAGCTAAACAAACCTATTCTGATGTTGTAGGAACATTTTTCAAAAAGCTTTTATTGCAATGACGTTCATTTTTGTTTTGCATTGTGGTATTCATTTGGAATATCCTGCTCCTCAGTCGACGAGGCAAGGGCCGAGATCCCTTCACCGGGAGTGACACCTTGGATAGAAGTTTGCGTCAGGGCATTAACTTCACTATAGCCGATTACTTTTGCTTTGCATCGTGGTATTCAGTTGGAATATCCTGCACCTCATTCTACGGGGAAAGAGCCGAGATCCCTTCACCGGGAGTGACCTCTTTAGCAAAGGTTTTCGTCACTATATTTTTATAAAAAGTTATGCAGTTCCTTCGACGATATCAAGTTCATTACGTTAAAGGTTTTTCGCCAAAAACCAGCCGTAGCCCTCCGTCATTTCCTACAGGTATTATTTAGTATTCGTGCTGCGTTTGTTGACCTAGTCAAGACGTAGTGTTCGGTAGCTAAGTGGTACTTGTTTGTTGCATAAGTGGGATTGGTTAAGATAGTCGTGCGGCCTTGTTGACCTAGTCAAGGGCACGTACAGGTGGGTTTAATGCAATCCAGAATAATGACGGGTTGAACTTGACTGGCGGTTTATGGTTTGTTGACCTAGTCAAGGTCATAAACCGCTTGGGGTAAAAAACACATCGGGAGTTTCAAAAGAACTGAAACTTGCCAGACATGCGCATACCTTCTGGAGTGTGGTGACGTGAGTGGATTCCGTCACGTTATCATGCGATGATAGTTGGATCCCGATTCCCACTGATGAGTTGGTTTACTCCTCGGGTGACCCCGACTAATTCTTCTTTCAGGTTTGGGGAAGAATTTGAGGTTACAGTGGGAGGTCTCCTGATTAGATAAAGTGATAACCATTCTGATCTAGGTTAGAGTGCACGCTGAGTGTTTCTTTTCTCTCTCTCTCTCTGGCAGCGACCATTGACCCGACCCTGGACTATGACTCAGTGACCAAGTTGACCGAACCTTCTTAACACAGGCTTTTGGATTGTCAGAGTTGCAAACCTCATTGCCTCTCCTACATTTACTCTTTTCTCCAAGACACCCCGTATTACTACGAACGTCCACTTCCATTGGAAAAAACCATCGTATGGTTATATACGTACTTGAAGGAATTCGAGGATGGTTTCCGGTTCTGGAGAAAACGAATAGGACTATTCAGTTGTCTTTTCCTTTTACCGTCTCTCAGGTTGCGAGTACTCCTTAGTTTAGGAGATAGTACACCTATTATGCAAATTGGATACTCTTCTTCCAAACCATAGGCTGGTGCCGAACGGTGGGGAATGAAGAAAACCAATTAGCATAACGATGGTGTACAGAAGGTATTAAGTTAAGACAAAGCAAAGGATTAGTAAGTGGGCAAAGTAAACTGCGACTGCTATTCACGACCAAACCAAGTATTTCTTCGCCAATCCTAAATCACATTTGTATTTCTCCAGGACACTCTGTATCACTACGAAGATCCATAGTTTATTTGGATATTCCATCGTATGGTTATATACGAACTCGAAAGGAACTTGTTCCAGTTCGGGGATGGATCCTGGTTCAGGAGAAATAGGAATAAAGTTCATTCAGGTGTCTTTTATCTTCACCTTCTCTCGCGTTGCGAGTGCTCCTAGGATTAGGACAGTACACCCATTATGCTTATTGGATAGTCTTCTTCCAAACCATAGGCTGGTGCCGAACGGTAGGGAAGGAAGAAAAACATTTGGCCTAAAGGGGTGTGCAGACGGTAATGACTAAAGACATATAAAGGGATTTGGACAGATGGCAAAGAGATATACGGTTACAGTTGTGAATCTGGATAATGGTAGAGGCATTGCTAGGAATACCAGGATACCCCATCGAAACATTTCAATGTTTCAGTTTCACTGTGTACTGTTAAAAGAAAACTGATTTCCCGATTAGACACTTGCTCCAGGGTATGTATTTACCAGGTTGGATTCTCACATCTACATGGTTTTACAGATGATGAGTGGGAGTAAGTTATTGGGAATTAGGTGACCATCCTCATTATATCGGGATTCGTTGTAATTGGTGATATTTGAGGAAGCCACCTGGGTTGTTTGCCGGTCGGCAAATATTTGGTTTTGAATATCCGTTGCTATGCACCAATTTCAAATTGATATATCTGTACGTCTATTTTCATAGAGTGAGATATACCTTTTTGAAATTATGTCTATGACATTTACCTGTATCAGTGGATGGTTAGGTAAGGAGTATTGAACAACGGTGTAATTCTTCTTAACCATAAGAACAGTTTTCAACCTACGACACACAGTGAATGAGTTATCAGACTCAAGGGACTTGTACAGAGTATTGTATGTTGTCCAGCGTCCATCAGGATAGAGCGGTTGGTCCTCGTACTATATTCGGTTTACTTATGACTTCTCTAGTTTTTAGACAGCTGTTTCGTGGAAACAGAGGGTCCGAATTTTGAGAAGTTATAGGTATTTGAATAAAGTAGAGAACCAAGTATTGCAAGTATCGGGATTCTTCAAGGTGATCGAAGATATAGATACTTGTGTATGGTGTTCAGTTGATAGTAATGATTAAGAGAACTTGCTTCTCTTTCAGGTTACTCATAAATGGAAGCATTCCTAAGTTGAGTGACGCTGATCGGCCTTTTTCCATTTTAGTTGACATGCACTGGAGACAGCTGCATAATTTGAATCTGGTTCAAATTAAATCAATGCCTCTGTTTCTATATTGGATATAGAATAGTTCATATCTTGACATTGTTAAGATACGGGGAGTTGTCCGGCTTATGCTTAAAACCAGACTCTGGATAACTCAAGGCACGTTTCTGTAATGGCTGTTTGTGGGTTGACCCGGGCTATGACGAGGGTTAACTTTCTACCATCTGGAAGATCAATAGTGATATTGTTCTTGACTCGCCACATTTTTAACAGAAATGGATTTTTCACAAAACAGTAGTGGGAGTATGGTAGAACTGGAAGCGATTCCAGAACCGCAAACGATTACTGAAGATTTCATAAGAACCTAAAGATTCAATCTGATTTGACATTCCATTGGCCACTCCGCAGATAAAGTGGGTAACCTCAGGCACTCGAGAGGTACTTCGGTATGCTCAAGGACAGTGACAGGGAGGTTCTTGTTTACCCAGACTTGCCATTGCTGTTGTTCCAGACTGTGAGACCCTGCAGGAGGATGAGTGCAACGTCGTTCTAAACTAGCTTTAGAAGTGTACGTCTATATGACTCTGCCAGAGGGTTGTCGTAGTCAGTGGGAGCAGCGGAAGCATTGGTGGACAGGTTGCTTATGTCCATTTATAGACTGAAGCAGATATAGCGGAGATAGATCATCTATTTCTGATGTGAAGTCATAGGTTTGACTTCATCAGAATAGGGGATGGATCTGTTAAGAAGGTAGTAGGGTGTGATGTCCTGGTATTTGGATGACATACACAGAGTAGGAAGTGATATTCCTATACTACGATCGGTTATACTTTGGTTGTCACACAGTGGTTTCTCCACACAGGACTTGGATATTATATCAGACATTCTGGTTACTAGATCTATGGTTTTAGATCTAGATTTGGGTGGCTTCCTAATCTGGGTACCTTGACAGCTTTCTATGAGTATTTAGAATGGACGACTCCTGGCATGGTAGTGTACCTGCAGGTGATGGAGTCACCCTCTCTATGTTAGTGTTTATGCCCTAGAAGGCCATTACTGTATCATACTAGCTTGTATATTACTTAATGGAAGCTTGGGATATTCACATGTATATAACAGTCTTGCTAAACATGGTAGTATGCTACTTGGTTTTTCTATCTTAATATGTGAGTGTACGTATTGATAGAGCTCTTAGGATCTTGCTTGTCTACCAGCGTTGTGATGGCAGTCACACTAGTGGGGGCTGGGTAGTCTACAAGCACATCCTTATTCAGGTCCCCGGTCGTTGGATTATCGAGACAGAGCATCGATACTCCGGAGTAGACTGGTGTGTACGCTTCTCATCCCAGTTGGGGAGATGGTCTGTCCCACAGCCGTCAGTACGTCGTACTGGAGATAGTATACAGGTGCTCGTTAGGTTACGGGTACACCGGACAGGACTCACAGGGAACTGTTGGTTGGTTTGATACCAGTCGTCAGTGAACAGTTCCCAGGTGACATGAGTACAGCATAGTCCGCAGACTTGACACTGCTACTTCGCCTCGAGTGTGTCCCACTGTTCTTAGATTGCTACCCTACCACGGCTCAAAGGAGTCATGCAAACAGGTAGCAGTTGGGTGCAGTCCCGAGCACTTGGAGGCAGTGGCGGTTAGACAGGATTCGTCCCTCCCGGTATTGGGAGTAGATATCGTGCTGTGTCAGAGAGCCATTACGCAAAGTCCCTGGCCAGGGCAAGCGAGATTTGCTGGTAGGTTCCAGCAGTTTCTCAGGGTGTAATGGGCTTCACTCCGACACGACTTATACCGCTATTAGGGGACTGACGCTTGCCGCCCCCCTAGGCCCGATATGCGATAGTCATGGACGAACGGACCGGACTGTATGGAGATTGTCACATCAGACTCAGTAGGAGTTCGGATGGGTTTACTCATCGGCCTTCTTATCGACAACTACCTGGGGACCGTTACGTACAGCTAGTGCCGCTTGCGGTCTGTGGTTAAACCCACTGCCAGCGTAGTAGTCGAGTCTCTAGAGTCCCACACAGAGAGTTTCCTACTCCAGGCGAAACGATATAGAGGTTGCATGGTTTTGCGACAAAGGGTTCGGACGCATACGTGCGTTTACGCGCGTACGACTTTCGGACAGATTTTACCAGTCAGGCTTTGGTTTAAGCCAGTTACTGGTATCCGGTTATTGGATTTTTACAGTCTAAAGTTTTTCCGTATTTTTTACGGATCGGAGGGGCGTTCTCGTAATTTTGCGAGAAGCTTCTAGAAGTGGTGACTAAGGAGGTTTAGGTGTCATTTGCATTAAATGAGTTTAGTGAGTCATGAGGGTGATTCATGCATATCATTAATGCATGATAAATGCTTAATGAGTCATGGTTATGAATCACCACAAGATATTTATGAAACTTCATTATTCATCATTTTAGTTTTCTTTTATGGATGAATATTAAAGGTTCATATATATTATGATAGATTTACTATTCTCATTACAATCATTCTCACCTTCTCTCTCCTCAAGCTCTCTCTCTTCAAAAGACTAATCCTCACCCTCATGTGTTGAGATCTAGGATTAGTAAGACTAATCAATCCATAACCATCTCTATATTACACCTAGCTTCTTTGATTAGCAATCAAAGTTGATTAGTTACCTCAAGTTAGAGGTTTAGCTTGGAGTTTCGCTCTCGGGTGGATCGTCTACTACCTAGAGAAGGCCGAGGAGAACCAAGGAGGACATAAAGAAGAAGGACCGGTTCATTAGGTATAATCCCTAATCTCTTATGTAAAGAAACTCATAAGAATACGGTTTTTAGGGTTTAGCTTCGATTCATGCGGTTAGTCGATGTTCGTTGTTTGAACTTGATAGTTTTTTGTATATTCCGCCTCCCCATAAGTACTGGGGTGTACTACATCGACTTACAGTGGTATCAGAGCCTCGCTAAACACTAAATAACTTAATCGCAAATTTGTACGAATTTCGAACGAAAAAACGAATCCGGAAAACCCTAAAAAATGTAAGTTTCTGTCGAATTTAAAACGATGTCAGAAAATTTTTCAGGTAAGCTCAGAGTGCTTGACATGACACCAGAAGAACACCCAAGAAAAACAGTCGACTGAATCGACCAAATCGCCGCGGAACCGCGGCCTAAGCCACTGAGTTGCCGCGCTTCCGCCGCCGAGTTGGCGAGTCAGCGGCCGAGTTTTCTTCTGTTGCTTCTCTGTGTAATTTGGGGTTTTCTGGAATATTTAATTATTGCTCAGGTTACTGTTTAACAGAGCAGATTTTGGAGCAATATTGAAGTTGTTTATTCGATCGAAAAATACAGTATTTGCGTATTGGATTATATCTGTGATTGTTTGATGTGTTCGTAAACCTCCCCCAACTGCTAGTATGTCGGTTGGCAGGGGGTTGCACATTTCTGAAATGGTTATATCTGTTTGTGCATATAAACTGTATTGGACTGTTGTGGTGTATGGCCGGGGTTAGCAAAGGGTTATGGTTTAATTCATTTGTTGTAAATGTAATTTGTTGTAATATTATTTTTGCGGGGCACTTCCAGGTTGCGGTCGTAGCCACCGTTGTATTATTTCATTTTACTGTTTTTGCTCCTAGGACTGACCCAAGGTGGGGTACACAGACTGCCGGGTGGGTAGTTTGCCGTACCCGTAGGGGTCGAGGGTGGGGTAAATGGCTATTCATCACAACTGTGTAATCTGTCTTTTCTTGCAGGCTCAAAAGAAATACAGATTGCTTGCAAATCCAATATTGTTTATCTGTGTTCTGGAATGAATATCATTGCGTCAGACGAATGTAAAATATCTATATTATGATAGCTATTTAGACGTCACTTATGTTTTACACCCGCGCTAGCCCAGCCCCCGCTCTGTCGTTAGTTAAGTAACCTAACGAGTGATGACGGGACCCCGTGGCGAATGCGGATGGCATAAGAGGACGTTGTATTTTCGTTGTTTTCTGCAATGATAGGTTAATGATGGGACGCATTATCTGTAATGCAAAGTAAAACAAACCAAAGTTTTAATCGTTGGAACAATTTAAAAGAAACCACTCGGTTATTTTTAAAACAGATAATTTTAAATGCGGAGATTTAACCACTCCTTTTAAAAAGCTATCAGGTTCCTTCGGTTATATCAAGTTCACTACGTTCACGGTTTCGCCAAAACCAGTCGTAGCCCTCCGTCATTTCTTATGGATAGTCAGTAGTATTCAAGCTATGTTTGTTGGCTTTCGTCAAGACATAGTGTTTGGTAGCTGCTGGGGTATTCATTTGTTACATAGATAGATGTGTTGGTTTGGGACAGTCGCATTACCTTGTTGGCTTTCGTCAAGGGTATATACGGGTGGGTTCAAATTAACAAGATAATGATGGGCAGAACTTGACATGTGACTTATGATTTGTTGGCTTTCGTCAAGGTCATAAGAGCATGGGGTAAAAACTTATATCGGGAATTTCTAAAGAAACTGAAATTTGCAAAGAGATGCATACCATTTGGAGTTTGATTAATGTTGGTAGGATTCCTTCAACATTATCATACGATGATATTTGGATCCCGATCCTACTGTGAGTATATGCTACTTATCAGGATATTCGTCGCTTAACGATCAATGCTATAAACCTAGTAGGTGTCCAGAAAAGTGTCAGCGGGGTTACGCCCCCAGAGAAAAGAGGTTCTTTAATTAAGGAACTTCGCGAAAGCGTTGGAAAACCTCCCTCGAAGTATCGACACCGGCCTGGCTGAACGGTTAAGCAAGTATTGTACGGTGAGAATAGTCTTGGCTAATTCTTCTTTTATGGTTTGAGGAAGGATTCGAGAAACAGTGGGAGCCATCCAGTTTAGATAAACTAAAAACCACTCTAAACTTGCAAGAGCATCATGCTAAAGAGTTTTCTTCTCTCTCTCCTAATTGCAGCGACCCTGAAAATGACTGGACTTAAGTTACTTTTAGAGAAAAATATACTGACAGGGCCAAACTATAAAGATTGGCTGCGGAATGTCAAGATGGCCTTGACCTACGACAAATTGGGGTACATCCTCACCGCTACGGCACCTGCTGTCCCTGGTCCCAAATCCAGTAATGCGGATAAGGAAATCCGCAAAACCTGGGATTTAGATTGCGCGAGAGCCAAGTGCATCGTGCTTGCCTCGATGAATAATGAACATCAGAGGAGGCACGAGGATATGTCCTTAGATGGCATATTTCTCCATACAAAGGAACTTTATGGAGAGCAATCTCGTATAGCAAGATACGAGACCTCAAAGAAATTGTTTCGAGCGAGGTTGGCTGTCGGGTCATCCGTAGGTGAACATGTCCTACAGATGATCGGCTATATTGAAGAGCTCGCGGACCTTGGCACAACTTTGGATAATGAGCTCTATACAGACCTTGTTCTCCAGTCCCTTCCTCCCACCTACGCCCAGTTTATCCTCAACTTCAATCTTCAAGGAAAAGAAGTTGAACTTGCGGAACTCCTGAACATGTTAAGGAGTGCAGAGGGCACCTTGCAGAAGGCAAGGGAAACACCCGCTATGTTTGTTGGCGGTTCATCTTCTTCCGGGTCCAAGGCTAGGGCCAAAGGAAGGAAGAAGAAGGCCGCACCCAAACCTAGAGGAGGTGTTAGTAAGGTGAGAGGGAAGGGAAAGCAAAAGAAAGCAGCACCGGTAGTTGGCCTGGATGAGTGCTTCCATTGTCACAGGAAAGGGCACTGGAAGAAGGATTGCAAGGCGTGGAACGCCAAGAACCAGGAACCGAAGCAAGCTGTGGCTTCGACTTCAGGTGTGTTTGTAATTGAGAATTGTCTGTCGATCAACTCTACTTCCTGGGTATTGGATACCGGGTCAGGATCTCATATTTGCAATTCATTGCAGGCACTGAGAAACCGTAGAGTGCTGAAGGAAGGTGATATGATCCTCAGGGTTGCTAACGGAGCTAGCGTGGGAGCTGCGTCCGTCGGGGATTATCACCTAGGATTGACGAGTGGACACATTTTGGTTTTACATAACTGTTATTTTGTACCCAGCGTAACGTGTAATATCATATCAGTTTCCTTGTTATCAAATAAAGGTTATGATTTCACGTTTGTAAGAGATGTTGTCAACATCCACCTTAATCATGGTTTGATTGGGTCCGGTACTCTAAATAACGGCATATATGTGTTAAACCAACTCCAAATTTTCAATGTCCAGAACACACTAAAAAGAAAGTCTCCAGATTTAAATAAAGCTTTCTTATGGCATTGTAGACTGGGTCACATCAATGAGAGAAGGTTGACTAAGTTGCATAGAGAAGGATATTTGGACACGTTCGAATATCAAACTTATGACACTTGTCAATCTTGTCTCAAAGGAAAGATGACAAAGACTCCATTTACTGGACAAGGAGTAAGAGCGAGCGAGCTCTTAGGACTCATACACAGTGATGTATGCGGTCCAATGTCTACACATGCGAGAGGTGGTTTTTCCTATTTCATTACTTTCACGGATGATTACTCAAGATACGGATTCATTTATCTGATGAAACATAAATCCGAGGCTTTTGAGAAATTCCAAGAGTATAAGAATGAAGTAGAAAACCAAACCGGCAAAAGTATAAAAACACTTAGATCTGATCGAGGTGGTGAATACTTGAGTGCCGAGTTCCTAGGTTACCTAAAAGAGAAAGGAATTCTCTCTCAGCTTACTCCTCCATACACTCCACAGCACAACGGTGTATCGGAGAGACGGAATCGAACCCTATTGGATATGGTACGATCCATGATGAGTAATGCTGAGTTACCGCGATCTTTCTGGGGTTATGCGCTAGAATCGGCGGCATATCTTTTGAACAAAGTTCCAACCAAGACTGTGCCTACCACACCATATCAGATATGGAGTGGGAAGAAACCCTGTCTTCAGTACCTGAAAACATGGGGATGTCCAGCTTTTGTTAAAAAGCAGCATGTGGACAAGCTCGAGGCACGCTCAGTAGAGTGTAAGTTTGTGGGATATCCAAAGAACTCTATGGGATATTATTTCTATTACGCAGAGGAACAAAAGGTTTTTGTTTCTCGTCATGCCCGCTTCTTAGAAACTGAATTTTTGGAAAATCAGAAGAGTGGGAGCGTAGTAGAACTGGAAGAAATTCCAGAACCACAAACTGCTACTGAAAGTTTGGTAGAACCAGAGGTTCAAGAAGAACAGAACATTCCCGCACCCCTCCGCAGGAGTAGTAGGCCGTCTCGTCCGCCTGAGAGATACTACGGTTTTCTCATAGACGGGGATAGAGAGGATTGCATCATAGATGATGATGAACCTACTGACTTCAGGCAGGCCATCCAGAGCGGCGACTCGGTACGATGGCTAGATGCAATGCGGACCGAAATGGAGTCCATGTACACCAACAAAGTATGGACTTTGGACTTTGCTCCAGATGGGGTAAAACCCATAGGATGCAAATGGATCTTCAAGAAAAAGATTGGTGTAGATGGACAGGTGGAAACCTATAAGGCTAGACTTGTTGCAAAGGGTTTTCGTCAAAGACCTGGTTTGGACTATGACGAAACTTTTTCTCCAGTGGCTATGCTCAAATCCATTCGGGTCCTTCTTGCTATTGCTGCCTTCCATGATTATGAAATCTGGCAGATGGACGTAAAGACGGCTTTTCTGAATGGAAATTTAGAAGAGAGCGTCTATATGGATCAGCCAGAGGGTTTCAATCAGAGTGGGAGCAGCGGGAAAGTATGCAAGCTGCTTAAGTCTATTTATGGACTAAAGCAGGCATCGCGGAGTTGGAACATCTGTTTTGATGAGACAGTCAAAGAATATGACTTTATCAAAAATCCAGATGAACCGTGCATATATAGTAAAGTTGTGGCCAGAAGTGTCGTATTCCTCGTCTTGTACGTGGATGACATTCTATTGATAGGAAATGACATTCCTATGCTACAATCTGTCAAAGGATTCTTGTCACAAAGGTTCTCCATGAAAGACCTGGGTGATGCCTCTTACATTCTGGGGATCCGGATCTATCGTGATAGATCCAAGAGGATGTTGGGACTTTCGCAGTCCAGGTATATCGACACTGTACTGAAAAGATTCAGTATGGAAGATTCTAAGCGCGGTAATCTACCGGCTTGTCACGGAATCACCCTCTCCAAAGAGATGTCTCCCAAGACTGATTTGGAAAGGGAACGCATGTCTATTATACCCTACGCTTCTGCGGTAGGCTCTATAATGTATGCGATGTTGTGTACCAGACCAGATGTAGCTTACGCACTGAGCGTGGTAAGCCGGTATCAGTCAGACCCAGGGGAGAAACACTGGATAGCAGTAAAGAACATTCTCAAGTACCTGAGGAGGACTAAGGAGATGTTCTTGATTTACGGCGGAAAAGACCTCAGGTTGGAGGCCTTTGCTGATTCCGGCTTCCAGAGTGATAAGGACGATTCCAAGTCCATGTCGGGTTATGTCTTTACCCTCAATGGAGGGGCGGTGTGCTGGAAGAGCTCCAAGCAGGACACCGTTGCTGACTCGACGATGGAAGCGGAGTATATAGCTGCTTGCGATGCCGCAAAAGAAGCAGTCTGGATGAAGAAGTTCCTAACAGAACTTCAGGTGGTTCCTACCATAGTTGATCCAATACCTCTGTATTGCGACAACAACGGAGCTATAGCTTTAGCGAAGGAACCAAGGTCCCATCAGAAGTCCAGACACATCTTGAGGCGGTATCACCTGATCAGGGAGATCATTGATCGTCAGGAGATCGAGGTTCGGAGAGTTGCTTCAGAAGAGAACATTGCTGATCCATTCACGAAGGCCCTTCCTCAGATTCAGTTCGAGAGGCTACTCGAGATCATTGGTCTACGATATGCCAGTACATGGCCCTAGTGCAAGTGGGAGATTGTTAGTGTTTATGCCCTAGAAGGCCATTACTGTATCATACTAGCTTGTATATTACTTAATGGAAGCTTGGGATATTCACATGTATATAACAGTCTTGCTAAACATGGTAGTATGCTACTTGGTTTTTCTATCTTAATATGTGAGTGTACGTATTGATAGAGCTCTTAGGATCTTGCTTGTCTACCAGCGTTGTGATGGCAGTCACACTAGTGGGGGCTGGGTAGTCTACAAGCACATCCTTATTCAGGTCCCCGGTCGTTGGATTATCGAGACAGAGCATCGATACTCCGGAGTAGACTGGTGTGTACGCTTCTCATCCCAGTTGGGGAGATGGTCTGTCCCACAGCCGTCAGTACGTCGTACTGGAGATAGTATACAGGTGCTCGTTAGGTTACGGGTACACCGGACAGGACTCACAGGGAACTGTTGGTTGGTTTGATACCAGTCGTCAGTGAACAGTTCCCAGGTGACATGAGTACAGCATAGTCCGCAGACTTGACACTGCTACTTCGCCTCGAGTGTGTCCCACTGTTCTTAGATTGCTACCCTACCACGGCTCAAAGGAGTCGTGCAAACAGGTAGCAGTTGGGTGCAGTCCCGAGCACTTGGAGGCAGTGGCGGTTAGACAGGATTCGTCCCTCCCGGTATTGGGAGTAGATATCGTGCTGTGTCAGAGAGCCATTACGCAAAGTCCCTGGCCAGGGCAAGCGAGATTTGCTGGTAGGTTCCAGCAGTTTCTCAGGGTGTAATGGGCTTCACTCCGACACGACTTATACCGCTATTAGGGGACTGACGCTTGCCGCCCCCCTAGGCCCGATATGCGATAGTCATGGACGAACGGACCGGACTGTATGGAGATTGTCACATCAGACTCAGTAGGAGTTCGGATGGGTTTACTCATCGGCCTTCTTATCGACAACTACCTGGGGACCGTTACGTACAGCTAGTGCCGCTTGCGGTCTGTGGTTAAACCCACTGCCAGCGTAGTAGTCGAGTCTCTAGAGTCCCACACAGAGAGTTTCCTACTCCAGGCGAAACGATATAGAGGTTGCATGGTTTTGCGACAAAGGGTTCGGACGCATACGTGCGTTTACGCGCGTACGACTTTCGGACAGATTTTACCAGTCAGGCTTTGGTTTAAGCCAGTTACTGGTATCCGGTTATTGGATTTTTACAGTCTAAAGTTTTTCCGTATTTTTTACGGATCGGAGGGGCGTTCTCGTAATTTTGCGAGAAGCTTCTAGAAGTGGTGACTAAGGAGGTTTAGGTGTCATTTGCATTAAATGAGTTTAGTGAGTCATGAGGGTGATTCATGCATATCATTAATGCATGATAAATGCTTAATGAGTCATGGTTATGAATCACCACAAGATATTTATGAAACTTCATTATTCATCATTTTAGTTTTCTTTTATGGATGAATATTAAAGGTTCATATATATTATGATAGATTTACTATTCTCATTACAATCATTCTCACCTTCTCTCTCCTCAAGCTCTCTCTCTTCAAAAGACTAATCCTCACCCTCATGTGTTGAGATCTAGGATTAGTAAGACTAATCAATCCATAACCATCTCTATATTACACCTAGCTTCTTTGATTAGCAATCAAAGTTGATTAGTTACCTCAAGTTAGAGGTTTAGCTTGGAGTTTCGCTCTCGGGTGGATCGTCTACTACCTAGAGAAGGCCGAGGAGAACCAAGGAGGACATAAAGAAGAAGGACCGGTTCATTAGGTATAATCCCTAATCTCTTATGTAAAGAAACTCATAAGAATACGGTTTTTAGGGTTTAGCTTCGATTCATGCGGTTAGTCGATGTTCGTTGTTTGAACTTGATAGTTTTTTGTATATTCCGCCTCCCCATAAGTACTGGGGTGTACTACATCGACTTACACTCTAAAGGTGTCTTACAGACTAAAGGGGAGAGGGATACGCATGATTGACAGATCACTTGCTTAGGCAATTGAGTCAATCATAAGACGTCAAGTACCACACCAGATGTTGTTCTTGCAGTAGATGCAATAAGTTGATATTAATCCAATCCTGGAGAAACAGTAGGAAGCAGTTTTAGAACATAAGTTAATGTTCTAGGGATGTGATAACGACAGCCACTTTTAGGAGACGGTTATCATTCCAGGCTTCCAAGGTGACATGGATGGCAGAGTGGCTGTCAGAGTTATAGTTTCTCCTTCTGACGAGGGGCAGTATTTTGGACAGGTGGTCCAAGGCAATACTGAGTGAGGCATGGCGCTGGGTACTGATTAAGTTCAGTCATCGATACAGTCTAAGAAATTTGGATTTGGAGTTCTTTATGAGCTAGGTCCCATCAGATATCCAGACATACTCTAAGACAGGTATTGCTCATTTCAGGAGATGGCTTTCTCTGCGAACTTGAGATATAGAGAGACATAGAAAGAAACATCACAGCGGATCCACTCACTGAGGCTATTCCTCGAACGCAATAGTTTCGCAAACGAGCTTTGTGAGACTGACTAGTAGAGGGGTTGGGTGTTCGGTATCACACGGGCTGTGAGCATGCGACATCGCAATAATTAGCCTTGAGTGCAAGTGGGAGATTGTTGGAGATAGTGCCCTCAGAGCCAATTATTGGATCACAGGCGCGTGATTGCAATGATTGAGGGAGGACCTATCCCGGTAGGACAGTCTTACTCGAGATGAAAGTATGCTATCTGCTTTACCTTTATCATCGTGTACTGCTTCAGGTGACCTTACAGGTCGCTATTACACGCTGATAGAGCCCCTAGGATTCTTGCTTGACTGCCAGCAGTATGAGGGCGATCATATACGTGAGAGCTGGTGGTATATAAGCACATCCTTAAAAGGTCCCTAGTTGTAGGAGTTTCGAGACAGGGCATCGATTCTCCAGAGTAGACTAGTGTATATACAGTCGAGACCCTGACGAGGGGCGGTGGCCGGTCTCACAAGCCACTGGTGTCAGTTAGTTCACCTAAGATGTATACAGGTGCTCATTGGGTTATGAGTACACCGGACAGGACTCGCCGGGAACATGCTAGTTGGTCTTATACCTGACGTCAGATAGAAGTTCCCTGGTGACATGTGTACAGGTTAGTTCATCGACCAGGGGATCGTCATTTGTCTCGTGTGAGTTCCCACTGTACTTTGATTACTACCCTACCACGGCTAAAAGGAGTCGTGCAAACAGGTTTTAGTTGGGTACAGTCCCGAGCCACATGGAGGCAGTGAGCGGATCTTCAGGGGTTCGTCTCTCCCGGTATTGGGGGTGAGGTCGCGCTGTGTCTAGGAGAGCCATTACACAAAGCCCTCGGCCGAGGCAGGAGATTTACTGGTAGGTATTCCAGTAGTATCTCAGGGTGTTCTGGGCTACACTCCGACACGACTTGGACCGCTTTTGGGGGTCTGACTTTTACCAACCCCCTAGGCCCGCCATGCGATACTCATAGACGAACGGACCGGACTGTACGGATATTGTCACTGACAGGCTCAGTAGGGTGTCAGGATAAGTTCGCTCATCGACGTCCCTTTTGGTCAATAGCCGGTGGCCCATCACGTATTGGCTAATACCTCTAACGTGCTGGTGGTTAAATCCACAGCCATAGTATTGACGAGTCTTTAGAGTCCACCACACTTACAGTTACTCAAGCTTTCGGGCGAAACGCTGTAGAGGCCGTATGGAGATATGGCAGGGTCCGATCAGATACGTGTGGTATTGCACGGATAAGGATCGGACGGTTTTTACTAGTGACCGTATGGATATATGGCAGGGTTCGATCAGATACGTGCGGTATTGCATGGATCAGGATCGAACGGATATTACTAGCCGGTTTTGGTTTAAGTCGGATCCTAGTTTAGTACAGTGTAGATTTTGTCTCATTGCATTTGTATCCGTTCGGAATACAGATGCGGGTGTGTATGCACAGTATCGGGGTTTTCCGGTAATTTATTACGGTACCAGTTTTCTGGAGTTGCCAGTTTGCATTCCGTTCCGGCCGGTTTTCCTTTGTTCTTTCCCTGTCGGACTTTTCCGATGGAGGGGGTTATTTGCAGGTTTGCAAATAACATTTGTGGAGGGGGTTTCTTGAACTTGAGGCATTATGAAAGATTAAGCATCTTTGCTTTTCATGATGGCTTTCTTTTTGAGATTAGAAGTGATTAGAATGTGATTTGAGTGGTTGATGTGAGATTTTCTTTTGGGATGTGGTCACCCATTCACTTTTACTACACTCACCTCCCTTATACATGTTGCTTTCCCTCCAACATTTCCTAGAGAGCATGGCCGGCCACATTTTTGATGAGGGGAGAAAAAAGAGAGGAGTTCATTTTGTATGAGGAGAATTATTCACCTCTCATTTTTCTTGCTACACTATTTCTAGCTCTCTTCAATGTTCTTCATCCCTCCATCACCATGGCAACTACTACTCCAAAGAGTCATAGACTCTACACTACTTCTACAGCAAATCTTGGGCGCGTCGGCCAGCCAACTTCGCGCCCGAGTTGCTTCGGTTTTGAGGTGGGAGCCCGTAAAAGATGCAGACAATGTGGTGCCCTTCCGGCAAGGATGCGACGACCGGAGCGCTGCCGTGGCGCAACAATATTTACTTACGTTGATGACATGTGATGTTATGTGTTGCTGGATATATTATATTGGATCGTCGTGTTTGAATAGCCGGGTTTTTTTTATGTGAGATGAGTGTTTTTCATTTTCATTCATGTAAAAACTTGTATGTAATATTCTTTTATTGGGGCACTTCCAGGTTGCGGAAGTTGTCACCCTTTGTATATTATTTACATTTTCGCACTAGGATAGACCCAAGGAGGAGGGCACAAGTAACCGGGTTCTGGAGTCCAGTGGGAGACCAACTCGAGGAGTCGAGTCCGGGTCTCCTAACTCTAGAATTGGTAGGGTTGCTTGCCGCTCTCGTAGGGGTCTTGGGGTGTGGGTTTGGCTATTCATCACGACCGCGGAATCCGTGTTTTATACTGGCTCGTATTGAAAACACGGACGTCCTAGTATATCCAATATTTCATATGTTTCTTCTACTGCGATATCTGTGATGTGATCATGTGATGTTCTGTGATATATACTGTATATAGTATATATGATATATTATATAGATGTTACTTATGTTTTACACCCGCGCTAGCCCTGCCCCGCTCTGCCGTTAGTTACCTAACCTAACGGTGCACGAGGGGACATCGAGGCGAATGCGGATGGCATAAGTGTACGTCGTATTTATCTGTGATGTTTAGGTAACTTAAATGATAGGACTTCATTAATATGATTAATGAAATAAAATAAACCTAAGATGTTGTAGAATCGAATTTCAAAATAAAACAGGTAGCTACAGTTCTTGCTTTGCACAGCGGTGTATATGATATATCCTGCACGTTATTCGATAAGGAAAGGACCGAGATCCCTTCACCGGGAGTGACTCCTTTAGCAAAAACTGGCAGATGCTACACACTCGTTTTGACTTTTGATTGCTTTTAACTGTTTTTTCTTTGCACGGTGATATATATGATATATCCCGCACCTCATTCGACGAGGAAAGGACCGACGATCCCTTCACCGGGAGTGACTCCTTTAGCAAAACTAGAAAAGCCTCAAAGACACTCCATTTCAAAATTCATTCGATCCAACAACGATATCAAGTTCATTACGCAATAGGTTTTCAGAAAAACCTGTCGTAGCCCTCCGTCATTTCAGATAAGTCCTGTTTAGTATTCGTGCTGCGTTTGTTGACCTTGTCAAGGCGCAGTGTGCGGTAGCTAACCAGTATTTATCTGCTTATGCATATGATGCAGATTGGCTTAGGGTAGTCGTGCGGCCTTGTTGACCTTGTCAAGGGTCGTGCGGGTGGGTTTGATTCAATAAAGAAATGACGGGTTGAACTTGACTTGCGGTCTATGGTTTGTTGACCTTATCAAGGTCATAGATCGTTCGGGGCAAAATATTATCGGGAATTTCAAGTGTTGAAATTTGCAATGAGATTGCATACCTTCTATGAGATAGTTGGATCCCGATACCCGCTGCGAGTAATTGTTACTCCTGGGAGAGTTTTACACATTACAATTAGCCGATCAAGTAGGTGTCTAGAAAGGTGTTAACGAGGTTACGCCTCTGGGAAAACGAGGTTTAGATTAATTAGGTTCGTGCGAAAGCACGGGGGACCTCCCTCAAAGTACCGACACTGGCCTGGCTGAAAGATTGGCGAACTTGTAGTGTGTAATTAATACCGGCAAGTCTTTCCTTTTTGGGTTTGAAGGAAGATTTGATAAAAAGCAGTGGGAGCCATCCTGATTAGATAAAATAATAACCAATCTATTCTTACAAGAGCGCACGCTGAGTGTTTTCTTCTCTCTCTCTCCAGGTAGCGACCATATCACGCCTTAATCAAGATAATAATACGGATTATTGACCGAACCCGCTTATTATACTGAGCTGGGGAACGTTGGTCCCGCTCCAACTTATAATTTTTATAAGATAGAGCAGGAAATTGGGGAATACCAGATTTCCCGTGCCGCCGAAACGAAGAGAGTGCATGCTGATGCATCATCTTCGGGTGTGTTCGTTTGAAAGAACTGTTTCTCAGTATCCTTTACGTCCTGGGTATGAGATACCGGATCAGGATCCCAGAAATGTAATCTATTACATATCCGTCCATCCTTAATGAAAAGAAGTAGTATTAGGTATTAGGGCAAGGGTATTATAGCTTGAATTAAATTCTTGAGTGTAGGGGTGCAAATACACACACACGTAGGGGTATACAATCGATGTTTGAATAAAAGATAGAAATAAAGAATAAGACTTGTGTTTTCTGTAATGTTGATAAAAATCCCTGATTTGAGGCCGTACTTTAGAAGGAAAACTCAGGAGAACCAACATCTTTCTAAACTTTTTTGGAATGTATAGGACCTAAGGTTAAATAGATAGGAGGTGTGAAAAATAAGGGTTGGATATTTCTAACTTAGGATGATAAAATTTCTAACGTAAATACTAAACTGTAGGAATAGAATCGACGTTAACTTATGACACTAGCTTGACGGGATTTTGTGGGTGTAATCCGCTGAAAACCCTCAGGAGACAACACTCCTCCTACTAGGGACACCTAGAGGTTTAACGGCTTGTTGCACGCGCTCAGTGCAATCGCGTTCCCTGCGAAAGTGCGGTTAGGATTTTATTTTTTGTGAATAATTGGTTTTGCTCGGGACGAGCAAAAGTTAAGTTTGGGGGTATTTGTTCATCACAGAATACTGCATTTTATACCGCCCATTCTTACGCTCGGTTGTTGATAGGTAGGTTCTTTTAATCCGTGTTTGTTACATATTTGCAGGATACAGGTTCTCGGTTCTAAAACGGTGAAATTCATGGAAAACACGACAAAATCCGGGTTCCTGCCATTCACAGATAAAACACGGATCTCTGCTCTTTATCCGTCTGTTGCCACACACCAGTTTAGGAGACAAAATTTCAAATCAATGTCATTTTCATGCACAAGGCTCAATGGCAACACAAGATCCAAGAAATCTACGCAGAGCTCGAGGCAATCATGGCAAAAGATCCACATCAAATCATCTTTTTGATCAACAGAAATTCTGGAAGAAATGTGGAAAGATTATCAGAAAAGGCATGTGCCAAACTACAGACAAAAACGGACCAGGGAAGCACAGAAAAACAGAGCGCCCAATTCCTCTATACGGCCGTGGATCCGCGGCCAATAGGGGGTATTGGCCGCGGATCCGTGGCCATTTAGGCTCCTTGCTGGGTCAAATTTTGTGGGCAGTTTGGTACTTTCATCTAATGCCAGAATGTTGCCCTAGGTTTCCATTTCCCCGCCTATAAATACTCCAAAACTGAGCCAAGCCAAGGGTCATTCTTTGTTCTTCTTTCTTTTTAGGATTTAGTCTTTTTTCTTCTTCTTCTTCATTCTTTTTCCATGAAAATTGTAGTAAGAGCTTTTTGAGTGGGAGATCAATGAAGATGAGGGCTTTTTAAATCATTCTCTTTTGTTTCTTCTTCCCCTTGAGATTCTTGCTTTCTCTTGATCATTCAACCTCTTCATTGAGCTTGAATGGTTAAGGGTTAGTTATTGATCTCAAGGGTCGTATTTTCTTATGGAATTAGCGCTTCATTTCACATGCGTTCTCTACCCTTCCCTTGATCTTGCAACCTCTTGATTGAGCTTGCAAGTTTAAGGGTTGGCTATTGATCACATGCTTGTCTTGGGTTCTAGTTTCTTGTTCTTTTTATCGCTTTTTATTACTTGCTTATTATTACCTTGCTTTACTTTCTTGTAATTTAATTCATGCACTTAATTACTTGTAATCTTTTCTTTTCTTTGTTCTTTTCTTTTGCTCTCTTTTATTCATTTTGTGAATGGTTGTAATTATTGTTGTTAAGATGAAATAAGGTATTGTAAGTTAATATTTTCCTTCTCATTTCCTTTTCCCGTTAATTTCCATTGAACTCCGCCCAAACCATACGCAAGCGCTCCGTTAGGCACCCTACCCTAACAAGGTAACGGTGATTTCTAACCGCGACCGGTTGCGTTCGGTTTGGCCGGAGGCAAAAGCAAGAGACAAGAACGGAAGGACAAGGGTAAATAAGCCGTATTCCACGAATACCGCGCTTAAATCCCCTAATCCACGTTGTTGCCGATTGCTCTAGCTTCAATTGGTCAAGACTCGGCTCAATGGTTTTGAGTACGGATTTCTTTAGCTTACAATTTCGTATCTTTTTCTTAACAACTTTATACTTGCAAATAATACACATAGGATAGTCTCGAACAAACACATATACATTCTTTATTGACTCGTCTTAAACAAGAAAGGACATACAACCATCTCTTTGTGGATCGACCCGTGCTCAACCGGCTAGCTGCATAGCGACACCGTCTTGATTGCGGTTAACTTTAATTCTCTAACAATCAGGGCTACAGAAAGGTAGAGAACTGAGAACGGGTGATAAGTTTCATGAGGCAGAAAACGGGGCAAGTGTTGCAGCCAAGTCTGTTGGTCACTGTCACCCTGTATTACCTATACATTGATTCTGAACGAATATTATTAGATACCAAACCTGATATACAAAATCATATCAGTCTCTTTATTAGTAAAGAAATGATAAAATTCTGTATTGTTGGATAATGTTTTGAACATTTCCTATATCAAAAGTTGATCGGTTCACGCACGTTATCTAAAAGCATTGATGTTCTAAATCAAACTACAGTTCTTAGTAAATGGAACACACATAAGAGGAAGAGTTCAGAAATGAACGAATCATTCTTGAGGTATTGTAGACTAGGTCATATCAATGCGATCCGACTAGCTGAAGTTACATATAGATGCATATTTAAATCAGTTTGAATTTACATCTTGTGAAACTTGCCAGTCATGTCACAGAGATAAGATGACCACAGCTCTGTTTATTGGAAACAGAGAAAGAGTTAGTGAACTCTTGGGATGATACATATTGATGTATAAAGGTCCCCTGTCTACACATGCCAGGACTGGTTTTTTATACTTCATTACGTTCTCTGATAATCTCTCAAGATTCAGTCATATGTTCCTGTTGAAACATGAGTCCGAACCTTTTGAGATATTCACAGAATATAAGTTAGAAGTAGAGAACCAATACGGGTATAAGTATTATGTCCTTTGATGAGATCAGGGAGGAGAATACTTGAGCACGGAATTCCTGGACAATTCTAAAGGAGAATGAGATTCTCTCTCAGCATTACACCTCCGTATACACCATTGCACGATGGTATATCGGGGCAAAGCAGATACACCCTATTTGATATGGTGTGCTCTATGATGAGTACTACTGAGTTACATGTTTCCTTTTAAGGGGTTATGCACTTGAGAAGCTGCATACCTATTGAATTAGGTTCAAATCAAATCAGTTGCCTACCACTTCATATTTGATATGATAAGGGAAAAGCCCATCTCTTAAGTTAGTTAAGATTTGGGGTTGTCTGGCCTATGTCTAAAAGCAAAATCCGGACAAGCTCGAGGCAAGGTCTGCAATGTAGAACTGGAAAGGTTCCAGCTATACAATCTGCAGCCGATGATTTGATAGAACCAAAGGATTCAGTAGATTCCAACAAACCATAGCCTCTCCGCCGATCTAGTAGGGTTCCTCACCCACCTGAGAGATACTTCTGTTTCTCTATGACAGTGGGAGCGAGGATTGCATCATGAGATGATGACCCAACTAGATTCGAGCTGGCCATCGGGAGAGGGACTCTGTAAGAATGGCTGGATGCTTAGCGATCTGAGATGGAATCCTTATACACCAACAAAGTATGGACTTTAGTTGCTGTATCTGAAGGGTTAAATCCCCATCAGGAGCAAGTATATCTTGAGAAGATTACTTGGTGTACATGGAAAAGTTGAGACTTTCAAAGCTAGACATGTTAAAGGTTTGCATCATTGACCAGGTATGGATAATGATGAAACCTTTTCCAGTACCTATGCTTAAGTCCATCCAGATACTACTTGCTACGGCTACATACCATGACTACGATATCTGGCGGTTGGGTGTCGTGACTGCTTTTCTAAATGATGTTTTAGAAGAGTGCGTCTATAAGTACACAGCCAGAGGGCCTCGTAGACAGTGGGAGCAGCGGAAACGTGTGCAAGATGCTTTATAGGATAAAGCAGGCATCGCGGAGTTAGAACATCTGTTTTGATGGATTAGTCAAAGAAGTTGACATCATCAAAATGGTAGATGAACCTTGTATAAACAAAAAGGTAGTAGGGAGTATGGTGACGATCCTCGTAGAGTACGTGGATGACATACTCTTGATAGGGAAGGAGTTTCCTATGCTACGCTCGATCAATCTCCGCTTATCACAATGATTCTCCACATAGGATCAAGATGATACCTCCTAAATCCTGAGTTTTCATCTATGAGATAGATGTTATTTGGGTGTTAGAATACTCACTAGCTGTAGTGAGATGGTATCAATTGATCCTGGGGAGAATCACTGGAAGTGTTCCAGAGTGATAAAAAACGACTGAATGTCATCGCAGGCATTGTCTTTACCCTCAGTAAAGGGATGGTATGTTGGAAGAGTTCCAAGCTAGATACCGTGGCATACTAGACGATAAAGGCTGGATACATCGCAACTTAAGATGCTACCAAAGAGGCTGTTTGGGTGTATATTGGTTCATTAGATGAACTACGTTCCTCCCATTGTGTGACAATGGAGTTGTGGCTTATGCCAAGGAACGTCCGTCCCATCAGTGATCCAGACATATTCTAAGGCAGTATCACCTGATCATGGAGATGGTTGATCTCCAGGGGATCGAGGTCAGGAGAGTAGACTCAGAGGACAACACGGCGGATCCACTCGCGAAGGCTTATTCCTAGAGAGAGACTTTTATGGGATGGTTGAGTATGAGATACTACAACCACTGCTATCAGATGGCCCTAATGCAAGTGGGAGATTGTTAGTTATATGTATGCCCTAGAGTCCATTACTGTACATTGGATGTATATTGTAGTGGATGCTGGGACATATATATGGAGGACTTTCTTGCTCGACATGATAGTATTCTATCTGGTTGCTCTTTGCCTTAACGTGTATACTGATTGTCTCTCTGTTACATGTTGGTAAAGCCCTTAGGATGTGTACTTGACTACCTGGACTATGATGCGGATCATACTAGTGGGGACATGGTAGTACATAAGTACATCCTTCAAAGTCCCTAGTCGTGGGTGTATCGAGACGGGGCATCGATATACCAGAGTAGACTAGCGTGTACCTTCTCGACCCATACAGATGGGCGATGGATGATCCCATATCCATTAGTGTTTGACATCAGAGGAGATATACGGGTGCTCAGTAGAGACTGGGTACACTGGACGGACTCGCCGAGAACTCCCAGATGGTATTCTACCTTACGTCAGATGGCAGTTCTCTGGTGACACTGGTACAGAGTAGTCTGTTGACCCGAGATCGTCATAGAGTCTTGTGTGGTTCCCACTGTGCTTTGATTTCCATCTTACCACGTCCAAGAGGGCATGCAAAACGGTGTTTTTTGGGTACAGTCCCGAATCACATGGAGGCAATGAGCGATAGGAGGGGATTCGTCTCTCCCGGTATAGGGAGTTGATGTTGCGCTGTGTTCGATTGCTATAACAGGAAATCCCTAGCCAGGATTGCTGAGATTTACTGGTAAGTGTTACCAGTAGTTTCTCGAATTATTATAGGCCTCATATCGACACGACTTATCGAGCTATTGGGGTCTGACGTTTACCACCCCTAGGGGAGATAGGCGACATATCAGACGACGAGACCGGACTGTACGGTAAGTGTTATTGGTTGGATTCACAGGAGTGTGAGCGGGCTTGCTCGTCGAACTTCTGATCGCTCAATACCCGGGTGGCCGTTACGTTTGGTAGACAGCTTGCGGCTTGTGGGTGTTTGATATGATCATCACCTGCTGCCGGCGTATTGACGAGTCTTTAGAGTCCTACACAAAGGTTTCCTGGCTCAAGCGAAACGAAATAGGAGCGCATATGAGATATGTGCGGGACCGAGAATAATGCGTGTATGTGATATCGTATTTCATTCTCGCGATGATTGTGTCGAATGGTTGTATTCGATATAACCTAGTTATCGAATCAAGGATTGATTCGATAAATCGATACATTGTATACTAGTCGGTTGTGTGCGACATGACTGGATCATTGAATCAAGTGTTGATTTAATGATTTAATGCATAATTATATATTTGATATATTACTTTACATTAACTAGTATTGGTTCACTTTAAATGGATTTTCTCACTTGGATTGTGCACATTGTATATGTGATATACTTTTTTACACAAGTTTGTATCATGTTTGATGATACATGCTCACTTTTGTATGTGTAAAGATTAAACCATGGTTGTGTAATGGTTGGGGCTTTCTTTTAATTATCTATTTATTTATTCTTTATTCTTTTTGGAAAATAATTTGCATAAAGAGAAATTGGTGGCTTTCTTTGTTTGTATTATGAAGCTTCATGAAGCTTTGACTAAGTGACCATTTTGTCTCATGATTAACCCTAACCATTCCACTTAACCCTAGGTTATTCTCTACACTTGACCATGGTTGGATTATGATAAGTGTTCATTTTATTTTCTTTTGGAATTAACTTATCATAAGATTTTCATCTTCTTCATCTTCTTCTTCAAGAAGAAAACCTAGACTTCATCAATGGTGACTTGATGAAATGAGTGAGAAATCCAATTCTAAAGTGAACCCACTTCGTATTTCTTCATCCTCTACCTCTTGCCAAGTAGTAGAGTATGTTTTCTTCACAAGTTTCATGACTTGGTGAAGTGGGAGCTTGATCTTGTGATGCCTCGACGTAGATCATCTTCGGCACGAAGCCGATGACCTTGCTCGCCCATTTCTCCGATGAAGCCGACGCTAGAGCCCGGGTTTCCATTTGGACAGCGAGGAGACTTCATTGCGGAGCTATGGAGGTGGAGGACCGGATCTACAAAGGTTGTATTTCCGTTCTTTATTAGTAAAGTAGTTTACTAGTTCTTTTATCGCCTAAACTTCTAGACAACGATCCGTATTAGGGTTTCTCGGCACCGTAATTTTTGAAATTGGCATGGTTGATGCCTTGTAAGACCTCTTGAGAGTGCCTAGGAACCTTTCACTTTCCTCATCGAATAAGGTGCAGGATATATCATAAATACCGCTGTGCAAAGAAAGAATTATAGAAACAATCAAAAACTAAACCGTGAGTTTGTAGCATCTGCCAGTTTTGCTAAAGAGGTCACTCCCAGTGAAAGGATCTCAGCTCTTTCCTTATCGAATAAGGTGCTGGATATTCTACAAGGAATACCGCTATGCAAAGCAAAAACTGTAGCTACCCTTTTTGAAAATTTGATTCTACAACATCTTTTAGGTTTCTTTTCTTTTATTAATCTGATTAATAAATTCCTTCATTTAAGCTTCCTAAGCATCATAGAAGAAACGAAAGCAGTAATATTTATATATCAACAGATACATATAGTATAAGCATTCGTCTCAGGCAGTAATATGATCTCATCACAGAACATTGTAGCAGAAGTCAACATATGAATTATTGGATATACTAGGACGTCCGTGTTTTATTTTGAGCCTATATAAAACTCGGATTCCACAGTCGAGATGAATAGCCTAACCCACATCCCTAGACCCCTACGAGAGCGGAAAGTAACCCTGCCAATTCAAGTGTAAGGAGACCCGGTCTCGACTGCTTGAGATGGCCTCCCACTGGACCCTAGAATCCGGTTACTTGTGCTCTCCGCCTTGGGTCTATCCTAATGCGGAAAAATAAATAATATACAATGGTGACATCATCCTCAACCCGGAAGTGCCCCAATAAAAGAATATTACATACAAATGAATTTTACATGGATGAAAAAGAAAACTCTCATCTCACATAAAACCCCCGGCTATTCAATACACAACGATCCAATATAACATATCACAGCAATACATAAACATCACAGATAACTAGGAGAAGTTAGATAATTTGATAGATGCAACGAATTCCCAAAATACCCCCAGTGAGCTCAACACTTGAGCAGAAATAAAAATTCCCAGTAACATGCCCCAGCACCTATGGACCGTCACTGAAGGGCCCGTCCCAAGCCTCTACAGTGGCGTCGCGGAACCGCCGCCAAAACAAGGTTTTGGCCGCGGTTACGCGGTCACCGTAGCGAGTCAGGGACTCGTTCTTCAGGTGGGTCTATAAAATTCCCTGCATGATTTTCTGAGTATTTTTAACATGAAAAATTTCACCTTATGAAAAAAATTCCAGAAAAGGGGTCGTTTCGGGGTTTCGGGGTCCGATCGGACTTCTAACGTCGTCTACACAACGCCTAATGCTCTAACTTGACTCTGATACCACTGTTGGGTTAGCATAGCACCTTGTGAAGGTTTTGGCAAGTATCAATCATGCTACTTTAAAATTTTTGGGGTACTAAACAAACCCAAAGCAAGATCTTAACTAGAGAATTAGGGTTAACTTGAATGTAATCAACTATACATCTAAGAGAGAGGGATTACAACCTTTATAGTCCGTTCCTTCTCTTCGTTAGCTCCGAGTAGTAGTCCCTTCGCCGTGATCCATGAACTTCCGGACTCTAGAGAGGCTCCACAAGTCGAATGATCCATGCTTGCTAGAAGTCTTCTTTTCGAAAATGATCTACCTTGAAGAATCTCAAACTCAAGCTCTCACTTCTCTAATCAAGTATTAGTGAAGTGAACACCCTAATCTACGTGGCTAGAATAGATGAGGATGATGAAGTAGGAATTTTTCTCTCTATTGTTTTCAATTTCTCACTTTTAATCATCACAACACAAAAAGCTAGAAAGCTTTTTCAAGGAGGAAAAAGTAGAAGAAAGCTTTTGTGATGAATAATGAATTATTGTTATGGTTACAATTACAACTATGAGTTAATAAAATGAAGGCTTTAACACTTGTAGAGAATAAACTGGAGTTAAGGGTTTGGGTTGGGTTAACAAATATCTACATAAAATATCAAAGCAAAATGACAAAAGGAAAGCTTCATGAAGCTTCATGAAAAAGCTAATCCAAAAGCTAACCCAAATCCAAAACCTAACTTTGTTTAAACTTAACAACCATGTTGCATTTGTAACCCTAACTTGTTACAATATTATATATCACATATACAATATATTTTGTAACAAAAGAAAAATAATACAATTAACATATATTGCATATACATCAATGTATTATCCAGTGAGAAAATGAATCAATAAAGCGAGCTTATATTAGTTAACATAATGTAATATATCACATATATAATTATACACTAAATTATCGAATCAAATCTTGATCCGACAATCCGTCTATATTGCATATAACCGACTAATATAACATGTACCAATTCATCGAATCAACACTTGATCCGATGAACCGGCTATATCACATATACCCGGCCGATATCTTATATCGTGAGAATATAATACGGCATCTCATATCGTATTATTCTCGGTCCCGTACATATCACATAGGTGCTCCTACTCCGTTTTGCCTGAGTCAGGAAACCTCTTTGTAGGACTCTAAAGAATCGTCAATACGCCGGCAGTAGGTGATGATCATATAAAACACGGACAAGCTGCAAGCGGTCAGCTAAACGTAACAGCCACCCAGGTATTGAACGATCAGAAGATCAACAAGCAAGCCTGTATATTCTCCTCTGAATCCAATCAGTAACACTACCATACAGTCCGGTCTCTTCGTCTGATATGTTGCATATCTAGTCTAGGGGTAGTAAACGTCGGACCCCAGTAACCGATAAGCCGTGTCGATGTAAGGCTCATAACGGGTCTAGAAAATACTGATAACTCTTACCAGTAAATCTCCATATCAGCCCTGGACATGGACTTCCAGTTATAGCCAATCGAACGCAGCTCAACATCAACTCCCTGTACCGGGAGAGACGAAACCCCTCCTATCGCTCATTGCCTCCATGTGATTCGGGGCTGTACCCAAAAGCAACCATTTTTCATGCCCTTTTATACGTGGTAAGGTGGAAATCAAAGCACAGTGGGAATCATACAAGACTTTATGACGATCTCGGGTCTACAGACTAACCTGTACCAGTGTCACCGGAGAACTGCTATCTGATGATAGGTATAATACCATCCTGGAGTTCTCGGCGAGTCCGTTCAGTGTACTCAGTCTCCACTGAGCACCCGTACACCATATTTGATGTCCAACACCAATGGATATGGGATCATCCATCGCCCATCATATGGGTCAAGATGCGTATATGCTAATCTACTCTGGAGTATCGATGCCCTGTCTCGATACACCCTCGACTAGGAAAAGTTATAGGATGTACTCATAGACTACCCTGGCCCCACTAGTATGATCTGTTAGTGTATATGCCCTAGAGGCCATTGCTGTATCATACTAGTTTGTATATTACTTGATGGAAGCTTGGGATATTCACAGTTGTACATACAATCTTGCTCAAAATGGTAGTATGCTACTTGGTTTTTTTTTACTTCTATATGTGCATGTGTTTCTTTTAGCATATCGTTTATACATATTAGTAGAGCCCTTAGGATCTATGCTTGATTACCAGCGTTGTGATGGCAGTCACACTCGTGGGGCCTGGGTAATCCATAAGCACATCTTTATACAGGTCCCTAGTCGTAGGATTATCGAGACCGGGCATCGATACTCCGGAGTAGATTAGCGTATGCGCTTCTCATCCCAGCAGGGGAGATGGTCTGTCCCACAGCCATCAGTACGTCGTACTGGAGATAATATGCGGGTGCTCGTTAGGTTACGAGTATACTGGACAGGACTCGTCGGGAACTGATGGTTGGTATTATACCTATCGTCGGTTATCAGTTCCCAGGTGACATGAGTACAGCGTAGTCTGCTGACTTGACACCGTCACTTCGCCTCGAATGTGTTCCCACTGTACTTAGATTACTACCCTACCACGGCTCAAAAGAGTCATGCAAACAGGTAGTAGTTGGGTGCAGTCCCGAAGCACTTGGAGGCAGTGATCGTTAGACAGGATTCGTCTCTCCCGGTATTGGGGGTTGACATCGCGTTGTGTCTAGGAGAGCCATTACACAAGTAGTCCCTGGCCAGGGCAAGTGAGATATACTGGTAGGTTTCCAGTGTTATCTTAGGGTGTTCTGGGCTACACTCTGACACGACTTGTACCGCTATTAGGGGACTGACGTTCACCACCCCCCTAGGCCCGCCATGCGATGTATCAGACGAACAGACCGGACTGTACGGAGATTGTCACATACAGGCTTGGTAGGAGTTCAGATGGGTTTACCTCATCGGCCTTCTTATTGACATCTACTTGGGGACCGTTACGTACAGCTAGTGCCACTTGTGGTCTGTGGTTAAACCCACTGCAAGCGTAGTGTCGAGTCTTTAGAGTCCCACACAGAGAGTTTCCCTGCACTGAGCGAAACGTGTAGAGGCCGTATGGTTTTACGGCAGGGCTGCAATCACTTACATGCACTTGTGTGTGTATACTGTTCGGGCAGGCAATACTAGTGGGCTTTTGTTTAACCCGGATCCTAGTATTGCACGGATGGATTTGTTTTGTCTTCTGTGCATTCGCATTCTACGGAATGTGGATGCGGGTGTGTATGCACGGCTTTGAGGAGCGATAAAGGAGGAGGTGCCCCATTAGGGTTTTGGCAGTTGGTTCGGCCAAGACCGTTATGTGGCGGGCTCATTAGGGTTTTGACAATTCGTTCGGTCAAAACCATTATGAGCCGGAGACATAAATTTACTAATCCTTTTGTGATAATTTGTTGATGGCTAATTGCATTGACCATTTGACCACCTTGACCCGTTGAGCGTTGTTGACCCGTTAACCGAAGTTGACCGTTGACCTTCATGAGAGGTCTACACTCTTCTTTGGATTTCTTTTTCATTTTGGATTATGAAAATGGTCAATTCAATTAGTAGACATCAACTTTATCATGAAAGGATTGGTAATGATGATAGTTTTGCATTATTGCAACCATGGTTCATTTCTTTAGCTCATAATTCATTTCTTATTCTCTCTCTTGTTCTTATGAGAAGAAAAGAAAAGCTCTCATGGTTTCTAGCTCCTCCTTCTTCCTCCTCTTGATTTCTTCTTTTGATCTCATGTGTTGAGAGAAAAAGACCCCACAAAGACAAACACTTCCATATATCTCTACTACACAACCTAGGGCATCTAGACTAGCGATCTCGTTGTCCTAGTTGCCTCGGCTCGAGGTGGAGCTCGGTGTACATCTCTCGGGTGGATCGTCTTCGACTCAAGGAGGCCGCGGAGGTGACCAAGATCCGGATCGTACCTTGGATCTTGGACGGACGAGCGGGACAGCGGAATGAATACCCGAAGGACCGGTTTCGTAAGGTATAATTTCTACGGCATAGTAGTTTAAGCCTCTAGTTGTTTGCTAGTTTCTAGTTTAGCAAAGATCCGGCTTTTAGTCCATGTTGCCTTGCGCCAAATAATCGTTTTTCGCCGTTTCCGCCTCCCCGTAAGAACCGGGATGAGAAACGTGGACTTACATGATTTGTATCATAGTCTTAGTAGTTGAGTACATATCCTAAGGGCTTTATCAACACGTGATCACAAAACAGTATTTGTTAACATGTTAAGATAAAGTGAAACCAGATAGCATACTATCATATCGAGCAAGAAAGTCCTCTCTATATATATCCAAGCATCCACTATAATATACATCATATGTACAGCAATGGCCTCTAGGGCATATATATAACTAACAATGGCCAGTCTAGCATAGTGCAACATCAACCCCCAATACTGGGAGAGACGAATCCCCTTCTATCGCTCATTGCCTCCATGTAACTTGGGATTGTACCCAAAAACCACCTGTTTGGACGACTCAGTAGAGTCATGGTTGGGTGGAAATCAAAGCACAGTGTGAGACACACAAGACTCTATGACGATCTCGGGTCAACAGACTAAGCTGTACCAGTGTCACCAGAGAACTGCCATCTGACGTGAGGTATAATACCATATGGGAGTTCTCGACGAGTCCGTTCAGTGTACCCAGTCTCCACTGAGTACCTGTATACCATCTCTGATGTCAAACACCAATGGATATGGCAACATCCATTACCCATCACATGGTTCGAGAAGATATATGCTAGTCTACTCAGGAATATCGATGCCCCATCTCGATATTCCCACGACTAGGAACATTGAAGGATGTACTCATGGACTACCTAGGCCCCACTAGTATGATCTCCATCATAATCCTGGAAGTCGAGTACACATCCTAAGGGCTTTATCAACATGTAACAGAGAGACAATAATTGTACATGTTAAGATAAAGAGCAACCAGATAGCGTACTATCATGTCGAGCAAGAAAGTCCTCCCTATATATGTCCAAGCATCCACTACAATATACATCTCATGTACAGTAATGGCCTCTAAGGCATAAATATAACTAACAATCTCCCACTTGCACTAGGGGCATCATGTAGCATTGGTTGTAATATCTCATACTCAACCATCCCATAAAACTCTCTCTCTGGGAAAAGGCCTTCGTGAGTGGATCAGCCGTGTTAACCTCTGAGTCTACTCTCCTAACCTCGATCTCTTGGAGATCAACCATCTCTATGATCAGGTGATACATCCTCAGAATATGTCTGGGTCACTGATAGGACCGGGGTTCCTAGGCCAAAGCCACACCTCCATTGTCACACAATGGTAGGAATCCTGTTCATCTCATGAACGAAGACACACCCAGACTGCCTCTTTGGTAGCGTCTTTGGTAGCGATGTATCCAGCCTTTATCGTCTAGTTTTCCACGTTATCTAGCTTGGAACTCTTCCAACATACCGCCCCTCCACTGAGGGTAAAGACAATGCCCGTGACTAACATTCAATCAACCTTACCACCCTGGAGTTATCCAGTGATTCTCCCCAGGATCGATTGATACCCTCTCATTACACCTAGTGAGAATCCTAATATCCACTTTGATCTATCTCATAGATCCAGAAACTAGGATTTAGGAGGTATCACCT
Organism: Agapanthus africanus; assembly: GCA_030015575.1. Lineage (NCBI taxonomy): Eukaryota > Viridiplantae > Streptophyta > Magnoliopsida > Asparagales > Amaryllidaceae > Agapanthus > Agapanthus africanus. The sequence continues at coordinate 186,990,077 of JASDDO010000031.1, forward strand.
AGATCCTATATGGAGAATCATTGTTATAAGAGGAGATTGACCGTGTGTAGCATAGGAAACTCTTTCCCTATCATGAGTATGTCATCCACGTACAATACGAGGATCACCACCATACTCCCTAATACCTTTTTGTATATACAAGGTTCAACTACCATTTTGATGAAGTCAAACACTTTGACTACCACATCAAAACAGACGTTCTAACTCCGTGATGCCTGGTTTATCCCATAAACCATCTTGCATACGTTTCCGCTTCTCTCACTGTCTACGAAGCCCTCTTGCTGTGTACTTATAGACGCTCTCTTCTAAATCAATATTTATAATAGCAATCATGACACCCAGCCACTAGATATCGTAGTCATGGTATGTAGCAATGGGAAGTAGGATCCGGATGGACTTAAGCACAGCCACTAGAAAAAGTTTCATCATTATCCACGCCTGGTCGATGACGAGAACCTTTAACAAGTCTAGCTTTGAAAGTCACAACTTTTCCATCTACACCAAGTATGTAAGTCGATGTAGTACACCCCAGTACTTATGGGGAGGCGGAATTTTCAAAAACGATCAAGTTTAAACAACGAACATCGACTAACCGCTTGAATCGAAGCTAAACAAATAATAACCAAACACATAGCTAAACTAAACTAAAGTGTTAAGGGATTATACCGATCGAAACTAGTCCTTCGTCTTTGTGTCCTCCTTTGTTCTCCTCGGCCTTCTCTAGGTAGTAGACGATCCACCCGAGAGCGAAACTCCAAGCTAAACCTCTAACTTGAGGTAACTAATCAACTTTGATTGCTAATCAAAGATGAAAGGATGATGTAGAGTGAAGGTTATGGATTGTTTAGTCTAACTAATCCTTTGATCTCAACACATGAGGATTAAGGATTAGGGTTTGAAGATGAGAGCTTGAGGAGAGAGAATGTGTGATAAGATAATGAGAGAAGAGAGAGAGTGTATCATAATATTATGAAGCATTCTTATTTTACAATAATGAATAAAAAGAAATGAATAAGCATGCTTCATGAAATATCTAGTGGTGATTCATTAGCATGAGTCATTAAGCAATAAATGTGCATTAATGAAATGAATGAATCACCACCATGACTCACTCTCTTATCCAAAAGAAACCTCCTTAGTCACATCTTCTAGAAGCTTCTCGAGTAATTACGAGAACGCCCCTCCGATCCGTAAAAATACGGAAAAACTTTAGACTGTAAAAATCCAATAACCGGATACCAGTAACTGGCTTAAACCAAAGCCGACTGGTAAAAACTGTCCGAAAGTCGTACGCGCGTAAACGCACGTATGCGTTCGAACCCTTTGTCGCAAAACCATGCAACCTCTATATCGTTTCGCCTGGAGTAGGAAACTCTCTGTGTGGGACTCTAGAGACTCGACTACTACGCTGGCAGTGGGTTTAACCACAGACCGCAAGCGGCTCTAGCTGTACGTAACGGTCCCCAGGTAGTTGTCGATAAGAAGGCCGATGAGTAAACCCATCCGAACTCCTACTGAGTCTGATGTGATAATCTCCATACAGTCCGGTCCGTTCGTCCAAGACTATCGCATATCGGGCCTAGGGGGGCGGCAAGCGTCAGTCCCCTAATAGCGGTATAAGTCGTGTCGGAGTGAAGCCCATTACACCCTGAGAAACTACTGGAACCTACCAGCAAATCTCGCTTGCCCTGGCCAGGGACTTTGCGTAATGGCTCTCTGACACAGCACGATATCTACTCCCAATACCGGGAGGGACGAATCCTGTCTAACCGCCACTGCCTCCAAGTGCTCGGGACTGCACCCAACTGCTACCTGTTTGCACGACTCCTTTGAGCCGCGGTAGGGTAGCAATCTAAGAACAGTGGGACACACTCGAGGCGAAGTAGCAGTGTCAAGTCTGCGGACTACGCTGTACTCATGTCACCTGGGAACTGTTTACTGACGACTGGTATCAAACCAACCAACAGTTCCCTGTGAGTCCTGTCCGGTGTACCCGTAACCTAACGAGCACCTGTATACTATCTCCAGTACGACGTACTGACGGCTGTGGGACAGACCATCTCCCCAACTGGGATGAGAAGCGTACACACCAGTCTACTCCGGAGTATCGATGCTCTGTCTCGATAATCCAACGACCAGGGACCTGAATAAGGATGTGCTTGTAGACTACCCAGCCCCCACTAGTGTGACTGCCATCATAACGCTGGTAGACAAGCAAGATCCTAAGAGCTCTATCAATACGTACACTCACATATTAAGATAGAAAAACCAAGTAGCATACTACCATGTTTAGCAAGACTGTTATATACATGTGAATATCCCAAGCTTCCATTAAGTAATATACAAGCTAGTATGATACTGTAATGGCCTTCTAGGGCATAAACACTAACAATCTCCCACTTGCACTAGGGCCATGTACTGGCATATCGTAGACCAATGATCTCGAGCAGCCTCTCGAACTGAATCTGAGGAAGGGCCTTCGTGAATGGATCAGCAATGTTCTCTTCTGAAGCAACTCTCCGAACCACGATCTCCTGACGATCAATGATCTCCCTGATCAGGTGATACCGCCTCAAGATGTGTCTGGACTTCTGATGGGACCTTGGTTCCTTCGCTAAAGCTATAGCTCCGTTGTTGTCGCAATACAGAGGTATTGGATCAACTATGGTAGGAACCACCTGAAGTTCTGTTAGGAACTTCTTCATCCAGACTGCTTCTTTTGCGGCATCGCAAGCAGCTATATACTCCGCTTCCATCGTCGAGTCAGCAACGGTGTCCTGCTTGGAGCTCTTCCAGCACACCGCCCCTCCATTGAGGGTAAAGACATAACCCGACATGGACTTGGAATCGTCCTTATCACTTTGGAAGCCAGAATCGGCAAAGGCCTCCAACCTGAGGTCTTTTCCGCCGTAAACCAAGAACATCTCCCTAGTCCTCCTCAGGTACTTGAGAATGTTCTTTACTGCTATCCAGTGTTTCTCCCCTGGGTCTGACTGATACCGGCTTACCACGCTCAGTGCGTAAGCTACATCTGGTCTGGTACATAACATCGCATACATTATAGAGCCTACCGCAGAAGCGTAGGGTATAATAGACATGCGTTCCCTTTCCAAATCAGTCTTGGGAGACATCTCTTTGGAGAGGGTGATTCCGTGACAAGCCGGTAGATTACCGCGCTTAGAATCTTCCATACTGAATCTTTTCAGTACAGTGTCGATATACCTGGACTGCGAAAGTCCAAACATTCTCTTGGATCTATCACGATAGATCCGGATCCCCAGAATGTAAGAGGCATCACCCAGGTCTTTCATGGAGAACCTGTGTGACAAGAATCCTTTGACAGATTGTAGCATAGGAATGTCATTTCCTATCAATAGAATGTCATCCACGTACAAGACGAGGAATACGACACTTCTGGCCACAACTTTACTATATATGCACGGTTCATCTGGATTTTTGATAAAGTCATATTCTTTGACTGTCTCATCAAAACAGATGTTCCAACTCCGCGATGCCTGCTTTAGTCCGTAAATGGACTTAAGCAGCTTGCATACTTTCCCGCTGCTCCCACTCTGATTGAAACCCTCTGGCTGATCCATATAGACGCTCTCTTCTAAATTTCCATTCAGAAAAGCCGTCTTTACGTCCATCTGCCAGATTTCATAATCATGGAAGGCAGCAATAGCAAGAAGGACCCGAATGGATTTGAGCATAGCCACTGGAGAAAAAGTTTCGTCATAGTCCAAACCAGGTCTTTGACGAAAACCCTTTGCAACAAGTCTAGCTTTATAGGTTTCCACCTGTCCATCTACACCAATCTTTTTCTTGAAGATCCATTTGCATCCTATGGGTTTTACCCCATCTGGAGCAAAGTCCAAAGTCCATACTTTGTTGGTGTACATGGACTCTATTTCGGTCCGCATTGCATCTAGCCATCGTACCGAGTCGCCGCTCTGGATGGCCTGCTGGAAGTCAGTAGGTTCATCATCATCTATGATGCAATCCTCTCTATCCCCGTCTATGAGAAAACCGTAGTATCTCTCAGGCGGATGAGACGGCCTACTACTCCTGCGGAAGGGTGCGGGAATGTTCTGTTCTTCTTGAACCTCTGGTTCTACCAAACTTTCAGTAGCAGCTTGTGGTTCTGGAATTTCTTCCAGTTCTATTTCGCTCCCATTTGTATCCTTTTCTAAAACTTGTTGTTCTAGAAAATGGGCATTACGAGAAACAAAAACCTTTTGTTCTTCTGCGTAATAGAAGCAATATCCCTTGGAGTTCTTTGGATATCCTACAAGCATACATTTTACTGATCGTGCCTCGAGCTTGTCCACAAACTGCTTTTTGACAAAAGCTGGACATCCCCAAATCCTTATATACTGAAGATAGGGTTTCTTCCCACTCCACATTTGATATGGTGTGGTAGGCACAGTTTTGGTAGGAACTCTGTTCAAAATATATGCCGCTGATTCTAGCGCATATCCCCAGAAAGATCGCGGTAACTCAGCATTACTCATCATGGATCGTACCATATCTAATAGGGTTCGATTCCGTCTCTCCGATACACCGTTGTGCTGTGGAGTGTATGGAGGAGTAAGCTGAGAGAGAATTCCTTTCTCTTTTAGGTAACCTAGGAACTCGGCACTTAAGTATTCTCCACCTCGATCAGATCTCAGTGTCTTAATACTTTTGCCTGTTTGGTTTTCCGCTTCATTCTTGAATTCCAGGAATTTCTCAAAGGCCTCTGATTTATGCTTCATTAAGAAAACATATCCATACCTAGAGAAATCATCTGTAAAAGTAATGAAGTAGGAATAACCACCTCTCGCATGTGTAGACATTGGACCGCATACATCACTATGTATGAGTCCTAAGAGCTCGCTCGCTCTTACTCCTTGTCCAGTGAATGGAGTCTTTGTCATCTTTCCTTTGAGACAAGATTGACAAGTGTCATAAGTTTGATATTCGAACGTGTCCAAATATCCTTCTCTATGCAACTTAGTCAACCTTCTCTCATTGATGTGACCCAGTCTACAATGCCATAAGAAAGCTTTATTTAAATCTGGAGACTTTCTTTTTAGTGTGTTCTGGACATTGAAAATTTGGAGTTGGTTTAACACATATATGCCGTTATTTAGAGTACCGGACCCAATCAAACCATGATTAAGGTGGATGTTGACAACATCTCTTACAAACGTGAAATCATAACCTTTATTTGATAACAAGGAAACTGATATGATATTACACGTTAAGCTGGGTACAAAATAACAGTTATGTAAAACCAAAATGTGTCCACTCGTCAATCCTAGGTGATAATCCCCGACGGACGCAGCTCCCACGCTAGCTCCGTTAGCAACCCTGAGGATCATATCACCTTCCTTCAGCACTCTACGGTTTCTCAGTGCCTGCAATGAATTGCAAATATGAGATCCTGACCCGGTATCCAATACCCAGGAAGTAGAGTTGATCGACAGACAATTCTCAATTACAAACACACCTGAAGTCGAAGCCACAGCCTGCTTCGGTTCCTGGTTCTTGGCGTTCCACGCCTTGCAATCCTTCTTCCAGTGCCCTTTCCTGTGACAATGGAAGCACTCATCCTGACCAACTATCGGTACTGCTTTCTTTTTCTTTCCCTTCCCTCCCACCTTACTAACACCTCCTCTAGGTCTGGGTGCGGCCTTCTTCTTCCTTCCTTTGGCCCTAGCCTTGGACCCGGAAGAAGATGAACCGCCAACAAACATAGCGGGTGTTTCCCTTGCCTTCTGCAAGGTGCCCTCCGCACTCCTTAACATGTTCAGGAGTTCCGCAAGTTCAACTTCTTTTCCTTGAAGATTGAAGTTGAGGATAAACTGGGCGTAGGTGGGAGGAAGGGACTGGAGAACAAGGTCTGTATAGAGCTCATTATCCAAAGTCGTCCCAAGGTCTGCGAGCTCTTCTATATAGCCAATCATCTGTAGGACATGTTCACCTACCGATGACCCGACAGCCAACCTCGCTCGAAACAATTTCTTAGAGGTCTCGTATCTTCCTATACGAGATTGCTCTCCATAAAGTTCCTTTGTATGGAGAAATATGCCATCTAGGGACATATCCTCGTGCCTCCTCTGATGTTCATTTTTCATCGAGGCAAGCACGATGCACTTGGCTCTCGCGCAATCTAAATCCCAGGTTTTGCGGATTTCCTTATCCGCATTGCTGGATTTGGGACCAGGGACAGCAGGTGCCGTAGCGGTGAGGACGTACCCCAGTTTGTCATAGGTCAAAGCCATCTTGACATTCCGCAGCCAATCTTTATAGTTTGGCCCCGTCAGTATATTTTTCTCTAAAAGTAACTTAAGTCCAGTCATTTTCAGGGTTGCTGCAATTAGGAGAGAGAGAAGAAAACTCTTTAGCATGATGCTCTTGCAAGTTTAGAGTGGTTTTTAGTTTATCTAAACTGGATGGCTCCCACTGTTTCTCGAATCCTTCCTCAAACCATAAAAGAAGAATTAGCCAAGACTATTCTCACCGTACAATACTTGCTTAACCGTTCAGCTAGGCCGGTGTCGATACTTCGAGGGAGGTTTTCCAACGCTTTCGCGAAGTTCCTTAATTAAGTAACCTCTTTTCTCTGGGGGCGTAACCCCGCTGACACTTTTCTGGACACCTACTAGGTTTATAGCATTGATCGTTAAGTGATGAATATCCTGATAAGTAGCATATACTCACAGTAGGATCGGGATCCAAATATCATCGTCTGATAATGTTGTAGGAATGCTACCAACATTCATCAAACTCAAAATGGTATGCACTTGGTTCTTTGCAAATTTCAGTTTCTTTAGAAATTCCCGATATAAGTTTTTACCCCATGCTCTTATGACCTTGGCGTTGGTCAAAATGTCATAAGTCACATGTCAAGTTCTACCCATCATTATCTTGTTAATTTGAACCCATCCGTATATATCCCTGACCTTGGCCAAATGATAATACGACTGTCCCAAACCAACTCATCTATCTATGCAACAAATGAATACCCAGCAGCTACCAAACACTATGCCATGACGTTGGCCAAAAGTGCATAGCTTGAATACTACCGAATACCCAAATGAAATGACGGAGGGCTACGACTGGTTTTGGCGAAACCGTGAACGTAGTGAACTTGATATAACCGAAGGAACCTGATAGCTTTTAAAAGGAGTGGTTAAATCTCCGCATTTAAAAATATCTGTTTTAAAAATAACCGAGTGGTTTCTTTTAAATTGTTCCAACGATTTAAACTTTGGTTTGTTTTACTTTGCATTATAGATAATGCGTCCCATCATTAACCTATCATTGCAGAAAACAACGAAAATACAACGTCCTCTTATGCCATCCGCATTCGCCACGGGGTCCCGTCATCACCCGTTAGGTTACTTAACTAACGACAGAGCGGGGGCTGGGCTAGCGCGGGTGTAAAACATAAGTGGCGTCTAAATAGCTATCATAATATAGATATTTTACATTCGTCTGACGCAATGATATTCATTCCAGAACACAGATAAACAATATTGGATTTGCAAGCAATCTGTATTTCTTTTGAGCCTGCAAGAAAAGACAGATTACACAGTTGTGATGAATAGCCGTTTACCCCACCCTCGACCCCTACGGGTACGGCAAACTACCCACCCGGTAGTCCGTGTACCCCACCTTGGGCCAGTCCTAGGAGCAAAAAACAGTAAAATGAAATAATACAACGGTGGCTACGACCGCAACCTGGAAGTGCCCCGCGAAAATAATATTACAACAAATTACATTTACAACAAATGAATTAAACGATAACCCATTGCTAACCCCGGCTATACACCACAACAGTCCAATACAGTTTATATGCACAAACAGATATAACCATTTCAGAAATGTGCAACCCCCTGCCAACCGACATACTAGCAGTTGGGGGAGGTTTACGAACACATTAAACAATCACAGATATAATCCAATACGCAAATACTGTACAATTCGATCGAATAAACAACATCAATATTGCTCCAAAATCTGCTCTGTTAAACAGTAACCTGAGCAATAATTAAATATTCCAGAAAACCCCAAACACCAGAGAGGACCCACCCATCAAAAATGAGCCCATGACTCGGCAACTCGGCCGCGGAAGCGCGGCGAATCGGTGGGATCCGCCGCCCTTCCGCGGCGCTTTACTCGAATCATGTGCTCGAATTTCTTGGGTGTTCTCCTGTGGTCATGTCAAGCTTTCTGAACACACCTGAAAAATTTTCTGACTTGATTTTAACTTCGACAGAAACTTGACAGAATTAGGGTTTTGCGGCTTTGTTTTTCCGTTCGAAATTCGTACAAATTTGCAATTAAGTTATTTATTGTTTAGCGAGGCTCTGATACCACTGTAAGTCGATGTAGTACACCCCAGTACTTATGGGGAGGCGGAATTTTCAAAAACGATCAAGTTTAAACAACGAACATCGACTAACCGCTTGAATCGAAGCTAAACAAATAATAACCAAACACATAGCTAAACTAAACTAAAGTGTTAAGGGATTATACCGATCAAAACTAGTCCTTCGTCTTTGTGTCCTCCTTTGTTCTCCTCGGCCTTCTCTAGGTAGTAGACGATCCACCCGAGAGCGAAACTCCAAGCTAAACCTCTAACTTGAGGTAACTAATCAACTTTGATTGCTAATCAAAGATGAAAGGATGATGTAGAGTGAAGGTTATGGATTGTTTAGTCTAACTAATCCTTTGATCTCAACACATGAGGATTAAGGATTAGGGTTTGAAGATGAGAGCTTGAGGAGAGAGAATGTGTGATAAGATAATGAGAGAAGAGAGAGAGTGTATCATAATATTATGAAGCATTCTTATTTTACAATAATGAATAAAAAGAAATGAATAAGCATGCTTCATGAAATATCTAGTGGTGATTCATTAGCATGAGTCATTAAGCAATAAATGTGCATTAATGAAATGAATGAATCACCACCATGACTCACTCTCTTATCCAAAAGAAACCTCCTTAGTCACATCTTCTAGAAGCTTCTCGAGTAATTACGAGAACGCCCCTCCGATCCGTAAAAATACGGAAAAACTTTAGACTGTAAAAATCCAATAACCGGATACCAGTAACTGGCTTAAACCAAAGCCGACTGGTAAAAACTGTCCGAAAGTCGTACGCGCGTAAACGCACGTATGCGTCCGAACCCTTTGTCGCAAAACCATGCAACCTCTATATCGTTTCGCCTGGAGTAGGAAACTCTCTGTGTGGGACTCTAGAGACTCGACTACTACGCTGGCAGTGGGTTTAACCACAGACCGCAAGCGGCACTAGCTGTACGTAACGGTCCCCAGGTAGTTGTCGATAAGAAGGCCGATGAGTAAACCCATCCGAACTCCTACTGAGTCTGATGTGACAATCTCCATACAGTCCGGTCCGTTCGTCCAAGACTATCGCATATCGGGCCTAGGGGGGCGGCAAGCGTCAGTCCCCTAATAGCGGTATAAGTCGTGTCGGAGTGAAGCCCATTACACCCTGAGAAACTACTGGAACCTACCAGCAAATCTCGCTTGCCCTGGCCAGGGACTTTGCGTAATGGCTCTCTGACACAGCACGATATCTACTCCCAATACCGGGAGGGACGAATCCTGTCTAACCGCCACTGCCTCCAAGTGCTCGGGACTGCACCCAACTGCTACCTGTTTGCACGACTCCTTTGAGCCGCGGTAGGGTAGCAATCTAAGAACAGTGGGACACACTCGAGGCGAAGTAGCAGTGTCAAGTCTGCGGACTACGCTGTACTCATGTCACCTGGGAACTGTTTACTGACGACTGGTATCAAACCAACCAACAGTTCCCTGTGAGTCCTGTCCGGTGTACCCGTAACCTAACGAGCACCTGTATACTATCTCCAGTACAACGTACTGACGGCTGTGGGACAGACCATCTCCCCAACTGGGATGAGAAGCGTACACACCAGTCTACTCCGGAGTATCGATGCTCTGTCTCGATAATCCAACGACCAGGGACCTGAATAAGGATGTGCTTGTAGACTACCCAGCCCCCACTAGTGTGACTGCCATCACAACGCTGGTAGACAAGCAAGATCCTAAGAGCTCTATCAATACGTACACTCACATATTAAGATAGAAAAACCAAGTAGCATACTACCATGTTTAGCAAGACTGTTATATACATGTGAATATCCCAAGCTTCCATTAAGTAATATACAAGCTAGTATGATACAGTAATGGCCTTCTAGGGCATAAACACTAACAAAGTAATCTTCTCAAGATATACTTGCTCCTGATGGGGATTTAACCCTTTAGATATAGCAACCAAAGTCCATACTTTGTTGGTGTATATAGATTCTATCTCAGATCGCTAAGGATCCAGCCATTCTTACAGAGTCGCTACTCATGATGGCCTGCTCGAAACTAGTTGGGTCATCATCTCATGATGCAATCCTCGCTCCCACTATCATCGAGAAACCGAAGTATCTCTCAGGCGGATGAGGAACCCTACCAGATCGGTGGAAAGGTTGAGGTTTGTCGGGAACTATTGAATTCTCCTGTTCTACCAAATCATCAGCTGTAGTTTGTATAGCTGGAACTCCTTCCAGTTCTACCTCATGACCACAAATTTCTTTCGAAAATAAATTCCTTTTCTAAAAATGTGGCATGCCGAGAAATAAAACACCTTTTTTTCTCGGTATGGTAGAAGATATTCCCTTTCGAATGCTTAGGATATCCAACAAATTTCCACAAAACCGACCTTGCCTCGAGCTTGTCCGAATTTTGCTTTTAGACATAGGCCGGACAACCCAAATCTTAACTTTCTTAAGAGATGGGCTCTTCCCATACCATATCTCATATGGAGTGGTAGGCACTAATTTGATTTGAACCCAATTCAATAGGTATGCAGCTTCTCAAGTGCATAACTCCCAAAAGGAAACAAGTAACTCAGTAGTACTTATCATAGAGGGCACCATATCATATAGGGTGCAATTGCCCTATCCCGATACACCATTGTACTGTGGTGTATAAAGATGAGTAATGCTGAGAGAGAATCTCATTCTTCTTTTGAATAGTCCAAGAATTTCATGCATAAGTATTCTCCTCCCTGATCACAGCATAGGACATAATACTTATACATGGTTTTGGTTCTCAACTTCTGACTTATATTCTATGAATTTCTCAAAAGGTGCAGACTTGTGTTTCAACAGGAACATATGTCTGAACCTTGAGAGATCATCAGTGAATGTAAGAAAGTACAAATAACCAGTCCTGGCATGTGTAGACAGGGGACCATATACATCTCTATGTATCAGTCCCAAGGGTTTACTAACCCTTTCTCTGTTTCAAGTAAACGGATATATGTTTATCTTATCTTTGTGACATGACTGGCAAGTTTCACAAGATGCAAATTCAAACTGATTTAAATATGCATCTAAATGTAACTTAGCTAGTCGGGTCGCATTGATATTACCTAGTCTACAATGCCTCTAGAAGAATTCGTTCATTTCTGAACTCTTCCTCTTGTGTGTGTTCTGTACGTTAAGAACAGTGGTTTGATTTAGAACGTATTTGCTTTTAGATAACGTGCCTGAACCTATCAACTCTTGATATAGGAAATGTTCAAAACGTTATTCAACAAAACAAAATTATATCTTTCTTTAGTAAATAAAGAGACAGATATGATGTTGTATATCAGGTTCGGTATATAATAACATTCGTTTAGAATTAATGTATTTGGAAATACAGGGTGATAACTGCCAACACCTTGGCGTCAACAATTGCATCATTTCCAACTCTTGAAACTTATCACCCGTTCTCAGTTCTCTACCTATCTGTAGCCCATGTAACAGATTACATATCCGGGATCCTGATCCGGTATCAAATACCCAAGACGTAGAGGATACTGAGAAACAGTTCTATGTAATGAACTCACGCGAAGAAGATGCATCATATGCACTTTCTTCGTTTGGGCGGCATGGGAATCATGGTATTCCCCTATTTCCTGCTCGGTCTTATAACAATTATAAGTTGGAGCGGGACCAACGTCCCGCAGCTCAGTATAATTAGTGGGTCCGGTCAATACATCCATATTATTATCTTGATTAAGGCGTGACATGGTCTCTACCTGGAGAGAGAGAGAGAAGAAAACACTCTGCGTGCGCTCTTGCAAGATTAGATTGGTTATATATTTTATCTAATCAGGATGGCTCCCACTGTTTTTATCAAATCTTCCTTCAAACCTTAAAAGGAAAGACTGGCCGGGATTAATTACACTCTACAAGTTTGCTAATCTTTCAGCCAGGCCAGTGCCGATACTTTGAGGGAGGTTCCCCGTGCTTTCGCACGGACCTAATTAAAATAAACCTCATTTTCCAAGGGGCGTAACCCCGTTTTCCAAGGGGCGTAACCCCGTTGACACCTTTCTAGACACCTACTTGATCGGCTAATTGTAAAGTGCAAAACTCTTCTAAGAGTAACAATCACTCGCAGTGGATATCAGGATCCAACTATCTCATAAAAGGTATGCATTCTCATTGCAAATTTCAACACTTGAAACTCCCGATAAATGTTTTTACCCCTAGCATCTATAACCTTGGCTATGGTCAACAAATCATAAGCACTAGTCAAGTTCTACCCATCATTTCGTGATTAATTAGACCCACCCATATGACCCTTGGCTAAGGTGAACAAAGTCACATGACTGTCCTAACAAATCGCATCATATGCAGTGTAAGAAGACATCATTTAGCTACCGTACACTACGCCTCGGCTATGGTCGACAAACGCAGCATGAATACTAAGTACTCTACTTCCTAAAATGACGGAGGGTTGCAGATGGTTTTTAAGAAAAGCTTTATCGCTTTGAACTTGATCTCGTTGCAGAATCAAATGGTTCAAAATGGAGTGTTTTTAGGCTTTTTCTAGTTTCGCTAAAGAGGTCACTCCCGGTGAAGGGATCTCGGCTCTTTCCTCGTCGAATGAGGTGCAAGATATTCAAAATACCACTATGCAAAGCAAGAACTAGAAAAGCAATCAAAAGACAAACCGAGGGTTGTAGCATCTGCCAGTTATTGCTAAATAGGTCACTCCCGGTGAAGGGATACCGCTAAGTAAAGCAACAACTAGAGCTACCTATTTTTGAAATTCGATTCCACAACATCTTTTACGTTTGTTTTCTTTCATTAATCTCATTAATGAATGTCCCATCATTTAAGTCACGTAAACATCACAGATAAATACAACGTACGCTTATATCATTCGTATTCGCCTCGATGTCCCGTCATGCACCGTTAGGTTAGGTAACTAACGACAGAGCGGGGCAGGGCTAGCACGGGTGTAATACAAAAGCAACCTCTATATAATATATAATATATACTATATACAGTATCTATCTCAACATATCAAATGATCACATCACAGATAACACAGCAGAAAACAACATATGAAATATTGGATATACTAGAATGTCCGTGTTTTATTTTGAGCCTGTATAAAACACGGATTCCACGGTCGTGATGAATAGCCAAACCCACATCTATAGACCCTTACGAGAGCAGCAAGCAACCTACCAATTCTAAAGTTAGGAGACCTGGACTCGACTCCTCAAGATGGTATCCTACTGGACCCTAGAACCCGGTTACTTGTGCTCTCCTCCTTAGGTCTATCCTAATGCGGAAAAGTAAATAATATACATTAACGGTGACATCTTCCTCAACCCGGAAGTGCCCCAATAAAAGAATATTACATACAAGTTTTTACATGAATGAAAATGAAAAACACGCATCTCACACAAAAACCCGCGGCTATTCAAACACGACGATCCAATATAACATATCAAGTAACCCATAACATCACATGTCATCAGCGTAAATAAATATGCGTATCCCAATTGTCGTTGACGTATAGCAACGAAACCGGTGATACCCCACATATTACACTTACGGTCGGAGAAAAGAAAATGAAAAACTACAACAGTTGGAATCCGCAACTACCTTAGACATCACTTGCCTAACATTATGAATTCCTTAGATATCGCATGCCTAACAATTATAAACCCCGCATTTTAGGCTCGATATTGAAAACACTTTTCAATATCAAGTCGGGCAATTCAACAAGATTCCCAACATCCCGATCGAATGCGCGTCGGAAACTTTAGTAGACGGCCGCACCCCCTATACCGACAAAGAAGTGCACTTAGGCGGAACACCGCAGCCGCGAGCACCCGGACGGATGCTTTTTGGCAACGGAGTTCTCCTATAGTCACTTGGTCGAGGTTATGGGGCATGGCTATCTAAAAAGGTTACCTAAAGAGTATCCACATACACAACGTGATTGCGACGGACTTTTGATCGCATCAAAATCGCGTGCCAACCGATCAAATGAGAATAAATTGCTAGATTTATAAAATTCAAGTGTTGTTGATTCCAAGTATTGTATCACAATATACTAAACGATGTTAAACGTTTCGAGTGAATCAACAAATCCCCACAACTTCCAATGAGCTCAACACTTGAGCGAAGTTAAAGTATCTAAAACATGCCACGGTACCTATGATCCAGCCGTAGAAGGGTCAAACCAACGCCTCACCTATGTTACAGCGGAACTATAGCAAATCCTAGGGTTCAAGGCGCGGTTCTGAGGGCATAGAACTAGTTAAGGTTTATGTGTTCTTCTAGAGGGTCCATAGAGTTACTTGCAGGAACATTGAAAACAATTAACTTAGAAAAATTCCATCACTTGGAAATTTCAGAGGGGGGTCATGGGGTGATGTTTGAATTTCGTTCGAACTGTCAAACATAGCCTAGTTTACCACCACAATGTTAAATTATACGACTACGAAATACTTCGTTTTGGTCCTATAGCAAAATTTACATCACATGAAAATTTGGACCAAGTAAACAATACCTGAAACCCCAAAATGTGCACACCATAGCACAAAACAAAAACGACACACATTGAAGCAAGCAGGGCCGGCCTCCTTGGATTTTGGGGGTGTGTGCTCGGTTGAAATCCGAGCAATGGGTTTCGTTTTTTGTTCTGTCCACTATAGGTATCACATACATGACTCTGCACTTGTTTGCAAATTTTTTACAGACCATTTGAAAATCAACAGAGAGCATGAACTGCAGGGTTTCAGAAACTGTATTACGGATTTGTTTCGGTTTCGTATTATATCTAACATCATCTAGATTTGTAGTTTGGCTCTGATACCATGTTGGGGTTCCTTAGCACCTAGCCTAGGGTTTACAAGCATAACAAATGCCACAACAAAAAATCAAGAGGGTGCTAAGCAATCAAACTAAGAATCGTACTAGAAAACTAGGGTAACCAAACATCTAATTTATCATCACAAAGAGAAGTGAACAAAAATACACCTTTGTAGATCTGGTCCTTCACTTCTAAAGCTCCGTGTTGACGGTCCTTCGCTGCGATCATCATTGTCCCGAACTCTAGAATGGATTTCCCCAGAGAAATGAACAAGCTTGCTCGTAGACTTCGAGGCCGAAGATGATCTACGTCGAGGTGACTCAACCTCAAGTTAGCCCTACACTAGGTCAAGAACTTTGGGAAGAGAACACCCTAAACTAAATGGAAAGTATTAGAGGACGATGATATAGGAAGTGGGCTCACTTTAGAATTTATTTTCTCACTAAGATTCTTCATATCTTAAAACCATAGAAAGCTTTTGAGCTTTGAGCTTATGAAGAAGATGAACATTGAGAATGAATGAAATGAAAATGAGAATGAGGTTAGAAAATCAACCATGGGTGAGTATTTGTCATCACAAACCATTGTAGAGAATAAACCATGAGTTCTGAGAATGGTTGGTGTTGGATATACTGCCCTCAGAGTCAATTATTGGATCACAAGCACATGATTGCAATGATTGAGGGAGGACCTATGCCGGTAGGACAGTCTAACTCAAGATGATAGTATGCTATCTGGTTTATCTTTATCATCGTGTGCTGCTTTAGGTGACCTTACAGGTCACTATTACACGTTGATAGAGCCCTTAGGATTCTTGCTTGACTGCCAGCAGTATGATGGCGATCATATACATGGGAGTTGGGGTCTATAAGCACATCCTTAAAGTGGTCCCTAGTCATGGGGGTTTCGAGACTGGGCATCGATAATCCATTAGTAGACTTGTGTATACAGTCGAGACCCCGACGAGGGGCGGTGGCTGGTCTCACAAGCCATTGGTGTCAGTTGGTTCACCTAAGATGTATACAGGTGCTCATTGGGTTATGAGTACACCGGACAGGACACGCCGGGAACATGCTAGTTGGTATTATACCTGACGTCAGATGGCAGTTGCCTGGTGACATGTGTACAGGTTAGTTCATCGACCTGAGATCGTCATTTGTCTCGTGTGAGTTCCCACGGTGCTTTGATTACTACCCTACCACGGCTCAAAGGAGTCGTGCAAACAGGTTTTAGTTGGGTACAGTCCCGAGCCACATGGAGGCAGTGAGCGGATCGGCAAGGGTTTCGTTTCTCCCGGTATTGGGGGTGATATCGCGCTGTGTCAAGGAGAGCCATTACACGAAGTCCTTGGCCGACGCAGGGGATTTACTGGTAGGTATTCCAGTAGTATCTCAGGGTATTCTGGGCTACACTCTGACACGACTTGTACCGCTTTTAGGGGTCAGACTTTCACCAACCCCCTAGGCCCGCCATGCGATGCTCATAGACGAACGGACCAGACTGTACGGATATTGTCACTGACAGGCTCAGTAGGGTGTCAGAATGAGTTCGCTCATCGACCTCTCTTTAGGTCTATACCTGGTAGCACGTTACGTACAACTAATACCACTGACGTGCTAGTGGTTAAATCCACAGCCAAAGTATTGACGAGTCTTTAGAGTCCCCCACAGACTGTTTCTTAAGTTTCGGGCGAAATGTTGTAGAGGCCGTATAATATATGCCAGGGTTCGATTATATACGTGCGGTAGTGCACGGATCATGATCGGACGGATCATACTAGTGGGCTTTGGTTTAAGCCGGATCCTAGTATTAGATTTGTTGGAATACTTTCGTCTCATCGCATTCACATTCAGTCGGAATGCGGATGCAGGTATGTATATACAGGTGAGGGTATTCTTGTGATCTGTCACGAGTTTACTTTAGATGTTACCGTATCTTTTTGTTGTTGCAAACATTTGGATTAGTGTTTGCATATGGAAATAATTAGCTCAAAATCATCATTTGGAGCATTAATTGTGACGCATGCACAAGTGGTGACTCATGGTCTCTTTCTTTGTGCATGTGTCACATTATGTGATTGATATATGTGATGAAATGATAAGAGGAGAGAGAAGGGCAGCCATATGATGGTGGGTTAGTTCTTGTAATTGTGATTATTGCTCTCATTTCTTATCATCTCAACACATAAGAAAAAAGAGACAAAAGCATCTTCTTCCTCCTCCTCCTCTTTCTTGAGCTCATTATCTCCTCATTAATGGCATCATCTCTAACCTCCATCCATACACTCTCATGTGATGAGAATCAATGGATGCTTGAGACAAAGTTATCATACACATTCTCTACATCGTCTTGGACACGTCGGCTAGCGAACTTTATGCCCGAGTTGCTTCGGATGAAGCGGGAGCCCGTAAAAAGACTCGATGATGTGGTGCCCTTTCTGACGAGGAGATCGAGACCGGAGATGCCGTGAGGAGGTTAGGATGGTGGCCAAAGACCGAAGGACACAGATCGATCGGTATAGCCTTTCCAACCCTTCTCTAATTGCTAGTTGTAGGTTAATGGTTCGATCCGGGTTTTAAGCATACGATAGCGCCGGTTTCTAGTTTTGAAAAAGTTTTCGTTTCCGCATTTTGGTCTCGGAAAGACGGGTGGCGTGCTACCGCAGACTTACATGGTATCAGAGACACCCTATTAACCTTTACTAGCTTGCTCTAGCGTGTTTAGAATTTCGATCGTACGAAATTTCCAAAAACTGCATTTCCAATTCTGAGTTTCTGTCGAATTTTTTTGTCGTCAAAAAATTATTTTGAGTATTGCAGAAAATCAGGCAGGCTTTTTTAAGAAATCCGAGAAAAATTGGTTCACTGATTCAACTGTAGCAACGCGGAACCGCGGTTGTACCAACGTTTTGGCCGCGGTTCCGCCGCCGTACTGTAGCATCAACCCACCAATTTTCCTATACTTGTTTCTGACTTCGAAATGGGGTTTCTGGTAATTTTGGTTTTGGCCCAGATTATTTTGAGTACTGGGAATTGTACTTGGGGCCTACTTCGGGAAATTTTGTCGATCGAAAATTTTAAATATGTTAGTTCATAGTATTTACATTATATCTGCGACAGTGAATGTCATTTGATCGGTAAATCTTGTCTAATTGCTATAGCTCTTTTAGACGGATTTGCGAACGTGACATTCACGTTGATGTTCTGTGTTGTGCTGTGATGTTGCGGATTTGTCGTGGTGGATAGCCTGGATGCAATGGTAGTACAGTTTGGTTGTATTTGTACATTTGTTATTGCGAGACGAGCGTCCGACAAGTGGACTGCCGTTACTGCCTGTTTGTATATTATTCTTTTGGGCACAACCGGGCTGAGGTCGATGTACCCGTTGTATATTTTACTTTCTGTATTAGGATTATCCCGCGGTGGGGTGCACGGGTAGCCGGGTTCTAGAGGGCAACGGGCCCGTATCTCATGGCTTTGAGACGGAGGGGGCTTTACTCTAAAATTGGCGGGTTATTCGCCGCACTCGTAGGGGTACAGGTTGACCCAAGGAGGGGTGCACAAGTTACCGGATTCCGTAAAGTGATGGGTGGTCCATTCACTTTGCTGAAGGGGGCTGCCTCGCTTTAGGTTTTGGCGGGTAACTTTCCGTGTCCGTAGGGGTCTAGGATTTCTGTAGCATTTTGGAAATTTAGAAATAAACAAAATAAATTAATTTAAAAGTAATATGATAAATCGCAATGTTGTTAAAAACAAATAAGTCAATTTTCATAAGTTCTATGTAAAACAATTTAAATAAAAATTTTGGTATGCAACATAAAAAAGTTATAAGGGTTTTAGTGACAATTTTAGCTTTATTTTAATAAAATGTGTGTTTTATTATAAACTAAGTTGTGAGGGGTTTTTAGGTAAAGTTTAGAATTTTTGTGCAAATAGAAAATTGTTAAAGGTTTAACTGAAAAAGGGATGGAAAATCATTTAGTTCAGAATTTAAATTCAAATTAAAACAAAATTAAAGGATAAGGCTAGCACACCTCGTAATTTCATGCACAACACTCACCTTACACCTCCTACTTGCATGAAACCCTTACCTCTAGCTTGATCCCACCTCCTCCTTCACCTTATCCATTTCAATTGCAATATATAAACCTTGTTCAGATCACAGCCAATTAAGAATCCTGAAATTTTCTGAAATCAAAACTAAAATAAAAAAAGGGAAAGAACAAGAGGAGGAAGAAGAAGAAAGAAGCTGAGTTCTAGTTTTCATCACTCTCAAGCTAGGACAAGGGGCTTAGCATCTTGGAGGGGTTATTCCAACAACTTTTTGGAGGGTAAAATTCATAAACACAATAAGAGATTTAAGTTATATAGCTTAGTTAATTTGAATTGAACAAAGTTCCATAATATCGTATTTTAGTTAATTATAAGATCTGTTGAAATATGCTAATGTTTGGAAGATAATTAACTTAACAAAACAGTGCTAAAATGTTGTATGAAACACCTAGAGAAAACCATAGGATCACAAACTAGAGGGCTCGGATTTGGGCCGGCGACCAATCTGGGAATTCCGGCAACGCCGGTTTTGGAGGTGGCTAGGTCGTTTTGGGTGATTGTGTAGGTTTCAGTAGATCATTTTGGCCATTTTGGTATTTTTAAAATAAATTAGTTTCACTACAGATAGATTCTGGAAGCGTATATCGGAAAGGATGTCTTAAAACACCAAATACGATACGGTTAAACCATATTGCGAACTGTTTTCTGTGGCGATACATATTGAGTTAGAAATCCAGTAAGGTTAAGTGTTTAATAGGTCGATATAATCTTATACAATATAACTAGTACGTGGGATCGAGTATTTTTCATTTTCGTCATGTCGGAGTAGCCGTTTTTTTATACAAGTTAAATTGTGATGTTAGATTCGAATACGGGATTTTCGGAGGCAGCGAGGAAAGGGAAAGGATTGGCAATTCCTGAATAGATTCGATGTTTTCCAGTGAGTAGACTAAACATCTACCGGGGAATTTTGTAAAGATGGCGTGTTACGCCAGTAGTTTTGTTTAAGGTAATGCTTTATTTTGCTATGCTAAATTGACAATATGCATTCACAATTCATGTATATTCTGCTTAGTTGCTAGTACACCGCACAAGTATCGACGAGTCATGCCACGTGCACATCTTACATGTTACACACACCTCGTCGATATTGCCATGTCACTTTTACACTTAGTAAATTTCTGGTTAAAAATGATTCATATCATATCTTAAATATCTATAACAATAGTAAATTGCATCATTAATATCATGTTTAGTATATGAGTATTTTATGTTGATATAAGAGGTAGATGTATTATTGAGGATTTATGGTTTTGAGTTTTGAATACTATTACATAAATCCAGTGATTTCCTGATTGATGTGTCATGTCCACCATGAGATGTTTTTATGATTTGGTTTTATTCCGGACCGAGTGGGGGAGATATACGGTCGTGGATTTTACGTTATCCATACTGAGTGGGGGAGATATACAGTTTGATAAATGGTGTACCAGGTCGAGACCGAGGGGCAGGATAGCCGCATTGAGGCGGGGCGCCTAGCGAGGTTACTCAATACCGGAGATAATGGTAAAAATATGGCGTATAGCTAGATGATAACGACCGGTATTGTTGATTTCAGGATCATTCGAGGAATGATGCCTGTGAGAAATGGATGTTTTGTGTCGATGATGGACACGGGGAAATGAATTTTATTGGAAATAAAATGATGAGATTTCGGTTTGGACTATGAGATTCATATTATAGATTCTTGATTTTTACATATACTCATACATTATACTTGTTTACATCTCAGTTAGTATGATCGTCATATTTACATAATTAACCGTTATATGTTAGTTATATTCACTAAGTTGGCAACTCACCCCCGTTGTGCCACAGTTCCTTGCAGGGGTAGACTGGATGGTTAGCTGCGGTGCAGATCTACTTTTGTAGCTTTATCACATCTTTTGATAGGTGGGTTACACATGTAGTAGCCTTCTCTTTTTGGTATTGTATTTTGTATCTAGAAAAGTCTTCATCAGACCTGTATATGACTTAGAGTGAGAGATGATATGTATATTATTGACAGTTGAGATCGTTTAGTTTTATAAATTGTGGTTTCATTTCTTTATGTTTGAGATTCGTATTGATGCCTATATACTGAGGTTTTATTTTCCGTTGTTGATATTGTTGATCCCAACTAGGGATGCAACCAAACTTAACACCTTATACTTTTTTAATACTTAACTTCATAACTGTGATTTTTACTAAAACTAAATTTTCTATATAAAGAATTCCGCAAAAAGGATTATGATCTTTGTTTTCGGCTTACTTGGACTGTGTGCATATCTTTAGATATGATACAATCTAAGTGCCGGTCACATCCAAACTTGGGTCGTGACAATTTCATTGCACAGGCTATCCACACGACCAGGGGAACGTCGGGTTTCAGTTGCGGCTCTGTGAAACCCGGGGCTTCCAGATTATCTGTATTGTTCTGTGATGCTTATTACATTTCTGTGATGTTGCATTTTTTCACGCCTTGAGCAAATATTATATATTGATATATATACTAGTAGATGTTGTATATGTTTTTCATCCGAGCTAGTCCTGTCCCCTCTCTGTCGTTTGTTAAGTAACCTAACGGGTGATGACGGGACCAAGTGGCGAATGCGGATGGCATATACGTACATCATATTTTCGTTCTTTATTGGTGTGATCAATTGATCGGACTGCATTGATTCGTATCAATGCAAGCTAAACAAACCTGTTCGATGTTGTTGGAACAATTTTTCAAAAAGCTGTTATTGTAAGGACGTTCTCTTTTATTTTGCACAGTGGTATCCGGTTATGAATATCCAGCACCTCAGTCAATGAGGCAAGGGCCGAGTTCCCTTCACCAGGAGTGACCCCTTGGATAGAAGTTTGCGTCAGGGTAATAACTTCACTATAGCCGATTACTTTTTTCTTTGCATCGTGGTATTCAGCTGGAATATCCTGCACCTCATTCTACGGGGAAAGAGCCGAAATCCCTTCACCGGGAGTGACCTCTTTAGCAAAGGTTTTCGCCACTATATTTTAACAAAAAATTTCCGGTTCCTTCAACGATATCAAGTGCATTACGTTAAAGGTTTTTCGCCAAAAAACATTCGTATGCCTCCGTCATTTCCTACAAGTGGTACTTAGTATTCGTGCTGCGTTTGTTGACTCTGTCAAGGCGTAGTGTACGGTAGCTAAGTGGTGCTTGTTTGTAGCATGGATATGCGATTGGTTAGGACAGTAGTGCGGCCTTGTTGACTCCGTCAAGGGCACCTACGGGTGGGTTTAATGCAATCAAGATAATGACGGGTTGAACTTGACTAGGACTCTTTGATTGGTTGACTCCGTCAAGGTCACTTGGGTCCTAGGGGTAAAAACACACATCGGGAGTTTCTAAAGAAATTGAAACTTGCCAGGCATGCACATACCTTCTGGAGTGTGATAATGTGAGTGGATTCCATCACGTTATCATGCGATGATAGTTGGATCCCGATTCCCACTGATGAGTTGGTTTACTCCTCGGGTGATCCCGACTAATTCTTCTTTCAGGTTTGGAGGAGAATTTAAGGTTACGGTGGGAGGTTTCCGGATTAGATAACCATTCTGATCTAGGTTAGAGTGCACGCAGAGTGTTTCTTTTCTCTCTCTCTCTCTGGTAGCGACCATGGTCCGACCCTTGACTATGACTCAGTGACCAAGATTAACTGAACCTTCTTAAAACACTGGCTTTTGGATTGTCTGGGTTGCATACCTCATTGCCACTCCTACTTTTACCCTTTTCGCTAGAACACCCCGTATTACTACGAACATCCACTTCCACTGGATAAAACCATCGTATTGTTATATACGAAGTCGGAGTAACTTTTCAGAGGACGGTTTCCGGTTCTGGAGAAAACGAATAGGACTATTCAGTTGTCTTTTCCTTTTACCTTCTCTCAGGTTGCGAGTGTTCCTTGGATTAGGACAGTACACCTATTACGCTTATTGGATAGTCTTCATCCAAACCAAAGGCAGGTGCCGAACGGTGGGGAATGAAGAAAACCATATAGCCTAAAAGGTGTATAGAAGGTATTAAGAAAATACAAATAACGGGATTAGTAAGAGGGCAAAGTAAATTCCGACTGCTATTCACGACCAAACCAAATATTTCATCGCCACTCCTACTTCACCTTTGTATTTCTCCGGGACACTCCGTATCACTACGAGGTTGCACAGTTATTTGGATACTCCGTCGTATGGTTATATACGAACTCGAAGGAACTTGTTCCAGTTCGGGGATAGAATCTGGTTCAGGAGAAATAGGAATAAGATTTATTCAGTTGTCTTTTATCTTCACCTTCTCTCAGGTTACGAGTACTCCTAGGATTAGGAGAGTACACCCATTATGCTTATTGGATAGTCTTCTTCCAAACCATAGGCTGGTGCCGAACGGTAAGGAAGGAAGAAAACCATTTAGCCTAAAGGGGTGTGCAGATAGTAATTACTAAAGACATATAAAGCGATTTGGAGAGATGGCAAAGAAATATACGGTTACAGTTGTGAATCTGATAATGGAAGAGGCATTACTAAGAATACCCGGATACCCCTTCGAAACATTTACATGTTTCAGTTTCACTGTGTATTGTTAAAAGAAAACTGATTTTCCAATTAGCCCTTGCTCGAGGGTATGTATTTACCATGTTTGATTCTCATATCTGTATAGTTTTATAGATGATGAGTGGGAGTAAGTTATTAGGGATTAGGTGATCATCCTCATTATATCGGGATTCGTTGTAATTGATGATATTTGAGGAAATCTCCTTGGTTGTTTGCCGGACGGCAAATATTTGGTTTTAAATATCCGTTGTTATGCACCAATTTTAAATTTATATATCTGAATGTTTATTTTTATAAAGTGAGATATAACTTTTTGAAATTATGTCTATGACATTTACATATATCAGTGGATGGTTAGGTAAGGAGCATTAAACAGCGGTGTAATTCTTCTTAACCATAAGTACAGTTTTCAACCTACGACACACACGGAATGAATTATTAGACTCAGGGGACTTATACAGAGTATTGTATGTTGTCTATTGTACCTTAAGACAGAGGGGTTGGTACTCGTACTATATTCTGTTTACTTATGACTTCTCTAGTTCTTAGACAAGTGTTTCGTAGAAACACAAGGTCCAAGTTTTGAGAAATTATAGGTATAAGAGTAAAGTAGAGAACCAGATGATGCAAGTATCGGGATTCTTCAAGGTGATAGATGATGTAGATACTTGTGTATAGTATTCAGTTGATAGTAATGATTATGAGAACTTTCTTCTCTTTCAGGTTACTCATATCTGGATGTATTCCTAAGTTGATTAATGCCGATCAGCCTCACTCCATTAGTTGACATGCACTGGAGACAGCTGCATGATTTGAATCTGGTTCCAATTAAATCAGTGCCTATGTTTCTATATTGGATATAGAATAGTTCATATCTTAACAATGTTAAGGTACGGGGAGTTGTCCGGCTTATGCTTAAAACCAGACTCTAGATAACTCAAGGCACGTTTCTGTAATGGCTGTTTGTGTGTTGACCCGGGCTATGACGAGGGTTGACTTTCTACCATCTGGAAGATCAATAGTGACATTGTTCTTGACTCACCACAGTTTTAATAAAAATGGTTTTTTCAGAAAACAGTAGTGGGAGTATGGTAGAACTGGAAGTGATTCCAGAACCGCAAACGATTACTGAAAATTTGATAAGAACCTAAAAATTCAATCTGGTTTGACATTCCATTGGCCACTCTGCAGAAATGGTGGGTAACCTCAGGCACGCGAGATGTACTTCGGTATGCTCAAAGACGGTGGCAGGGAGGTTCTTGTTTACCCAGACTTAACACTACTGTCGTTCCAGACTATGAGAACCAACATGAGGATAAGTATAGCGTCGTTCTAAACTAGCTTTACAAGTGTATGTGTATATGACTCTGCCAGAGGGTTGTCGTAGTCGGTGGGAGCAGCGGAAGCATAGTGGACAAGTAGCTTATGTGTATTTATACACTAAAGTGGATATAGCGGAGATAGATCATCTATTTTTGATATGACAGTCATGGGTTTGACTTCATCAAAATAGGGGATGGATCTGTTAAGAAGGTAGTAGGGTGTGATGTCCTGGTATTTGGATGACATACACAGAGCAGGAAGTGAAGTTCCTAGACTACGATCGGTTATCCTTTGGTTGTCACAAAGTGGTTTCTCCAAATAGGATATAGATATAATATCGGACATTCTGGTTACTAGATCTATGGTTTTAGATCTAGATTTGGGTAGTTTCCCAATCAGGGTACTTAGACAGCATTCTAAATATATTTTAGAATGGACGACTCCTGGTACGGTAGTATACCTGCAGGTGATGGAGTCACCCTCTCTAAAGGTGTCTTACAGACTAAGGGGGAGAGGGATGTGCATGATTGGCAGATCACTTGCTTCGGCAATTGAGTCAATCATGAGATGTCAAGTACCACAACAGATGTTGTTTTTTGCATTAGATGCAATAAGTTGATATTAATCTAATCCTGTAGAAACGTTAGGAAGCAGTTTTAGAACATAAGTAGATGTTCTAAGGATTTGATAACAACAGCCTCCTTCGGGAGACGGTTATCATTCCAGGATTCCAAGGTGACCTGGATGACAGAGTGTCTATCAGAGTTACAGTTTTCCCTCTGACGAGGGGCAGTATTTTGGACAGGTGGTCCAAGCGGATACTGAGGGAGGCGTAGTGCAGGATACTGATTAAGTTCAGTTGATGATACATTCTAAGAAGTTTGGATTTGGAGTTCATTTATGAACTAGGTCCAATCAGATATCCAGACATATTCGAAGACAGGTATTGCTCATTTCGGGAGATGGCTTTCTCCACGAACTTGAGATTATGAGAGACATAGAATGAAACATCAGGGCGGATCCACTCACTGAGGCTATTCCTCGAACGCAATAGTCTCACAAACGGGCTTTGTAAGACTAATTAGTAGAGGAGTTGGGTGTTCGGTATCATACGGGCTGTGAGTATATCCGACACCGCAATAATTAGCCTTGAGTGCAAGTGAGAGATTGTTGGATATAGTTGTTAGTGTATATGCCCAAGAGGCCATTACTGTATCATACTAGCTTGTATATTACTTAATAGAAGCTTGGGATATTCACAGTTGTATGAACAATCCTGCTCAAAATGCTAGTATGCTACTTGGTTTGTCTCTACTTCAATATGTGCATGTGTTTCTTTTAGCATATCGCTTATATACATATTAGTAGAGCCCTTATGATCTTTCCTTGATTACCAGCATTGTGATGGCAGTCATACCCGTGGGGGCTGGGTAATCCATAAGCACATCCTTATACAGCTCCCTAGTCGTAGGACTATCGAGACAGGGCATCGATACTCTGGAGTAGACTAGCGTATGCGCTTCTCATCCCAGTGGGGGAGACGGTCTGTCCCACAGCTGTCAGTACGTCGTATTTGAGATAGTATGCGGGTGCTCGTTAGGTTACGAGTACACTGGACAGGACTCGTCGGGAACTGTTTGTTGGTATTATACCTATCGTCAGTTATTAGTTCCCAGGTGACATGAGTACAACTTAGTCCGCTGACTTGACACTGTCACTTCGCCTCGAGTGTGTTCCAACTGTACTTAGATTACTACCCTACCACGGCTCAAAGGAGTCGTGCAAACATGTAGTAGTTGGGTACAGTCCCGAAGCACTTGGATGCAGTGACGGTTAGACAGGATTCATCTCTCCTGGTATTGGGGGTTGACATCGCGCTGTGTCTAGGAGAGCCATTACACAAGTAGTCCCTGGCCATGGCAAGCGAGATATACTAGCAGGTTTCCAGTATTATCTCAGGGTGTTCTGGGCTACACTTCGACATGACTTGTACCGCTACTAGGGGACTGACGTTCACCACCCCCTAGGCCCGCCATGCGATGTATCAGACGAACAGACCGGACTATACGGAGATTGTCTCATACAGGCTCAGTAAGTGTTCGGATGGGTTTACCTCATCGGCCTTCTTATCGACATCTACCTGGGAACCGTTATGTACAGCTAGTGCCGCTTGCGGTCTGTGGTTAAACCCACTGCCAGTGTAGTGTCGATTCTTTAGATTCCCACACAGAGAGTTTCCCTGCACTGAGCGAAACGTGTAGAGGCCGTATGGTTTTACGGCAGGGCTACGATCACTTACGTGCACTTGTGTGCATATGCTGTTCGGGAAGGCAATACTTATGGGCTTTGGTTTAAGCCAGATCCTAATATTGCACGGATAGATTTGATTTGTCTACTGTGCATTCGCATTCTACAGAATGCAGATGCAGGTGTGTATGCACAGTTTCGAGGAGCAATGAAGGAGGAGGTACCTCGTTAGGGTTTTGGCAGATGGTTCGGCCAAAACCGTTACGTGGCCGGTTCATTAGGGTTTTGACAATTCGTTTGGTCAAAACCATTATGAGCCGGAGATATTGTTTACTAATCCTTTTAGTGATAGTTTAGTGATGGCTAATTGCATTGACCATTTGACCACCTAGACCTCTCTTGACTTTGTTGACCCGTTGACCAGAGTTGACCATTGACCTTCAAGAGAGGTCTACACCCTTCTTTGATTTTCTTTTTAATTTTTGATTATGATAATGGTCAATTCAATGTAGCATCAACTTTATCATGATAGGATTAGTAATGATGGTTTTGGTGTATTATTGCAACCATGGTTCATTCTCTTTAGTTAATCTTTTTCATTATTCTCTTCTCATTCTCTCTCTTGAAGTGAGAATAAAAGAAAAGCTCCATGGTTGCTAGAGTTTCTCCTTCATCTTCCTCCTCTTGATAAAATCTTTTGATCTCATGTGTTGAGAGAAAAAGAATCCACATAGACAAACACTTCCATCTTTCTCTTCTACACAACCTAGGGCATCTAGATTAGCGATCTCGTTGCCCTAGTTGCCTCGGCTTGAGGTGGAGCTCGGTGTACAACTCTTGGGTTGATCGTCTTCAACTCAAGAAGGCCGTGGAGGTGACCAAGATCCGGATCGACCCTCGGAGCTTGGACGGACGAGCGGGACAGAGGAATGAAGAACCGAAGGACCGGTTTCATGAGGTATATTTTCTACAGCATAGTAGTTATAGCCTCTACTTGTTTGCTAGTTTCTAGTTTAGCCAAGATCCGGATTATAGTCCATGTTGCCTTGCGCTAAAATTATTGTTTTTCGACATTTCCGCTTCCCCGTAAGAACCGGGGTGAGCAACGTGGACTTACAGAGGTGAGCAACGTGGACATATAGTGGTTTCAGAGCCTAGCTAAACATAAACTAGCAAGTTAGCAAAGTGTTAAGAATATCGATCGGAAAAAATCACAAAACAAGTCCGGGAAAAACCATGTTTCTGTTGAATTTTTATACTGCTGTAAAAATAATTTTAGACGAAAATTCGTCTCAGGGTTTTTATAGAACACACAGCAAAACTGAGCCTCTGACTCGGCCAACTCACCGTGGAAACGCGGCGAAACCATGGGTTTGGCCGCGGATCCGCGGCCGAGTTGACTCGGCCGCGACTCCGTTTTGCTGCAGTGTTCTTATTTGGTTGTTTTGGGATTTTTAATACATGTTGTTTCATCCCAGATTTTCCAGAGAACAAAATGACTTTTGGGGTGGTTACAAATCCGTATTTTGATCAATATTCCGTACACTTTGGCTAATGAATATTATCTGTGATGTGATATATGTATTGAACGTCCGCTAATCGCTATACGTCGATTAGTGGGGGTTATGCATATCTGTGATCTGTAATGTTGATGGTTTGTGTATATGAACTCGTTGGATTGTCGCGGATGAATAGCCGGGAATGGATGTGAGATGAGAGTTTCTTTTTATTTCATTCATTGTAAAACTTGTAAATTGATGTAATATTATTTGTATGGCCGCACAACCGGGTCGGGGTTATAGCTGTCATTGTATAATTTCTTTTTACTGTTTTTGCTCCTAGGATAGACCCAAGGAGGGGTGCACAAACTACCAGTTATCTCGAAGAGCCGAGTGGCCTACTCACGGTGTTGAGGGAGGTTGCTTCGCTTCGGGTACTTGGCGGGTAGTTTGCCACACCCGTAGGGATCTAGGATGGGGTTTGGCTATTCATCGCGACCGTGTAATCCGCTTTTCGTTGCAGGCTCGAACGAATCGCGGGTTCCTAGTATATCCAAAGTGTTCATCTGTGATCTAGATTGGCTATCATTGCTATATATCTATATATGATATCTATTTAGGTGTTGCTTATTTTTTGCATCCACGCTAGTCCAGCCCCCACTCTGTCGTTAGTTAAGTAAACTAACGGGTGATGACAGGACCCCGTGGCGAATGCGGATGGCATTAGCGTACGCCATATTTTGGTTGTTTTCTGCAATGGTAGGATTAAATGATGGGACGCATAGGAATTAATGCAAGAAAATAAACCAAGTAAAAGTCCTTGGAGCACTTTCAAAACCACTCGGTTCTTTTCAAAAACCAGCATTTTAAACGCAGAGCTTTAACCACTCCTTTTAAAAATCTATCTCGTTCCATCGATTATATCAAGTTCACTACGTTCACGGTTTCGCCAAAACCATCCGTAGCCCTCCGTCGTTTTGTATGAATATTCAACAGTATTCAAGCTGTGTTTGTTGTCCTTAGTCAAGGCACAGTGTTTGGTAGCTGGTGGGTATTCATATGTTGCATAGATAGAATGCGTTGGTTTGGGACAGTCGTATTACTTTGTTGGCCATAGTCAAGGGTATGTACGGGTGGGTTCAAATCAACATGGACAACGACGGGTAGAACTTGACATGTGACTTATGATTTGTTGGCCTTAGTCAAGGTCATAAGAGCATGGGGCAAAAATCCACATCGGGAGTTTCAAAAGTATTGAAACTTGCTAGCGCTGCATACCATTTGGAGTGTGATGATTCTGGTAGGATTCCTTCAGTTTTGTCACACGATGATATTTGGATCCCGATCCTACTGTGAGTATATGCTACTCCTCCAGAACTTTCTCACTTAACGATCAATGCTATAAACCAAGTAGGTGTCTAGAAAGGTGTTAGCGGGGCTACGCCCACAGGGAAAAGAGATTACATAATTAAGGAACTTCGCGAAAGCGTTGGAAAACCTCCCTCGAAGTACCGACACCAGCCTGGCTGAACGGTTAAGCAAGTATTGTACGGTGAGATTGATCCCGACTAATTCTTCCTTTATGGTTTGAGGAGGGATTCGAGAGACAGTGGGAGCCATCCTGTTTAGATAAATTAAAAACCAATCTAAACTTGCAAGAGCATCATGCTAAGTGTTTTCTTCTCTCTCTCTTAATTGCAGCGACCCAGTGACCGCACCTAGGTTAAATCTAGATAATAAAATGACTGAATCTGACTGTTATGACTGGCAAAGGTCTGTCCAGATGTCCATTGCCCATGACAAGCTGGGACACCTCTTGACTGATCCAACCCCTCCCGTCTCAGGTCCTGTTTACCCTGTCACGGATATTGATATCCGTAGGACATCGGAAGAAGACTATGCGAAAGCCAAGTTCCTCGTGTTAGCCTCAGTTAATGGTACATACCAGAGGCAGCACGAGAAGATGGACTCAGTTTCTATCTTCCTCCATAACAAAGATTTATATGGAGAGCAATCTCGTATCGCAAGATATTTGACCTTGAACGAATTGCTTCCAGCGAGGTTGGCTATCGGGTCATCTGTAGGGGGAAACTTCCTTACAGAGACCATCTCTTTTGAGCTCACGGACCTGAAGACCGCGTTGAAAAACGGGTCTGATACTGACTTAGTTCAACAGTCTCTACCTACTACCCTGAAGGAAACCAGGGAAGTAGAAAGAAAAGGAAGGGCAGAAGTTTCGGGACTGGATGTAGTAAAAGCAGGACGTTCCTATTATTACGGGAATGAACATGGTCAGAAGGATTGCAGGGCTTGAAAAGCCAGTAGCCAGAATTCGAAGCATGTTGTGGCTTCGGCATCGGGTGTGTTTGTAATAGAGAACTCTATGTCAGTTAACCCTACTTCCTGGGTATTGGATACCGGATCAGGATCCCATATCTGTAATTCGTTACAGGCTCTGAGAAACCGTAGGGTTATCAAGAGAGGTGATATGACTCTCAGGGGTGCTAACGGAATGAGCATGTATGCTGAATCCGTAGGGGAATATCATCTAGGACTGACAACTGGGCAGATATTGATTCTGCGTGACTGTTTTTATGTACCAGGTGCGACTTGTAACATCATATCTGTATCCTTACTTTCTAAGGAAGGATATGATTTTACTTTTGTAAGCGATGTAGTAAACATCCACCTAAATCAAGTTCTATTGGGTCAGGTACATTGAAAAACGGTATATACGTTTAGAATCAAGCTCAGGTCTTCAGTGTCCAGAACACACTTAAAAGAAAGTCTCCGGATTTAAATCAGGCTTTCTTATGTCATTGTAGACTGGGTCACATTAATGAGACACGATTAACAAAGTTACATAAAGAAGGATACTTAGATCCGTTCGAGTATCTGTCTTATTCCACTTGTGAATCTTGTCTCATGGGAAAGATGACGAAGACTCCGTTCACTGGACATGGAGAAAGAGCGAGCGAGCTCTTGGGACTCATACACGGTGACGTGTGTGGTCCAATGTCTACACATGCGTGAAGTGTTTATTCATACTTCATTACTTTCACAGATGATTTCTCTAGGTATGGGCATGTCTTCTTGATGAAGCACAAATCCGAGGCCTTTGAGAAATTTCAGGAATACAAGAATGAAGTTGAAAAACAAACAGGCAAAAGTATCAAGACACTGAGATCTGATCGAGGTGGTGAATACTTGAGTGCCGAGTTTCTGGGCTACTTAAAAGAGAATGGAATTCTCTCTCAGCTTACTCCTCCATACACACCACAACACAACGGTGTATCGGAAAGACGGAATCGAACCCTATTGGATATGGTTCGTTCCATGATGAGTAAGGCTGAGTTGCCGCGATCCTTCTGGAGTTATGCACTAGAAACAGCTGCATATCTTTTGAACCAAGTTCCTACTAAGTCAGTGCCTACCACACCATATCAGATGTGGAGTGGGAAGAAACCCTGTCTAAAACACTTTAAGACATGGGGATGTCCAGCTTTTGTAAAAAAGCAGCATGCGGACAAGCTCGGGGTACGTTCAGTAAAGTGTAAGTTTGTGGGATACCCAAAGAAATCCAAGGGGTATCTTTTCTATTACGCAGAGGAACAAAAGGTTTTTGTTTCTCGTCATGCCCGCTTCTTGGAAACTGAGTTATTGGAAAATCAGATAAGTGGGAGCGCAATAGAACAGGAAGAAATTCCAGAACCACGAGCTATTAGTGAAAGCTTAGTAGAACCAGAGGGTTCGAAAGAACAGGACATCCCAGCGCCACTCCGCAGTGGTAGTAGGCAGTCTCATCCGCCCGAGAGATACTACGGTTTTCTCATAGACGGGGATAGAGAGGATTGCACTATGGATTATGGTGAGCCTACAAGCTTCCAGCAAGCTATTCAGAGCGGTGACTCGGTAAAATGGCTGGATGCAATACGGACCGAGATGGAGTCCATGTACACCAACAAAGTTTGGACTTTGGACTTTGCTCCAGAAGGGGTAAAACCCGTAGGCTGCAAATGGATCTTCAGAAAGAAGATTGGTGTAGATGGACAGGTTGAGACCTATAAAGCTAGACTTGTTGCAAAGGGTTTTCGTCAAAGACCTGGTTTGGACTATGGCGAGACCTTTTCTCCAGTGGCTATGCTGAAATCCATTCGGATCCTTCTTGCCATTGTTGCCTTCGACGATTATGAAATCTGGAAGATGGACGTAAAGACGGCTTTCCTAAATGGAAATTTGGAAGAGTGCGTCTATATGGATCAGCCGGAGGGATTCATTCAGAGTAGGAGCAGCGGAAAAGTGTGCAAGTTTCTCAAGTCCATCTATGGACTTAAGCCGGCATCACGGAGTTGGAACATCTTCTTTTATGATACTGCCAAAGAATTCGACTTTATCAAAAACCTAGATGAACTATGCATTTACAGTAAGATTGTAGGGAGAACTGTGGTATTCCTCGTCTTGTACGTGGATGGCATTCTCCTAATAGGAAATGATATTCCTATGCTACTGTCAGTCAAAGGATTCTTGTCGCGGAGGTTCTCCACGAAGGACCTGGGCGATGCCAACTACATTCTTGGGATCCAGATCTATCGTGATAGATCTAAGAGGTTGTTGGGACTTTCACCGTCAAGGATCATTGACACCATACAGAAAAGATTCAGTATAGAAGATTCCAAGCGGGGTAATTTACCGGATTGTCACGGGATCACCCTCTCCAAAGAGATGTATCCCAAGACTGATTTGGAAAGGGATCGCATGTCTATTATACCCTACGCTTCTGCGGTAGGCTCTATAATGTATGCGATGTTATGTACCAGACCAGATGTAGCATACGCATTGAGCGTTGTAAGCCGGTATCAGTCGAACCCAGGGGAGAAATACTGGATAGCGGTAAAGAACATTCTCAAGTACCTGAGAAGGACTAAGGAGATGTTCTTGGTGTATGGAGGAAAAGACCTCCAGCTCGAGGCCTTTGCTGACTCCAGCTTCCAGAGTGACAAGGATGACTCCAAGTCCATGTCGGGTTATGTCTTTACCCTCAATGGAGGGGCGGTTTGCTGGAAGAGTTCCAAGCAAGAGACCATTGTAAACTCAACTATGGAAGCGGAGTACATAGCTGCTTGCGATGCCGCAAAGGAAGCTGTCTGGATGAGGAAGTTCCTCACGGAGTTTCAGGTGGTTCCTACCATTGTTGATCCAATACCGCTGTATTACAACAACAACGGCGCTATAGCTTTAGCGAAGGAACCCAGGTCCCATCAGAAGTCCAGGCACATTTTGAGGCGGTACCACCTGATCAAGGAGATCGTAGATCGCCGGGAGATCGAGGTGAAGAGAGTAAATACGGAGAACAACACTGCAGATCCATTCATGAAGGCCCAACCCCAGACTCAGTTCGAGCGGCTGATCGAGATGATAGGTCTTCGATATGCTAGTACATGGCCTTAGTGCAAGTGGGAGATTGTCAGTGTATATGCCCTAGAGGCCATTACTGTATCATACTAGCTTGTATATTACTTAATGGAAGCTTAGGATATTCACAGTTGTATAGACAATCTTGCTCAAAATGGTAGTATGCTACTTGGTTTGTCTCTACTTCAATATGTGCATGTGTTTCTTTTAGCATATCGCTTATATACATATTAGTAGAGACCTTAGGATCTTTGCTTGATTACCAGCGTTGTGATGGCAGTCATACTCGTGGGGGCTGGGTAATCTATAAGGACATCCTTATACAGGTCCCTAGTCGTAGGACTATCGAGACAGGGCATCGATACTCCGGAGTAGACAAGCGTATGCGCTTCTCATCCCAGCGGGGGAGACAGTCTGTCCCACAGCTGTCAGTACGTCATACTTGAGATAGTATGCGGGTGCTCGTTAGGTTACGAGTACACTGGACAGGACTCGTCTGGAACTGTTCGTTGGTATTATACCTATCGTAAGTTATCAGTTCCCAGGTTACATGAGTACAGCTTAGTCCGCTGACTTGACATTGTCACTTCACCTCGAGTGTGTTCCCACTGTACTTAGATTACTACCCAACCACGGCTCAAAGGAGTCGTGAAAACAGGTAGTAGTTGGGTACAGTCCCGAAGCACTTGGATGCAGTGACGGTTAGACAGGATTCATCTCTCCTGGTATTGGGGGTTGACATCGCGCTGTGTCTAGGAGAGCCATTACACAAGTAGTCCCTGGCCAGGGCAAGTGAGATATACTGGTAGGTTTCCAGTGTTATCTCAGGGTGTTCTGGGCTACACTCTGATACGACTTGTACCGCTATTAGGGGACTGACGTTCACCACCCCCCTAGGCCCGCCATGCGATGTATCAGACGAACAGACTGGACTGTACGGGGATTGTCACAGACAGGCTCAGTAGGAGTTCGGATGGGTTTACCTCATCGGCCTTCTTATCGACATCTACCTGGGTACCGTTACGTACAGCTAGTGCAGTTTGCGGTCTGTGGTTAAACCCACTGCCAGCGTAGTGTCGAGTCTTTAGAGTCCCACACAGAGAGTTTCCCTGCACTGAGCGAAACGCGTAGAGGCCGTATGGGTTTACGGCAGGGCTACGATCACTTACGTGCACTTGTGTGCGTATGCTGTTCGGGCAGGCAATTCTAGTGGGCTTTGGTTTAAGCCAGATCCTAGTATTGCACGGATGGATTTTATTTGTCTACTGTGCATTCGCATTCTACGGAATGCGGATGCAGGTGTGTATGCACAGTTTCGAGGAGCGATGAAGGAGGAGGTGCCTCATTAGGGTTTTGGCAGATGTTTTGGCCAAAACCGTTACGTGGCAGGTTCATTAGGGTTTTGACAATTCGTTTGGTCAAAACCATTATGAGCCGGAGACATTGTTTACTAGTCCTTTTAGTGATAGTTTAGTGATGGCTAATTGCATTGACCATTTGACCACCTAGACCTTTCTTGACTTTGTTGACCCGTTGACCGCAGTTGACCATTGACATTCAAGAGAGGTCTACACTCTTCTTTGATTTTCTTTTTAATTTTTTATTATGATAATGGTCAATTCAATGTAGCATCAACTTTATCATGATAGGATTAGTAATGATGGTTTTGGTGTATTATTGCAACCATGGTTCATTCTCTTTAGTTAATCTTTTTCATTATTCTCTTCTCGTTCTCTCTCTTGAAGTGAGAAAAAAAGAAAAGCTCCATGGTTGCTAGAGTTTCTCCATCATCTTCCTCCTCTTGACAAAATCTTTTGATTTCATGTGTTGAGAGAAAAAAAATCCACATAGACAAACACTTCCATCTTTCTCTTCTACACAACCTAGGGCATCTAGATTAGCGATCTCGTTGCCCTAGTTGCCTCGGCTTGAGGTGGAGCTCGGTGTACAACTCTCGGATGGATCGTCTTCGACTCAAGAAGGCCGCGGAGGTGACCAAGATCCGGATCGACCCACGGAGATTGGACGGACGAGAGGGACAGCGGAATGAAGACCCGAAGGACCGGTTTCGTGAGGTATATTTTCTACAGCATAGTAGTTAAAGCCTCTACTTGTTTGCTAGTTTCTAGTTTAGCCAAGATCCGGCTTATAGTCCATGTTGCCTTGCGCCAAAATTATTGTTTTTCGCCGTTTCCGCCTCCCCGTAAGAACAGGGGTGAGCAACGTGGACTTACAATGGTGAGCAACGTGGACTTACAATAGTGCCCTCAGAGTCAATTATTAGATCACAGGCACGTGATTGGAATGGTTGAGGGAGGACCTATGCAGGTAGTACAGTCTTACTCAAGATGACAGTATGCTATCTGGTTTATCTTTATCATCGTGTACTACTTTAGGTGACTTTACAGGTTGCTATTACACGTTGATAGAACCCTTAGGATTCTTGCTTGACTGCCAGCAGTATGATGGCGATCATATACGTGGGAGCTGGGGTCTATAAGCACATCCTTAAAGTGGTCCCTAGTCGTGGGAGTTTCGAGACTGGGCATCGAGACTCCATTAGTAGACTAGTGTATATAATCGAGTCCCCGACGAGGGGCGGTGGCTGGTCTCACAAGCCATTGGTGTCAGTTGGTTCACCTAAGATGTATACAGGTGCTCATTGGATTATGAGTACACCGGACAGGACTCGTCGGGAACATGCTAGTTGGTATTATACCTGACGTCAGATGGCAGTTCTCTGGCGAAATTTATACAGGTTAGTTTATCGACCTGAGATCGTCATTTGTCTCATGTGAGTTCCCACTGTGCTTTGATTACTACCCTACCACGGCTCAAAGGAGTCGTGCAAATAGGTTTTAGTTGGGTACAGTCCCGAGCTACATGGAGGCAGTGAGCGGATCGGCAGGGGTTTCGTCTCTTTCGGTATTGGGGGTGAGATCGCACTGTGTCTAGGAGAGCCATTACACGAAGCCCTTGGCCAAGGTAGGAGATTTACTGGTAGGTATTCCAGTAGTATCTCAGCGTGTTCTAGGCTACACTCCGACACGACTTGTATCGCTTTTGGGGGTCTGACTTTCACCAACCCCCTAGGCCCGCCATGTGATGCTCATAGACGAACGGACCGGACTGTACAAATATTGTCACTGACAGGCTCAGTAGGGTGTCAGGATGAGTTCGCTCTTCGACCTCCCTTTTGGTCAATACCTGGTAGCCCGTTACGTACAGCTAGTACTAATGATGTGCTAGTGGTTAAATCCACAGCCAAAGTATTGACGAGTCTTTAGAGTCCCCCACAGACTGTTTCTCAAGTTTCGGGCGAAATATTGTAGAGGCCTTATGACATATGGCAGGGTTCAATCATATATGTTCGGTAGTGCATGGATCATGATCGGACGGATCATTCTAGTGGGCTTTGGTTTAAGCCGGATCCTAGTATTAGATTTATTGGGTTACTTTCATCTCATCTCATTCGCATTAAGTCGGAATGCGGATGCAAGTTTGTATATACAGGTGAGGGGTATGCTTGTGATCCGTCACGAGTTTACTTTAGATGTTGCCGTATCTTTTTGTTGTTGCAAACATTTGGATTAATGTTTGCATATGGAAATAATGAGCTCAAAATCATCATTTGGATCATTAATTGTGACACATGCATAAGTGGTGACTCATGCACTAGTAAAATAGGGGGTTGCCCCTACGGATGGAAATATCCGTAGGGGCAAATTTTACTTGGCCCTACGGATTAATCCGTAGGGCTAAAAGGTTGCCCCTACGGGCACAGACGTCCAAGAATAAAATTATTAATTCTTAATTTGGTGTTTGCCCATACGGAGCCGCAAACAAAGGACCTACGGGTATATCCGTAGGGGCACGTAAATATCTATTTAACAAAATCCCAGATCGATCGCCTACGCTCACTTTCTCTCTCTCTCAATCGCGCGCGAGAAAAAACCCCAAATCGCCTCCGTCGTCGCCACCGTCGCCTCCGTCGTCGCCACCGTCGTCGCCAGCGCCTGTTTCGTCGCCACCGTCGTCGCCACCGCCGGTTTCGTTGCCAAATCACCACCGTCGTCGCTCCAGCCCACCAGCAGCCGTTCAGGTATAAATCGAAGTAAATTAAAGCATTTTTTGATTATTTTGGGCTTAGGGTTCATGGCTGGGTCTGGGTTGCGCGCGCGAGAGTTGGGGTTGGGCAGGGGTCGCTGTGGCGGTCGGGGTCGGGGTAGGGTTAGGGTTGGGGTTCGGCTGCTGCTGGGGTGGGGCTGGGGTTAGGGTTACGGTGGGGCTGGGGTTAGGGTTACGGTGGGGCTGGGGTTAGGGTTACAGTGGGGCTGGTTGAATGGCTCTTCTGATTAGTTGACAAATACAATGTTAATCATAATTTACTCGACACAGATGGTAGAAAATCAGAAAAAGATCAAGAAAAAAATAATCGATTTTGATTTTAACATGCAGGGTGTTGATGCAAGATGTAATATCTAGTAGCAGATGCTAGGTATATAGACTAAAGAATAGTTGTAAATGAACCGCTAGCAAGAAAATCCTATAATTATACGTACACATCGCTTGACGCATGAAGCCTGAAGCTCTTTCTTTTGGGGGATAAAACTAGTTATATTCCTGCATTGCCTAGAAATAGCAGTGAGTTGGTTAAAACTTTTCAAACACAACCCCCCACCCCCCAAAAAAAAGAAAGAAAGAAAAGGCAAGGAAAAAAAGAATAGCAACAAGCAATACAAGCTAGCAACCGTAAATAACTGCTGAGATTATGTCTACCTTGGCAATTTGAACAATGATGGTCTTGTCTGGATTGTTAAGATCCACTTTATGGGGGTGAGGAACACATTTTGCAACTGTATTTATGATTTTCATTCTGTCAAGTGTTGAAATAAAAATCAACACTTGACAATCAATCCAAGATGCTCAATAACTTGCTTCAAAACCATAATCTAATCTTGATGATGCTCAATATTAGCGATTTCCATGATCACGACACGTGGCAGATGACGTGTCTCATAACGCTTTATGATATCAGTATCCTATATTTGTAGTTTTAATTGTTGATTGTTATAGATGTATACCATTGCAATAATAGTTTTTGGTTGATGAATGCTATTGCAATGTAGGATGATCAGTTCTATCAATCTTGATCTCAATGGTTTAAAATCATGTTACACATACAACACGAATGCACAACAAACGCATAATTAGAGAGCGACTCGAGATATTCAGATTAAAACCAATATATGATACTCGATGATAATATGAAACCTTCATATTCCCATCGATACCCATATATGAAACTAAAAGCGCCACTTAGTCTCCGTCTATCGGTTAACATACGTGCGATGCTCGTCGTGACCTAGAACTATACGAAGGTTGTTAAATATTGGACAGTATAGCTCGATACTAACAACCGTCGTATAGTCTACGCGACGAGAAAATTCAATCTTATGGTAACCCATAGATTTGTCCCGTGTGGACAAGTTAAGAATGTATAAAGCAAACGCCTTCATTCACTTGTGTTTTCATCCGTTTCGAGATATTTCATCGGTATCTTTCCGCTGGTTCTCCGTGTACAAAGATAGATTAGCTGTTCATTTCAACGTTGTTTCACAGCTTTGAAATGATTTTCTATTCTATTACAGTGTACTCGGAGAACAGCGGGGAGGTGCTGCCGAAATTTACTCGAAACGGTTGAAAGCACAAGTGATGGGCGTTCGCTCTATACATTCTTAATGGCATAGAACCCTTTTATATATTCCACTGTACTTAGTACGATCCGCGAACCGATACAGACAGGTGGAGAAGCAGTCTTGGGACTTGGAAAAATGAATATGGATTGACCAGTGTGAACACACTTCGATTTTACGGTCAGGACGATCCGTTTATCTTTCCGAACCAAGCGTTCCAAGTATACTACTCACAGTGTTTGAAGCATCCGGGGTGGAGTGTTGTATGCCGATGGAAACCTAGAGATGTCTACGATGTCCCAGAATACGAGGACAGCGATGAGGACGAAGAAGAGAGAAGGATTAAAGTGCTCCGACCGTCTGTTTCGAAGGACGGGTTGTCTTCGACCGATCGTGAAGTTACGTGGGTTAGAAATGACATCGACGATGAAATCCAAGTAGATATGTATGATGCGCCCACGAAACGAAAAAGGTTATCAGTAATGTTATATTATTACTTCACATTTTACGCTCTAGATCATATATAGTCAATACTTTTAATGATTGTCTAATGCGTCCACGAATCGTTTATCTAGCTTTGATGACGATGTCGGGAGCAGCGAGGGGCGGCAGGAGCTCCAGCCGCGGCAGAGGCAGAGGCAGAGCGGTTCTGCCGCCCGGAGAGCTCCGTAGGGAGCTTCAGAGGGCCGGTCTTGCACCCAGATCGGAGACCCCTTCGGATGCCTCCTTCCGTGTGGATTTTGCCACACCTCCAGGTATACTGCACGCATATCCATTTTCAATGTAATATTAAAGATATTCATGCATGTTTATGTCAAAATTACTTATATTGTCAATGTTTGATTGTCTAGTTGTTGGTGATGCGTCCACATCTGGGACAGAGGCCACCCCCGCTCCTCCAGGTATGTTTATATATCATATAGTGTATGTATATTGATTTAGAATGCTATATCATAAATATACACATTCCTTTTGCTCTTACTTAGCAATTTTTATTATTGTCTAGCTGTAGGTGGTGACACCACCGCACCTGCGGGTATGTTTATATGTCCTATAGTGCATGCATATTGATTTAGAACGTTATATTATTGATCTACATATTCTTTTTGCAATTACTTATATAATCTATTTTTAATTGTCTAATTATAGGTGGTGCGTCCACACCTTCCACAGGGGCCACTCCTACCGCTTCCATACCCTCCGCATCGTCTGCAGGTTAGTATGAATAAATTTAAAATATTTATTTATTTTACATATGCTCTATAGAATAAATATGAACTTCATGGAGATTTAGCGTCGATGTTTATTTTATAGTTGGAGGGGATGCGTCCGGGTCCGGGACCCCGGTTGTTCCTCACCGGAGGAACTATCGTCCCGCTCGTGCTGCTGCTCGGGCCCAGGCTCGTGCGCTAATCACCGGAGGTATATATCACACTTGAATTTTTGTTTAATCTTGATTTCTTAATACAACTTTGTCTTATTATTGATTGTCTTGATATTTCGTGCAGACGCAGGGCCTCTCCATCCCCAGAGGGGGACTCGAGGCCCGAATCAGTCCCATAGGCTGAGGACTGATAGAGCTAGGGGGGAGGCAGCATTCCCCCTATTTTTTACCCTTGACTATCACTATACCGGTCCTCATGCCGAGAGGTTCGGCCGGTATTTGGGGGACGAGAGCCGGATCGTGAAGAACTATCCACTTCACGTTGAGTGGGGCGAGCAGCACCAGCGCTCATTCGCCCTCTTCTTTGATCAGGCTCGGGTATGTATTAATATATATTTTCATTTGATCTATCCAATATATTTATTATTAACACTTGCAATCTAATAACAATGTTTTTTTTTTGTATTTTCAGTTGGATTACGATTTTCAGCCTGTAGCCGACCCTGATCACCCGGGGATGGTGCTCGACCTTCATGCTCTGTACAATGGCCTGATGAAGAACATGCAGGCCAAGGTCCGATACAATAGGAATGAGCTGAAGGCCGACTGCTACTCCCTGTGGATAGCGACCCCCGAGGCAGAGAGAGCGGCCCTCCTATCTACTCCGGCGTTTGCGAGAGTCGACGTAGAGACATGGCCTCAATTGTGCGCTTATTTCGACTACGAACGCAAACAAGTATGTATTTTAAATTTAATTCATTATTTATGATATAATTTATTTCTTTGTGTTTCTTAATTAGAAAACTAAATGTTAATGCGTTGTGCAGAAACAGGCCGCTCAGAATACGGAGAACGGGAAGTCGGCGAAGAGGGGTCGCCCCACTTACACAGGTGGCTCGAGGAACATTACTCGAGCTATGGAGTTATCGGTAAATTAAGAGTTATTCTCTAATATTCTGCAATATTAAGAGTTATTCTTTAATATTTCTAATATTAAGAGTTACTTTCTAATATTGCAGACATCTCGGACCGTGGCGTCAGGTGGTACACCGAGCGTGATGTCCGCATATCTTGCCGTCCACGGCACCTCGACAGATCCCGCCATGGGCGAGCTTCGATGTCCCGACGTCGCTACCCAGGAGTACTGCGTAAGTGTTAATATTTTTTCTACCCAAATTTGAAATTTTATATTTGGAAGGTTCAAGTTTAAATTTTATACTTATACTTTACTGCTTAATGTGGGTGTAGGAGCGGGTGGTTGAGCAGGCCCAGGCCTCGGGGATCAATTTTACCGGGCAGAACGATCCGAGGCTGCTGACTCCAGTTCTGGACGCCGCACACGGAGGGCACCACGGAGGTTGGGAGAGAGGCCGGGGATTGGGCCCTAGCAGGGCCCATATGAGGTTGGACTCCACCCCGGCGGTTACTTCCTCCGTCTCCAGTGACCGTCATGTCCATCAGGAACTGGATAGCTTGAGGGCCACCGTTCAGGAGTTGAAGGAGATGCTGGTATGTATACTACTTTATAGTAAAATATCATTTCATATTATATACATATCAACATATCCATAATTAGTACGTAGCTTGAGCTTATTTGGTTTTAGACTTAAGTTTGATTAATCATACATACATATGTAATTTAAATAAAAACGCTTTTCCAAACTAGATATCCAAACAGGGTTTCGAAATAACTTAATAATGAAACGAATTCGAATAATACACAGTTCTTACACGCTTCTTACACACGTTATGTCCAGACGCGACATAGTAGATCGGCCGAGCCTCCACATGCATCTCCTTCGGCTGCGGCTCCGCAAGCCACTACATCGGCTGCGGTTCCGCAGACAGCTCCTGTAGCTCCACCGCCCACTCAGACTCCCGCAGCCGCGGCTCCGCAAGCGACTACCTCGACGGCGGCTGCGCAGACCACATCGCCAGCTCCACATGCCGCTCAGACTCCCT
The DNA here is from genome assembly GCA_030015575.1 of Agapanthus africanus. NCBI lineage: Eukaryota > Viridiplantae > Streptophyta > Magnoliopsida > Asparagales > Amaryllidaceae > Agapanthus > Agapanthus africanus. The sequence goes on from JASDDO010000031.1 coordinate 187,033,467, forward strand.
TATATGTAGCATTGCAGAGTGTATTGACCGAGGAGCAGGCGCACGTTATTCTAACGTTATTCAGAGGTGGAGCTGGACCGAACTAGGGTAGCTTTTTGGTTCTTATTTTTTGAAACATGTATTTATATCACATTGTACTACATTTTGAAACGATATTGATATTGGTTTGTATTTATATCATATTCAGTTTTTGGGTTTCTTTTGTATATTATATATATGCGTGAGATGTGATTATGAATACTGCAATATATGATTTGATTGATGTATATAGTATTGTGCACAGGGCGGGAAAAAATCTAGCAGCCCATTTTAAAAAAAAATACAGACAATATGTACCTACGGATTAATCCGTAGGTATATATGTTGCCCCTACGGATATATCCGTAGGGGCAAACTATCAGGAAACCTGATATTTTACCACCTGATATCAGTGCAGGGTGTTGGGAGTGCCCCTACAGATATGTCCGTAGGGACCACTGTTTATCCCCTACGAATTTATCCGTAGGGGCAAAATATCAGGTTTCCTGATATTTTCCCCCCTGATCTCAGTGCAGGGTGTTGGGAGTGCCCCTACGGACATATCCGTAGGGGCCACTTTCTATCCCCTACGGATATATCCGTAGGGGTAGAACAAGGACCTACGGATTTATCCGTAGGTATATACAATATATTCAAAAAAGAAATACATATATGATTTGATTACCCCTACGGAGTACTCCGTAGGGGCTATAACACCTACAGATATAGCCGTAGGGGCAAGAATTTGCCCGTAGGGGCAGGTTCAGGGCCTCAACTTGCACCTGCGGCCTTTGAACCTACGGGGTATTTTTTCGCCCCTACGCACATATCCGTAGGGGCAGTGGGTTGCCCGTACCGATAAATCCGTAGGGGCAACCCTTATTTGTAGTAGTGATGGACTCTTTCTTTGTGCATGTGTCACATTATGTGATTGATATATGTGATGAAATGATAAGAGGAGAGAGAAGGGCAGCCATATGATGGTGGCTTAGCTCTTGTAATTGTGATTCTTGCTCTCATTTCTTATCATATCAACACAAAAGAAAAAAGCGATGAAAGCTTCTTCTTCCTCCTCCTCTTTCTTGATCTCATTATCTCCCCATTAATGGCATCATTTCTAACCTCCATCCATACACTCTCATGTGATGAGAATCAATAGATGCTTGAGACAAAGTTATCACACACATTCTCTACATCTCCTTAGACACGTCGGCTAGCGAACTTCGTGCCCAAGTTTCTTCGGATGAAGCGGGAGCCCGTAAAAAGACTCGATGATATGGTGCCCTTTCCGACAAGGAGATTGAGACCGGAGATGCCGCGAGGAGCTTGGGATGGTGGCCAAAGACCGAAGGACACGGATCGATCGGTATAGCCTTTCCAACCCTTCCCTAGTTGCTAGTTATAGGTTAATGGTTCGATCCGGGTTTTAAGCAGACGATGGCGCCGGTTTCTAGTTTTGAAAAAGTTTTCATTTCCGTATTTTGGCCTCGGAAAGACGGCCGGGGCGCTACCGTAGACTTACAGTTGGGTTAATAAATATTTAGGACAATACAAAAATGGGTGGAAAAAGTCAAGGAAACTACAAGCTTCGTTAAGCTTCCAAATCCTTGTCATTCTCCACTTGATTTTGCATTTATCCTTAATAATTAATTACCCCCATTATCTTAAATATGGTATAATTCTAATACACCCATGTTTGATGTATAACCAAGCATGATATAATATATATCACGTATATATCATTCATGCAGAAGTGCGAAAAGAAATGGTCAAGTGAGCTAAATATTAGTTAATGTATAAACTAATATATCAAATATATAATTATACATTAAATAACTAAATCAACACTAGATTTAATGATCCGGTCATATCTCATATAACCGACTAATATCATGTGTATCATTTTATCGAATCAACACTTGATTCGATAACCCGGCTATATCGCATATAACCGACCGATGATACAAATCGCGAGAATAGAATACAGTATCACATATTGGTATTATTCTCGGTCCCATAAATATCACATACGTGCTCCTATTTCGTTTCGCCTGAGCCAGAAACCTCTGTGTTGGACTCTAAAGACTCGTCAATACGACGGCAGTAAGTGGTTATCATATCAGTCACCCACAAGCCGCAAGCGGTCTGCTAAACGTAACGGCCACCCGGGTATTGAGCGATCAGAAGATCAACGAGCAAGCCTGCTCACACTCCTACGAATCCGATCAGTAACATTCACCGTACAGTCCGGTCTGTTCGTCTAATATGTTGCATATCTCGCCTAGGGGTGGTAAACGTCAGACCCTAGTAGCTTGATAAGTCATGCCGATGTAAGGTCCATAACGAGCGTGAAACTACTGATAACACTTAACAGTAAATCACATCAACCCTGGCCAGGGATTTCCAGTTATGGCCAGTCGAGCATAGTGCAACATCAACCCCCAATACCGGGAGAGACGAATCCCCTCCTATCGCTCATTGCCTCCATATGACTCGGGACTGTACCCAAAAACCACCTGTTTGCATGACTCAGTAGAGCCATGGTAGGGTGGAAATCAAAGCATAGTGGGAGACACACAAGACTCTATGATGATCTTTGGTCAACAGACTAAGCTGTACCAGTGTCACTAGAGAACCGCCATCTGACGTAAGGTATAATACCATGTGGGAGTTCTCGACGAGTCTGTTCAGTATACTCAGTCTCCACTGAGCACCCGTAAAACATCTCTGATGTCAAACACCAATGTATATGGGGACATCCATCGTCCTTCACACGGGTCAAGAAGATATATGCTAGTCTACTCTGGAATATCGATGCCCCATCTCGATATTCCCACGACTAGGAATATTGAAGGATGTACTCATGGACTACCCAGCCCTACTAGTATGATCTCCATCATAATCCTGGAAGTCGAGTACACATCCTAAGGGATTTATCAACATGTAACAAGAGACAATAATTGTACATGTTAAGATAAAGAGCAACCGGATAGCGTACTATCATGTCGAGCAAGAAAGTCCTCACTATATATGTCCAAGCATCCACTACAATATACATCTCATGTACAGTAATGGCCTCTAGGGCATACATATAACTAACACCTTCTGGAGTGTGATAACGTGAGTGGATTCCATCAGGTTATCGTGCGATGATAGTTGGATCCCGATTCCCACTGATGAGTTGGTTTACTCCTTGGGTGATTTTATATGATCCCGACTAATTATTCTTTCAGGTTTGGAGGAGAATTTAAGGATACAGTGGGAGACATCCTGATTAGATAAAATGATTGACCATTCTGATCTAGGTTAGAGTGCACGCTGAGTATTTCTTTTCTCTCTTTCTTTGGCAGCGACCATGGCCTGACCCTAGACTATAACTCAGTAACCAAGATAACCGGACATTCTTAGAACACATTGACTTTTGGATAGTCTGGTTTGCATACCTCATTGCCACTCCTACTTTTATCCTTTGCTTTTCTCCGGAACATTCCGAATCATTACGAAGATCCACATTTATTGTATATGACCATCGTAAAGTTACATACGAACTTGAAGAAACTTGTTTCATATTCGAGGATGGTTTCCGGTTCTGGAGAAATTTAATAGGACTATTCAGTTGTCTTGTCCTTTTACCTTCTCTCAGGTTATGAGGGCTCCTAGGATTAGGAGAGGGTACACATATTACGCTTATTATATAGTCTTCTTCAAAACCATAAGCAGGTGTCGAAAGGTGGGGAATGAAGAAAACCAATTTGCCTAAGGGTTGTGTACAGAAGGTAATAAGTAAAGACAAATAAAGGGATTAGAAAGAGGGCAAAGTAAATTGCGACTGCTATCATTTACGACCAAACCGCGTATATCATAGCCACTCCTACTTCAACTTTGAATTTCTCCTGAACACCCCGTATCACTACGAAGATCCACAGTTATTGGATAATCCATCGTATAGTTACATTCGAACTTGAAGGAACTTGTTCCAATTCGAGGATGGATTCTGGTTCAGGAGAAATAGAATAAGTTTTATTCAGGTGTCTTTAATCTTTACATTCTCTCAAGTTGTGAGTACTCCTAGGATTATGAGAGTACACCTATTATGCTTATTGGATAGTCTTCTTCTAAACCATAGGCTGGTGCCGAGCGGTAGGGAAGGAAGAAATCCATTTAGCCTAAGGGTGGTGTACATAAGGTAATGAATAAAGACAAATAAAAGGATTTTGAGAGACGACAAGGAAATATATGGTTAAAGTCATGAATCTGGATAATGGAAGTGGCATTACTAGGAATACCCGACTACCCCTTCGAAACATTTTCATGTTTCAGTTTCACTATGCGTTGTTAATTGAAAATTGATTTCCCAATTAGGTCTTTACTTGTCACGACCCAAAATAACACGTGACTGGCCTTTGAATCATATGAAATCTATAGGACTTCATCTAATTCAAGTAAGCCAAAAGCCCAGAAATCTAAAACCATTTTAAGGAAGAAGTAAAGAAAACATGTTTTAAAGAAATGAAGAAAACATGTTTTAAAAATAAGGTTTTTAAATAAGTAAGCCGAATATGCATTTTTTTAAATCCTCAAGTCTTTTCTGAAAATTTCGATAGAGTTTCCTTTGTAAATACTGGCCCCAAACGGGGTACAACAAGAATAATATATGCATAATGATAAAAGGCATCCCCAAGCGGGAGAAAGCTCTTCGTCAATCGACAGTCACAACCACGCAAGCAATATAATATACAACGCCGAAGGGCGAGGATCAAAACTTAAAAGAAACTCGAAATCATCAAGAAAAACCATAATACTACAACGCACGACCCTAAGATCGAAATAATACACAACTGGTTTTCTAAGTCTGAAATATATATACAAGTCTGGTTGATGGAATCACTAGATACAAATGATTAAAATAAATACAAGGGTGGTCATGATGTGAGTGAACCCATCTACCAAAGAAATCACCCAGAAAGGAAGCAGTGTGCCAGAAAAGCCGCAATGAAATCTGTACGGCAAAAGCTGCAAGAAACTGTGGCACAACGGGGGTGAGTTGCCAACTCATGAGTAGAAAACATCACAGAGCAGAAATCGTATGTATGAGTTAATCTTAGGTCAATACGATCAGATATATATATATAAATCTCAAATGATAAAGTCTGAAGCATGAAAAGGTGGCAAGAGTAAACATCTATGCATAAGTGTAGTACCAAGTGCTCGTGCTAGTGCCTCAGGTAGCAACATATCATAAATATGAGGTATGATCAATGTAATCAGTGTCAACTATATCATGAAGTCTATGAGTATGTGGATATCATCCAACTATGTAATCAATGTCTGTATGTATGTGGATCTCGTCCACGTGTCTACCAAAGACACAAAACATCGTTCATGTAAATATCATAAATCATATGCATGGAAGTATGAGGATATAAATCAACGTGTGTCCCTCGCGACATATCAAAATCATGGAATCTGAGTGTCCAGCATCGACACTCGACAACATCATGAAACCTGTGCCCAGCATCGGTACGTAAATCCTCATATATATATAGGGCTCCGTCAGTCCGGATCCGCCCATATCATCTCTCGACTCAGGTCGGTATCCTCTGGATATCTGCCGAGCTCAAATACAATCACCGGTACGTAGTGTTCCCTCTGCCAGGCTCATCGCCTACTGCACGACAGATCCGTTCTCGCCCCGAGGTACCATACCGGGTCCACCATGTATCCGGAATCGGCCTCATCCAACTCCTCGAATCGGGTTTCACATGTAATACGTCTCAGAACCGAGAAAAAACATGGTGGACGCACTGAAATATCATATCAAGGGAAACAGGGTTTTTAAAACAATGCATACTCTCTTTTGAAATAACCACGGTTCCCAAATCCAGAAATCTCACGAAAACAAATATCTCAATGCGTATAATCATAAAGCATGATGTTTGCGACATATAACAGAAATGTAAGCATATCCATATATCATACAACATGGAACAGTAATATGCACATATAGAGGGAAACTGCTCTTTTAAAGAGAATCCAGTTTTAAAATATATCTTTCGGTTCCCAAATCTTAAAAAAATAAATCCAGAATCATTTACGTATGTACAAATAGGCATGTATGCAAGAATGAGTGTACAAAATGTATGTGTGCCAGTATGTCATACAAGGAGTCATATCCTGATGCAACAATCCTACTGTGTAATGACTTGGCAATTATTGATGATGAAGTGTGTGATCTGGCAAGTAGGTGTACGTGAAACATACGCATCATCGATAATGGTGCTGGTGTCTTGACAACATGGGTTTAATATAACAATACACATATTTACACATGCAATGCGATGCGAATAGAAAGAATATGCGGAAAATGAATAATAAACACAACCGTGAAGAATCTACATTAATATATATATGTCATACAGTTTTGCCATTTGAAATAAGACGAATCGTGGTGTTTAGAAAGAAATAAGGGCAACGGTGTTTTTAGGAAAAAATGCGTCTTTTGAAAATGTCCGTAGAATCCCTTGGCATGTCTTTAAAATACTCACGATTCATTAGTTTTGAAATAGGTATGACTCGGGTCTAGTCTGACATCTACAAGTACTACAGAACTAAACGAACGGTCTAACCGAAAGGGTAAGGGAAACCACCTAAATCTGAGTCGATATACATATAAATACATAATAATCGGTGATCTCGCCTCAATAGTATCGCGTACGATATAATATATCATATGTCATCCTCAAGTCATGAGTGCGGATCTATCATCAATATATAGCTCGTATGTAGATCCGTCGTACGGCATCCCAAATCTGGGTACGGGTCGAATCTCACATTTATCTCATCAATTACCTGGTATCCTTATCATCATATCTCATGAACTGGGGTACTAATCTAAGTCTAGTACAAGCTGATACCATTTATATATATGTGTGTGTGTGTGTGTCTGTGTGTGTATGCGTGTGCGTGTATGAAAACACACGCCTAAAAGGCCACTAAAATCTCATGTCTATCTCATAATACGAACCACGGCATATTAGCGATCTCATGGCACCATGCCCAAACTCATCGACTCATCTCCAAATATCATCCACTATCCTCATCATCCAAATGTAGGCATATGTGTATATATATACATCGTCCCAAACCTATGTGTGTGTGTGTGTATGTATCCCCATATACGCACAAGTATAACAAAGTTAGCATGTGTATGTGCGTGTGGGTGTAAACCTATTCTAGGGTTCGCAACTAAGAAGTTATACTAGTTTACTTCTAAAAACCCTAATCTAACCATTGAACACCTAATCATATCTTGAATATCCATGTCTCACGTAAAAGATATCATATATATATAGTATATATATATATATAGCATACTACAAATCGAACTGCTGGGGTGCTATACGCCATCCACCCGACTTCTCCCGTAGATATAATATACTCACCTTGCTCTCGCTTGCCGTTGCCGATGTCGCCACGCGCTTGCTTGTTGTCTCGAAATCTTCGTGGGGTACCTACACATCATAATGTATTGTGTCGCATTAAAACCCAATTCAAAACCAAAACGACACACTAAAAGCCTAAAGGTTAGAACCTATGGACTGCGCTTTCAAAAAGACCAAATAACACTCGATTTCGACATACAGACATCAAGTGATTGAATACGTCACAAATTACAATAATCCAGAATTCAAAATAAACAAAACGAAACCCCGAATCAAAGCAACAATGCTTGAAAATGGTCCTAGATTTTGCCCTGGGTCAAATTAGTCAATTTTGCATATGCGAAGGGTCTAATTTACTGGAGATAAAGCCACAGAAAAAATACGAATCAATTCCATACTGCTCTGGCCGCAAATTGCGGCCGGAATGAATTTATTTGCGGCCAGGGTTGAGGGTTAGGGGCTAGGGTTTTAGTGGGGCGTCCTAGGTTGCCTGCATGTGTCACTGTTTTTGCTAAATAATTTTCAGGTCACCCGGGTGTTAGCAGATTTCAATATACACACACAGAATCAACAATTTTTCCGATATTGAGTTTTTCAATCCGTATTCCGGGGTTCTAGTCTCTGGTTTAGGTCTGAATTCTAGCACTAGGGGGTTTGTGTGGCCTCTACTAAAGTAGTTCAGCGGTGCCACAGGTGAGGCATTGGTTGCCCTTCTACGGCTAGTTCATAGGTGTCGTGGCATGTTTCTGGTACTTTTTGAACTTTGCTCGAGTGTTGAGCTTCACGAGAAATTTTTGGTGTTTGTTTATTCGATCGAAAACTTTAACTTTGTCTAGCAATCTATGATTGTGATACAATATTTGGAATCCACAATTAGTTATGTGATAACTAGTTTGAATTTTATAAATCTACCAGTTTAGTCTCATTTGATCGGTTACCACGGGATTTTAATGTTTATCAAAAGTCCGTCGTAATTACGTAGTGTACGCGGATACTCGCTGAGTAACCTTATTAGATAACCGCGCCCCATAGCCCCGACCAAGTGACTGTAGGAGAACCCCTTCGCCAAAAGCATCCGTTCGGGTGCTCGCGGCCGCGGTGGTCCGCCTTAGTGCACTTCGTCGACGGCATAGGGGGTGCGGCTGTCTACAAAATTTTCCGATGAGCATTCGATCAGGTTATCGGGAATCTTGTTGAATTACCCGACAGGTTATTGGAAAGTGTTTTCAATATCGAGACTAAAATGCGCGGTTTATAATTGTTAAGCATGTGATGTCTAAGGAATTCATTTGGTTAGGCATGAAATCCAAAGTATGAGATACATTGGGTTTATGATGTTTGAGGTGGTTGCGGATTCTAATTGTTGTAGTTTTTCACTTTCTTTTCTGCGACCGTAAGTGTAAAATGTGGTGTGTCGCAGGTTTCGTTACTATATATCAACGACAATGGGGATACGCATATTTACTTACGTTGATGATATGTGACGTTATGTGTTGTTGTGTTATGTTATATTGGATCTGTTGGAGATAGTGCCCTCAGAGTCAATTAATGGATCACATGCACGTGATTACAATGATTGAGGGAGGACCTATGCTGGTAGGACAGTCTTACTCAAGATTATAGTATGCTATCTGGTTTATATTTATCATCGTGTACTGCTTTAGGTGACATTACCGATCACTATTGCACGTTGATAGAGCCCCTAAGACTCTTGCTTGACTGCCAGCAGTATGAGGGCGATCATATACGCGGGAGCTGGGGTCTATAAGCGCATCCTTAAAAGGTCCCTAGTCGAGGGAGTTTCGAGACAGGGCATCGATGCCCCAGAGTAAACTAGTGTATACAGTCGAGACCCCGACGAGGGGCGGTGGCCGGTCTCACAAGCCACTGGTGTCAGTTGGTTCACCTAAGATGTATACAGGTGCTCATTGGGTTATGAGTACACCGGACAGGACTCACCGGGAACATGCTTGTTGGTATTATACCTGACGTCAGATGGCAGTTCCCTGGTGGCATGTGTACAGGTTAGTTCATCGACCTGAGATCGTCATTTGTCTCGTGTGAGTTCCCATTGTGCTTTGATTACTACCCTACCACGGATCAAAGGAGTCGTGCAAACAGGTTTTAGTTGGGTATAGTCCCGAGCCACATGAAGGCAGTGAGCGGATCTGCAGGGATTCGTCTCTCCAGTTATTGGGGGTGAGGTCGCGCTATGTCGAGGAGTGCCATTACCCGAAGTCCTTGGCCAAAGCAGGAGATTTACTGGTAGGTATTCCAGTAGTATCTCAGGGTGTTCTGGGATACACTCCGACACGACTTGTACCGCTTTTGGGGGTCTGACTTTTACCAACCCCCTAGGCCTGCCATGCGATGCTCATAGACGAGCGGACCGGACTGTACGGATATTGTGACTGACAAGCTCAGTAGGGTGTTAGGATGAGTTCGCTCATCGACGTCCCTTTTGGTCAATACCTGGTAGCCCGTTACGTATGGCTAATACCTCTGACGTGCTAGTGGTTAAATCCACAACCAAACTATTGACGAGTCTTTAGAGTCCCCCACAGACCGTTTTCTCAAGTTTCGGGCGAAACGCTGTAGAGGCCGTATGGAGATATGGCAAGGTTCGATCAGATACGTGCGGTATTGCAGGGATAATGATCGGACGAATAATACTAGCGGGCTTTGGTTTAAGCCGGATCCTAGTATTGTGCAGTGTAGATTTTGTCTCATTGCATTTGTATTCGGTCGGAAAACAAATGCGGGTATGTATATACAGTCGCGGGGTTTTCCTGTAATTTATTACGGGATCAGTTTTTTGAAGTTGCCAGTTTGCATTCCGTTTCATCCAGTTTTCCTTTCTTCCATTCGTTGGCTAATATATGATGGAGGGGTTATTTGCAAATGTGCAAATTAGCATTGTAGAGGGGGTTATTTGTATATGTGGCTTCATGATGGTTCTTTGCTTCAAAAGATTCCTTTTGCATCACTTCCTTTGCATTAAATGTGATGGAATATGAAGGGATTGATTTGGTAAATGGTGTGACCATTTCTTCTCATTATCATACATTTTTCTTCTCTTGCATTATTGATCCTTTTTTCCCTTCACCATTTGAGAATGGCCGGCCACATTTGAGTGTGAGTGGTGAGATTTTTTGGAGAAAAAAATTCATTCTTCATCTCATTCTATGCTGGAAAATGAGAGCTCCATTTTTCTCAAAAGTTCATTCTTCACCTCCATCATATATGGCAACTTCATATCCGCATAGAGACAAAGCCTTCTACACCAAGCCTACAGCATTCTTGGACACGTCGACTCGCCAACTTCGTGCCCGAGTTACCTCGGTCCAGAGGTGGGAGCCCGTAAAAGAAGCCGGCGATCTGGTGCCCGTTCCAACAAGGAGATGAAGACTGGAGATTCCGCGTGGAGATCGGAGTGGAAGCCGAAGACCGAAGGACACGGATCGCTTGGTATAGATTTCTACCCATTCTCTAGTTTGCTAGCATTAGGTTAATGGTCCAATCCGGGTTTTATAGTGCGCGGTAGTGCCGGTTTACATGTTTTGTAAAAGTTTCTTTTCCGCATTCCGGCCCCGTTCTGATGGCCGGGGTGCTGCCATGCACTTACACTGGTATCAGAGCCACGCAATTAACCTAGTCTACCTTGCTCTAACGTGTTTACAAGTTCGATCGAACGGATTTTTCAAAAACCATATTTTCAAGTCCAGTTTCTGTCGAATTTTTGCAGTGGTCAAAAAATTATTTGGTACATTGTAAAAATACGAGCAGGGTTTTTTAAGCATTCTGTGAAAATTTGGTCGAGTGAAGTTACCGTTCCACCGCGGAACCGCGGACAAACCCATGCATTGGCCGCGGTTCCACCGCCATTTTAACTCTTCACAGTACCAAATTTCTATTGTGCTCTTTGGACATGGAAATAGGGTTTCTGGTATATTCTTTTTGGGCCCAGATGTTTTTGAGTGCTACAGTTGTGCTTGGGGCCCACATTGGGAAATTTAGATAATCGAAAATTTTAAACTTGTTAGTTCACAGTATTTACATTATATCTGCGACGGTGAATGTCATTTGATCGGTAAATACTGTCTAACTGCTATAGTCCTTTTAGACGGATTTGCGAACGTTACATTCACGTTGATGTTCTGTGTTGTGCTGTGATGTTGCGGATTTGTCGGGGGGATAGCCTGGTTGCAATGGTAGTACAGTTTGGTTTATTATGTATATTTGATATTGCGGGGCGAGCGTCCGACATATGGACTGCCGTTACTGCCTGTTTCTATATTATTCTTTTGGGGTACGACCGGGTTGAGGTCGATGTACCAGTTGTATATTTTACTTTCTGTACTAGGATTGTTAGTTATATGTATGCCCTAGAGGCCATTACTGTATATTGGATGTATATTGTAGTGGATGCTGGAACATATATAGGGAGGACTTTCTTGTTCGACATGATAGTATGCTATCTGGTTACTCTTTACCTTAACGTGTATATGATTGTCTCTCTGTTACATGTTGGTAAAGACCTTAGGATGTGTACTTGACTATCTGGACTATGATGCGGATCATACTAGTGGGGACATGGTAGTCCATAAGTACATCCTTCAAAGTCCCTAGTCGTGGGTGTATCGAGACGGGGCATCGATATACCAGAGTACACTAGCGTATACCTTCTCGACCCATAAAGATGGGCGATGGATGATCCCATATCCATTGGTGTTTGACATCAGAGATGATGTACGGGTGCTCAGTAGAGACTGGGTACACTGGACGGACTCGCCGAGAACTCCCAGATAGTATTATACCTTACGTCAGATGGCAGTTCTCTGGTGACACTGGTACAGAGTAGTCTGTTGACCCGAGATCGTCATAGAGTCTTTTGTGATTCCCACTGTGCTTTGATTTCTACCTTACCACGTCCAAGAGGGCGTGCAAAACGGTGGTTTTTGGGTACAGTCCCGAGTCACATGGAGGCAATGAGCGATAGGAGGGGATTCGTCTCTCCCGGTATAGGGAGTTGATGTTGCGCTGTGTTCGATTGACTATAACCGGAAATCCCTGTCCAGGGTTGCTGAGATATACTGGTAAGTGTTACCAGTAGTTTCTCGAACAGTTATAGAACTCATATCGACACGACTTATTGAGCTATTGGGGTCCGACGTTTACCACCCCTAGGCGAGATATGCGACATATCAGACGATGAGACCGGACTGTACGGTAAGTGTTACTGGTTGGATTCACAGGAGTGTGAGCGGGCTTGCTCATCGATCTTCTGATCGCTCAATACCCGGGTGGACGTTACGTTTAGCAGACCCCTTGCGGCTTGTGGGTGTTTGATATGATCATCATCTGCTGCCGGCGTATTGACGAGTCTTTAGAGTCCTACACAGAGGTTTCCTTGCTCAAGCGAAACGAAATAGGAGCGGATATGAGATATGTGCGGGACCGAGAATAATGTGTGTGTGATACCGTATTCCATTCTCGCGATGAATGTATCGAATGGTTGTATGCGATATAACCTAGTTATCGAATCGAGGATTGATTCGATAAATCGATACATTGGATATTAGTCGGTCATATGCGATATGACCGGATCGTTAAATCAAATGTTGATTTGATGATTTAATGCATAATTATATATTTGATATATTACTTTGCATTAACTAGTATTGGTTCACTTAAATTGGATTTTCTCACTTGATGTGCACATTGTATATGTGATATACTTTTGTACACTAGTATGTATCATGTTTGATGATACATGCTAAATTGAGTATGTGTAAAGATTAAACCATGGTTGTGTAATGGTTAGGGTTTTCCTTTTATTTATTTATTCATTTATTTATTTCTTTATGGAAAAGATAATGAGAGAAAATGGTGGCTTTTTTTTGTTTGATATTGAAGCTTCATGAAGCTTTGACTAAGTGACCATTTTGTCTCATGCTTAACCCTAACCATTACCACTAACCCTAGTTTAGTCTCTACACTTGACCATGGTCGGTATATGATAAGTATTCTTATTATTTTCATTTTACAATAATACTTATCATATCATCATCTTCTTTTTCTTCTTCTACACATGAAGAAGCTTGCCTCCATCAATGGCAACTTGAGAAAATGAGTGAGAAATCCAATTCTAAAGTGAACCCACTTCCTATTTCTTCATCCTCTACCACTTTCCAAGTAGTATAGGGTGTTTTCTTCACAAGTTTCATGACTTGGTGAAGTGGGAGCTTGATCTTGTGATGCCTCGACGTAGATCATCTTCGGCACGAAGCCGACGACCTTGCCCTCCCATTTCTCCGATGAAGCCGACACTAGAGCCCGGGATTCCATTTGGACAGCGAGGGGACTTCATTGCGGAGCTATGGTGGTGGAGGACCGGATCTACAAAGGTTGTATTTCCATTCTTTTAGTTAAATTGTTAACTAGCTTCCTTATGTCGCCGAAAATTCTAGTTAACGATCCGTAGTCTACGGTTTCTCGGCACCGTATATTTTGAAATTGGCATGGTTGATGCCTTGTGAGACCTCTTGAGAGTGCCTAGGAACCCTACAGTGGTATTAGAGCCTAGCTAGAGCCTTAGGCGATGCGTAGACGATGTTAGAAACCCGATCCAACCCGAAACCCCAATTTTACATGCTCTCTAGACTTTTTTCAAAAACAGGGATTTTTGTGAATTAAAAATTATCAGAAAATAGAGCAGCAAATTCTAAAAGTTACTGTAGAAAACGAACCCCTAACTCCACTAAAGAGCCGCGGAACCGCGGCAATAGCCTCCTTTTGCGGCGGTTCCGCGGCCGTCTGTAATGATTAGAGAGTCGTTTTCATATAGTAATGCCCGTATCTGTTTCCTGTGTTCTCTGGCATGTTTTAATCTGCACTCAACAGTTGAGTTTTCTGGGGTTGTATTGGGACTTCGGTGATTCGATCGTATTGTCTAATCTTGTCTGTGTTTTTCCGGATATTTTTTGAATATGTTAAAAAGTTCGACCGGATATAAATACCCACCTTTTCCCCTGTCGGGAAATTTCCAAGTGTTGGATTTTTCCGTGGTTTAAAGACGTTCTAAGTAGTGCAAGTAACACGATGGTCCCTCTAGAAGACAACAAACCTTAACTCGATTATGTGACCGTCTTGAACTGCCCTTTGAACCTTCGGGTTTGGGGCAGTACGGCGTGCCACATGTGAGGCGTTGGCTTGAACATTCTACGGCTGGACCGTTGGTACTGAGGCATGAAGTGAATGTCTTTGAACCTATTTCATGTGTTGAACGGTTTCGAGAAAACTTGTGTGTTCGTATGTTCGACCGGAAAGTTTAATATTTTCTATTTTATCAGGAATGTCATACAATAATTGGAATTCACAAGTAGTTATGAGATAACTAAATGAATGTTATAAATCAAGCGGTTTAGTCTCACTTGATCGGTTGCCATGGAATTTTGATGTGATCAAAAGTCCGTCGCAATCACGTAGCGTACGCGGATACTCTCCGGGTAAACTTAATAGACAGCCTCACTCCATAACCCCGACCAAGTGACTGTAGGAGAACCCCGTCGCCGAAAGCATCCGTTCGGGTGCTCGCGGCAGCGGTGTTCCGCCTTGGTGCACTTCGTCGACGGCATCGGGGGTGCGGCCGCCTACTTAAGTTTGCGACGAGCATTCGATCAGGATGTCGGGAATCCTGTTGAATTGCCCGACTTGATATTGAAAAGAGTTTTCGATAATGAGACTAAAATGCGGGGTTTATAATTGTTAGGCATGCGATGTCTAAGGAATTCATTTGGTCAGGCATGCGATGTCTGAGGAGATTGCGGATTCCAACTGTTGTAGTTTTAAACTTTCTTTTCTGTGACCGTAAGTGTAATATGTGATATCGCCGGTTTCGTTGCTATATGTCAACGACAATTGGGATGCGCATATTTACTTACGTTGATGACATGTGATGTTATGTGTTGCTGGATATGTTATATTGGATCGTCGTGATTGAATAGCCGGGGTTTTTTTTTATGTGAGATGAGTGTTTTTTCATTTTCATTCATGTAAAAACTTGTATGTAATATTCTTTTATTGGGGCACTTCCAGGTTGCGGAAGATGTCACCCTTTGTATATTATTTACTTTTCCGCACTAGGATAGACCCAAGGGGGGGAGCACAAGTAACCGGGTTCGGGAGTCCAGTGGGAGACCAACTCGAGGAGTCGAGTCCGGGTCTCCTAACTCTAGAATTGGTAGGGTTGCTTGCCGCTCTCGTAGGGGTCTTGGGGTGTGGGTTTGGCTATTCATCATGACCGTGGAATCCATGTTTTATACTGGCTCGTATTAAAAACACGGGCGTCCTAGTATATCCAATATTTCATATGTTTCTTCTGCTGCGATATCTGTGATGTGATCATGTGATGTTCTGTGATAGATACAGTATATAGTATATATGATATATTGTATAGACGTTACTTATGTTTTACACCCGCGCTAGCCCTGCCCCGCTCTGCCGTTAGTTACCTAACCTAACGGTGCACGAGGGGACATCGAGGCGAATGCGGATGACATAAGTGTACGTCGTATTTGTCTGTGATGTTTAGGTACTTTAAATGATGGGACTTCATTAATGAGTTTAATGAAATAAAAGAAACCTAAGATGTTGTAGAATCGAATTTCAAAATAAAACAGGTAGCTACAGTTCTTACTTTGCACAGAGGTATATATGATATATCCTGCACCTTATTCGATAAGGAAAGGACCGAGATCCCTTCACCGAGAGTGACTCCATTAGCAATAACTACAAGATGCTACACACTCGGTTTGTATTTTGATTGCTTTTAAGAGTTTTTGCTTTACACAGTGATATATATGATATATCTCGCACCTCATTCGACGAGGAAAGGACCGACGATCCCTTCACCGGGAGTGACTCCTTTAGCAAAACTAGAAAAGCCTCCAAAGCACTCCATTTTAAAATCATTTGATTCTACAACAATATCAAGTTCATTACGCAATAGGATTTCAGAAAACCTGTCGTAGCCCTCCGTCATTTCAGATAAGTCCTGTTTAGTATTCGTGCTGCGTTTGTTGACCTTGTCAAGGCGCAGTGTGCGGTAGCTAACCAGTATTTATCTGCTTATGCATATGATGCAGATTGGGTTAGGGTAGTCGTGCGGCCTTGTTGACCTTGTCAAGGGTCGTGCGGGTGGGTTTGATTCAATCAAGAAATGATGGGTTGAACTTGACTTGCGGTCTATGGTTTGTTGACCTTGTCAAGGTCATAGATCATTTGGGGCAAAATATTATCGGGAATTTCAAGTGTTGAAATTTGCAATGAGATTGCATACCTTCTATGAGATAGTTGGATCCCGATACCCGCTGCGAGTAATTGTTACTCCTGGGAGAGTTTTATACATTACAATTAGCCGATCAAGTAGGTGTCTAGAAAGGTGTTAACGAGGTTACGCCTCTGGGAAAACGAGGTTTACATTAATTAGGTTCGTGCGAAAGCATGGGGGACCTCCCTCAAATTACCGACACTGGCCTGGCTGAAAGATTGGCGAACTTGTAGTGTGTAATTAATCCCGGCTAGTCTTTCCTTTTAGGGTTTGAAGGAAGATTTGATAAAAACAGTGGGAGCCATCCTGATTAGATAAAATAATAACCAATCTATTCTTGCAAGAGCGCACGCTGAGTGTTTTCTTCTCTCTCTCTCCTGGTAGCGACCATGTCACGCCTTAATCAAGATAATAATACGGATTATTGACCGAACCCGCTTGTTATACTGAGCTGGAGAACGTTGGTCCCGCTCCAACTTACAATTGTTATAAGACAGAGTAGGAAATTGTGGAATACCAGATTTCCCGTGCCGTCCAAACGAAGAAAGTGCATACGATGCATCATCTTCGGGTGTGTTCGTTACAAAGAACTGTTTCTCAGTATCCTCCGCATCCTGGGTATATGATACCGGATCAGAATCCCAGATATGTAATCTGTTACATAGGGCTACAAAAGGGTAGAAAAACTGAGAACGGGTGATAAGTTTCATGAGGCAGAAAACGGGGCAAGTGTTGCAGCCAAGTCTGTTGGTCACTGTCACCCTGTATTGTAATGCATTGATTCTGAACGAATGTTATTCGATACCGAACCTGATATACAAAATCATATCTGTCTCTTTATTAGTAAAGAAATGATATAATTTTGTATTGTTGGATAATGTTTTGAACATTTCCTATATCAAAAGTTGATCGGTTCAGGCACGTTATCTAAAAGCATTGATGTTCTAAATCAAACTACAGTTCTTAGTATATAAGACACACACAAGAGGAAGAGTTCAGAAATGAACGGATCCTTCTTGAGGTATTGTAGACTAGGTCATATCAATGCGACCCGACTAGCTGAAGTTTCATAAAGATGCCTATTTAAATCAGTTTGAATTTACATCTTATAAAACTTGCCAGTCATGTCACAAAGATAAAATGACCATAGCTCTGTTTACTGGAAGTAGAGAAAGAGTTAGTGAACTCTTGGGATGATACATGTTGATGTATGTAGGTCCCCTGTCTGCACATGCCAAGACCGGTTCTTTATACTTCATTACATTCTCTGTTGATCTCTCAAGATTCAGACATATGTTCCTGTTGAAACATAAGTCCGAACCTTTTGAGATATTCACAGAATATGATTTAGAAGTAGAGAACCAAAATACGGGTATAAGTATTATGTCCTATGATGAACTCAGGGAGGAGAATACTTGTGCATGGAATTCATGGACTATTCTAATGTAGAATGAGATTCTCTCTTAGCATTACTCCTCCGTATACACCATAGCACAATGGTATATCGGGGTGGAGCAGATACACCCTATTTGATATGGTGTGCTCTATGATGAGTACTACTGTGTCACCTATTTCCTTTAGGGAGTTATGCACTTGAGAAGCTGCATACCTATTGAATAGGGTCACGATCAAATCAGTTTCCTACCACTCCATATGAGATATGGTATGGGAAGAGCCCATGTCTTAAGCTAGTTAAGATTTGGGGTTGTCCGGCCTATGTCTAAAAGTAAAATCCGGACAAACTCGAGGCAAGGTCTGTTATGTAGAACTGAAAATGTTCCAGCTATACAAACTACATCAGATGATTTGGTATAACCAAAGGATTCAGTAGATGCCAACGAACCTCAGCTTCTCCACCGATCTAGTAGGGTTCCTCACCCACCTGAGAGATACTTCTGTTTCTCTATGACAGTGGGAGCGAGGATTGCATCATGAGATGATGATCCAACTAGTTTCGAGCTGGCCATCAGGAGTGAGACTCTGTAAGAATGGCTGGATGTTTATCGATCTGAGATGGAATCCTTATACACCAACAAAGTATGGACTTTAGTTGCTATATCTAAAGGGTTAAATCCCCATCAGGAGCAAGTATATCTTGAGAAGATTACTTGGTGTACATGGAAAAGTTGAGACTTTCAAAAGCTAGACTTGTTAAAGATTTTCGTTATTGACCAGGTGTGGATAATGATGAAACCTTTTCCAGTGGCTATGCTTAAGTCCATCCAGATCCTACTTGCTACGGCTACATACCATGCCTACGATATCTGGCGGTTGGGTGCCATGACTGCTTTTCTAGATGGTGTTTTAGAAGAGTGCGTCAGTAAGTACACAGCCAGAGGGCTTCGTAGACAGTGGGAGCAGCGGAAACATGTACAAGATGCTTTATAGGATAAAGCAGGCATCGCGGAGTTGGAACGTCTGTTTTGATGTCGTAGTCAAATAGTTTGACATCATCAAAATGGTAGATGAACCTTGTATAAACAAAAAGGTAGTAGGGAGTATGGTGGTGATCCTCATAGAGTACGTGGATGACATACTCTTGATAGGGAAGAAGTTTGCTATGCTACGCTCGATCAATCTCCGCTTATCACAATGATTCTCCATATATGATCAAAGTGATACCTCCTAAATGCTGGTTTTTGGATCTATGAGATAGATCAAATTGGATGTTAGGATACTAACTAGTTGTAGTGAGAAGGTATCAGATGATCCTAGGGAGAATCACTGGAAAGGTTCCAAAGTGATAAAGACGACTGTATGTCAGTCACAGGCATTGTCTTTACCCTCAGTAAAGGGACTGTATGTTGGAAGAGTTCCAAGCTACATACCGTGGCATACTATACGATAAAGGCTGGATACATCGCTACATAAGATGCTACCAAAGAGACAGTTTGGGTGTATATAGGTTCATGAGATGAACTTGGTTCCTACCATTGTGTGACAATGGAAATGTGGCTTTAGCCAAGGAACCTTGGTCCCATCAGTGACCCAGACGTATTCTAAGGCAGTATCACCTGATCATGGAGATGGATGATCTCCAGGGTGATCCAGGTAAGGAGAGTAGACTCAGAGGATAGCACGGTGGATCCACTCACGAAGGCCTATTTCCAGAGAGAGACTTTTATGGGATGGTTGAGTATGAGATACTACAACCACTGCTATCAGATGGCCCTAGTGCAAGTGGGAGATTGTTAGTTATATGTATGCCCTAGAGGCCATTACTGTACATTGGATGTATATTGTAGTGGATGCTGGGACATATATAGGGA
The DNA here is from genome assembly GCA_030015575.1 of Agapanthus africanus. Taxonomy (NCBI): domain Eukaryota; kingdom Viridiplantae; phylum Streptophyta; class Magnoliopsida; order Asparagales; family Amaryllidaceae; genus Agapanthus; species Agapanthus africanus. The sequence goes on from JASDDO010000031.1 coordinate 187,053,527, forward strand.
GGACTTTCTTGCTCGACATGATAGTATGCTATCTGGTTACTCTTTACCTTAACGTGTATATGATTGTCTCTCTGTTACAAGTTGGTAAAGCCTTTAGGATGTGTACTTGACTATCTGGACTATGATGCGGATCATTTTAGTGGGGACATAGTAGTCCATAAATACATCCTTCAAAGTCCCTAGTCGTGGGTGTATCGAGACGGGGCATCGATATACCAGAGTAGACTAGCGTATACCTTCTCGACCCATACAGATGGGCGATGGATGATCCCATATCCATTGGTGTTTGACATCAGAGATGATGTACGGGTGCTCAGTAGAGACTGGGTATACTGGACGGACTCGTCGAGAACTCCTAGATGGTATTATACCTTATGTCAGATGGCAGTTCTCTGGTGACACTGGTACAGAGTAGTCTGTTGACCCGAGATCGTCATAGAGTCTTGTGTGATTCCCACTGTGCTTTGATTTCCACCTTACCATGTCCAAGAGGGCATGCAAAACGGTGGTTTTTGGGTACAGTCCCGAGTCACATGGAGGCAATGAGCGATAGGAGGGGATTCGCCTCTCCCGGTATAGCGAGTTGATGTTGCGCTGTGTTCGATTGGCTATAACCGGAAATCCCTGGCCAGGGTTGCTGAGATATACTGGTAAGTGTTACCAGTAGTTTCTCGAACTGTTATAGACCTCATATCGACACGACTTATCGAGCTATTGGGGTCTGACGTTTACCACCCCTAGGTGAGATATGCGACATATCAGACGAGGAGACCGGACTGTACGGTAGGTGTTACTGGTTGGATTCACAGGAGTGTGAGCGGGTTTACTCGTCGATCTTCTGATTGCTCAATACCCGGGTGGCCGTTACGTTTAGCAGACCGCTTGCGGCTTGTGGGTGTTTGATATAATCATCATCTGCTGCTGGCATATTGACGAGTCTTTAGAGTCCTACACAGAGGTTTCCTTGCTCAAGCGAAACGAAATAGGAGCGCATATGAGATATGTGCGGGACCGAGAATAATGCGTGTATATGATACCGTATTCCATTCTCGCGATGAATGTATTGAATGGTTGTATGCGATATAACCTAGTTATCGAATCGAGGATTGATTCGATAAATCGATACATTGGATATTAGTCGGTCATATGCGATATGACCGGATCGTTAAATCAAATGTTGATTTGATGATTTAATGCATAATTATATATTTGATATATTATTTTGCATTAACTAGTATTGGTTCACTTAAATTGGATTTCTCACTTGATGTGCACATTGTATATGTGATATACTTTTGTACACTAGTATGTATCATGTTTGATGATACATGCTAAATTGAGTATGTGTAAAGATTAAACCATGGTTGTGTAATGGTTAGGGTTTTCCTTTTATTTATTTATTCATTTATTTATTTATTTCTTTATGGAAAAGATAATGAGAGAAAATGGTGGCTTTCTTTGTCTGATATTGAAGCTTCATGAAGCTTTGACTAAGTGACCATTTTGTCTCATGCTTAACCCTAACCATTCCCACTAACCCTAGTTTAATCTCTACACTTGACCATGGTTGGTATATGATAAGTATTCTTATTATTTTCATTTTACAATAATACTTATCATATCATCATCATCTTCTTCTTCTTCTTCTACACCTGAAGAAGCTTGCCTCCATCAATGGCAACTTGAGAAAATGAGTGAGAAATCCAATTCTAAAGTGAACCCACTTCCTATTTCTTCATCCTCTACCACTTGCCAAGTAGTATAGGGTGTTTTCTTCACAAGTTTCATGACTAGGTGAAGTGGGAGCTTGATCTTGTGATGCCTCGACGTAGATCATCTTCGGCACGAAGACGACGAACTTGCCCGCCCATTTCTCCGATGAAGCCGTCGCTAGAGCCCGGGATTCCATTTGGACAGCGAGGAGACTTCATTACGAAGCTATGGAGGTGGAGGACCGGATCTACAAAGGTTGTATTTCCGTTCTTTTAGTTAAATTGTTAACTAGCTTCCTTTTGTCGCCTAAAATTCTAGTTAACGATCCGTAGTCTAGGGTTTCTCGGCACCGTATATTTTGAAATTGGCATGGTGGATGCCTTGTGAGACCTCTTGAGAGTGCCTAGGAACCCTACAACGATTACCCCGCGGAGGGGTGCACGGGTAGCCGGGTCCTAGAGGGCAACGGGCCCCATCTCATGGGTTTGAGACGGAGGGGGCTTCACTCTAGAATTGGCGGGCTATTCGCCGCACTCATAGGGGGTACAAGTTCCAAGGAGGGTGCCCAAGTTACCCGATTCCGTGAAGTGATGGGTGGTCCATTCACGTTCTTGAAGGGGGCTGCCTCACTTCAGGTTTTGGCGGGTAACTTGCCGCGCCTGTAGGGGTCTAGGATTTCATTCCACAGGCTAGCCACACGACCAGGAGAACGTGGGGTTTCAGTAGCGGCTCTATGAAACCCGCGGATCCCAGATATCTGTACTGTTCTGTGATGCTTATTACATTTCTGTGATGTTTCATTTTATCACGCCTTGAGCGAATATTATATATTGATATATATACTAGTAGATATTATATATGTTTTGCATCCGCGCTAATCCAGTCCCCGCTCTGTCGTTAGTTAAGTAACCTAACGGGTGATGATGGGACCCAGTGGCGAATGCGGATAATATATACGTACATCATTATTTTCGTTCTTTATTGGTGTGATCAATTGATGGGATTGCGTTGATTCGGATCAATGCAGGCTAAACAAACCTATTCTAATGTTGTTGGAACATTTTTCAAAAAGCTGTTATTTGCACGGACGTTCACTTTTGTTTTGCACAGTGGTATTCAATTGGAATATCCTGCACCTCAGTCGACGAGGCAAGGGCCGAGATCCCTTCAACGGGAGTGACCCCTTGGACAGAAGTTTGCGTCAGGGTAATAACTTCACTATAGCCGATTTCCTTTTGCTTTGCATCGTGGTATTTAGTTGGAATATCCTGCACCTCATTCTACGGGGAATGAGCCGAGATCCCTTCACCGGGTGTGACCTCTTTAGCAAAGGTTTTCGTCACTATATTTTTATAAAAAGCTATCTAGTTCCTTCAACGATATCAAGTTCATTATGTTAAAGGTTTTTCGCCAAAAACCATTCGTAGTTCTCCTTCATTTCAGTTAAATGTTCGGTAGTATTCAAGCTGTGTATTTTGACCTACGCCAAGGCATAGTGATTGGTAGCTACCGGATATTTATCTGTTGCATAGATAGATGGGTTGGTTTGGGACAGTCGTACTACTATTTTGGCCTACGTCAAGGGTATGTACGGGTGGGTTCAAATTAACCTGGAAAATGACGGGTAGAACTTGACATGTGACTTATGACATTTTGACCTCACGCCAAGGTCATAAGAGCATGGGGAAAAAATCACTTCGGGAGTTTCTAAAGAAACTGAAGCTTGCCAGATATGCGCATACCTTCTGGAGTGTGATAACGTGAGCGGATTCCGTTACGTTATCATGCGATGATAGTTGGATCCCGATTCCCACTGATGAGTTAGTTTACTTCTCGGGTGATCCCGACTAACTCTTCTTTCAGGTTTAGAGGAGAATTTGACGGTACAGTGGGAGGTTTCCAGTTTAGATAAAGTGATAACCATTCTGATCTAGGTTAGAGTACACGCTGAGTGTTTTTTTCTCTCTCTCTTTGGCAGCGACCATGGCCCGACCCTAGACTATGACTCAGTGACAAAGTTGACCAAACCTTCTTAAACACTGGCTTTTGGATTGTGAGAGTTGCATACTTCATTGCCACTCCTACTTTTACCCTTTTCTCCAGGACACCCCGTATTATTACGAACGTCCATTTCCATTGGATAAAACCATCTTATGGTTATATACGAACTCGAAGGAATTTATTCGAGGATGGTTTCCGGTTCTGGAGAAAACGAATAGGACTATTCAGTTGTCTTTTCTTTTTTCTTCTCTCAGGTTGCGAGTACTCCTTGATTTAGGAGATAGTACACCTATTACGCAAATTGGATAGTCTTCTTCCAAACCTTAGGCTGGTGTCGAACGGTGGGGAATGAAGAAAACCAATTAGCATAACGATGGTGTATATAAGGTATTATGTTAAGACAAATAAAGGGATTAGTAAGAGGGCAAAGTAAACTGCGACTGCTATTCACGGCCAAACCAAATATTTCATTACCACTCCCACTTCACCTTTGTATTTCTCCAGGAAACTCCGTATCACTACGAAGATCCACAGTTTTTTGGATACTCTATCGTATGATTATATACGAACTCGAAAGGAATTTGTTCCAGTTCGGGGATGGATTCTGATTCAGGAGAAATGGGAATAAGGTTTATTCGGTTGTCTTTTATCTTCACCATCTCTCGCATTGCGAGTGCTCCTAGGATTAGGACAGTACACCCATTATGCTTATTGGATAGTCTTCATCCAAACTATAGGCTGGTGCCGAACGGTAGGGAAGGAAGAAAACCATTTGGCCTAAAGGGGTGTACAGAAGGTAATGACTAAAGACATATGAAGGGATGTGAAGAGATGGTATAGAAATATACGGTTACAGTTGTGAATCTGATAATGGAAGAGACATTACTAGGAATACCCGGATACCCTTACGAAACATTTCAATGTTTCAGTTTCACTGTGTACTGTTGATAGAAAAATGATTTCCTAATTAGACACTTGCTCCAGGGTATGTATTTACCAGGTATGATTCTCACATATGTGTGGTTTTACAGATGATCAGTGGGAGTAAGTTTTTGGGAATTGGGTGATCATCCTCATTATATCGGGATTCATTGTAATTGGTGATATTTGAGGAAATCGCCTGGACTGTTTGCCGGACGGCAAATATTTGGTTTTGAATATACGTTATAATGCACCAATTTCAAATTGATATATCTGTACGACTATTTTTATAGAGTGAGATATACCTTTTTGAAATTATGTCTATGAAATTTACCTATATCAGTGGATGGTTAGGTAAGGAGCATGGAACAGCGGTGTAATTCTTCTTAACCATAAATACAGTTTTCAACCTACGACACACAGTGAACGAGTCACTAGACTCAGGGGACTTATACAGAGTATTGTATATTGTCCAGTGTCCATTAGGATAGAGGGGTTGGTCCTCGTACTATATTCGGTTTACTTATGACTTCTCTAGTTTTTAGACAAGTGTTTCGAAGAAACACTGGGTCCAAGTTTTGAGAAGTTATAGGTATATGAATAAAGTAGAGAATCAGGTATTGCAAGTATCAGGATTCTTCAAGGTGATCGAAGATGTAGATACTTGTGTATGGTATTCAGTTGATAGTAATGATTAAGAGAACTTGCTTCTCTTTCAGGTTACTCATAATTGGAAGCGTTCCTAAGTTGAGTAACGCTGATCGGCCTCCTTCCATTTAGTTGACATGTACTGGAGACAGCTGCATGATTTGAATCTGGTTCAATTAAATCAGTGCCTCTGTTTCTATATTGGATATAAAACAGTTCACATCTTGACATTGTTAAGGTACGGGGTGTTTTCTGACTTATTCTTAAATCCAGACTCTGGATAACTCAAGGCACGTTTCTGAAATGGCTGTTTGTGGGTTGACCCAGGCTACGACGAGGGTTGATTTTCTACCATCTGGAAGATCAATTTGATATTGTTCTTGACTCGCCACAGTTTTAAAAGAAATGGATTTTTTCAGAAAATAGTTGTGGGAGTATGGTAGAACTGGAAGTGTTTCCAGAACCGCAAATGATTACTGAAAATTTAATAAGAACCTAAAGATTCAATCTGGCTTGATATTCCATTGGCCACTCCGCAGATATGGTGGGTAACCTCAGGCACCCAAGAGGTACTCCGGTAGCCTCAAGGACGGTGACGGGGAAGTTCTTGATTACCCAGACTTGCCATTACTGTTGTTCCAGACTGTGAGACCCGGCGGGAGGATGACTATAGCGTCGTTCTAAACTAGCTTTAGAAGTGTACGTCTATATGACTCTGCCAGAGGGTTGTTGTAGTCGGTGGGAGCAGCGGAAGCATGGTGGACAAGTGGCTTATGTCTATTTATAGACTAAATCAGATATAGCAGAGATAGATCATGTGCCAGAGGGTTGTTGTAGTCGGTGGGAGCAGCGGAAGCATGGTGGACAAGTGGCTTATGTCTATTTATAGAATAAATCAGATATAGCGGAGATAGATCATGTGACAGTCATAGGTTTGACTTCATCAGAATAGGGGATGGATCTGTTAAGAAGGTAGTAGGGTGTGATGTCCTGGTATTTGGATGAGATACACAGAGTAGGAAGTGAAATTCCTATACTACGATCGGTTATACTTTGGTTGTCACACCGTGGTTTCTCCACGTTGGATTTGGATATAATATCAAGACATTCTGGTTACTAGATCTATAGATCTAGATTTGGGAAATGTCCCAATGAGGGTAGTAAGACAACATTCTAAAAGTATTTAGAATGAACGACTCCTGGCATGGTGATGTACCTGCAGGTGAAGGAGTCACCCTCTCTAAAGGTGTCTTGAAGACTAAAAGGGTGAGGGATATGCATGTGTAACGCCTTGAAAAGTCGTTTTGGTGTTTTCCTGAAAATCGGTGAAAATTCGGTATTTTTCCGAAAACCGTCATTTTTGTTATTTTGCAGTTTAGGACTAATTATACCTAAAATCGATAGGTAATTGCTTGTTTTTAGTAGCAAATGACTTAATTATGAAATTCTGGTCGTTTAAAAATTTTCCCTAATTTTTCAATTTTTTAATATTATTTTAAGCCGGTAAGAAAATACATTAAATTAGCGATAAATACAAATTTAATTGGGCTAAATTTAGGCTCTAAATTAATTTTAATTAAAATCTAGTTGTAACATAAATTTTTAGTATTTTATTTTGATTTTTAACTAATTTTTATTATAGAAAACGAAATTTATTGAATTTAAGCTTAAAGTTGCAATTTTTGACTTGTAGGAGGTCTTTTTGCATAAAATTTCTTTTGTAAAACCCCTCCCTATCTTCCTTCAGCCCTAGGCCGGCCCATTTCCAGCAACCCAAGAAAAAAAAAATGGTTGCCTCTTTGACTTCATTTTTGTGTAGAAAAGAGGGTTTTTTTTTAAGGATTTTGGATTTTTTTTATTAGGTTTGGTCTTTTGGTGGGTTGGTAGGAGTTGACCAAGACTTTTCCACACACCCCACACCCTCCTCTCTCCCTCTACTAGCCGAAAATTGCTGCAGCAGCCCCCTTCATCTTTGTTCTTTCCTTTTTCTTCAAAAATTCATTAAGTTTGCTCCAAATTTCAAGCAAAAACTCACAAATTAAACCCCATTCTTCATCCCTTTTTCCTTCACCTCCCTTGCTTGGATCATGATGCTAGGAGGCCATCAATTGAAGCAACTTTCTTCTTGCTGGATCCATAGATTTGAGGTATAATTTCTACTCTTTTAAGTTAATATGGGTAGAATTCTTTAATCTAGTTGTTTAGTGTTAATTTAGTGCTATTTTCATTCTAGTGTTGTTTAAAGTTAATGGTTGAGTTAGCTAGGGTTTCTTGAAACCATTATTTAGTTAATTAAAGCTAATTAACTATCTAGTTGTTTGCTAATCTAGGTTAATGAGGTCACTTTATTGGTGTGGGCTTCAAATTAGTGTTAATTTGGTATTGTCATGTTTAGTTTTGGATTGAAATTGCTAATTATGAAAATCAAGAAAGGTTTTGTTTATGGAAATTAGGTTTTAAGCATTGCTAATGGTTTAAAACTAATGTAGTGGCTATCTATGGTTAACTTGGGTGTTTGCGCGAGGTTGTGTGCACTTTATCGCAAATCCGCGAAGTTTGCACGATTTTGGATGTCTTTTGTACTTACTAGTTTTTATTAAATTTTTGTGCTGAGGTATTTGCGATGTCTTGATGACATTTTTAGCGTATCCTATGACTTTTAGGATGAGTGAGTGCGGATTTTTGAGTGTTCGGGTTTCAGTTTTTCCGGGCGACCTAATCGACGATTCTAGTTAGTTTTGTGATTTTCGTGTGCGTTCCGCGTACCTTGTGCACGCTGTGCCTAGCTTGTGAACGTAGATATTCTCGTTCGGGATTTGCGTTGTTTCATGATATGTAACCTTATGTCTTGTATTGATGTAAATTCCAGGTTCGGTCGCGGAGGCTTCGGATGCGGCACGAAAAGGGAAAGCGGTGATCGGACGTAGCTAGCTGAGGATTTCTGTGAGTAGATGTAACATCTACGGGGGACTATCGTTGGATGGCGCAAGTCGCCCGATAGTTTTAGTAGCTTAAAAAGATTCTTAGTAATGTTAGTAATTAGGGGTGTAATACTTGTATGATTACTTGCTACATTCATGCCTTATATCGACATACATATGCGAACCCATTCTATAGGACACCTGCACCATTGCCAGGGTTTTTATATGCAGCACGAGCACTATTCATGCTTACACCCACGTCCTGGTAATTGCCATGCCACCACACTAGATAACCTATAAATTGAAACCTTTTACTATAATTGATACTTAAACTTGTGCTATTGCCTTTAATTCCTTAAAATGAAATCGTAAGATTGCTATTCATGTGCATGTACCTCATCATATTATTTGTTCATGCCTAGTCTATTAATCACACATCGCAACTTGATTATTGATACCATATGCATTCATTATCATTGACATATGCACTTATGAGGATTTCTTGAGATTCTATGATATTTCTGGATTTCGGGGGAAAGCCGCAAAATTTCTAAACTTATTATATTTTTAAAATACGTAAATTGCGGTTTTCTAGTGATGTAAGTGTCGTCCACCATGAGTTTGCTGTGGTTTTCGAGACCCGTTTCGAGGAGTTGGATGAACCGTCTCGGGTACATGGTGGACCCGGTATGGTACCCCGGGGCAAGATGAATGTGGTGTTGACGTTGAGCCTGGCAGGGGACGGATTACCTACCGGTGACTGTTTGGCACGGCGGATATCCAGAGGATACCGACCGTGGCCGCGAGATGATGAGATTTTGATATTGAGCTGGGTCAGCCGGATGGCTGAGGCCAGAGATACTATGACATGGATATATGAGATTTGTGATAGTTTTGAGGTGCCGTTGCTGGACACAGGTTCTTGTTGATTCTATTGGTATTGTGCTGGTATTTCAAAAGAGATTCCTAAAGGAAAAACATGATTCTTATACTTACATATGCGGATCACGAGTATATTTATATTGCATGCATACTTGCTACTATAGTCGTATGGCATACATACCTGCTGTTATATCCTGCCATACCTGTATTTTAGATGCTAGAATGCTTGTATGCATACTTGCGATAGCCTGTGTAGATGTTATTTATTACTCACGAGTTGGCAACCCACCCCCGTTGTGCTACAGCCTTTTGAAGGTCCGCTCCGTCCGTACAGTAGCGGCGGGCGCACTTGTTTCTTTTGCCTCCTTTGCCTGGACTCGAGGTTTTGCTCTTAGGTGGGTTATATTATTATTTTTGTACCACCTTGTATATTCTTTGTATCTAGTGCACTCCATCTACTGTATCTACCCATATTGTTGTATTTTGACCTAGAGATGAGACTGTGAGATTTGTGGACTTTTTATGCAGTATTTTGGGGTCGAGCTCACTTGAGTCGACATGCTGCTTTTCTCATGCTTCCTTATGATTATTTCGCATGTTGTTGCTTTATATTGCGTGGGATTGTGACCGCCTTGTGGCGAAGAGCTAGCTTCCGCTTGGGGATGTCTTATTTGTTGGATTCATATATATTCTTGTTGTACCCATTTTAGGGGCCAGTATTTACAAAGGAGACTCTGCCGAAATTTTCGGAAAAATTTGTATTGTTCTTAAAAAGGGTTTTACATGACTTATTGATAAACTCGCTTTCCACTGATTGGGTTTTCTTAACTCTTTTGCTTATTTGGTTTTGGTTTCTGGGCTTTGGCTTTCTTATTTTACGGATGTCTTGAGACGTTTCGTAACTTAACTGTCTGCATGATTGGCAGATCACTTGCTTAAGCAATTGAGTCAGTCATGAGATGTCAAGTACCACACCAGATGTTGTTTTTGCACGAGATGCAGTAAGTTGATATTAATCCAATTCTGGAGAAACGATCGGAAGGAGTTTTAGAACATAAGTTGATGTTCTAGGGAAATGATAACGGCAACCTCCTTTGGGAGACAGTTATCATTCCAGGCTTCCAAGTTGACCTGGATGACAGAGTGACTATCAGAGTTATAGTTTTCTCTCTGACGAGGGGCAGTATTTTGGACAGGTGGTCCAGGCGGATACTGAGGGGGGCATGCCGCAGGATACTGATTAAGTTCATTTGTTGATACAGTCTAAGAAGTTTGGATTTGGAGTTCATTTATGAAGTCGGTCCCATCAGACATCCAGACATTGTAACGTTTTGAAAATCGTTTCGGTGAAATTTCGAAAAAACTGTAAAATAAGGGGGTTTTCTGTAAAAAGTCAAAATGCAAATATCTTTATTATAAAATTAAATATACATATTCTAGCTATGTAATTACTAGTATTTGGTGTTTATTGAGCCACTGTTGAAATTTCAAATTTTCTGAAAAAATATTATTTTAATATTATTTTAAGCCGGTAAGAAAATACATTAAATTAGCGATAAATACAAATTTAAATGGGATAATTTTAATATTTAAAATCATGTTAATTAAAATCTAGTTGTAATATAAATTTTTAGTATTTTATTTCATGTTTTAATGGGTTTTTATTATGGAGAACAAAAAAATAATTAATTTAAGCTAAAACTTGCAATTTTGAGGTTGTGGGGGGCCTTTTTGCATGGAATTCTTTTTGTAATCACTCACACACACCCTCACCCCTCCATGGCCGAGCCCACCATCATCAGCCCACTTCTCCCCCTCAAAAATTTCTCCATCTCATTTGTATGGGTGAAATAGAGTTTATAGGTGTAGGTTAAGATGTATTGTTTTGGAGGCTCATTATACCTTGATTTGAGGGGGGTTGACTTGACCAATTGTGCACAACACCCACACCATTCCCCCCATCACCCCATGGCCGAAATTCTACAGCCCTTCCCCCTTCACTTTCCTCTTTTCATTTCCTTCAATTTTAAATCAAAAAAATTGCTCCAAAATCCAATTTAAATCTCACAAATTGATTTCCATTCTTCATCCCATTCTCCTTAGCTTTTATCACTTGGATCATTGTGTTATGAAGCCATCATTGGAGGCAAATTCTTCTTGCTAGATCACTAGATTTTAAGGTATAATTTCTACCCATTTAAATTCTTATGTTTAGATTTATTTAATTGAGTTGTTTTAGTGTTAATTTTAGTGCTATTTGCATACTAGTTTTTTCTTTAAAGTTTATAGCTTGAGTTGAATTAGGGTTTTGTTGTGGAAATGGGTTATGATAAATTGTGCATGGTTTTGTGTTGTGGATTAACATCTTAAGTTTTATAGAAAGCTAATTTAGTTGTTAATTCCAAACCATTACTTATAAAATGCCCTAATTAAGTTATTTTGCTAACTAGAGTTTTGGAAAATTTGTAAATGCTTTAGATTAAATTATAATAATGGTTTCATGTCATTATAGATAATATATTGAGTGTTTAAATGATTTTAGTTCATGAAAATCCTAGCTAAATTGTTGTTTGTGCATTTTTGCTATAAATTGTTTAAAAATTGGGTATTTTGTAAACTAGAATTTTGGGGTTAATGGAATTTAATGAGATTAAATTATGGAAATTGTTTTTATGACTTATTTAAGATATTTAATAAGTATTATACCACTAGATTTGTTTAAACATCATGTTTTGTACAAAAACGGCGAATTGTGCTTGCTAGATTTTCGGAAAAATGACTTTTTAAGTGAAATTGGGGTTTTTGTGAATTTTAACCTATTTTATATTAAAATTAGTGTTCGTGAATGTGCAAATGAGTGTATTTGGGTTTTTCTCGATGATTTGGCGTCTGTACACCGACGTCGAGGGTCTTTGGGTTGATTTGTGAAAGCAACCATAGGTTTTGACCTATGTAGGATTCGTGCGTCGTTTTGGTCATGAGTCGGATTTTAATACGATACGGTGCGTTATGATATATAGGTACCTCATGTGGACTTCGAGACGACAAGCAAGCGCGTGGCGACGTCGGTACTGGCGTACGAGGACCAGGTGAGTAGATTTATATCTACGGGGAGAAGTCGGGTGGATGGTGTATAGCACCCCCGCAGTTCGTGGTGATGTATACGAATACATATACACACAGATATTGATTATATGTTGTTGAGATTATTGATGATAAGATGGATATTTGGTATTTTTGGATTGGTTTAGTGTAGTTGCGAAACCCTAGAGTAGTGGTCGCACTCACACACGCACACACACATATTTGCACACATTCTTTCTTTTATATGTGAGTATATGGGAGTATATATTTATGTGTTCACATGGTTATGGGACTATGTGTTCATATACTGGATTTGAGGATAGAATTTGGAATTTGAGATGAGTCGATGATTTTGGGCTTGAGGCCAGAAGATCGGTGATGTGATTTGGTTCGTATTGAGATACGACATGATGTTTTAGCGGGTCTTTTGACATAGCAATTCTTACACCTGTATGCATACTTAGGCAGTATCAGTATTGTACTAGACGTAGGACATTGTCCCGGATCATGATATTTGATAAAGAAGATACCAGATGAATAGTGTGATTGAATGTGATATTAACCCGTACCTAGATTTGGGGATGCCGTGCGATGGATTTACGTACGAGCTATATTTTGATGATTGATCCGCACTCTTGACTTGGGATGTCTGATTATAGATATGGTATCAGATATGATATTATTGAGGCGGGATCACCGACTAATATATATACAGGTATGTATATGTATCGACTCAGATGTTAGGCAGTTTCCTTACCTGTAGTCCAGCTGGTTAGCTTAGACCTTTAGTTTAGTTTAGTTGTTAGATCAGATTCGATTCTTACCTATTTCAAAAACTAACGAATCGTGGGTATTTTAAAAGACAGCCCAAGGGATCCTACGGATATTTCAAAAGACGTATCTTTTCATAAAAACACCGTAGCCCCTATTTTCAAAACCCCATGATTCGTGTTATTTCAGAAGGCAACATTTGTAGGACTTATATTAGATTAATGTAGATTAGTTATAGTTGCGTGTAGTATTCAGCTACCGCTCATTATTGTGGTTCGCTTCACATCACATGCTTATATTATGTTTCATACTCCATTATTGATATCATGTTGTTAGGACACCAGCACCATTACCGATGATGCGTATGTACCACGTACACTTACTTGCCGGCTCACACACATCTTCATCGGTAATTGCCATATCACGTACACCTTAAAAAATATTATTGCTTGACATAGCCTGTTAGCTAATAGTTTAGACATTGTAGTTATTACCAGCTACTTCATGCATACTGTTATTCATTGTTATGCCGCATTCATGAATTCTCATGCATATATTCACTATTTTACTTGTTATTGAGGTTTTGGATTCGGATTCCATGAGATTTTCTGGATTTGGAGGAAAACCGCAAAAACATAAATAAACCTTTTCTCTCTTTTAAATAAAAAGTGCGGTTTTCCCATGATGTATGAGTCGTCCACCATGAGTTTGCTGATAGATTTCGAGACCCGATTCGAGGAGTGGAGGAACCGTTTCGGGTATATGGTGGGCCCGGTGCGGTACCCCGGGGCAAGAGAAATGTGTTGTTGACGTTGAGCCCGGCAGGGGAGCACTACCGACCGGTGATATTACCCGACGCGTCGGATATCCGGAGGATACCGTCGTGGTCTTGAGATGGATGGTAGGGGCCGATCTGGATTGACGACACCCTAGATATTGATTTTGAGATATTGAGGTACAGAGATTGTGATACAGAGATATCGAGATATTTGGACACTTGTTTTGTGTCGATGCTGGGCACTGTTTATTGCCGATTTCATTATGATACCTCATTTTAAAAATACAAAGGAAATCTCATTAAATTATGAAAACAGTTCTTCATTTACATGTATTCTGTTTTCATGCATTCATAGCTCATTCATATGATATATTGCTGCCTGAGGCACTGACACCGGCACATGAGATTACACTCGGGTTAGATATTTACCCTAGCCTTGTTATAGGCTGCTGGTTATATATTTTGAGGATATATTATGATCGTATGACCTAGGATTGCGTCATGCATGCGATTTCTGTTCGTAGATGTTTTTCTATTCACGAGTTGGCAACTCACCCCCGTTGTGCCCCAGTTTCTTGCAGGTTTGCCGTACAGGTTTCATTACGTCTTGCGGGAATAGTTTCCTTCGAGGGTTTTTCTAGTAGGTGGGTTTATTGGTATCGTACCCATCATATTACCTTGTATTATATCATTCAGTTGTATCTAGTAAATTCCATCAACCAAACATGTATTTGTTTTTGAGATAGAGACCAGTGATGTAATTCTTTCGACCTTAGAGTCGCGCGTCTATTTTTGCAGATTTCTTGTGGTTTTGAGTTTCTTTTGAGTTTTTGATCCTCGCCGTTGGCGTTGTATATTATATTGCTTGTGTGGTTGTGACCGTCGATTGACGAAGAGCTAGCTCCCGCTTGGGGATGCCTTTTATTGATTTCTTATACTATGCATGTTGTATCCCGTTTGGGAGCCAGTATTTACAAAGGAGACTCTGCCGAAATTTTTAGAAAATACTTGTTGTTTTTAAAAACCGCATAATTCGGCTTATGATATTAAAACTTCTGGATTTAAATTGGTTTTCCTACTCTCTACTACTCTTCTTGGTTTGGATTTCTGGGTTTTCGGCTTACTTAGAATACGTACGCCTTGGGACGTTCGTAGTTTAAATGCCGGTCATGTTCCGTACTTTCGGGTCATGACAGACATATTCTAAGGCAGTTATTGCTCATTTCGGGAGATGGCTTTCTCCGCGAACTTGAGATATAGAGAGACATAGAAAGAAACATCAAGGCGGATCCACTCACTGAGGCTATTCCTTGAACGCAATAATTTCGCAAATGAGTTTTGTGAGACTGATTAGTAGAGGAGTTGGGTGATGGGTATCACACGGGCTGTGAGTATGCAACATCGCAATAATTAGCCTCGAGTGCAAGTGGGAGATTGTTGGAGATAGTGCCCTCAGAGTCAATTATTGGATCATAGGCACGTGATTGAATGATTGAGGGAGGACATATGCCGGTAGGACAGTCTTACGCAAGATGATAGTATGCTATCTTGTTTATCTTTATCATCGTGTACTGCTTCAGGTGACATTACTGATCACTATTGCACGTTGATAGAGCCCCTAGGATTCTTGCTTGACTTCCAGCAGTATAAGGGCGATCATATACGTGGGAGCTGGGGTCTATAAGCGCATCCTTAAAAGGTCCCTAATCGAGGGGGTGGGGTTTCGAGACAGGGCATCGATACTCCAGAGTAGACTAGTGTATACAGTCGAGACACCGACGAGGGGCGGTGCCCGTTCTCACAAGCCACTGGTGTTGGTTGGTTCACCTAAGATGTATAATGGTGCTCATTGGGTTATGAGTACACCGGACATGACTCGCCGGGAACATGCTAGTTGGTATTATACCTGACGTCAGATGGCAGTTCCCTGGTGACATGTGTACAGGTTAGTTCATCGAACTGAGATCGTCATTTGTCTCGTGTGATTTCCCACTATGCTTTGATTACTACCCTACCATGGCTCAAAGGAGTCGTGCAAACAGGTTTTAGTTGGGTACAGTCCCGAGCCACATGGAGGCAGTGAGCGGTTCTACAGGGGTTCGTCTCTTCCGGTATTTGGCGTGAGGTCGCGCTGTGTCTAGGAATGCCATTACACGAAGTCCTTCACCAAGGCATGAGATTTAATGGTAGGTATTCCAGTAGTATCTCAGGGTGTTCTGGGCAACACTCCGACACGACTTGTTACCAACCCCTTAGGCCCGCCATGCGATGCTCATAGACGAACGGACCGGACTGTACGGATACTGTCACTAACAGGCTCAGTAGGGTGTCAGGATGAGTTCGCTCATCAACATCCCCTTTGGTCAATACCTGGTAGCCCGTTACGTATGGCCAATACCTCTGACGTGCTAGTGGTTAAATCCACAACCAAAGTATTGAGGAGTCTTTAGAGTCCCCCATAGACCGTTTTCTCAAGTTTCGGGTGAAACGCTGTAGAGGCCGTAACGAGATATGGTAGGGTTCGATCAGGTACGTGCGGTATTGCTGGGATCATGATTGGACGGATAATACTAGCGGGCTTTGGTTTAAGCCGGATCCTAGTATTGTGCAGTGTAGATTTTGTCTCATTGCATTTGTATTCAGTCGGAATACAAATGCGGGTATGTATATACAGTCGCGGGGTTTTCCTATAATTTATTACAGGATCAGTTTTTTGAAGTTTCCAGTTTGCATTCCGTTTCAGCAAGTTTTCTTTTCTTCCTTTCGTTGGCTGATATATGATGGAGGGGTTATTTGCAAATGTGAAAATTAGCATTGTGGAGGGGGTTATTTGTATATGTGGCTTCATGATGGTTCTTTGCATCTAAAGATTCATTTTGCATCACTTCCTTTGCATTAAATATGATGGAATATGAAGGGATTGATTTGGTAAATGGTGTGACCATTTCATCTCATTATCATACATTTTTCTTCTCTTGCATTATTGATCCTTTTTTTCCCTTCACCATTTGAGAATGGCCGGCCACATTTGAGTGTGAGTGGTGAGATTTTTTGGAGAAAAAATTCATTCTTCATCTCATTCTATGCTTGAAAATGAGAGCTCCATTTTTCTAAAAAGTTCATTCTTCACCTCCACCATATATGGCAACTTCATACCCGCATAGAGACAAAGCATTCTATATTAAGCTTACAACATTCTTGGACACGTCGACTCGCCAACTTCGTGCCCGAGTTGCCTCGGTCCAGAGGTGGGAGCCCGTCAAAGAAGTCGGCGATGTGGTGCCCGTTCCGACGAGGAGATGAAGACTGGAGATTCCGCGAGGAGATCGGTGTGGAGGCCGAAGACCGAAGGACACGGATCGCTCGGTATAGCTTTCTACCCATTCTCTAGTTTGCTAGCATTAGGTTAATAGCCCGATCCGGGTTTTATAGTGCGCGGTAGTGCCGGTTTACAAGTTTTGTAAAAGTTTCATTTCCGCATTCCGGCCCCGTTCTGACGGCCGGGGCGCTGCCGTGCACTTACAGGATCGTCGTGTTTTGAATAGCCGGGTGTTTTATGTGAGATGAGAGTTTTTATTTTCATTCTTGTAAAATTCATTGTATGTAATATTATTTTATTGGGGCACTTCCGGGTTGAGGATGATGTCACCATTGATGTATATTATTTACTTTTCTGCATTAGGATAGACCCATGGCGGGGAACACAAGTAACCGGGTTCTAGGGTCCAGTAGGAGACTATCTCGAGGAGTCGAGACCGGGTCTCCTAACTCTAGAATAGGATGGTTGCTTGCCGTTCTCGTAGCGGTCTAGGGATGTGGGTTTGGATATTCATAACGACCGAGTAATCCGCGTTTTTACTGGCTTAAATAAAACACGGAATTTCTACTATATACAATATTTCATATGTGTTCTTCTGCTGCTGATATTCTGTGATGTGATCACTTGATATGTTCTGAGACGAATGCCTATATTTTATATATGAGATATAATAAATATTGATGCTTTCGTTTCTTATGTGATGGTCAGGAAGCATAATTAATGAGACTTCATAAATGAGATTAATGAAATAATAGAAACCTAAAGATGTTCTAGAAACTTGTTTAAAATCTGGTAGCTCTAGTTCTTGCTTTGCATAGTAGTATTCCTTGTAGAATATCCAGTACCTTATTCGATAAGGAAAGAGCCGAGATCCCTTCACCGGGAGTGACCTCTTTAGCGAAACTAGCAGATGCTACAAACTCGGTTTGTCTTTTGATTGCTTTTATAGTTTTTGCTTTGCATAGTGGTATTTATGAAATATCCTGCACCTTATTCGATAAGGAAAGAGCCGAGATCCCTTCACCGGGAGTGACCTCTTCGGCAAAACTAGTAAAAGCCTCAAAAACACTCATTTTAAAATCACTCGATTCTACGACGATATCAAGTTTATTACGCAATAGGTTTTCTTAAAAACATGCCGTAGCCCTCCGTCATTTCAGATAATGTCACGACCCGAAATATTAGCTCGTGATCGGCACTTAGATCACACAACGTCTACAGGCATAACGTAACTTAAGTAAGCCGAAACCCAGAAATCTAAACCTTTCAAAAGAAGTAAGTAATGAAAAAATTGATACAACATTTGGAAAGCTTAAGTAAAAGTCCTTAAATCTCTTTTTTTTCTGGAAATTTCGGCAGCACCTCCTTTGTAAAAACTAGCCCGGAAATGGGTACAACATAGAGTATAAAGAAAGCATCCCCAAATGGGAGCAAATCATGCCCAACGGTGGAATCAACCACCACAAGCATATCTATGTATACGACGCCCAACGGCGAAGATCACTATAAAGTAAAATGAAAAGCAAGACATCAAACCCACCAAGCGAACAAATAACCCATCGCTCTAAGTCTCGCAACTACAAGTCTTGCTAAGTCTTCACTTATATAAATACTAGTTTCTGATTGATCGAGTTGACTAGAGACAACATGAATAATAATAATGCAAGAGGCGCATGATCCAACATGTACCACCTACCAAAGCAAATCACCCGAATGCAAGCTATGTTCCAGCGATGTCGCTACTGATCCATGTGGTCAATCTGCAAGAACTGTGGCACAATAGGGGTGAGTTGGCAACTCGTGAGTAGAAACATCATCAGGTAGAAATCGAAATAAACAACGATTCCTAGGTCAACTATATCATAAAGGTAATAACTATGATATCTAGGGTGACCGTATTTGCATATGCACCAACAACGTAATCATGGCCTGTATGCATGTGGATCTCATCGAACAATATAATCAATGCATGAATGCAGGTGGATCTCGTCCAACAATATAATCAATGCCTATCAGCATGTGGACCTACGTGTCAATTAATGATACCACAACATCATGCATGTAAACATCATGAAAGCATATGCATGAAAATATAAGGATATAAATCAACGTGTGTCCATCGATGACACAACAAAATCATGGAACCTGAGTGTCCAACATCGACACTCGAAACATCATGAAACCCGTGTCCAACATCGACACGTAAATCCTTATATCTCGGGCTCCATCAGTCCGGATCGGCCCTCAACAATATCTCGAACTCCATCAGTCCGGATCGGCCCACATGCTCCGTCATTCCGGATCGTCCCGTATCATCTCACGACTCCGGTCGGTATTCTCCGGATAACCGCCGAGTCCAAATGCTATCACGGGTAGATACTAGCCCTCCTGCCAGGCTCATCGTCTACACCACGAAAATCATCACTTGCCCTGGGGAACAATACCGGGTCCATCATGTACCCGCAGACGGTGCCTATCCGCTCCTCGAATCGGGTATCTAACACAAGTCTCAGAACCGAGAAAGCTCATGGTGGACGCACTGAAATATCATATCAAGAGAAACCGGGTTTTCAAACAATACATAATTTTCTTGAAATACCCCTAAAGTTCTCAAATCCATAAATCACATGAAATCCATATCTCAATGCGTAAATCCATGAAAACTGATGTATGCAACATAAAACAACAATATGAGTATATTAAGGGAAAACCGCACTTTTAAATGAATCCGGTTTAAAAATATATCTTGCGGTTCCCAATTCCTCCAAAATCGAATGCAACATCATATGAGATGTACATGTAACTATAGCAAGATATGTGTATCTATATGTAAGCAGGTATATATTATGAATTTCATATACGCAATAACACAATAATCAACGTCTCAATGTCAAATGAAAATACAATACCACTAAGGGGTATATGTAGCTATATAAATTATATCATGCAGCCAAGTATTGTGTTGTGAGCATAGCAAGTAATATCATGGCATGATGTAGAAATTCTACTGTGTAAGTGACATAGAAATTATCGATGATGAAGGTGTATGAGCCGGCCAATCTGTGTATGTGTAACATACGCATCATCGATAATGGTGTAGGTGTACTAGCATAGGTATATGAAATGAAATGCGAATAACATGAGCGTAGAATAAAGTACATCATAAGCGAAACACTATAAGGTATATGTGTCTTCAATATATCCGAGTCGGTGAATCTATCAATCGGCATCCAGCCTCACAACATTACGTACGGTATAATCTATCGTATGACATCCTCTAATCAAGGGTATGGATTAATCAATAGGTAAAACTCATCACGTACATTAATCCATTTTACGACGGTATTAAACAATTAGGGATTCTATCAACCTATACAACAATGGGGGTACAGATCTAAGTCTCGTACGGCATATCACTCATTATGCACATCATTATCCATATAAATATACCTATCTCTCAGGTCCCATCCATGCCAATCTCATATCAGGGGACCCGCAAGGAATTAACTATCTCTTATTGACTCACATCTATATAACGACATATTAACTAAGTCATCATATCTCATCGTATACTCTTTTCATTGCAACAATCTCTCCCATCAAGTCATTTTACATATGCATTCTATCATATGAATCTCATGTCACGCTACTCTAAATCTCATACTTAAAGTCGTGCAACTAGATATCTATACATCGTGATTCACATTCACTTTTCATATCATTTTATCAATTCGAGACATCATTTCTATCATATCATGTCCAAGAGTTATGTCCCTGTAACTTTCATCTCATATCTCGATATATATAAACTAAATCATTAATATCACACCTAACTATCTTTTTAACCACATCTATAGTTTTCAAAAGTAGGTTTTTTCCTACTGTATTCTATGTATATATACCGGTCTCCATTCATAAATTTGCGGGGGTGCAATACACCATCCACCCGACTTCCCCTGTAGATATAAATCTACTCACCTGCTAAACTCCTCGCTTAGCCAAAGTCGATGCGCTTCTTCGTCTCGGAATCCATGCGAATGTACCTACAAATCAACACATATAGCCACGTTATGAAAACCAAGTCCTAAAAACCGATACGGCACACGGTGCGCTCATAGGTTAGAACCTATAGCCTACGCATGAAAAAATGACCCAACAACCCTCGTCGTTAACGTACAAACATCCAACGACCAAATACAAAATCAAATCTCAAAACCAAGAATCCCGATACTGGAAAATATAGCCAAAACCGTAACTAGGGTCGCTATTCGTGAAAACCACCAAGCCTAAAACCCAAACGTACCAAACAACTCTGTACTATTAAACCGTAAAGTTGTTAAAGAGATTATACCGATCGATCTGTGTCCTTCGGCCTTCAATCTCTGTGCTTAGCATGTTTGGGTTGCCTCGATGAAGTTCGCTCTCCGGTCACGCTCATCGAAGAGGACACACGTCGAGGATTCTTTATACGGGCTCCCGCTTCTAAACCGAAGCAACCCGGGCATCCAGTCTGCTAGCCTAGATACCCAAAACGAAGTAGAGATGGTGTGTGAATACTTTGTCTCACGACACCTAAATGATTTTGGGTGGAGGTAAATGAAGTTGCCATGTGAAGTGTGAGCAAAGGATTTTTGGCAAAGGAAAAAAATGAGCTTGCAAAAAGAATGAGCTCGGCCAATGTATAGAAAATGTTCTCTGTGAATTTGTAAGGAGTGAAGAAGTAGCAATATATTAATCAAGCAATAAAAAGAAATACCTTCCTCAAACAAAAAACCCAGCACAGCCAATGAGAACCGGCCACCACAAAAAAAAACCTCACCAAAATATCCTTCACACACTACAAAAAGCAATTAGTGCAACAAAACACCTCACTGAAAACCCATGCCTCCCATGCCCATTCAATGCACTCCAAAAAAAAGGCTTGCTGGAAGAAAAAAACAATGCAATCACATCCCCATGAAATTCATGCTGGGATAGAAAAATAGCCACATGAATTTTGCCCAATTAAAATGCTCACTGCGAAAGAAATACACAATGAAGGAATTTGGCCAAAAATCAAAGCTAACAATTTTCATTAATTATATTTTTAAATGAATAAATCATTTTAATCTGCCAATTATTTCACAAATATTGGTATATATTTATACCATTTTACGAAAACCCCAAATTCGCAAATCGATAGTTTTCGTGAAATACATTATTTTAATATTAAATTCCAAAAATAATATTTTATATTTTTCTGAAATATTACAATCTCCCCCATTAAATAAATTCGATCCCCGAATTTAAATTTAAACCCCTAAATACTAGACCATTTCAATAATCAGCTCTATCACGGGGTTCCGAAATCATGGAAAATACAGAAAATACCACAGCGCATCATGTGCTCCTGAAAACGAGTACGAAAATCAAAATCGAACTCCGTCAAGCGTCACGCCAATCATCAGAGCTACAATGGAGATACAGATCTCGAAATCCACTACTGAAATCCAATATGCACTTGTCACTTACTTTAATACGGTTATAATACGCATTCTTGGAAAAATCTTCCAAAACTGAATAAAACACATGCAAAATCTTTTCTGAATTGTCGTGTGATGCGTAACTCATGGCACAAGTGACGGACACTCATTTATGAAGTAATAAATGTATGTTCATATATGTTTTGCCAAAATATATGTTTCACCCTTTTTAAAATATCCCAAAAGGTTTTCCCTTGTAAACGTTCGTGTCACT